>JAQQAC010016209.1:103609156-103689312 GCA_029783875.1 Phataginus tricuspis | reverse complement strand
CTAATCATCAGAGAAATGCAAATTAAAACCACAATGAGATATCACCTCACACCAGTTACGATGGCCACCATCCAAAACACAAACAACAACAAATGTTGGTGAGGATGTGGTGAAAGGGGAACCCTCCTACACTGCTGGTGGGAATGTAAGCTAGTTCAACCATTGTGGAAAGCAGTATGGAGGTTCCTCAAAAAACTAAAAATAGAAATACCATTTAACCCAGGAATTCTACTCCTAGGAATTTACCCTAAGAATGCAGCAGCCCAGTCTGAAAAAGACATATGCACCCCTATGTTTATCACAGCACTATTTAGAATAGCCAAGAAATGGAAGCAACCTAAGTGTCCATCAGTAGATGAATGGATAAAGAAGAGGTGGTACATATACACAATGGAATATTATTCAGCCATAAGAAGAAAACAAATCCTACCATTTGCAACAACATGGACGGAGCTAGAGGGTATTATGCTCAGTGAAATAAGCCAGGTGGAAAAAGACAAGTATCAAATTATTTCACTCATCTGTGGAGTAGAAGAACAAAGGAAAAACTGAAGGAACAAAATAGCAGCAGACTCACAGAACCCAAGAATGGATTAACAGTTACCAAAGGGTAAGGGTCTGGGGAGGATGGGTGGGAAGGGAGAGATAAGGGGGGGGAAATGGCATTATGATTAGCATACGTAATGCAGCGGCGGGGGACACGGGAAAGGCAGTATTTATAGAGAAGACAAGTAATGATTCTATAGCATCTTACTACACTGATATACAGTGACTGTAGTGGGGTATGTGGGGGGGACTTGATAATAGGGGTCTAGTTACCATAATGTTCAAGTGATTGTAAATTAACAATACCAAAATAAAAATAATTAATTAATTAATTAAAATGAAAAAAAAGAATTTAAAACATTTTATTCTTGGGATGAATTTTAAGGACAAAAAGAAATATAAAGAAAATTTAAACTTCACTTAATAGTTCATTGTTTAATACTGATTCTGTTCTTCTGAAGCTATTCTTTTTACTATAGGATAACAAATAACTAATCATGTTAATGATATTAAGAATCAAGTGTAAGAGAAAAGAGATCAAAAAAACTTTAATAACACATGCTAAAACTGAACTAAAGGAAATGCAAATAAAAACCACAATGATATATCACTACCTATCAAAACAGCCAAAATAAAAGGTAGTAACAAAACCAAATGATAACAAAGATGAAAAGAAATTGATTCTCATACTGCTGGTGCAAATGCAAAATGGTGCATCCATTCTGGTAAAAGGAATTTAGTTGTTTTTTCTAAAAACCATACATGCTCAACACACACAAACATGATAATTATGTGACAGGATAAAAGTGTTAGCTAAAGCTATGATGGTAATCATACTGCAATATATAAATGTTATCAAATCAACACATTGTACACCTTAAATTTATATGTTATATGTAAATTATCTCAATAAATAAAAAATTGAAGTTTTTAAAACTAAAAAACCATATATGCATTTACTCTAAGAACCAGCAATCTTGCTCTTGAGCATTTATCCCAGAGAAATGAAAACTATGTCCACACAAAAATGTGTATGTGAATGTTCATAGCAGCTTTATATGTAATAATCAAAAATAGGAAATTATGTCCAGTTTCCCACTGTTATAGGTTGAACTGTGTTCTCCCCAAAACTCCTATTTTGAAGTCCTAATCTCCGGTACCCTGGAATATGACCTTATTTGGAGTTAGGGTCTTTACAGAAGTTATCAAGTTAAAATTAGGTCAATTGTGGGGGCCCTAATCCAATTTGACTGGTGCTATTATAAAAAGGGGAAATTTGGAGACATACACACAGTGAGAATGTCATGTGAAGATGAAGGCAAACCAGTGTGATGCTTCTATAAACCTAGGAACACCTTAGCCAGCAAGTCACCAGAAGCTAGGGAGGAGGCATGCAACAGATTTTTTCTCACAGCCCTCAGAAGGAACCAACCCGGCTGACAACTTGATCTTGGGTTTCTATCCTCCAGAACCAAAAAACAATAAATTTTTGTTGTTTAAGCCATCCACTTTGTGGAACTTTTTCCTAGCAGCCCTGGCAAACCAATACAATACTAATTTCAAACATCATTCAATGACCAAACGGTTAAACAAACCGTGGTACATCTATACCACAAAATATGACTTTGAGGTTAACTGTTTGAATGGAACAACCTTGATGCACCTTAAAGAAATTATGTTAAGAGAAAAAAAGCCAATCTCAACAGTTTATATACTGTATGGTTTCCATTTATATAACATCCTCCAAAATGACAAAATTATGGAAAACAGATTAGTGGTTGCCAGGAATTAGGGACAGAATAGCAGAAAGTGAGGGAGGGGGATGTGTGTAATATATAAATGAGTATAGTAAGGGCTCTTTGTGATGATGGAACAGTTCTGTATCTTGGTGGTGGTGGTTACACACACATCTACACATCTGATACAAATGAACAGAATTATAAACACACAAACACAGTCACACAAATGAGTGCATATTAACAACTGTAAAATCTGCATAAACTCTGTGCATTGCACTGATGCAAGTTCCTGGTCTCAATATTGTGCCATAGTTACACAAGATGTTTCCACTGGCGGAAACTGAAGGATACATGAGGTTTCTATTTTTGCAACTTCCTATGAATCCAGTATTATATCAAAATAAAACTTCAAGACATCTTATCAAATACTATTAAGGTTTTTTTTCCTTCAAAATCAACAAACTGATCCTTAGGTGAAAAGGCAAAGGAATTAGAATAACCAACAATGTTGAAAAAGAACAATTTGGAGGACTCACACTATATACTGTATCAAGGCTTCCTTTAAAACCGTAATATTCAAGACACTGTGAATGGTGATCAAGACTGATCAACAGAATTACTGACCTGAAATATACCCACTGATATATGGTCACTTGGTTTCTGACAAAAGTACCAAGGCACTTCAATGAAGAAAGACACACAGACTTAAAATGATTGGACATCCATTTGCTAAAATAAATTCCTTAATCCATATCTCATATCATATGCAAAAAATTACTCAAAATGAATGCTAGACTCAAATATAAAAACCTAAAATTGTTAAACATCTAGGTGGCTTTACTTATAAATCACCAAAAAGTAGAAAACAATCCAAATGTCCTTCAACTGGTGAACAGATAAGCAAATTACCTTACAATCATACAATGAAATACTACTCAGTAACTAATAAAAAGAAACAAACTTCTGATACACGTGACTCAGATGAATCTCAAATGCATTATGCTAAATGAAAGCAGCCAGACTCAACAAGACTACTTATTGTGTGACTCTATTTAAATGACAGTCTGGGAACGACAAACCTACAGATGGAATAGATCAGTGGTTGCCAGGGACTCAGGTTGGGAAGAAAGATGGACTACACCAATGAGTACAGGAGACACTTAAAGGTGGAGGTTTGGAACCATAATACATCTTTACAGTGCCGATGGCTATTTAACTATATATTTGCCAAAACCTGACAGACCTATACATTAAAGAGAGTGAACTGACTTTATATAAGTGATATCTTAATAAAAAAATGTAAAATCTGTGTCCATCAGTGCTATTCCCCCACAACTATAGAAATGTTTTCTTCTAATTAATTTTTTCAGCATTACAATGGAACCCCAAGACTATCTGTTTTAGGCACTTGAACAATATTTAATTTCACATTGCTCTGGTCATTTTAATCAACTAACACATAAGCTGTCCATCATACCAAATGACACATGACTGAAGATTTTGGCCAAAAGCTATGTGTTTGTAATTTTAACAGATAATACCAAAACTGACCTCCACAAAGGTTATACAAATTTGTACTTTCACCAGCAACCTACATATAGGTCTGTTTCTGCACATTCACTAAGCACTGTCAAGACTTAGAAATAGTTGGCAATCTGCTAAGGTAAAAAATGGTGAATCAGGGTACAGGTGAATCTCCCTACACAAAAATCCACTTCACAACCTCAGCAATATTCATCATTATCCAAACTCTCACTAATGAAAAATCAGGAATCAAATAGGTCTGGCTAAGAAGGGATACTTGTACTTTTAATTTGCACTTCTCTAATCTCATTATCTGTTCCATAAACTTGCTCTGTTTATGTCATTTGCCCATTTTCCTAATAGGCTGGTGATCTTTCTTGTTGACTTCAAAAAGCTCTTTGTGTTAGGACAGTCTTTCAGGCTTGAAAAACCAAATTCTCGCCACTGCTTCCAAAGAGACAGATCACTTCCTGTCAAAATGGCATCTCTGCAGTAATTGTTACATAAAGCCCTACCACCTCTCATCTCACTAAACCTTGTCCACAAGGGCTTTATCTTCCAGCCTGCTCACCTCTTTACCTGTTCCCACTACCACATACAAAGAATATTATCATCTTTTCTACTTGCAGTTTCTGAGATCAGCCATCCCTGGGCTAGCTCACTACTCTCCACTGATTCTATGATGTACTATCTATGCTCTCTTATACACTTTTTATAATATGCACATTTAATCTGTCTCCAAATACGCTTTAATTTTTTTTAAAGGAGTTAGCAGAGGATTTTTTTTCTGTTCACTCTGTTATTTCTTTACAGTACCTGAGAAGAAAAATGCCCTCATACCATCTGGTAAGACCAGAAGTCTTATCAAGACCCTTAAGCAAGTAATGTCACAAAATGGTTTCCATAACACATCAACTCCTAAACATTCAGCAACACTTAGTATTTTTTAAAAGGTTAAGAATCTTGCCCAAGGTCACACAATTCTAATAGGCAAAATCTGGGCATGACCTGTCTTCTGCATTATGTTTCACAAATAGATGGGTGTCATCTTAGGATACTCCACATTGTCAGCTCCTCAGAATATGAGGTTATGCTCTTAAAGTCTTCTGAATCAGTCAATTTCAAATAAACAAGAGGTGTTAAGTTTCTTTCCTCTGTATTTAAGAAAATGTCTAAAAACTATCACACAGGAACCCCTGAAAAACCATACACAACTTTAAATAATGCAGAAAAAACAACAGTTTCCTTACAGTTATGTACATAACACGATCTCTAGCAAAAAAATCCCCAACAGCTGCATTTTACCATCAATCTTATTATAAAGCAAATAGACATGAATAGGCATTTCTGCCCTATTATCGTTCTACTATGAAAAGGAGTACTACCTCCACTTGACACCTACAGGTGGTCACTTAATCAATAAAGGAAAATTCTATCTATAAGAGAGTAGTTCTCTTAAATTCCAGTATACATAGGAATCATATAAAATGCTTGTAAATAGCAGGGTCAATTCATGATAAAAACTCTCAACAAAATGGGTATAGAGGGCAAGTACCTCAACATAATAAAGGCCATACATGACAAACCCATAGCCAACATTATACTTAACAATGAGAAGCTGAAAACTTCCTTTAAGATTGGGAAGAAGACAAGGATGCCCACTCTCCCCACTTCTGTTCAACATAGTACTGGAGGTCCTAGCCACAGCAATCAGACAACACAAAGAAATAAAAGGCTTCCATATTGGCAAGGAAGAAGTTAAACTGTCCCTGTTTGCAGATGACATGATACTGTACATAAAAAAACCTAAAGAATCCACTACAAAACTACTAGATCTAATATCTGAATTCAGCAAAGTTGTGGGATACAAAATTAATATGCAGAAATCTGTGGCATTCCTATACACTGACAATGAACTAGCAGAGAGAGACATCAGGAAAACAATTCCATTCACAGTTGCATCAAAAAGAATAAAATACCTAGTAATAAACCTAATGAAGAAATACCTATACTCTTCAAACAACAAGACACTCGTGAGAGAAATTACAGAAGATACCAATGAATGGAAACACATCGCATGCTCATGGATAGGAAGAATAAATATTGTCAAAATGGCCATCCTGCCTAAAGCAATCTACAGAGTCAATGCAATCCCTATCAAAATACCAACAGCATTCTTCAATGAACTAGAGAATATCGTTCTAAAATTCATATGGAACCACAAAAGACCCTGACTAGCCAAAGCAAACCTGAGAAGGAACAATAAAGCTGGGAAGATTATGCCCCTCAACTTCAAGCTCTACTACAAAGCCACAGTAATCAAGACAATTTGGTACTGGCACAAGAACAGACCCATAGACCAATGGAACAGACTAGAGAGCCCTGATATAAACCCAACCGTATATGGTCAATTAATATACGATAAAGGAGCCATGGACATACAATGGGGAAATGACAGCCTCTTCAACAGCGGGTGTTGGCAAAACGGGACACCTACATGCAAGAGAATGAAACTGGATTATTGTCTAACTCCATACACAAAAGTAAACTCAAAATGGATCAACGACCTGAATATAATTCATGAAACCATAAAACTCTTAGAAGACAATGTAGGCAAAAACCTCCTGAATATAAGCATGAGCAACTTCTTCCTGAACGAATCTCTTCGAGCAAGGGAAAAAAAGCAAAAAAGAACTCATGTAACTACATCAAACTAAAAAGGTTCTGTACAGCAAAGGACATCATCAATAGAACAAAAGGGCATCCTACAGTGTGGGAAAATATATTTCTAAATGACATATCCGACAAGGGGTTAACATCCAAAATATATAAAGAACTTACACACCTCAACACCCAAAAAGCAAATAACCTGATAAAAGAGTGGGCAGAGGATATGAAGAGACACTTCTCCAAAGAAGAAATTCATATGGCCAAAAGACCCATGAAAAGATGCTTCACATCACTAATCTTCAGGGAAATGTAAATTAAAACCACAATGAGATATCACCTCACACCAGTTAGGATGGCCAGCATCAAAAAGACTAAGAACAACAAATGCTGCTGAGAATGCGGAGAAAGGGGAACCCTCCTACACTCCTGGTGGGAATGTAAGCTAGTTGAACCATTGTGGAAAGCAATATGTAGGTTCTTCGAAAAACTACAAATAGAAATATCATTTCACATGGGAATCCCACTCCTTGGAATTTACCCAAAGAATACAACTTCTCAGATTCAAAAAGACATATGCACCCCTATGTTTATTGCAGCACTATTTACAATAGCCAAATATGGAAGCAACCTAAGTGTCCATCAGTAGATGAATGGATAAAGAAGAGGTGGTACACATACACAATGGAATACTATTCAGCCATAAGAAAGTAACAAATCCTACCATTTGCAACAACATGGATGGAGCTGGAGGATATTATGCTCAGTGAAAAAAGCCAGGCAGAGAAAGACAAGTGCCAAATGATTTCCCTCATTTGTGGAGTGTAACAACGAAGCAAAACTGAAGGAACAAAATATCAGCAGATTCAGAGACTCCAAGAAGGAACTAGTAGTTACCAAAGGGGAAGGCATGGGAGGGCAGGTGGGGAAGGAGGTAGAAGGGGATTGAGGGGTATTATGTTTAGTACAGATGGTGTGGGGGATCACAGGGAAAACAGTGCAGCACACAGAAGGCAAATAGTGAATCTGTGGCATCTTACTATACTGAAGGACTGTGACTGCATTGGGGTATGGGTGGGGACCTGATAATATGGGTAAATGTAGTTACTACATTGTTTTTTCATGTGGAACCTTCCTAAGACTGTGTATCAATAATACCTTAATAAAAAATAAATAATAGGATTGGACTTCCAGGAAGATGGCAGCATGAGCAGGGCGGCAGAAATCTCCTCCCAAAACTATATATATCTGTGAAAATACAGCAAATACAACTATTCCTAAAAGAGAGACCAGAATACACATGAGAGTGCACAGCGTGCATCTGCACCTGAGAGGACACGGTGCCCCACGAGGCGGGTAAGATACGGAGCTGCGACCCGGCGGGACCCAAGCACTCACCCACCCCAGCGCACCGGTGGGAGGAGAGGATTCGGAGCCGGGAAGGAGTGGAAGTGCACCCCATGAAATAGCCAGTGTCGGTGATCTGTGCAGGGAGCACTGACACACATAGTGCGGTGTAGCGGACATTGGAGAGACACAGGGTGCAGGATCTGAGCAAGGAACGTGCCAGGGTGCTTGCAGCTGGATCCCAGGAAGGAAAAAAGAAAAGAAAAGAAAAGAAAACCACGCGCTTTTTCAGCGGTCTTAATAGACAGGAGCCCAGCGGAGCACCCAGATCGCCCCGGCACACTCAATGCAGCAGGCTGGGAGTCCTGGAGAGTTTCGGACCCCTTATCTGGCAACTGAGAAAGGGTGGCCACGCTTAACTTCCCACAGAGATCAACAGCCTACCATTTGTTCCCACCGCAGCCAGAGCTATAAAGGGCCCTGTGGAGTGGCGCGACCATGGCTGCGGAATAGTGGAGCAACAAGGCCACCTACAGCACCCCCACAGAATCTACTCCCGGTGGGCTTTTTGTTGTTCTTGTTTTGTTTTGATTTTTCTTCTCTTTCTTTTTTCTTTTCTTTTCTCTTTTCCCCTTTTTTTTCTTTCTTTCTTTTTTCTATTTTTTTCTTTTTAAAGTCTTAAAGAGCCCAGCTGACATACGTGGCAACTACCAGCAACCACTTCTATAGCCATGATAAGACAGAGGAATATGGTCCAGACTAAGATCAACCAGACAACCCCATAGAGGGAGCCTGAAGGGATGGAAATGCACAATCTTCCTGAAAAATAATTCAGAATAAAAGTCATAACCATGCTGACGGATCTACAGAGAAATGTGAAAGAGATGAGGGAGGAAGTGAGGGAAGTCAGGAAACACTGCCTAAATCAGACAAGCCATCGACAGGCTTAACAGCAGACTGGAAGAGATGCAAGACACTGTTAATGGAATAGAAATCTCAGAACAGGAATACAGAGAAGCTGAGGCAGAGAGTGAGATAAAAGGATTTCTAGGAATGAAAGAATATTAAGAAAACTGTGTAACCAATCCAAACGGAACAATATTCACGTTATAGGAGTACCAGAGGAAGAAGACAGAGAAAAAGGGATAGAAAGTGTCTTTGAAGAAATAATTCCTGAAACTTTCCCATGCAGGGGAAGGAAATAGGCTAGCAGTCCAAGGAAGCCCACAGATCTCCCAACACAAGGGAACCCAAGGAAGACAACACCAAGACACATAATAATTAAGATGGCAAAGATCAAAGATAAAGACAGAGTATTAAAGGCACCTAGAGAGAGAAAAAAGATCACCTACAAAGGAAAACCCATCAGACTATCATCAGACTTCTCAACAGAAACCTTACAGGCCAGAAGAGAATGGCATGATATATTTAACGTAATGAAACAGAAGGGCCTCGAACCAAGAATATTGTATCCAGCACGATTATCATTTAAATATGATGGAGGGATTAAACAATTTTCAGACAAGCAAAAGCTGAGAGAATTTGCTTCCCATGAACCACCTCTACAGGACATCTTAAAGGAACTTCTCTAGAGGGAAGCACTCCTAAGGCTAAGAAGACATCACCAGAGAAAATAAAATCATAGCAAAGAAAGCAGATAATCCAAATACTAACTAAAGGCAAAGAATAAAACACGTAGTATATAAACAATGGAGAAGGAAGAATAAGAAGGGAGAGAAATAAAGAAACATCAGACTGTGTTTACACTAACTTAACAAGAAAGATAAGTTAGATTGTTAAAGCAACCCTTCAACAATTGGTAACCACGAATCTAAAGCCAGCAATGGCAATAAGTACATATCTATCAATAATCACCCTAAATGTAAATGGACAGAATGCACCAATCAAAAGACACAGAGTAACAGAATGGATAAAAAAGCAAGACCCATCTATATGCTGCTTACAAGAGACTCACCTCAAACCCAAACATATACACAGACTAAAAGTGAAGGGATGGAAAAAGATATTTCATGCAAACAACAAAGAGAAAAAAGCAGGTGTTGCAGTATTGTATCAGACAAAACAGACTTCAAAACGAAGAAAGTAGCAAGAGATAAAGAAGGACATTACATAATGATAAAGGGGTCAGTCCAACAAGAAGATATAACCATTATAAATATATATGCACCCAACACAGGAGCGCCGCAATATGTGAAACAAATACTAACAGAATTAAAGGAGGAAATAGACAGCAATGCATTCATTTTGGGTGACTTCAACACACCACTCACTCCAAAGGACAGATCAACCAGACAGAGAATAAGTAAACACACAGAAGCCTTGAACAACACACTAGAACAAATGGACCTAACAGACATCTACAGAACTCTACATCCAAAAGCAGCAGGATACACATTCTTCTCAAGTGCACATGGAACATTCTCCAAAACAGATCACATACTAGGCCACAAAAAGAACCTCACTAAATTCAAAAATATTGAAATCCTACCAACCAACTTCTCAGATCACAAAGGTATAAAACTAGAAATAAATTTCAGAAAGAAATCAAAAAGGCTCACAAATACATGGAGACTTAACAACATTCTCCTAATTAATCAATGGGTTAACGACCAAATCAAAACAGAAATCAAAGAATATATGGAGACTAATGACAACAACAACACAAAGCCACAACTTCCGTGGGACGCAGCAAAGACAGTGCTAAGAAGAAAGCATATTGCAATCCAGGAATATTTAAAGAAGGAAGAACATTCCTAAATGAATACTCTAAAGACACAATTACTGAACTTGGAAAAAGAAGAACAAATGAGGCCCAAAGTCACCAGAAGGAGGGATATAATAAAGATCAGAGAAGAAATAAATAAAATTAAGAAGAATAAAACAATAGAAAAAAATCAATAAAATCAAGACCTGGTTCTTTGAAAAAATAAACAATATAGATAAACCCCTAGCCAGACTCATTAAGAGAAAAAGAGAATCTACACACATAAAACAGAATCAGATATGAGAGAGGAAAAATAACGATGGACACCAGAGAAATACAGAGAACTATAAGAGAATAGTATGAGAATCTATATGCTTACAAGCTGGAAAGCATAGAAGAAATGGACAACTTCTTAGAAAAATACAACCCTGCAAGGCTAACAAAGCAAGAAACAGAAAAACTAAACAGACCAATCACCAGCAACGAAATTGAAGTGGTAATGAAAAAACTACCCAAGAACAAAACCCCCGGACCAGATGGATTCACCTCTGAATTCTACCAGACATAGAGAGAAGAAATAACACCCATTCTCCTTAAAGTTTTCCAAAAAATAGAAGAGGAGGGAATACTTCCAAACTCTTTCTATGAAGCCAGCATCACTCTAATACCAAAACCGGGCTAAGATCTCACCAAAAAAGAAAATTACAGACCTATATCCCTGATGAATGTAGATGCAAAAATACTCAACAAAATATTAGCAAACCGAATTCACAAATACATCACAAGGATCATTCACCATGATCAAGTGGGATTCATCCCAGGGATGTAAGGATGGTACAACATTCGAAAACCCATCAACATTATCCACCACATCAAGAAAAAGAAGAACAAAAACCACATGATCAGTTGCAGGATACAAAATTAACACACAGAAATCTGTTGCTTTCCTCTACACTAATGATGAACTAACAGAAAGAGAAATCAGAAAAACAATTCCATTCACAATTGCATCAAAAAGAATAAAATACCTAGGAATAAACCTAACGAAGGAAGTGAAAGACCTGTACCCTGAAAACTATAAGACACTCCTAGGAGAAATTAAGGAAGACACTAACAAATGGAAATGCATCCCATGCTCTTGGCTAGGAAGAATAAATATTGACAAAATGGCTATACTACCTAAAGCAATCTACAGATTCAATG
Organism: Phataginus tricuspis; assembly: GCA_029783875.1. Taxonomy (NCBI): domain Eukaryota; kingdom Metazoa; phylum Chordata; class Mammalia; order Pholidota; family Manidae; genus Phataginus; species Phataginus tricuspis. Next base: position 103,677,561 of record JAQQAC010016209.1, on the reverse strand, counting down.
CAATAACCATCAAATTAACAACAGCTTTCTTCAATGAACTGGAACAAATAATTCTAAAATTCATATGGAACCAGAAAAGACCCCGAATAGCCAATGCAATCCTGAGAAGGAGGAATAAAACAGGGGGAATTACACTCCCTGACTTCAAGCTCTACTACAAAGCCACAGTAATCAAGACAATTTGGTACTGGCACAAAAACAGACACACAGACAAGTGGAACAGAATAGAAAATCCAAGCATTAACCCAAGCACCTACAGTCAATTAATATTTGATAAAGGAGCCTTGGATATACAATGGGGAGATGACAGCCTCTTCAGCAGCTGGTGTTGGAAAAACTGGACAGATACATGCAAGAGAATGAAACTGGACTACTGCCTAGCCCCATACACAAAGGTAAACTCAAGGTGGATCAAAGACCTGAACGTAAGTCATGAAACCATAAAACTCTTAGAAAAAATCATAGGCAAAAATCTCTTGGACATAAACATGAGCGACTTCTTCATGAACATATCCCCCCGGACAAGGGAAACAAAAGCAAAAATGAACAAGTGGGACTATATCAAGCTGAAAAGCTTCTGTACAGCAAAGGACACCATCAGGAGAACAAAAAGACATCCTACAGTATGGGAAAATATATTCATAAATAACGCATCTGAGAAGGGGTTGACATCCTAAATATATAAAGAACTCATGCACCTTAACAATCAAAAGGGAAATAATCCAATTAAGAAATGGGCAGAGGACATGAATAGACACTTCTCTAAAGAAGAAATTTAGATGGCCAATGGGCACATGAAAAGATGCTCAACATCGCTGGTCATCAGAGAAATGAAGATTAAAACCACAATGAGATATCACCTCACACCAGTAAGGATGGCCAACATCCAAAACACAAACAACAACAAATGTTGGCAAGGATGTGGAGAAAACGGAACCCTCCTACACTGCTGGTGGGAATTCAAATTAGTTCAACCATTGCGGAAAGCAGTATGGAGGTTCCTCAAAAAACTCAAAATAGAAATACCATTCGACCCAGGAATCCCACTCCTAGGAATTTACCCTAAGAATGCAGCAGCCCAGTTTCAAAAAGACAGATGCACCCCTATGTTTATCGCAGCACTATTTACAATAGCCAAGAAATGGAAGCAACCTAAGTGTCCATAAGTAGATGAATGGATTAAGAAGATGTGGTACATATACACAATGGAATATTATTCAGCCATAAGAAGAATTCAAATCCTACCATTTGCAACAACATGGATGCAGCTAGAGGGTATTATGCTCAGTAAAATAAGCCAAGCTGAAAAAGACAAGTATCAAATGATTTCACTCATATGTGGAGTATAAGAACAAAGAAAAAAACTGAAGGAACAAAACAGCAGCAGACTCACAGAATCCAAGAACAGACTAATAGTTACCGAAGAGAAAGGGACTGGGGAAGATGGGTGGGAAGGGAGGGATAAGAGGGAAAAGGGGGCATTACGATTAGCAGATGTAATGTTGGGGGGGCATGGGGAGGGCTGTACAACTCAGAGATGACAAGTAGTGATTCTATAGCATCTCACTACGCTGATGGACAGTGACTGTAATGGTTGGTAGGGGTAGTTTAATAACCATAATATTGCACATGTAATTGTAGATTAATGATACCAAAATAAATTATAAAAAATAAAAATAAAAATGATGAAAAATATACATGATAATCATAATAATACCTTAATAAGAAAAAAATGCAGGGTCATAAGACCCACACCTAGGGACTCATTCAGTAAATCTCTATAGAAGTCTCAGGTATCTGTTATTCACAAATCCCCCTTATAGGTGGTCCATATCCCACTTTAAGAAAAGCTGCTGTTAATCATGTTATCAGGAACATCTGATATTCAGGATGATCTAGTTTGAGAGACAGAAAAGGCAGAAGTAGCTAGGATAGAGATGCAAACACACTTCTCCCTTCCTGCCTTGGGCCAATTATTCATTTGAACCTTATTCACTCAAATGCCAGAAACCACAGTTCAATGATGCATTTCCTCAGAATGCCCTTTAGAAGCTTCCCAGGGTCTAAACCACGAGTGGTCACCACACCATTCTTCTCTCCACAAGAAAGAAATGTCTTTTCTAAAAGATATTGCCCAAATTTAAGCTAATCAAGATTCAAAAAGTTTACTCTGCACAGACATTAACTCTCCACTGGGATAGTCTTTCCAATTTCTATCTTCTACAGAAACACCAGGAGCTGACAGTTTCGAAAAAGTCGGAGTAATCCAAGACAAAAGTTTACTCAACTGAAAAAAAGTATCAGATAAAGAGTGTATTGTTAAAATTGTTAAGTGTTAAAAAAAATACAAGATAATTTCTTTGGGCAGTTGTTACATTTTAACATTGTTAAGTCCCTTCACAATCCCAACAAGATCCTGCAAAAGACCAAAACCCAATGCTTTTTTAATTAATGAAATAGAACCTACAGCTCTAATTACAATGTTTGTCTCATTATTCCATGAAAGATGTTCATTCCCATCTCTGTTTCTACAGGCTGTAACCATAACCACCCCCTTTTACTCAACTCAGAACCATTAAGGCCAGTTAAAACCCTAGCCTGATCAGCTCCTATTCTCCCAACATGGCTATCCCTTCCCACTCTCTCAATCCATTGCCTGACTGCCCTTTTCTGTTTACCTAGCATTTACTTCAACCTTTTAAACAATAAATTCTAATAATCATAATAATTATCCTGTTCTATGAAATTCTAAGCCAGCCATTAATGAATTGCTCCTTTCAAGTGCAATTCACATAATCAAATGCACAAAATTAAGGATTTCAGTTCAAATATTAAGCACGCCTGTACTAGCACTGTGATAGCCCTGATAAAAATAACAGGCACATTTTCAAAATGTGAAAAATAAAAGAAAGATAAAAATGAATAAAACATGGGACTATATTTAATGACCTTAATGCTGAAGTCTTTAGGGGTGAAAAGATACAAATGTCTGCAACTTAACTCTGAAATGCATCAAGAAGAAAAATGGATGATCGATAGATTGAAGGAAGCAATGGCTATATCGACGGATATTTGACAGCAAAATACTGAAAGTAGAATCTAGGTAATGGGTGTATAGGCCGATCACTGTACAATTATGTATGTTGTAAATTTTTCATAATAAAATGTTCGGGAAAATGAATAAAACATAGTCATCCACCCAAATGAGCTTACAATACAGTGACGGTGTCACACAAGCAATTACAAATGAGTACAATGAAAGTACACTGGCATAAATATGCATAAGAAGCCCCAGGGCACAAAGAAGTGGCTCTTAACTGGGAAAGGGGAACTCAGATGTGATTTACAGGTGACCCCAATATAAAACTGGAAAGACATGTACAGTTATGTTGGCCAGTGGATGCAGGAGTATTCTAGGCACTAGAACAGCTCAAGCAAAGAAACAGTAGGCATCGAACACCATGGTTTTGTCAGGCAACGAAAAGCAGCTGCATACTGTTGCAATGTATGCGGAGAAGGGAGTTTCGTTGGTTTGGAATGCCCTGATAACTACTGAAACTCAATCACTACCTCCCCTGTGTAAGTTCTCTAGTGTGTAAGCATACACTCCCTGAAGTCTTCCAAATGATCACTACCTCTTTCTGTTCCTATAGTTTACACAAGCTCCATCATTACAATTATGATACTGTATTTTAATGTTTTTGTTTCCTTAGCTACCTTCTGTATTAAAACTGTGGACTCTTTCAGGACAAAAACTTCATCTTATATACAAGTCACTCTGAAAAGACACCATTTTAATGTAAACATAGTGAAGTTTATTCTTTTGTCATAAAGTATGCCCTAAATCACATGACCATGAACTTTCCACAACAAAAAATATATAGGCTAACTTAATATAATTACAATACCATTTTTTCTGGGGGAAAAAGAACACTAACATGTATGTCCAGAAAAATTCTGCATTTTTAAAAACTACAGGGGATGATTAGGTTCATAAATACAGAGGATATAGTGCTAAAAAATGTACTATAGTAAGAGTAAGATAGCATTATCAGATGAAAAGAACAAGTTAAAGACCAATACATATAAATATGATCCAGTGTGTTTATGCTTGGAAAATTTTCTAGAAGGATACAAAGAAATTATTAGCAGTGGTTACTTCTGTCTGAAAACTAGGAACTGAGGGACTGTAATTTTTAATTTTACACCCTTTTTGTACTGAATTTTTACCATGGGCAGGGATCAACATTTTTATACAAGTAATAGTTGTTCTTCCTTCTTTTGAAGAGGTTTGTTCTAAGCATTTTAAAAAACCCTTTGAAGACAGGAGGACCATGTCTTCATGGCTACAGAACCCACAAGTTTTCCAGATACTGTTTCTGTAAAATGCAAAACAACCTGAGAAAGGCAAATATTCCAAAGAATTATAATACAAAGAACTTTCAATGGTTTGCTTGTAGACATACTTCCTGAAGATTAAAACAAATTTAAGAAAGGTACACACACACACACAGAATTTAACAATACCCTTAACTGGAACACAACTGGGAACAATTGAAAAGGCATTTTGGTAAGTTTTCAATCCACCAAGACCATCATACCATTTACCCAGACAAATTCTAACATGTTTCTTTTAAAATCAGAATATAAATGAGAAATGCAAGAATCAATGGTGCACTGTCTTTTAGTACTCACAGATGAATGGAAAAAGAAGGAATCAAACTAACACCTCAGCCAGTCTCTTTTATGGAAGCAGTGAAACAGAAAAGAACACACATACCATAAAATATATCAAGCATAAAATATATGAAGTAATCGGAAGGCGGAGAGCAGTAAAGTATTTGCTTTGCTGATTGACAAGACAAGCTACGCAAAAAGCAATGGGCATAGATTACAATGGATGGTTTCCCTCATATTACTGCAAGGGGACATGTATCTGACATTTAAAGCATGCTCTTTTCATGTCACCAAGAAGTTAAGATTCTCAAATCCATTAAGGGACAAAAATAGTTATATAATATATAGGTCTACTTATTGTGGCTGTATTTTCAACAAGAAAAGAAAAACCCTACAATTCCATGGTAAGTAAGAGGCAATGGGTTGAATGATAATACATTCTGAGAGTTTACTGAAATAAAGTAAAAATCCAGTAGTTGAAACTATTAAAAGTACCCCCCCAAAAGTATAAGATACAATATACTGGAACATATGTCATCTATGTCTAACCCCCTGAATATTTCAAGGGCAATGTTCTTCCCTATTGTAAGGGCAGTTACTCCCTATTTTCTCATTATTAGGTCCAAGTAGATCAACATTTATTATAGGGCTCTTGATTAGAGACAAGGTGCATGTCTACAATTTTTTTGCTATTTGTAAAATGAGGAGATCTGCACCTACTCTTTGCATGATTATGCAACTAATGCCTCAGGATTTAAAATGACAGATGTCAAGCACCTAGGTTAGTGCTTGGCACTTAGTAAGACTAAATAAGTGATAATAAAGGATTAAAAAGTCACATAAACCAATATTTAAAATCATAATAGCTGTTTATATCAATTTGTATGAATGCTAAGTAATACAAAACCTTTGGTCATACTTGCTACAAATGCTTTCCCAAATTTGTTGTCATCTTAGTTGTTCCTTTCTGTACTGTAAAAAAGTGTTTCATCTGCGATATTTTGTAAAATAATGTTAACATTATCAAGCACATTCCATGAGGCAGAAACTTAACATAATACACTATCTTTAATTATTTCAAGGTAGGTAGTACTCTGCCCATTTTACAGAAGTTAGATACTTTCCACAAGGTCACACAGCTAATGAGGAATTCCAACTTAAATCTGCTTAGCTTTAAAGCTTATTATGTTTTTTCCACTATCCCAAGCTGCCTCAAAGTACATTCAAATGTTTCTGGAAGTTATTCACCAATACAAGCATAGGCACGAACCAGAAAACTATTAAGAAACCCAAATAGCTTTGTTATCAGCCAGCCAATTCATCCAGTAGCAATACACATCTCAAAGATCAAAGACATGTAAGATTAGAAACAATACAAAACCAATCTGAGGAGGAAACCTGGGTTGCACGTGTGTACATGCATACATGCCTGTATGTAGGTATAAAGATAGATGGATAGAGAAAGAAGGGAAGAGAAGGGGAGGGAAGGGAGGGAGGGAAGGGGAAGAGGGAAGGGGAAGAGAAAAGGGAAAACCGAGAAGGGGAAGGTAAGGGAGGAAGGTACAGACTTAACAGTCCTTAAGGCTTTTTCCTGATCTAAAATTTTACGGTTCTAAAAAAACAGAACCAGAACCAGGGAACACAAGGTATATGTTCTAGAGTCTATTTTACCAACTTCAGTTGTGTGACTTTGGGTCATGTTTGGTTCCTCTGAAAGGCTAATTTCTCATTTGTAAAATATGATGCAATACCACAAGACCTCTCTCCCTAAAGGACTATCATGAGGACAGTGTGAAAGTGCTATGTAAACTCTACAATGCACTAAAACTATGTTGGAATCATCCCTACTTACATTTAATCAACACATAATGAGCAGCACACTCAGAATTGATATTAGGTAATATGTTCAAGAGTGGAGAAAACAGTACATACCTCCCCTCCCTGAATCCTACAAGATAGTGGCAAAAAAAGCAATACAGTTTCTAAGCACTCTATTCTCACCTGCTTCAGATTTAACTTCTGCAACCTGCAAAAGAAACCTAAGTTTGAAAATACACAAAATGAGAGGCTTAAGAATAAATGCTTGTCTTCACTTGTGAAGATAAAACTAGTAAGAAAATATGCTAATAGTCATAGCTCAGATAATGAGCTCAGACACAGTTACATGCAGCAAAAGATTTAATTAACTTTGGACACTTGGTTTTTTTAGACTTACCTCTAATTTGTTGTGTTCTATAGTAATACTGTAGAACCCCTGAGATTTCAAAACCTTTTCCCCCTTCTCAAACTAATTGAAAAAAAAAACAAAAACAAAAACAAAACCCTGAGCCATTTCTAAAAGTTTTGTAGTTTAGTTACATTCACAACTGGGACTGAATTTATTTCTAAATATTTTAATCAGTATCCAGATAATTAAATCATTCATTCAACAAAATTTTTTGAGTACCTTCTGTGCCCCATGCACTGTTAAAAGACACTGAGGTTACAGCATTAAACCCTGCTCCCATGGTGCTTAAATTCTAGTAGGGGGAAGAGAGACCACAAAGAAACAAGAAAATATCAAGCAGTGGTAAAGTAAAGCTACCATAAAAACAAAACAGGGTGATTGTATTGAGAAGGAAGCAGAGTTCCATTCACTATATTTAAACATAATGTAACATTCATGATTATTTTAACTAAAGCTATAATACATTTTATATGTTTCTAACTAAAATGAGTCTTAATCTATAAAGTGTTTGAAAATTAACTGATCTCTATTTCCATTTGCCCCAAACCTCTCTTCCTCAGACGGGAAAATTTTTTCACAAGGTCACTGTTGTATCTTCAACCACTCTGAAGTTAGTCCAAAAACTTCTGATATTGTGAAGAATGGTATCTTTTTCCACAGGTTTCACAGTGCCTGGTACTGACAAATTCTCTGTGACTACTACTTGGCATGACCATAAATTAAAATAATGTAATTTTTCTTCCTTAAAAAAATTGGGTCAACCAGTCAATTCTAGTTTACCTACTCCATTTATGACTAAAACTAATCATTACTATCAAGAAACAGGCTGAACTACAAATAAAAATTTCACTGTAGGCTTCACTGCTAAAAAAATTACACTACAGTGAGAAAAAAATAATCTGGGCTTTTCCCACTGGTTCTCTCATACTCTTATTTACAAACACTTGAGCACATTCACAAACTGTCCGCTGAATGCAACTTAGCACTCTGGGCCAGACAAGAGGATGGATAGATTATTGCAGATTTCCTAAATAAGTGCTGTTTGTAAATTGAAATGAAAACCATGAATAAGGTGAACAGACATTACAAAATACACAAATCCTATTTAAAACAACCAGATACAGCTACTTAATACTGAAAGCCATTACTAGTAATTAACCAGAAAACTATGATATACTCATAATTAAAAGGCCCTCGGGTTAAACTTAAGTGTTATCTGTCACATTCAAAATACCTTGCTCAAAAATAAGGAGAAATGTTCATTCTAGCTAGTAATCAAAGAAACACAAATTAAAGGAATCTGAGGTACCACTTCAAAAACTGCTTAAAGTAACATCACCAAAGCAGGGGTGATGTGGTTACCATGTATCACATTGACAGTGGCACTGTAAGGTGGGTACAACCGTACTGGAAAGCAATACATCTTCAGTCAGAAAAAGCTTTAAGAAGTTCATACTGATTGACAGTGTGATCCCACTGCTGGAAATAACTAGATAGGAAAAAAAACAAAGCTCTCATAGAAGCAATGCCATGTAAAACAGAGGAGAAAGAGACAGACAAATGCACATGAAAAATTATTAGGTAGTCCCTGGTACAGTACCAAAAAAAAAAGACAAAAGTGTATGCCTAAACTGGTTCTGAGACCCAAAAACCAATGTGTTTTGGTAGAGAGGGGACATCCCCACACAGCAGTAATTCTCCAGACATCAGCTGGGTGTCCTACAACTCAATTCTAACACTATCTACCCATAGATAGCATCAGATTCCACAAGTTAATGGTACAGTATTACAAGACTGCCCCCCCCACACACTTCAGATACCAACAGCAAGCTCAGGTAATATGTGCTTCTGACAACCAGCTACAAGTTTGGGGTCCTACAAACTCCTCTTTGCATGCCAGGCACCAGCTACAAGTCCAGGTTATTATCTGTACTTCTGACTGGCTATAAATCAGAGGTTCCTAAAACTCCCTTCTTAGGTTTGATTAATTTGGCTGGAACAGCTCACAGAACTCCTGAGCAATATTTTGCTTACTAGTTCATTCATTTATTATAAAAGTATATTTAACTCGGGACCAGCCAGATGGAAGAAATACATAAGGCAAGGTATGGAAAAAGGCCATGGGGCCCTCATGCCCTCTTGGAGTGGGTCACTCCCCAAATCTCCACATGCTCACCAACACAGAAGCTCTCTGAACCCTGTCCCTTTAGGGTTTTTATGGAGGCCTCATTACACAGGAATGACTGATTAAATCACTGGCCACTGGTGATTTGGCTCCATTTCCACGCCCTCTCCTTCCCCAAGAGGTGTTGGGAGTGAGGTTAGGGAGGATGGGGAGGTTGGGGAACTAAAAGTTTCAACCCTCTCTATGCACTGGTTGGTTCCAGTGGAAAACAACCAGCCCCACTCCATCCTTAAGTGTTTTCTAAACGTCACCTCATTAACAACAAAAGATGCCTTTTATCACACTTTGGAAATTCCAAGGGTTTCAGGAGCTCTGCCAGAAACAGGGTTGAAGACCAAATATGTATTTCTTACATAATCACCATAGCCTTACCTCACATCACAGTCAAAAATAGATTGAAGATGCATTAAACTTTTAAATGTGAAAAAAGCACAAGAGATTTCCATACACGGGGAGGGGAGTGGGGTGCAGCAGGGGATTATTTTGGGATATGGAAAAGCATTTGATGTTTTTTTATCTGCACTTAACAATACATTATTATAACTACACAAAATATACACACGGCATTCTGTGCTTGCCCTCTTGTAACACCCAACATACTTAATTGTAACTGCTTATTTAATATCTTTTTTCCTATACTGTGAATTCTATGAAGGCAAGGGACCAGGCCTGTCTTGTTCATTGTTATATCCTCAGTACTCAGCACAGTGCCTGCCATACTAGACAAATATTTGTCAAGCAATTCTAAATCTGGGTACATACGCAAAAGAACTGAACGTAGGTACTCAAACAGATATTTGTATACCCATGTTCACAGCAGCAGCATTCACAATACCCAGAAGATGGGAGCAACCCAAGTGTCCCATCATAGATGAATGAACAAAATGTGATGCATGCAATGAAATATTATTCAGCTCTACAAGAGAAGACAGTTCTAACACATCCTACAAGATGGATGAACCTTGAAAACAATATGCCAAGTGAAATCCACCAGTCACAAAAGGACAAATATTCTGTTTCCTCTTATCTAAGGTACCTAGAATAGTCAAATACATAAAGACACAAAGCATAATACTGGTTCCAGGGACTGAAAGAGTTGTTTAATGGATAACAGTTTCATTAGGGGATGATGAAAAAGTTCTACAGATAGATGGTGGTGATGGTTGCACAACAATGTGAATGTACTTAATGCCATTTAACCATATGCTTAAAATGGTTAAAATAACAAAATGCTAGGTATACTTCACCAAAATAAAAAATTAAATATTTGTGGAATGAAGAAAATAGAATTATGATTATTCAGACTGAAAACAATAATTTCTCTTTGAAATATTATCCCAAGAAGAAAAGTGAGATTATTTTGTTAGATATTCACATCTGGCATTATTTCTACCCAATGTTGATTTTCCACAAAATCCGAAGAAAACTGAAGTGGTTGTCTACGCACTTATTTCTTATGGATGTACCGTTGGGTCGGGATGGGCTGGGGGGGGGGGGTTGCTTTTCAAAAAAACTCCAGCAAATCCCATCATAATTATCACAGCTATTTTGAACAGTTTATCAAACTGCAGAATATTATCTAATACCACTCATATTTAAATACAGTCAATTCTTTGATTATCCACACTAATAAAAATGTTTCAGACAAAATAATTACAATAAAATCTTAGTTGACTTTTTGTAATGCAGTATACCAGACATGCCTCTCTTCTTGTCCCAGGCTTCGTCTTATTCATGGTAATCTGGGACCCAGTATGGAAGAACAACCCAACTCCCAAGGGCTGCCACAAAGAAAACAATCGACATAAGGATAATCATTGATTATATCAGCTTTAAAGATAATTTCAACTTGACATAATTGGAACAACACAATTTATACTGTAAACAATTTAAAAGCATCTCCCAGATGGTAGAACATGCCATCTGGATTCTTTTCAAATTTGAGATGCTTATGGATTGTATGCTACATTTTCCTAGATTTTCTTCTATCTCCCTGATCACTCTATCAATGGTCCTATGTATTCCTCCTGCCCAGTTAACAATGAGGTTTTCTCCCCTCATCCTATTCCTCTTTTTGTAAGTTCTCCCCTCTAAAAACCAATGTACTCTATGCACAGGGATCCTGAACACAGATCTGCATTTATATCTGAACTCCAGTTGTATAATATTAGCTTAATGTTGAAGTATCTAACATATAATTTGTCTCTCTCCAAAATCAACTAGCATTTAAATGCAAGAGCACAGTATTAACATTATCACTGCTCTGTTCCAACTACACACATTATTGCAAGAAACTTTTGAGAAGTAGAAACAAAGATGTATGCATTCCACAACATCAAGAACTAATGATGTGTTATCAAAATATTAACATAATTACTGAGTTCCAATACATGGCAGTTTTTTTTAATACACACATGTATGTATGTAGGTACAATGTTACTTCCTACTAAATTATAAATGGCAAAGCTAAGAATCTTCCTGTGTCAAGGGAAACAAAAGCAAAAATGAACAAGTGGGACTATATCAAGCTGAAAAGCTTCTGTATAGCAAAGGACACCATCAGTAGAACAAAAAGACATCCTACAGTATAGGAGAATATATTCATAAATGACATATCCGATAAGGGGTTGACATCCAAAATATATAAAGAGTTCACACACCCCAACAAACAAAAAGCAAATAAGCCAATTAAGAAATGGGCAGAGAAGCTGAACAGACACCTCTCCAAAGAAGAAATTCAGATGGCCAACAGGCACATGAAAAGATGCTCCACATCGCTAATCATCAGAGAAATGCAAATTAAAACCACAATGAGATATCACCTCACATCAGTAAGGATGGCCACCATCCAAAATATAAACAACAAATGTTGGCGAGGATGTGGAGAAAAGGGAACCCTCCCACACTGCTGGTGGGAATGCAAATTAGTTCAACCATTGTGTAAAGCAGTATAGCAGTTCCTCAAAAAACTCAAAATAGAAATACCATTTGACCCAGGAATCCCAGTCCTAGGAATTTACCCTAAGAATGCAGCAGCGCAGTTTCAAAAAGACATATGCACCCCTATGTTTATCGCAGTACTATTTACAATAGCCAAGAAATGGAAGCAACCTAAGTGTTGATGAATGGATAAAGAAGATGAAGTACAAATACACAATGGAATATTATTCGCCATAAGAAGAAAACAAATCCTACCATTTGCAACAACATGGATGGAGCTAGAGGGTATTATGCTCAGTGAAATAAGCCATGCAGAAAAAGACAAGTATCAAATGATTTCACTCATCTGTGGAGTATAAGAACAAAGAAAAAAACTGAAGGAACAAAACAGCAGCAGACTCACAGAACCTAAGAATGGACTAACAGTTACCAAAGGGAAAGGGACTGGGGAGGATGGGTGGGAAAGGAGGGACAAGGGGGAAAAGGGCCATTACGATTAGCAGACATAATGTGGGGGGCGAGGGGGCACGGGGAGGGCTGTACAACTCAGAGAAGACAAGTAGTGATTCTATAGCATCTCACTATGCTGATGGACAGTGACTAATGGGGTATGTGGTGGGGACTTGATGATGTGGGGAGTCTAGTAACCATAATGTTGTACATGTAATTGTAGATTAATGATACCAAAATAAAAATAAAATAAATAAAAAAAGAATCCTCCTGTTTGAAGCCAACTCCCTGCTTCCTATCTAGCTCCACACTGTGCACATTGCAGTCAATCAATGAATCTTCAGGCAAAATGACAGTTAAAACATTAAAAAGCTGGAAAGCAAACCTCTACTAAGAGATAGAAGGCTTCACAAAACGTAGAAGCTGTGCTGAGGTGACATACTCCTGGCAAGGCAATTCAAGTGTTCCAAGGAATGCTCATTTTGGCCCATTAAATCAGTTTAACTCAGAATCGACTTGCAAATAAACCTAGTGAATCTCAAAATACCACATAATGCATCCACTCAACAAATATATCCTTGACCCCTGAACAACATGGAGGATAGGGGTGCAGACTCTTAACAGTCAAAAATCCACAAGTACCTTTTGACTCTCTCAAACACTGAACTACTAATAGCCTACTGTTGGTGTAGCAGAGAAGGCATATAGTGAATATGTGGCATCTTACTACAGCCAAGGACAGTGACTACATTGGGGTATGGGTGGGGACTTGATAATATGGGTAAATGTAGTAAACACATTGTTTTTTCATGTGAAGCCTTCATAAGAGTGTACATCAATAATACCTTAATAAAAAAAAGTAGCCTACTGTTGACTGGAAGCCTTACTGATGACATAAACAGTTAACACAAATTTTGTATATTACATGTGTTATGTAGTTATTCCTTCAATAAAGTAAGCTAGAGAAAAGAAAATATTTTTTTCAAATTGTCACAGGTCTCCAAAAATCTTTCCATATATTTATTGAAAAAATTCTGCATATTAAGTTGGACCCATGCAGTTCAAACCTGTGTTGTTCAATGGCCAAGTGTACAACCTGCTATGTCCCAAGCATTGTTCTAGGTGCTGGGGTTAAGGAAAATAACAAGACAAACATCCTTATCTCATAGAGTTTACATTCCAGTGTGGGAAAAAGACAACCCATACAAAACTACGTTTGATGGTAAAAAAAAAAGCCATGTGGAGAAATGAAGCAGAGTAAGGAGAAAAGGGAGCAACTGGAGACAAAGGATATTATTTTACATAACATGGCCAACAAATGCTTCACTGAAAGGCTAACTACTTAGGCAAAAGGTCCTTCAGAAACTAAGCCAGGCAGAGGGGACAGCAAGTATAAAGACCCTGAGGTGGGAACCTATTTGGTCAAATTACTTAATCTCTTTAGGTCTCAGTTTCCCTATGTGTAAAATGGGTATAATATCCCCTATACCATGTAGTAAGTACTAGTATATCAAGTATCTGACACATGGAATGTACTCAATAAATGAGAGTATTACAGTTGTCTGGGGACCTGTCAGGCCAGGAAAACCCTCAGCACACTGTCTGGCCCACAGTAAACACTCAGAAAAAGAATTATTGCCTAATCCTCATAAAAACTAACATATACAGCAGAAGGGATTATACCTGTTTCAGGTCTGGGAAACCTGAGGATCAGAAATTTGCTCTATCTTCTGCTGGCCCCTAAAATTTCTATAATGATGAACATACTCGCATAGAGAGAACTTATCATACACTGCTAGGATAAGGAAACTATTCGCATTATCAACAAATCAGCAGTGTAATGCTGTAGTGCTAAGAACATGGACTCTATAGACAGACTGCCTGGGTTCACCTCTTTTCTAGGTATGTGTCTTTGGGCAATTGTACATTTTCACTCTGAAGCTGTTTCCTCACCTTTAAACAGACATTGTAATAGTACTTAATAATGAGGAGGTAAGTTTTTGGGAAGATTAAATGGGTTAATTTTTTAAATCACTTCTATTTCAGTGCCTAGCATAGTCATATCTAGTGTTAATAGTAATAGCATAGAAATCAAAAAGGAAATCACCATCAAAACATTTCTACTTTACATGAAGAATTTTAGAAACTGTGAAGATACTGGAGGTGTAAAAGAAGGAGAAAGGGGAGGCTGGAGAAAATGAAATACAAAACAAAACAACACAAAGTGGCAACATAATGTTACGTGGCAAGATTCTTCCTATTAGATTACTGTCCTTTAGTAGAACCACTATTAATGACACTATGCAATCAATGCTTTGGATAACACTGACCCATAGTTTATTTTATAACAAGTTTAATTCCTTAAAATTAATTCAGATTTAACTTTATTGAGGATTAAAACAAGTACAATATAACAAACTCTATCCGTCTTTACCCCCTCTTCTAGGTAATACTTGATGCTTACATGAAACACAACACATGTAACTTCAGATTAATGATTTACCACCTTATCAACTTTTGGTAGAAAATAAGCCTTTCTTCTACCTAACTCCAAAAGTGTTCTGGCTACTTTGAGTACTTCAACTTCCTCCTTAGTCTCATCAATTCAGGATTGTCTCCTTTTATTCTTTCCCCCAGTAAATTATCACTATGAAATCTATAAATCATCCCACTGGGAGGCAGTGTATTACCATGTGCTAGAATTAAGAACTGGATTCAAAAGTAGGCCCTGCCACTTACTAGCTGAGTGAACCTGGGCAAGTCTCTTACCCTTTCTAAACCACAGTAAAGGCCAATACCCACCAACTACCTCATCACAGAACTGTTGGCAAGAAAAAAAACATTCAGTGTTAGGGAACCTAGTACAACCTGCCATGTAGATACTGTAAAATGATGACCTACAATACAATCTTAACTTTTAACATTAATACAAAAACAACTAGAGGAAACTGACTACTTCTCTTCCAACATACAACTCTTTAATATAAATATTAACAGTACAAGGTTACATTTCTAGAAAATCTAAGGTTTTAATTTAATTGCCATTTGAGAATCTGTATGATATATACTATACAATGAGGCAAGGATTCAAAATCAGATAAAAATGTAATTCCTAGTTTGAAAAAGTTAATATAGCTTGAGATAAACTTGGATATTCACAATATTATACATTTAAACACTACTTACACACATACACACACACAAATAATTACCTCTCATGTTAGTTGCTATTTTTCTGTAGCAATCTGGGTAACTGTTTCAGTCTAACTTAGAAGGTTTAAGAACTAATTCCTTACTAAAGCATCTTTTCTAATATAACCCCATATTGTCTGAATAATCCCTCTGAAATTTTCAAGTATATTTAGAACAGCCAAATATGAATACAACTGTGGAATATTCCTCAATGAACAGCAACACTTTATGCACTGATATTTAATCAAAACTCAAAAAGTACACACTCAGAGCAGGAAAACTCCATTTGTCATTGACAAATTTGCTTTTCAAAAACATACCTTCATGCTTCAACTTCCCTTCCAGCCATGGCTACCACCACCACTTCCTCAACTTCCTTGCCAGGAATAAGTCTGAGGAATGCCTTTTGGCCTGAATAAGTGGTGGAAACAGGGAGCAACATATCCCAAATGATAAATATTGTGGATTTGCTAATATTTCCTACATTTTCTCTACTTCTTTAGTTTAGAAGGGAAATTCTCAAGAGTTCATGTTCCTAACTATCTTTAATACTATTTCTTTAAACCACAAAAAAGGCCTATTCTAGTAAGAGATTATATTAAACATGTTCTTTGTAATAGCATTCTAGTCACCATAAAATTTGCAAATTAGATACAAAAGCAGTAGACACACCGGTGTGGAAAAATTCTCATTTTTGAAAAACAGAAAAAGAAATTCAAGAAAAAAGGATACCATACATCCCAATCCTGAAATGGAGATATGTACTTCAAATATACGAAACCCAACCATCACATATCATATATGGAGAATGAATTTAATGATTATCATATATTTTTACAAAGACATTTCAAGCTAACATTCCAACAAAGAATCCATAGTCAAATAGTAAAACACAGGCATGTATAAATTTAAATTCCTATTTAAAAGTGAGCATTTAGAACTTGAAATAGAGACACACAAGAGTCCCATATAACAGACTGTTGACTGCCTCTTTTGCTTTTACATAGTAACATAGTATCATTTAGAAGGTCTCAGCCTTTGGATTAACAATAACTGGTATAAGGGATCATCATAGGCTCTTTTAACTTGCTTTATTAACAACTACCAAAGCCTGAAGCATTCCAAGACTACATTAACAGTCTGAAATTATTTTTCTTCTAAAGCTTTTCAGAGTAGTCCTTATTTTTAAATACTTGTCACTAATCTCAGATTAAGGACACTATGAAAACTGCATTGATGACTATTGGTTTTAGCCTAATATTCTTTAATAATAATCCCAACACACCATGTTTTTTAAGAGGGTCATTTTTACCCTTTTTGGGGTGATCAAGCCCAACTGACAATGTTACTTGAGGGCACAGCACAGACTATGTAAATCTAGTTTACCACTGTATAATCCCAATTTTGTAGGCACTTTTAAGTACCAGCTGATATAACAATGATTTAACCCTTTTGAGAACCTTAAGAAACACACACGTACACATTTTGTACATAAGTTTATTTATAGGGTTCTCACACCGCCATCCTATCCATGGGCCTCACATTGAAAACCAACAATAGATTTTTAAAAAAAGAACTGTATTAATTTCACATAATAAATCAAATCCACAAAAATAAACTTTTGTTTACCAATCACTATAGGCCCACAAATTCCTTCATCTAGTCAGAAGTGCATTCATCACCACTCCAATTTCATGATGGCTTTAATGAACTAAATAAAAGACTTAAACTGAGTAGACCTACTCAACTTCTCAGTTGTTCATAAGAAAATTAACATCAACAAAACTTCCAGAAATGAACTAACTAGAGGGGAAAATGCAGAAATTACTGAAGGAAATATTAAAATAGCTAAGTATGAAAACAAAACTCAAAATCTTAAAAATCAGCTCTCTTAGCACTAAAAATCAGCTCCTTACCCCCCACTTAAAAGGGGGGGGCTTACTTTCAATATAGTAAACCTGAAATTATGCTGAAATCATTTCTCCAAATGTTTGACCTCACTTGCAGTTATCTTTTTTGTGGATGGGAAGTACCATAAACATAAATAGGCCAGGAATACAAAGCAACTACAGAAGTTATAAAAATAAGATTAATTTTATGAAACAACACATCGATTTCAATGAGACTTTAACTTTCAAATCATGTTACACAGATCAGCTTAACTTCAGATGTCTCTACATTTTTTTTTTCTAATACCACTTCTTCCTAGTCACAAAGTTTTTACTTTCAGCTTTCTTCTCAGAAGAGATTTTTCACATAAGAACCCCCATGAAATATCATACAATTCACCTTTTGTCCTAAAAATATATATATAAAGGAAGTCTGAATAATATCTAAGAACACAGATGTAAACAGTAAAAGTAGTTATATGTTGGAGTTTTCCCTTTTATTTAGCTGGACCTCAGAAGCTGCTTTGCAGCATTAAGACATAATCACTCAAGTCTAACAGTCACTTGAAAAAAGTCAACTGGGAAATCTACTAGGTTTTAAAAAAACACAGTATTTTGTCTTTTGCTATCAACCCCATATACCAATTAGAATTCCTCCAAAAGAGTAAAAATAAATCCTCAGAATATGACAGTTTATGTAATTTAAATCTCTCTCATGCCCAAAGAAATTGTAGGGGTTTCAAACCCCTTCCCACCACTTGCAAATTAATTGCATAAGTTACTTGGTCTCTCTATGCTTTGATTTCCTCTTCTGGAAAAGGGGCTAGGTATTAATTAGGGGCATCATTCATTCTATTTTCTCTGGGACAGTCCTAATCTATAATCTCATCCTTGCATGCCACCCAGTTAGTGGCCCTTTCACTCTCAAAAGTATCCTTCCTAGTTTGAACAATTTATCATATAACCATCCTACGTCATAGGGTTATGAAGATTAAATGAGCTAATACAAATAAAGCATTTGTCACAGTGTCTGGCACATAGTAAGGGTTCAGTTAGTGTTAGCTATTTGTAATGTTAATCACTGTTGAACACTTTTTAACAAAAGGTTTTGAAGTGTATAGTGAACAATAATCCTATATTCCTTTTTACAAATAAATTATGCATTAACTTCTCACATTAAATTCTTTAAAACAAACAGCACTAACTGCTTGAAATCAACACTAACCAATTTATCCCTCAGAGATGGCAATATTATCAACTGCATTCACATTTTATCATATATAAGTTTTAGTAGAGGCTCTATTAAGGTTACTTTCAGGAAGTAACTATGAAAAGTAAAACTTTACTTAGCACCAAATCAAGTCCCATAACATTCTAGCAGCTTTCTCAACCAGGGTTCCTCACATTACCCATAGAACTCAGAAAATGATTTGAATAATTTCCCAAATTCATGGTACATAACTAGTAGGTGCACAGAAACTAATTCATTACATACAATGGATGTCCTGGGACACAATTTTCTGTTACAGAACGCCAGGGTCTTGGAATTCTTGGGAGTACAAAGGGGAAAATACAGATGAAAAGACTCAATATTGAAGAGTCTGGGTAGAAGACTGCATCACCTGGAATTATTTCCTACAGAATGAAGCTTAAGGGAATGATTAACATAAAAATATATAAATTTGAATCATGGCTATGAAAGCACGAATATATTCAGTTTTACCTTGTCTCCACTAATTTAACTTAGGCCAGATATCCAACATCTAGCATTCCTTCGGATAAGAAAAATTCTAGTTATATTTTATGAAAAGCAGGAAGTAAAAAAGGAAAAGCAAAGAAAGCTGAGACCAAGATTCTGATCACTCATCACTAATGAACCTAATAATCCAGGGTACCAAATTAACTATTACCTGATAAAAATAAACAAGAAAATTTACTTAAGTAAAAAGATGAACTAGAATAGCAAGTAGAAGCAAACAAAGAGATATTAACATTTGAAAGATAGTACTTTTAAGGTACCATTAAATAACAAAAAAATCCCCCTATGGAACCAGTCAGAACAGTGAATTTTAAGTCACCTAAATTTTTATTTCAAATATAATCACTCAATAAACAAGCTGAATGATTGGGGAACTATTCTCAGATACACTTAGACTCCATTTCAACCAAACCATTCCACCATAGTATAACCCCCGAAAAAAGAAGAATACAATTCAACATATTATCTCACAAGCTTTTGTGTAATGAGCATACACAAAGAAAACCAAGGCTCAGACTCACTTAAACTATTTGGAGTATTAGTGTACAACACAATTTAGACCTTTTATCAGGCAGCCAAATCATCTAACCGTGTTCAAAAATCTCCATTTACCTGGCACTCTGCATGAAAAATAATCTCCATTTGGTAACATTAAAATGGTATGTACCTTCTGGTGATACATAACCCAGATCATAAACCAGTTAAGGGAAACTACTAAGCTTAAGAAAGAAGCACAAAGTTTTTGAGGCCAAACTAATCTGGGTGTGGATTCAGGCTATTATTCAGTCAATTATTACCATGTGACAAGTCATTTACCTTCTGAGAGCCTCAATATCCCCCATCTGTAAAATGATAATAACCACCCATCACGCAAGGTAGCTGAGAAGATTAAACAATACATGTTAAGACACACAGTACAGTTACTGGCATGCAACTGGAATTCAAATGGCAACTAAATTAACAGTTTCTTAGAATATCTCAGGATTCAACAAGTTATAGGTCAAAATCCCATAACAAATGTTATCCATGAAAGAAGTGTAAATAGGACTTACTTTTCCCCTTTAACAACACTCAAAAGAATTTCAACTGTTTTTAAAAATTATTTTACCTTCTGTGCTGTACATTAAATTATCCACAGCTTATAGAAATCTCCCTAGTTTGACTCATCAAGCCTAGTCATGTATTTTCCAATTAAAATAATAAAAAAGAATAAACCACTGACATTATTCACCCTCCCTTCCTTTGGGGGGAGGAGTTTAAAAAACAATCTCTTGACTAACTACATGTAAAAACATCTTGTTTTCTTCTGGTTAGTATCAAAGATAGAGCTGTAACAATCATACATTAAAAACACAGATTCAGATAGCAGATTACCACAGTTGCTAAAGATGTATCATTTTTCCAAGTACACATATTCAAAAAGTTAAGACTCCCCCAAGCCACACCACTTACACTGAAGAAATACAAAATTTGGTTAAATTAAATGCAAAGCAGGCAACTCAAAAGACTGAAAAAAATCAAACTGACAATTTCATTTTCGCACCTATCTTTGCCAAACAGAACATGCAACACCACTGCTCAATGATAGTTGGAGATAGAGAATGATTATACAGGGACAGTACTGAACTACAAATTACAAGTCCTAAACATATATCAAATGCAAAAAATTACAAAAGGAAAATGTAAAGATCTCTTAAAATAGCCTGTACCTTTAGAGTTTCTTCTTTACTCTACAATGATTAATCACATTTCAGTATACACTGATACCCACAGCTAAATGGGACTATCCTTTTCCTTTGCTATGCTCAACTCCCTTAACAGGTATACAATAGTGCTCCACTGTAAACTGTCAAGCAGAAGTCTCTGAATAACCTACTAATAATGATTGCAAAATGCTAATACAAGACCAGTTTGTTTTTAAACATGAGACACAAAAAGTCACATTAAAGAGATATGAACCTCATGCCGCTGCATGTAATACACAGATCACTGTGTCCATTTTAATCTAAGTTACAAGATCAAAAAGTTAACTTGCAACATCAAAAACTAAGTCTTCCATCTATTATAAAGAACCCAAAGCAAAAAGATTGTTATTCTGTTTACTCTCTTCCCACACAACTGTGGGTGGCATCAGTTAAACATGCAAAATATTAGGCATTACTAATAATCCAAGGAATATTTTCACAAAAAAAATCCTATACTCTCAAAGGATAATTTGAGACTAGGCCTGTCCCCAACCCCAGCCCACCCATTTTAATTCATAGGTCCTCAGGCAACCACTTAAGTCAGTAAAGTTGAAAAGAAAATGAAAAGGGAATGTAGAATTTAAATTTCATTAAACTTTTGTGTATTTGAGCTTTAACGAAATCCTAACTGAATTTCAAAGTTACCAAACTCCTAATTTGTTGGTTTACTAGTTTAGCTGTTGCCTCACCACAGTAAAATAAATCTGAAGCCACAATCCTCATCTATTTAAGATTATTTGCATATGAGTAAGAATTCAAAATATGTAGTCTATCTTCTTTTACATCCTTCTAAAGCTAAAATGTTTGACATGAAATACACAAATATTAAAATGAATAGTTACGAAATGTCCATTCCCAACTAGAGTGGAATTTTGCCATAATAATGACTAGGGAACATATTTCACCAAACATAAAAATCAAATATCCATTATTTTGGATTCCCTTTAGGGCTCTGACACACATTCAAAAACACATTTCATAGGAGAAAAAAAAAATCTGACACTGAAAACTTGCAGAAAATAAGGTACTTACCTTCAAAGACTTTAGGAACAATTCACAAATACACTAAGGAGACAGTTTTAATTACAATACACTTTTATTTTACTGTTGATGGGTAATGGTCAGAAAGTTCTTAACAGAGAACATTAATAATACATTTTCCAAACTAAGTTTTAACTATAGCACCAGATCATTAAGGTGGGGGGAAGGGAGGGATTAATCATTTTATATGTAAATGTTAATTTTCATACCAATTAAAAAAAAGAACCCACCCCAGCCCTACTGCCAATCTCTGAGCTTGCAATGCTATAGTTATTTCACAGTGGGAAAGAATGGCTAATAATTACATTTCTTTTCCAATCCTCTTCTCTACCCATTCATTAAACACCAAATACTGAAACTGAATTCAACTCCTACCTTCATCTTCCTACCAGGAATGCTCCCTAGGGCACCCGAATCCCTTCCACTGTCACTTATTCCAACTGCCAAAGCCCCTCCTATTAATAGTAAATCCCTTTCATACTGACTCACTGTAACTCCAACTTAATGAAATAGACACCAAGCAGAATTCACAAAATTTGAAAATGGAATTCTCCCTTTTTCAAAGGATTAAAGAAGAAACTAAAAGTAGAGCACATTCAGACTGTTAACAAACATTTAAAGTTCAACCAACTTGCAAGCATTTGTCACTTATTCTATATACTACTTCAACTTAAAATATTTAAGTTTGTATTATCAGACATTTTAATTACACACAAGGCCAAGTTTCCCACGCAAATAATTGATATGTACATATAAACTTAAAGCATTATACCAAAGCTGCAAGACAACTCAAATTTTCTTCAAATTTTCTTAATTATGGAAATTTTCAAGTACACACAAAAGTAGAGTGAGTAAGTACAATGAGCTCTCCTGTACTCATCATGCAGCTACAATCATCAACTCCAGGTCACTTTTCTTTCATCTCTATCTCCCACACTCTCCCAATTATTATCTTCAGAAAAGAGGAGGATACTGTGCTTAATAAGCATTGTGAAAAAATCCAAAGACGACAAAAGTAGAAGTCAAGAATCTAACAATGAAACTGTATGGCCACCCTACACAACTGTCAGGTGGTTAAGTATTCAGTTAAAAACAAAGAAATAGCCATCTTTAAGAATTTTAATGAAGTCCATAAGATCCAAAGGACATATTTAAAATAGTCTCTAAAAAGATAAATAGGAATATGTGGCGAAAATGTGATAAACATCTGTAATAGCTTGCATTCACATAGCACCTTGGCGCAAAACGAAAAAAACTAGACTATTTAACATAATGTGTCATAAAATTACAATTCAAGCACTTGAAAAACCGCTGAACACTTACGCCTTAACTGGTCCTTCCGATCCCTAATTATAGATTGATATCAATGTAAAAAAGAAAACGAGACATTTTAACGTAAGTGGTTTAAAATGTTCAAAATTAACCTCATCGTTCATTGGAAACGTGAACTGTATATCATTAAAGAGAAATGTATCCACTTTTCAAGGCCGGTTCTGTTCTGTTTTGTTTTTTTTTTTAATAAGTTCACATATACCCTTAAACGTAACGCGCTAGGCTACAGATAGAATTAGGAGACCGCCTCCTGCTTTTGCTCCTAACCAATACGCAGCGAGAGAAGGTTGGCAGGAAAGTGCTGCGAGGACAGTAACAAACACCAGCAGCTCCCGAGCAGGCCCTGCTAGAGCCAGGAATGACGCACTTCGGTAACCCGACTCTTTCTCCCCTCCACCCCCGCCCCCAGCAGCGGTGCTGACACCGCCAACAGCCCGGAGTAGGAAAAAAGACAACAGAAAAAAGGCAGAGGTTGGACCGCACCAGGTTTCATCAAGAAACCTCGATCATTCTTCTTTCGACCCTAACCACTAGGACTGAACAGGAAAAGCTTCGTGCTTAAGCAAGTACCATCATGGTGGTTTAAGAGTCACTAAATTAAGCTGATAATGAGTCCAATCCACAGAGACAAATACAGGGTGTGGCTGCTGTGAAATACGGCGGTCCGTGGGAGAAAGGGGTATGGAATTTACACTCCAGTGTGAGGGGGAGACCGGGCTTTACCGGGAGGGGAGGGGGAAAGGCCCGCGCATTTTAAGGAACCATTTCAAAGCAACACTAGCTTTCCGCTTAAACCTAATCCTACAGAACAAAAGTTTCGAATAGCTATATCATGTAAACTGTAAATAACCATTTAATCAAACACCATGACCCTCAATTTAAAAACTACATCCAAGAAAAAGGAGAAGGGAGGGGTGGTAGGCAACAACATATAAAACATTTCTAGGCCACGGAGGAGAAAGTCTCACAAACCGGATGAAACTATTAATGCAATATTAAAAATTAAAGCCGAACACTGCAGCATGAAAAATCACACGATAAAACCCATTGCAGTTCAAGATTAAAAATAAAACGACATATACACGAAGGGGGAGCGGAAACTAAATGTCGAAAGTACAGCGGTTTATAAAAGAAAAAACTAAAGGCAAAACAAGACATTCTCGCGACGAAAAAAAAAAGGCAGAAATCAACAATACGTTTACGAATGTAGGCCAGAAGAAAATGGGAACGGGGCTCAAAGTTTTGCGGAACTACTTGATGCTGTTTCCCACACCTTCTCCCATGGCCCATCCGACCCTTTTCGTCCTAAAATCGCCGTCCACTGATCACCCGGTACGTGAAAGAAGAAAAAAGAAAGTCAGCCCCAAGCAAGAATAAAGTGTGGAGGGAAAAAGCAGAAGCTGCCTACCTGGGGCAACGATCAGCTCAGTTCGTGCCTTGAGAAAGACAGTGCGGGTGGGGGTGGGAACGAAAAGCAGCACTAAAACTAAAACAAAAGTGGCGCCAAAACCCCCCAACAAACAGCCTTCCACTCCCGCCCTTCCCCCCCTCCTCCCCTGCCCAGCAGGCAGGGCCCCCTTTGGGGCAAGGTCTGCGTGCGGGGCCAACACCGCGAGACCCCAACCTATTAATAAAATTACTGCCCGAAGAAAACTGACCGAAGTCGGGCCTCGGAAGGGATGGAGAGATCGATGCCAATCGCTTTCCCAAGCAGTTCCCCCACCACGCGCTGGAGATGATGGGGCGGGGGAGAAGCAGAGGGGCCCGTCACATGAATGTTGTTCCCTCTCTAGGAAGGGAGGAAGAGAGGGAGGGAGGGCAGGGAGGGAGGGGAGGAAAGGAAAGAGGGGAAGGGAGAAGGGAGGGGGCATGAGGGAGGGGTGTGATCAGAGTAGATTTTCCCTCGCCTCCCTCGGTCCGAGGCCCAAATATACACAACTGAGCTTCGGTTCTCCCCTCCCCCCTAGGTTCCCAGCACCACCATTTTGCTCTTCCTTCCCCTCACCACCATACCGCGCTCTCCCCCACCCCAACCACAGCCTCCCCGGCTTTCCTCCCCCGACTACGGCTCGCACCCCACCCCACCTCCAGTTTTGACTCTCCTGGGCTTATGAGCCTGCCGGAGAAAAGGCACCTAAATCTAATGCTACACTGAGAAGCGGAGCCTCCATCTTGCGCTGCTCCGCGTTCTCCATTTTAGGCCACCCATGGGGGGGGGGGGGGTCCTCCGTAGAGGCCCCGAGGGAGAGTTGGGCGAGGGAAGGAAGAGAAAATCGTCAGCGAGGGTAGTCGAAAAGAAGAGTCCTGCGGTAGGAAGCCACTCTAGGAGGAGGAGGTAGGGAGGAAGGGGGGCTCGAAGTTCGTTGGTACTGTTGAGGTAGCGACTTGCGGGGAGAATGGAGAAAGAAGGGTTGGGGGTTATGCGGGGACGAGGAGGCTTCTCCCCGTCTTTACTTAGCCACCCACTCCACGGCTGGTCCCGCTGGGGGCAAAGGTAGAAGAGGGGAAATTAAATGGCAACAGAGTGCCCATTCTCTTTCCCTCCCAACTCCTCTCTCTCGCCCTATTTCAACCATACACACCTCACGATGGGCCCCGCGCCCTCCGGGTGCCCCTCCAAACTTCTAGAACCTTCGCCTCCGCCATTTTATAACTTACCTCCCCCCTCAGCGTACACAGAGGCAGCAACGAGACTGTTCGCCTCCCCCACTCCTCCTTCCTTCTTTCTCAGGCCGGGGGCTTCTTCACCCCTGGGCTGGTACAAGATATTTTCCCCTTCCTCTTCTTTACACCCTCCAATTCTACTCAGGGACGGAAGCTCCCGCGGTTCTAGAGCGGTGGGGGGTTTTGAAAGTGGCGGTCGGATCCGGCGGGTTTTTTTTTCTTTTTTTTTTTTTTTTTTTTTTTTTTTTGGTGGCGCTTCGGGATTGTTTGGGGTGTTCGCTCTTCGGCGACTTGGAGGCGAATGGAACGCGCAGGCGCCATCTGTCGGCCACAAATCCGCGCCCGGCTCCCGTTGGGAGGGAGCGCCATCTAGCGGCAGAGAGCGGACGCTGCAACGCCTGGCGCCCAGCCCTCCCACCAAGCGTCCTCCTCCCTGTCACCAACCAATCGGCCGACTGCCTCCTGGGTTCAGCGTCTCCAACGCCGCCTCCAAACGAGGCGCCCGCTGGGGCGCGCCGCCGAGTGGGGTAAACAAGGTGCCGTGCCCGCGCCTGACTTACTCATTCGTTTAGCAGCGCTTACGCCGCAGACGCTACTGGGCTGCCTTTCCTCTTTATTCACTGGGGTGGTCGAGGGGAGAGCGGTAGGAATGTCCTGCGGAGCTCCGGGTCGTGGGAAGTCGGAAACTGGTCTCGCTCGGGACTGTCTCTAGGGCCCCTCCGCTCCCCCGCGCAGCCCGAGGTGGCAGCCCAGTCGGGCATCACCCTTCGACGACCCCTCTGACACACCCCAGCGAGGGGCCTCCGGCCCTAGTTCTGCGACCCTCGCTTCACCGCGGTTCCTACTCCTTCCGATCGAAAGAACTCAACTCGCGTAACTCTAGCACCTGATCCTGATTCAGGGGTGTTCATTTTTTGAGTTTTTTGTTGTGTTTGCCTTTTGCCTTGGGTGTGGAAAGAAAGCGAGCCGATTCTCTACTAGGAAGACTTGGCACTGCAAAAAACATTTTTTTTTCTTTATAACACACTATTCTGGTCTCCCTGAAAACGTGGTCTCTCTCTCCACGGTCCAGAAGACTTAGGGAACTGGGCTACTAGGCTAGGCCGGGAGCTTGACCAATTTATTCTCGACTCTTACGGCGGGACGGAGGGTGGAAACGGGACAGAGCAAATTGGAAGGAAATTGAAAATTGGGCAAAAGGAGTCAAGGAGGACCTACCCCGTCTTCCCTGCCTACCCCTCTTATCCTCCGTCTGTCTTCCGGAAACCCCCGTCCTCCCGAATTCTTAAAGAATTTTGGTTCCTTCTTATCCTGCCTCCTCACCGTCCCCGCAGATGTTTGAAGTGTGAAAGGACCCCTTCGGCTCCTTCGACCCCAGTTAATTCCAATCTTTATCACCCTTTTTATTTATTTTGTTTCGAACCCAGGGTCCAGGACCTTTGACTGCCTAGAGCTCTCTACGCTGGAGAAAAAAACTCGGGGAGGGCCGTCCCCTCTGAAGCGCCGCTTTTCCTATGACAGGAAGAAGTGACCTATTAACAGTGTCTCCATTACTGTTATAGAAGTTCCCAGATTCATAAAATAGTGTTGAGCTCTTCGTTTCTGGTTTTTGGTTTGGTTTTGTTTTTTAAATTTCTGGTTAAAATATTCCTTTCATATCAAATTATTTTTCAATTAGAAGAAAAGGAATAAATGTATTTAATGACAACAAAAAATTTCCAAATAACGCAAGCCCCATGTAAATTGTGGAGATGTCACCCAATATCCCATCTAAAGCATTCCTAATGCAATATAATGATTATTTTCAGTCCTTAAACTATATTCCTTCCATGCCTGTGTCTTAGTTTCTCTCCCATCCTCTGTGCTTACTGGTTTTTTCCTGTAACTTTTAAAAGAGTTATGGTATACTTAATCAACTGAACAATAAGTTAATCAAACATCTAAATATCAATAACATGAAATAAAAAATGAGGAATTTTTACTTACCTCAAGCTTTGGGGAGGGGAATACTATTCAAAATAAATTTCCTTTTCTTTTGTAGGCCATCTTTGGTAGAACATTATACAGTTTTTAATAGATTCAAGTTACAGAATGATGCAGCTAGAACATTAAATAGGGAGTAGTGGAAAATTTACAGTTATATAAGTTAAAGCAAAATTCCACTTAAAGTAATAGAAAAGTTGGGCTCTGTACCAAATCATTTTACATTAATTTAGTTCAATTGTGCCAATTTAGTATCAATTGATATTATATGATTTCCTGCCTTAATATTAACTGAAAACTACTGATTTTCTGCTCTAAATGACTCATTTATAGTCCATGATACCGTTTTTCATCTATTTTAGAAACTTACAACCTCAGCTTATTGTTTATGTAGCGACTGAGACTTTAAATTGTATACTTGAACAAAATTGAAACATTCTTCCATTTAGTAACTTTCATTTTGTGAACAAATGACTGATTATGACAGTGACTGGTGTAACATCAGAAATAAATTTTGTAGCAAATTTATACTGATACTTAAGAATGTTTCACAGTAGCCCCTTTTTGTTTCTTTTAGAAACTTTTTTATTGAGCCTTAAGTATGTGCAAGTAACATTGCTCTGTGCCCCAGTCCTATGCTAAGAAATGGAATTTATTTCATGGGGTACTGAAAGACCAGAGTGTATGTACCCTTAGAATTTAAGGACAAAGTGAGAAAATGCCATCAAATGAAATATGTAACTGATGTAAAATAAGCTTTAATCTTAATTGTGGCAAGACCTTAATGATGTAATAATTGCTGAAGATTTTGGTGCCTGATAGGAAATACTGAATTAGGGAAGTTGAATAGTTAGAACATTTGATGCCCTATAAGGAGGCAAGACACTATTTGATGCAAAAATATTCTGGCTACTAGAAATGGATACCGCATGGTGTAGCTGAGATAATCTTCCAGCCTTGCCATAGTCTGAATAAAGCATCCTACAATTCTCTTTGCTCTGATTCTATACAAATGGAGCGAGCTTCTGATTATAAATTGCACTTTCCAGATAGTCTCCTACTCTAGGTAGCATACATACATATTTTGTATTTTGTAACACCATTCTAAGTGTGACCCAAAATTCAGAAGCCTGAAATGATAAATTGGGAGTCCACAGAAATTTAAATTATGTACAACAATTACCATAAAGTCAAAAGATAAGCTCTGAAAAAATACTGCTATACAAACCATGAACAAAACGGGCTAATTTCCTTAATATATAAAGAACTCTCACAATTCAGTAAGATAGCAAATCACTATGCTTTACACCTGAAACAAATATAATATTGTATATCAACTATAGTTCAATTTAAGATAAAAATACTCCAGTAGGAAAAGGATATAAACAAGTTATTGGACAGGAAACGCAGATTGCTAATAAATATATAAAACAATGCTCAATTTCATTCACCACTAAGATAGAAATTAAATACCATTTCTTCTCCTGCCAGATTGGCAGAGATTTAAAATTTTGATAATACTCAGTGTTGAGGAAAAACTAGGATTTCTCATATACCATTGGTGGGAGTGTAAATTGTTTAAAACATTTTTTCATAAGTATCTCATGTGAAATGTAAAATTAACCTAGCATTTCCATTTCTAGGAATCTATCATACAGATATGCTCATACAAATTACACACAGATACATGTATAAAGATATACATAATAATTTTGTAGTGAGAAACTGACCACAGAAATGGCATCATTAGGGGACTGATTAAAGAAATTGATACATCCAAGAATGGAGTCCTATGTCTACCACTAAAGCAGTAAGTATCTATCTACTGATAATGTATGTCTAAGATATTTTAAATGAAAAAAAACAATTTGTAAATAACTTGTGTAGTGTGATCCCATTTAGGAATATTTATATATGCGTATATGTGCATATACATAAAACATTTCCTGACGAATATACAGGAAACCTAACAACAGTTACCCTCAGAAAAGAGATGGTGCAGGGTTCCAGGACTTGTAATTTTACTTTTCACTTTATACATTGCTACCTTATGTTAATTTTTTACAATGAGCAGGTATTACTTGCAACTGGTTACTCTGAAAACCAGTTTGGCTCTTTCTTATGAAGTTAAACATACACTTACTATGAGTCAACAATCTTATCCTGAACAAATTTTATCCTAGAGAAATGAAAATTTATGTTTACACAAAAACCTGCACACAAATGCTCATAGCAGATTTACTTGTGATAGCTAAAACAGGAAACAACCCAAATGTCCATCAACTAGTAAATGGTTAAACTGGTATGCTGTGGAATACTACTCAGCAATAAAAAGGAACTAGTGATACACACAACTTGGATGGACCTCAAGGGCATTATGCTTAGTGGAAAAAGCCATTCTAGAAGAGTTACACTCAGTGTGATCCCATTACATAATATTCTCAAAATTGACAATGTTAAAGTATGCAGATCAGCATGAGTAGAGTGATAGAGACAGATCAGTGGTTGCCAAGGTTTAGGGTTGTGTAAAGTGTGTGACTATTAAGGGGTAACAGGAGAAATTTCTTTGTGGTGATGGAAGAGTTGTGTATCTTCATTGTGGTGATGTTTACTTAAATCTACATACGTGATAAAATTTCATAGAACTACAAACACACACATGCACATGCACAAGTGCTTGAAAAAACTGGTGAAATATGAAGGTCTGTACTTAAGTTAATTGTGTTGTATCAGTGTGGGTTTCGCAGTTTAACAGTTACGTATTATGGTTATTTAAGCTATTCATTGGGAAAAGCTGCTTGAAGCTTACATGGGAATTCTCTGTGTTATTTTTGCAGCTTCTTGTGAGTCCTAAACTACTTAAAAATAAGTTGTTAATAAAAAAATTAATGCTGGTAATATGAGAAAAATATCTCTGGTTAGTGGAAAGGTAATTGCTCCACTGTAAATTAATAAGTTGAATTTCTAACTTACAAATCAGCTTTTTGTGAACTTTGATATGACTTAACTTCCAAAATCCTTATCATAACCACTGTCTGAGCTTGCATGACTAAGGGCCTGATACTTTGATACTCAACAGTAGACTGTGGATCTATGGCATCAGGAACTAGACACACCAATAAGCTTTCTCTGAAACGAATAGCTGGCACCTTCTAAGACATTACAAATACCCTATTACTAAATTTGCCAATTTTTTTTTTTTACTAACACACAATACTTCCAGCGTGAGTTAATGGAACCAAAGCTATATACATATACAAAAGATTTAATGCCTCTCACATCCGGCCCCTCCCTCTTCTTATCTGCGCTAACAGTGGTAGTCCGATGTCCACAGTTTCTTTTGCATCCAACTCACGACTGATTAGAATACCTTTTACTTCCTTAGGTTTATGCTTACTTACTTCTCCCCTTCTTAGTACCTTCCTCTAACTCCTTCGCTTACATACTCTCTTACATACAACAATGCTCTCCAAATGTTAATGTGCTTAAGAATAACTGGACATCTTGCTAAAATGCAAATTCTGATTCAGTAAGTCTGAGGCTAGGGCGGGACCTGAGATTCTGCATTTCTAACAAACTCCTAGGTCATGCCCAACCCACGCTGCTAGTCTGAAGTCCACACTTTCGAATGTGAGAGCCTGAGGAACAAAGTACAAACCCTTTTAGGGTAGCTTGCACTGCCTTCCATAGTCTTATCAAAGTATCATCACTTCTAACGGTGAACTCTGCTGGGCAATATCTATAGGTCACTTGTATCCCCAGCACTTAGTATAGAGCCTGAAACAGGATTGGCACTCAAAAAATATTTGCTGAACAATCGAAGGAATGAATGAATGAACAATAACTACTCCCTGCTCATATAGCAGACATTCTAAGCAAACTAAATTACTTCCCATTTCCCTAGTACTTTCACACCTCTGTACAGTTTCTGTCTTTTCCCAAGATTTGCCCCATTCAAATTCTCTCCATCCTTAAATACCCACTTTAAATGAGAAAATTTCCATAAAGCCTTCCTGAATGCCCCAATATGGATATAATCTCTCATTTTGCAAGGCTTCTCCCTACAAGATTTTGAATACTTTTAAAATAATCATAATAAAATTCATGCTTTGTTCACGTTTGATATAACCACCATGCCTAACACAAATGTTAGCATATAATAGAAAATCAATGTTTATCAAATTGAAATGGGAAAATAAAGTATTACC
Source organism: Phataginus tricuspis (assembly GCA_029783875.1). Classification (NCBI taxonomy): domain Eukaryota; kingdom Metazoa; phylum Chordata; class Mammalia; order Pholidota; family Manidae; genus Phataginus; species Phataginus tricuspis. Next base: position 103,645,269 of record JAQQAC010016209.1, on the reverse strand, counting down.
TACATCAGCAGAATGTATTAAAACTTTCTGCAATTATGGCAATTTCTATAATCTGTGTCGTCCAATAGGGTAGCCACAAGTAGCTACTGAGCATTTAAAATGTGGCTAGTGTGACTAAGAAACTGAGCTTTTACTTCCATTAATTAAAATTTAAATGTAAATAGCCACATGTGGATAATGGCTACATATTGGACAGTGGCTACCTAGATAATTCCAGTTACAATTGCTCTTCATTCAACAGTATCTTCCGAGTACCTTTTATATGTCAGACCCAGAGTAGCCTAGGGGCTGGTGATACAAAGATGAATAATCCTCGCTCCTTGACCTCAAAGAGCTTGCAAACCATTAAGAAAAGATAGGGTCAAATAAATCCAATCAAGAGTTATAGGTTCTATTATATAAGATGGACAAAGTAAGATGTGTGTACAAATGTGAATGTGAACATGAATCAGGAAAGGGTTAATAGGAATAGGAAGGGAAGAGTTGAAGTGACATAATATTCATCAGGCAAACAAAAGTAAGAGTTTTGCCCAGGGAAGAGTGTGAACAAAGGTGTGGAAAGTCAAAATAGAGAGCCCTTCCAGGAGTTTGTTCAGCTAACACCTAGAAGTGAAGGGCAGAGAGTTCTATTAAGCACAGAGCTGGCAAAGTCTATGATTAGAGACAAAGGCAGGGGCCCAGTCACAGTGGGTCCTTGGAGTGCCAGGCTAAGCAAGGAGCCTGGTATCCTGGAGGCAATGGGGAGCCATGGAAGCAACATGCTCAGTTTGACACTTTAGAAAGATGGCTCTTGATTACGGATTGAAAAGGGATAGACAGTCTGAGAGGTGATGGAGCTTAGACTAAGCAGCAGCAGTGAAAATGTAGTCAGGGTTTAAATAGGGTATATGTGCTTTCTAGCTTGAAATATGATGATAATTAGAGTGAACATCTTTGTCTTTATTTGATAATCCATTCAATTTTACCTTTTTTATCTTTTCTATCTTCCTTTTTTTTTTTTTTTGCATATAGAAACACATCCTTCACTAAATGGCCAGATAGAAACTTGGTATGAATATCAGGAAATTTCAAGGAAAAAACTATGTTCTGCCATCTGCTTAAATTATTTGAGAAATACTAACCAAAATAATTCATTCCTATCAGCAGTTAATTCTTTCATCACTTAATGTTGGCACTGATCCTAATTATTTGTATTAAGTAGTTAAATATGTCATAGGATTTGTTTGTGTAGACAGATGACATTTGCACTATTTTTTGAGTGCCAACATTTAATAAACAAAAACAAAAGACTTATCAAGGCACAGGCAAACCTATCAACTCAGACTTAGGGATTATTTTAAAGGTCCTGTCGTGATGCAGGATTTTTCAATATGTTTAGAAAACGTTTATCATTTCAAACCTATATACCCTTAATGATTACATTATTCTTTATTCTGTTTGTTGCTGTTGTAGAACCGTTGCTGGGTGTTAGTTTTATAGAAATAGCAATAATTGTGGGAGCAGATGCATTGTTAGCAGAGTAGCAGGCACACACACACACCCCAAAACAAACATTTTAAAACTCTTCCCTATACTACTGAAAGTTACTTGGTAAAAATTAGCATTGCCCAGGACCTCCAATAAGATTGTTTTATTGGCATGCATGCAAAAGTTTATAAGACCAAGGTCATATTAATGACTAGATGGTACACTAACACTAAAAACAACAAAGACTACTCCTTAAATTTAAGTGCAGTATTTGTTACTAGTAACTACCAACATTAAGTAAAATTCAGACACCCAGATCCCTGTCAGCATTTGATGTCTATCATTAGTAGAAAGTTTACTGTTATCTGCTAATAGTACTTCTAATGTTAGACACTAGAAATTAATGCTAGAACCTCTTGTGGAAAGAATAAGAAGTGTAAAGAAAGGACAAAGGGAGATTTGCAAAACGGAAGAGGGCTAGAGATAGAAACTTCTGAGAAAATACATTTTATCCCCAAAATACAGACAATACTGAGTTAGATGCTGGATCAACCTCCTTTCTTTAAGCTATAAAGGGCATTACTGGAAAATTGGTAAAGTTTAAATAGGTCTAATAGATTGTCTAATAATACTGCATCAGTGTTAATTTCCTGATTTTGTTCATCCTATTGTCATTATTAAGAGAATGTCTTTATTCTTAAGAGATGCACACTGAAGTATTTAAAGGTAAAAGGGGTATTATGTCAGCAACTTATACTCAAATGGCTCAGAAAGAAAGGCAGATATATTCCTCATATACAGGTTATATATTATGGTGGTGTGCTACAGCCTGCTAGCACCAACTCACAAGAGCTGACTGTGCCCATGTCTTCCCAACTCCAGTTAGTAACGTCACAGTGGGAGCTTGAAATCATCCACAGTGAGAGCACTTACACCATGAAAATCAGCAAACGCTCTGTAGATCAGGGCTATTTTCCCCCCCAGAGAGCCAGTTGTGCAAACTTATTTACCATGGATCAAAATCAAAACTAATGTCCAGAGTCATGAAATATTTGTGTTGTTATATTGATGGGTTACTCTACTTTGCTTTTGAGTGGGTACATTAAAAAAAACCTAGTGCTGTTAAATACTCAATAATAGTGATAGTAATCATATATTTTAATACGCTGTCCTCTAATCCCTCGAAAATATCTTTCAAACTTATCTTCCTAAGAAAGTATGTAAATATATACATTATCCTAGTTTTGTAGTTATTTATTGAACACTGTAAACTACAAGCAATCATGTATCTAGCAGTAGGAACCCACTTCAGTTAGGCCTGACCACTGTTTGCCTCGCAATCACCTGAATCCTTTATAAGACTTTGTGAAGCCTCATGGTCTCCATTAGGTCTCTCTTGAATATTGCATTCCAATAATTCTTCCAGACCATAACATTATTCCAGTGTTCTTCCAGACTAACTCCCTCATTTTTCAGAGGAGAAACTGAAGAGTCAAGAGATTAACATTCCCAGTATAACACAATATCCAGTGACAGAAGTAGGAGCAGCAATGAGTCCTCATCTCCAAGCCCTGAGCTATTTCTCTACACCATTAGAGAAACTTTCCAGACCGAGTTTAGATACGGGATCATAATCTTCTGCTTCCTGGCCAAATTTAGTATGCTTACTCATTTTGAGAGTAGGAAATCTATCCAGCACTGTAGATGCTCAGTAAATAAAACTTGGTGCTCAGTGAACACTTGATATATCCATTATTTTGGAATGCCTTTCACGTTGTCTCCTCTTTTTGCAAAGATGCTTTTTTATTTATTTATGAAGCTATAAAACCTGACATGTATTTTCTTAGAGCTGTAAACGAAGTGCTGGCTAATAACAATGAAAGAAGATGACTTGTTTCACAGAGGGTGGGACATCCAAATGTCTAGGTGCCAAATTATAAAATGAGATCAGCTTTGGAGTCTTTACTGAGGTTTTCTTCTTTTAGATTTAAATATAATTTATAGAACACTTTGAGAATCAATTTAAAGTCACTTTACAGGCAAAACATTAAGACCATTTAGATATTCTTAAGAAATATATCAGTAACACAAGAAATGCAAAAAAAAAAATGACTATCAGAAGTTGTTTCTACCTATTTTTTTAAAAATAACTTTCCAACAATCTTCAGAATGAGAAAATGATAACTTTTGAATAAATTTTCAAAAAGACTACCAGATGAAACTTAATGAGGCTTGTAGTCTAAAATCCCAGTCATCAGAGACATTTTAACTGGGGTCTATTCCTTTATGAGTTGTTGAAACACTCAAGGTTTACAGCCTACCATTCAGCAAGTTAAGACCAATAAAACACCCACTTGACCAATTCAGTCTTTTCCCAAGAAGGAATAACAAAACTGAGTTTGAAAAGACATTCATAGTTACAACTGTGGTGACATAGACCTCAAAAACCTTTGAAGTGTAAGGATCAATCATATTTTTTTTATACATAGTACAAAATATGGTCTGCTGTTCGATTAGATGCAAGGTCCTATCCTTCAATTTGCAGATTAACAGCATGTAAAAATTAAAAGGCAATCAAAAATTGATAAGACCTGTATTTGCTGTCATGACATCAGTACTTCAATTAAATTGTGATTTTGATGCTCAAGGGATACATCAAGAGGATTTTGATGCTTTTGATGCTACAAGTGTTTAGAGTCACAAACACTATTGATTTTGAAGACATAGGAATGGATGAGACACATGGTTCTTTTGCCCGTAAATAAGAAATCAAAGCCATATTTTCTAAAATGTAGGTTTCTAGAAATAGTTAAAGATGAAGAACTTGAGAAATCCACTCTTATATGTGCTCAAGAAGACATGTACAAGGATGTTCATTACAGCACTTTTTGTAAAAGAAACTACCTAATTGTCTACAGAAGATAATATTGCAGTATATTCATATGATGGAATACTGTGCAGTACTGAAAATGAACTAATGCTACATGTATCAACATGGCGAACTGTCAAAAATGGTATGTGAAAAAAGTATGATGCAGAACAATTGCTAACACATTTTGCTTAATTATGTTCTAACTGCTTTGTAAGTGGCAACTCATTTAATACTTAAAGCAACCTTATGAAGTATTATTATGAATTTCCATTTTATATCTGAGAAAAATGAGGCAAAGAGATTAAGTAATTTGTCCAAGGTCACACAGCTATAACATGCAGAGCACATATTCCAGCTCACCCCTGGCTCTGATGTTTGTGCTCTAATTCACTGTGCTATGCTGACTCTACTACTGGTTATGTTTAATAAAACTTAAAATATACAAAGCAATGTTCTATATACAGTTTGTGGATAGTCATATATGTGGTAAAATATGAAAACATGCATGGGAATGAAAGGCATCAAATCTATGATTATGGCTGCTTCTGAGAAAGGGAGACAGGGGTTATGAATGGAGGCAGGAAGCTTCACCTGTATCTGTAAAGCCTTATTTCTTAAAAGAAAAAAGATCTTCAGTAAATATGGGAGGCTTAAGATTTGACAATACTGGGTGGTGGATACATGGGAGTTCATTGTATTATTTTCTTTTTTTTTCTGTATATATAAAACATTTCATAATTTTAAAAGCAGAAGTTTTAAAAGAAGAATTGAAAAGGTATAATATAAAACCAGAATATTTTCTTGGATCTCAAATGTAATAAACAATTCTGATTATAATCTTAAATATTTATACAAAAATGTAAAATAAATATTCTGTGAAATTTGGAAACGCTTTTTCATTTCAGGCTAAGTGTACTTGGATATTTAATAAAAGCTCAGTGGTACGGTCTAAAAAATTAGAGTCTACGGATAAAAGTAATGAAAACTCATAATAAAATATTAGCATGTATTTGTATAAGCACCACATATACCATCTCTTGAAAGACCATGTTCAAGTTCAAACCAGAAGTCCACATAACCATTTTGGAATTCTTTCAATACAATACTGCTGTTTTATACATTTAAATTACAGTTTAAAGAAAGTTGTACTGAACCAGGGAAAGGGAAGAATTCTGAGAACAGCTCTTGGAAGTATCCTGACAAACTACCAGGTTTGAAAAGATGCATAGTTCTATTTGAATACTTGGGTATTTTATTTGTGTAACAACTAATACAACATTTTTAATTTAAAGGTCAAATCACTGGAGTGAGGCAGGGAAGAGAGACTGTTCAATCTCTTTGTTTCCAGATATTCATACAGTTACGCAAGGACTCCCTAGACCTAAGATGCAGTAGCTTTGCTTCATCTGGTGGAAAGAGAGTTTCTGTTTCTGTTGACAACAGAAAGAAATACCTTTATTCCTATTTTCCCCTTTTAAGTAAAACAAAATCTATCAAACAGATGACGTGTCCATATATCTCTCCCTAAAAATACAGTCAAGAGCGTTCAGGATTTTATAAATATTCACATAGTTTCCCCCCACCTCTTAATTTTTTTTCTGCCATCCTCCTACTTACATATTTCAAAGCACATTTTTCCTGTCCAGAAGAATTATCCCCATCCTTTAACCTGGGAGTGAGAGGAATTTTCCACTGCAAATGTGGCCATCTAGCTACTGTACCTATAAATTATGTGGCTGAAGCATTGAGTCTCAATGATTTCCAAAGCAGTATTCACTCCACACTCTGGGGGTCAGGCAACTTCTGGCACATCCTCACATCTTGAAAGCAACATGGAATTGGTTACCATGTTCATGAGACATTTGCTGCCGCCTCTCTCTTTCCCTGTGTGTGTGAGTTCACCCATTGGGGGTGGGAGGTCTCAGAAAGGAAGGTGAGAAGGAAAAATCAAGAAATGATAATACCTTTGATTTCGATGTCCTAAGAAGGAACGCCAAATCCTTTTACTTTACTGCTGCATTTGTCTTTGCAACTTCCCTGCGAACTGTGTCTGTGGGAGCTACAGGGAAGAATGCGGCAATCACCTAACCTTTCAGTTTCATTATCGAACTGAGAATAGTAATACAGCTAGACATACTTTGGTTCTTTGAAGGTAAAGTTAATAATAAAGATAATACACGAATCCATTCTCCTCTTAAAAAATCAGAACATTAAAAAGATAAAGCTAAAATCCCTGTATTAGAGTTCTCCAGAGGAACAACCTGCAGAGTATCTATATTTCTCTCTATATGTGTGTGTGTGTCTATATATGAGGGAGAGAGAGAGCGGGAGACTGAGTGGTTATAAGGAATTGGTTCGACACAATTATGGAGGCTGAAAAGTCCCAAGATCTGCATTCGGCAAGCTGAAAACTCAGGAGAGCCAATGGTCTAGTTCCAGCCTGAGAGCTGACTCTCTGAAGACCCAAGAAGAGCTGATGTTTCAGTCTGAGAAACTCAAGCAATGAGGCAAGGGGGAGGGTCAGCCTTTTGATCTATTCAGGCCTTCAACTGATTGGATGAGGGCCACCTGCATTAGGGAGGGCAATCTGCTTGACTCAGGCTGCTGATTCAAATATTAATCTCACCCAAGAACATCCTCAAGACACATCCAGAATGTTTGGCCAAATACCTGAGAACCCTGTCACCTGGTCAAGTTGACACATAGAATTAGCCATCACAGTCCCCTTGGCCACCTCCCCATCTTGTTCCCCTCCCTTCTTCTGATGAATAACCATTTTGGGGTTTGATGTGCATTCTTCCAGAGAAATCTTTTAAATACCTTTGCCTAACTAGGTATAGAAAAATATGTAGTATTTTGCCATAAATGGTATCATACCACACACATCCTTTTGTGGCTTGTGGTTTTCATTCAACATTAGGTTTTTCAGATTTATCCCTGTTGATACATACACTAGTTCATGACTTTTAACTACTGTATGGTTTTCCATTGAATGAATAGGCTACACTTTATTTAGTCATTTTTCTACTGATAAATGAGTGTTCTAAGACATATAAATAATTATACAAATAATAAGTAAAACTACCATTTGTGGACTACCTGTTCTATGTCAAGCTCTGGGCTAGGCATAGTACCTTTTCTGTAAACCTCATAATATCCCTCTAAGGTAGATATTATGATCCCCAAACCACAGAAAACTGAGGTTCAGAAAGTTTAAGTGACTTGCACAGGAAGTGTCAGGGCCAGGATTCAAACTCAGGTTTATTAGGATGCAAAATGTGTTTTCCACTACAACCAAGCTACCTTTCAGTGTATTATTATATATCTTTGTATTATTAATATCTTCATTCTGGTCAACCTTATATCTTTTTAAGACAGACTTTATGTCCCTCTCTAGTGCCCTGAAGAGTAGGTTTCATTTCCTTTTTTACCTTAATGGGAGCAGTTGAAGGAAGAATTAAACACCTGCTGTTATCTAGTGCCTTGTCCATTCCACTGTTATATATTTTCTCTTACTAAAATGATTTTCCTTGCATTTTTTAAAGTGCTGACAGAACATCAGTAAGCAGAAAATTCATCACCGGTGAGTGGCCCCTCTGCTCTTTACCTAAATATAATTTGGGTCTTTATTGAAGTATGCATCTAGTTTTGTAGGCATTTTTATCTTTAAAAAGTGGCTAAGACCTCTACTACAAAGCCACAGTAATCAAGACAATTTGGTACTGGCACAAGAACAGACCCACAGACCAATGGAACAGACTAGAGAGCCCAGATATAAACCCATATATGGTCCATTAATATATGATAAAGGAGCCATGGACATACAATGGGGAAATGACAGCCTCTTCAACAGCTGGTGTTGGCAAAACTGGACAGCTACATGCAAGAGAATGAAACTGGATTATTGTCTATCCCCATACAAAAAAGTAAACTCGAAATGGATCGAAGACCTGAATGTAAGTCATGAAACCATAAAACTCTTAGAAGAAAACATAGGCAAAAATGTCCTGAATATAAACATGAGCAACTATGATTAGTTCACATGGTGTGTGGGGGGGTCATGGGGAAGCCAGTATAGCACAGAGAAGACAAATAGTGAATCTGTGGCATCTTACTACACTGATGGATAGTGACTGCAATGGGATATGGGGGGGACTTGATAATATGGGTGAATGTAGTAACCACATTGTTTTTCATGTGAAACCTTCATAAGATTGTATATCAATGATACCTTAATAAAAAAAAATATATGGAAGTGGAATAGAAATTCAAAGAATGAAAGGGAAAATATAAAATTTTCAAGTATTTAATAAGTTGATATTTTTTAGATGGATGGTGGTATATATCAAATCATTAAGGTATTTACATACCACTTAATAAACTTAGAATGATGTGACACATTTTTTAAAAAAGACTGTATTTACAATAAACCAGAAAATGTAAACTTTATTTTTAAAAAGTGGCTAGGACAACAGAGCAAGAAGTATCACCTATAAATTTTTCATCCATTTGTCCATCCACCCATTCAACAAACATTCATAAAATGCCTATTGTATGAAAGGTGCTATGTTAGTTTCTGAGGGTAAATAGATGAATATGACATAATCTATATTCTTGAGAAACTCACAAAAGGTAGGGGAGACCTACAGGTAAGTTGACAATTCCAATACAGTGTGATGAGTGCCGTACCTGAGTGGGAAAGTAATATAGTGGTTTCAACAGTAGGTCCTTAGGCCAAGTACCTGGGTTCAAATCCCAGCTCTGTCATTTACTAGCTGTCACTGTAATATTCTACTCATGCAGTTGGTATAAGAATTGAGTTAGTCACCTAAGTGATCAATAAGTATTATCATTATGAAACAATAAATTCAGGTGCTATCACAACACAGAAGAGAGGCACCTAACCCAGACTGACAGGGGCAGGTATGGGTCAGGGAAGTATTCCTAGAGATTGAGTCTTATAAGAAAACTTGGGGTTACCTAGGCAGAGAAGAGGACAATGGTCCTTGAATAAGGGTCTAGCATGGGCAAAGGCACCAAGACATAAGGGGACACAGTATGAGTTGAAGAGCTATAAGACGTTTCATACTGCTGAACTACAGAGGACAAGGGCAGGGGGGTAGTAGAGTGAGATTAGGCAGGGACAAAACTATGCAGAGCCCTTGAAAGAAGTGCCAAAGACTTTGAATTTTATCTTGAGAGGGACAGAAATACATAAAGGCTTATAAAGAAGGGCTAACATCAGCGTATGATTTTGGTGGCGGTATGGAGGATGGACAACAGAACAGGACTAGTATCAGGGAAATTTGTTAACAGGCTATAACTATAAGTCAGAGGAGAAATGATGAGGCAGGCCCTGGACTAAAGCTATGCTGATGCAGATGGGAGGATGGAACAGAGTCAAGAGATATTTAGGAACTATGATAAGTAGCAGTTGAAGGCCCCTTGGATGAGGTAGGTGGAAGATGTGAGTCCCTATTTCTGCCATTCACTAGGATAGGAAATATAGGAGAAGCAGTCTGGGGAGAGATGTTCGTAAGACTTCAGTTCTGAGTGATTGAAAAATAAAATCTAAATTCCTTAGCATTCAAGGTCTCTTATGATCTGGCCCCAAACTGTATTTCCAACTACATCTCACTAGTATATCTTTCACCAGATTACCAAAAGCTGTGTTTCAGACTCTGTTGTCTTAAACCCCAGCCTCCTTCAAGTGTGCCAGAGTATAGCAGGAGAAACAGACATAGACATAAATAATCAAGTAATGTCAGTGAGATGATGAGAAAATATGATGGTGTACACTCTCTCTCTGTCTCTGTCTCTTTGTGTGTGTACATATATATATATATAATGTTGCCTTTCGTTAGCTAAATTTCCTTTGCTGTTCATTTATTAAAGAAGCAAACATATAGATAGACAGATATAGATAGATGATAGATAGATAGATAGATAGATAGATAGATAGATAGATAGATAAGATAGATAGATAGATAGATAGATAGATATAGATAGATGATATAAAACAAATGATGAATGAAGAGGTGACATTTCTGTAGCTCCTCCTATCAAGAGGTGGAATCTATTTTCCCTTCCCTTCAATCTGGCTGATCATGTAACCTACTCGCTTTGACCACTAAAATACAAGTGACATTCTGGGATTTCCAAGCCTAGGCAGGCCTTAAGAGAACTCGAAGTTTCTGCATTTGCTTTTGGAACCCAGTTGCCATGGAAAAAAGTCCAGGTATCCTGCTGGAAAGAGGCTATATGGAGAGAGAGGCCCTGGGAGGAAGAGAGGCCACATGGAGAGAGAGGACTAGGAGAGCCCAGCCTCCAGATGACCCACCAGCTGACTGCAGCCACATGAGTGAGCTCAGGTGAGCCCAAAAGAACTGTCCAGCCAACCTACAGAATCTTGGGAAATGATAAATCAAGTTGTTTTAAGCCACTCAGTTTTGGGGGAGTTTGTTATGCAGCAATAGGTGAGACAAGCTGGCAATGGAAAAGCAAATAGGAATTCTCCAGGAAGATAATGGAGGAAAGAGCTTTCCAGGCAGAGTGACTATTATGAGCAAAGGCACAGAGGTGTGAAAGGGCACAGCCTCATTCAGGAAGGGCAAGTGGTACTGTGTGGTTAAAGGGAAAACAGAAGGCGCACAGCAGGACGTAGCTAATGACAGGGAGGGTAAGCTGGATCGAAGTCTAGAAGAGAAAAGTGTTACCAGTGGTAATTTACTGCTGAGCTTTGACTATATCGCATCCTAGAACATCATACAGGAATCGTGCTTCTCTAGTATTCTTCCTTTCCTTTCTGAACTGTTTCTCACAAACCTCCTCAAAGAAATTATTAGATCATTATCTAGTTTTCACATAGAGATTACTAAGATGTGCTCTCAGAATTTAGCTGCCTGTCCAGGGGGTAGGTTCATATTGCCTTTTGTTTTTGCTGGGTTTTCTTTGCTGTTCATTTATTAAAGAAGCAAACATTTATGGAGTTGCTAGCATATGCCAGGCCTTTAGGATTCAGAAAAAGTAAGCCACAGTTCTTACCTTCCAGAAGTTTATAGTCTAACTGGTGACATTGACAGGCAGTAAGTAATTACAATGCAGCATGCTTAGTCCCAGAAAGGAAGAAGAGGTTTTCATATAATTATTATTATCCCAGACAATGCTGGATTTATGGCAAGAATTGCCATCAACATTCTCTATTTGTTTCTCAAATAATAGAATCTAGTTTTTTAAGTGCCAGTGAAACTGTGATGGGCTTGACGCAATCAGCTTTGGTTAGAGACCTACTGAAATACTCGAATGTTGATGTTAACTTCGCTCTGAAAGAGCCAAATTACATATAGCCAGACTTCACTTCCCATATAATACTTTTATGAAATCCTCATTTTTAACCTCTTATTAATTATTCTCCTTTACTTATCTTCTTATAGCCAAGGACCAGTTCTCTGTTTTATACATTTTTCATTCATGTATAATTCCTCAGCCCTTTGGAGGTCTTGGAATCAGTTCTGTGCTAATACTTGCTGCCTCTGGATCTGGAGATCTTCATTACTTCTTTTCCCCTTTTTGCTTTTGATAATACTTTTTTCAAGTCCCTCCACCCAGTCTTCCTTCTGGCTTATTAGAAATCACTATATAGCCCTTTAATCTTTTATAGTGTGCCTAGCAGACAGTCTCATATTGCCCACGTGTTTTTGAAAACCTCTAGGAGAGCAGCCCTTCCCTTTCTCTCATGTTTTCCCCAACATAGTGATCTTGATCCCATGTCTGCTAAGTTATGAGCTCTCTCTTATTCCACACTAGCACTGAGATTCCTAACTCAGCCTCCAGGAAATTATTCTCCTTCTTGCTTGGATGATATCCTTCAAGTCCTTGTGGGGATGGAAAATATCCTTTTGAGCCTTCAGGATATTGTTTGAAAGAATTTGCTGTTGTTTGCCAGGAATATCTGTACAGTAGTTGGATTTTCAGTATATGCAATATTCATGATTATTCAGCCACACCCGGTCTCATGTGTTACACCAATAGGATACTGGGCAGAGATTTGACTTCGACCTGAAATTCTTGTCAGTTCTCTATCAAGGTGTTTGTTAGTTTGATCCTACCTGAATTACCTCATTATGGATTCACACAGAATAATTGGAGAAAGTTTTAATACCTAAACAGATGGGCTGAGCTGAGTTTTCCTCTTTTATTCCCTCAGGGCAATAATTATCTAACAGGGGATATCAATGGCTACAAGCAGAGTCTTTCTCATGTCACACTGATCCTTTATACTGCTACCTTTTTGGTCAAATATGTATTCAAAACCTAGACTTGTTATTTCTTCATGTCCCCCCAAAAGTCTGAATCCACAATATTTGCTGTCATTTGATAACCTTAGCGCAAGATTTATTCATTTCTTTAAACAAATCTGAACCAGTCATTTTGCAGTAATGCCACCTGGATTAAGGCAAATTTCTGCCCAAATATCACCATAATTTGCCCACCCTTATTCATAAAAATGCAATTCTACAATAAGATAATTAAAAAGGCATTAGGAAGTACAGTTATTTGTTTTTAAAGTTCATATCTTAGACCAACTTTTAAAAGAAATAAATATTGTACAATTCAGCATCTTTTTACTAATTTGTAAACTAAACCCTTTACACAGAATGATCAATTGTAATCAAAAACATTTTTTTTTCTTTTCTGATTTATCAAACTTTGGTTTTGGGTCACTCAATCCTCTCAGGTCCAGCTCACCTCTCAGGGTCCAGCTTTCTTCTCTTTGTCTCAGCCATGAATAGTTTGTCTCCTTGCCTGTGTTCTTTGAGTGGGGCCTAGAAAAGTCCTGGTTAACTTTTTTAATTGAAATTATTATTGAGGTAATTGTAGATTTGCATACAGTTAAAAGAAATAATACAGAGAGACCCCTTATACACTTTGCCCAGATTCTCCCAATGGCAGCATCTTGCAAAACTGTAGTATTACATCACAACCAGATTACTGACATTGATACAATCCACTGCTCTTGTCCAGATGTCCCCCATTTTAATTTTACTAATCTGTGTGTGTGCGTGTGCATGTATGTGTGCACTAATTTATATACAATTTTATCACCCGTGTAGATTCATGTATCTACCGCCACAGTCAAGATACAGAACAGTTTTAACACCACAAGGTTTCCTTGAGTTGCCCTGTTATAACCACACCGACCTCCGTGTGCCCTCCCCTCCCCAATCCTTGACCACCCTTAATCCGTCCTCCATTTCTTAAATTTTGTCATTTCAAAAAGGTTATATAAATAGATACTTTTCAAAAGTTTTCCGCACTTAGAGAAGCATATGCAGTGCTACAGTATTTCAAGAAGGGTAAAAGCCCTCTGTGTGTTTTTCACTCCATTTGAAGGAAAACATTTCCTACCAGCAAAGTAAAAGAGTAAAATTGACCTGTTCTATGGATATTTTACTATGGCAAAGTTCTAGTTTAGTGGTGGGGTGGGCACTGAAGCCCCTCAGTACCGGGCATCAAGTAGTGGTTTCCATGAAATGGCCCCCACCCCTCAGGGAAGTGCAGGCAAAACTTTGGGGTGTTGGGGAATGAAAGAAAGCTTTTGCCTGAGATTCATACGTCAGAATTGTCACACATGCTGACAAATGACAGAATTCAAATGGAGCTTAAGAAAAAAGTTTGAGTTATAGTCATAGTCTCATATTCCACCTCCTGTTCCACTGTGGACCCGAACGTTCAGAAGAAGCGTGCTTTCCTTTGAACATAAAGATGTCACTATGCAGCCAAGGTGATTAGGGTAGATAAGCTCGGCCTTGTTTTTCCTGGGATGGCAGGGGAGACCACATTCGCTTGCTTCCGCCTCTCAAACGGCAAAAATGCAAAACGTGTTTGTGGGCAGGCTGCCCGAGTTAGGGGTCAATGTTTTTTTTTCTCATGTTTCCTCAATTGGCTTCATGGTTGTCAGTTTCCCCTTACTTCCCAGCCAGACTCAAATGTTGTCACCACATCTTGCTCCTTGCATCTCCCCTCTAGTTTTCTGCTTGGCCAATCCCAGCCCCTTCCCTCCCCCCACTCAACAGCTCAACATTTGGATTTCAGCATCTCTTTTCTTCTCCTGAGTCATGTAAAGAATTTCACCTGCTGTGAGTTTCCAACAGGCCAATTAAAATGGGGGAGAGGGGAGGAGGGGAAGGGCACTGAAAACAGCCAAGAAGAAATTACCAAGTATTAAGCCAAGCAAAGAAGGGCCTCCTGTTAGGTTTCAGTGAAGCCACTGAGCCAATCTCTTACAGTCTTTTGGGATTGTCATCAGAGAGGAGATGAGTGAGCCAACTGAAGTGGAAAAATTGAGAAATGAAGGTAGAGAGTGATCTACAAATCTAAACTCCCCAAAAGGAAAGACTTTAAGAATCCTAAAGCCAGAGGATTAGCGGTCCTTACCGCTATTGTGGGCTGTGTTCTATTTTAAAGGCAACTGGTAATAACGTAGCAGTAACTTGAGAATAAGGAAAACCTACCTGACCTGTGTCACTTTGAATACCTACTGAAGTGAGCAGAGGGAGCCCGTCTGAGAGACTCACTGCGCTGTGTAATTATGCACTTTGAAAGCACGGTTCATCCAGGGATCTCAAAGCACATTACAAACTAATTATTTTTCATATTTTTCAGTGAAAAATAATTATTATTTCCTGCACACAGATGAAGAAACTGAGACAGAAAGGTTACCAGGCCCCTTCAGTCATATCATGAAATCACCTGCTGAGTTGTTCCCATTCCCGATTTGTCGTTTGAATTAACTGACCATTTCCAAATGAAGAGGAAACGCTGGGGCTATGCTTTAGTGAATTTTGGCTTTTCTTACTGTTTGGCAACAAGGGAGGCTGAATTCCTCTTAGGATGGAATGCTGTTGAAAGACTTATCATTGAGTGGAATGTGTATGCAAATCTATTAAAATATCATTCAAGACACCTGCCAAGAACACACATATGAACCTATAGCGTAACAGCCCAGGTGGACCCTTCTATCCTCCATCATTAACCTTGCACAGAAAATGAAACACCACCACCACACACATGATAAAGAATCATAGAATTTTTAAATTTCTGGAATGGCCTTCAACAATCAGATCCTTTACCTTTGGCCGCACGAACTTCGTGAAACCTACTCCAGTTATTAAGCCATACCCGCACGTGTCCTTCTGTGTTCCTGTAAGAACAAGAGTGTGTGCAACACAATCTAGCACTGCAGCACCTTGTATTTATACTCTTTTGTTCCTTTTTTTGTTAAACAACACAGTGGTTACCAGTAGCCCCTGTATTATGTTTGGAAAGGGGGAATACCTTGCAAAAGATGAATGTAAATCTCTGTCAGCCAACAAGACTGTAACTCCAGGGGGCCCCAGCCTGGGACTTATTTTCTTCTATCACTGCCTCCAAGAATTTCTGAGTATACTCAAGCACTTAGTACGCACTGTTTGTATGATTAAATAGGATTATGAGATGTCGGTGGAGGCCAATAATGATGTGAAACAAGTTTTCATTAAATTCATTCAACAAGGTGGCTTAATTTAACTGTATATTTCAAAGAAAAAGGAACTATGTGAAATTCGTATACTGTACCCAGCCCCAGCAAAGGTTAGAACACGTGATGGTTCCCTGGTGAATGAATATCCTTTTTCTTATCCCAACATACCTCACAAAGCCTGCTTTAGAAAATAAACATACTAGTTTCCTGCTCAGCAATTCAAAACCCATCACGTCAGCTGAATTTCTCTAATCTGTAAGCCGAAAGAGACATTTATTCTGAATGTGTACCTACGGAAGCCTTGTGCCCACAAAAGAGCTCTTGAAGATTCGTAATAAATGCCTTTGGACCTCTCATTCAAAACCTCCGTTTTTAGTTCTTGATTCTGAGCCCTGCACATGCTTCTTTCCTAGGCAGAACACCTGTCCTCCCCTAACTTGACTACTTCAAGGGTCCCTCCTCCAGAAAACTTTCACTTAGAACCTCCCCAAACAGTTTGAATTAGGCATGGTTCCCACTGCCCCTCAGCGCTCTACGACAGAGTGGATTCCCTAGCATCTAGTGCAGAACCTGGCACATAGTAGGTGTTTAATGTTTATTTGTAAAAAAGAAGAAAATTTGTTGAAAATTGGTTTTAATTCCAAATTGTATTATATTTGTCAATGCACAACTTTTAGATGAGGTTTTCTTATTAATAAGAAATTCACTTACTAATTTCTTCATTCTCTCACTCACATATCTAAGTACTGAAAAATTAACTCACTGCTTATTAATAGACTAGACAGCATGCTAGTCATTCGAAGCCAGTGATCAGGGAGACACAGTTCCTGACCTCCAAGGTTTGCCTTGGCAATACAGTGAAAGTTCTCTTTCCCACCTCCAAATTCTTGACATCAAAAACATTGTTACAAAATTTGTTTTTTAAAAATTGCCTTAATTTTTCAATACTAGTTGAATATACATGATAAAGACTACACATACCTATTTATCACTTCTGTTTGGTTTTGTGGTTTGGTATCATATGGTCAGCAGATCTTGTCATGCAAAAAGAGCCTGGATTTGGACCTATATACTCTCAGTTCAGACAGTGAGGCAGGCAGCCAGTTTAGCTAATTCATGCCAAAAATTAGCTAGAAACATTTTCACTGCCTATAAGAACAGCTTGACTGGTGATTCACCATGTGATTTAGGTGAGTCTGGGGTACCTCAGCTGTAAATTAAAGTAATTCTAGAAATAAAATGAATGAGAGACACAATGGCATAGTGCCTAACTACCAGACCAATGATTTTATCATCCCTAAACTTATCTGTTTTATATATTCTTATTTTCACATGTTACAAAACAGACTGACCTGACTGTCCAAGTAAATCTATGTGAGGGCCACTTGAATGGCAGGTGAATCTATGAACACCATTTCCACAATTGCACACAGCAACATTTTCTCCAATTATCTCTGTGCTATGACCCATACACTTCTGATTGAAACACAAGGAATAACCATGTAGGAAGTTTAAGCTATAAAGTATGTAAGGGTTTTAAGAGCCAAGGAAATGGCCAGGAAACTGTATAAATGAATTGAACGACTGACTATCCACCCCAGATTAATCAGATACTGGCCCATGACTCTTTCATTTTGTGTGAAACAAAACCATAATTAGTCCAGTAAACCCTAATCAGAGGAATGGTTACTTGGGCTTGTATAGAGGGGCTTACACTTTTTCTTTTTTTTTTTCTTTTTTTCTTCTTTTTTTAATAATTTATTTTGGTATCATTAATCTACAATTACATGTGCAATATTATGGTGATTAAACTACCCCCTTCATCAGGTCCCCCCCACCAACCCCATTACACTCACTGTTTCAGTGTAGTGAAATGCTATAGAATCACTACTTGTCTTCTTTGAGCTGGGCTTACACGTTTTCAAAGCTCTTTCATGTCCATTTACTCATATGATCCTTGCAATACTACTAATTATTATCCCCACCATGTTAGTATTTTGGTTACATTTCATATCATACAATTGATCAAGTATTGATTTTTAACTCATTCCTAGTACAGGTCTTTTTACTTAGTTCTTATAGATGACATAAGAATATAATGTATCTTCTCAAGTGCATATGGAACATTTTCCAAAACAGATCACATACTAGGCCACAAAAAGAACCTCACTAAATTCAAAAATATTGAAATCCTACCAACCAACTTCTCAGATCACAAAGGTATAAAACTAGAAATAAATTTTAGAAAGAAATCAAAAAGGCTCACAAATACATGGAGACTTAACAACATTCTCCTAATTAATCAATGGGTTAACGACCAAATCAAAATAGAAATCAAAGAATATATGGAGACTAATGACAACAACAACACAAAGCCACAACTTCTGTGGGACATAGCAAAGGCAGTCCTAAGAGGAAAGTATATTGCAATCCAGGCCTATTTAAAGAAGGGAGAACATTCCCAAATGAATAGTCTAAAGACACAATTACTGAAATTGGAAAAAGAAGAAAAAATGAGACCCAAAGTCACCAGAGGAGGGACATAATAAAGATCAGAGAGGAAATAAATAAAATTGAGAAGAATAAAACAATAGAAAAAATCATGAAACCAAGAGCTGGTTCTTTGAAAAAATAAACAAAATAGATAAACCCCTAGCCAGACTCATTAAGAGAAAAAGAGAATCTACACACATAAACAGAATCAGAAATGAGAAAGGAAAAATAACGACAGACCCCACAGAAATACAAAGAATTATAAGAGAATATTATGAGAATCTATATGCTAACAAGCTGGAAAACATAGAAGAAATGGACAACTTCTTAGAAAAATACAACCTTCCAAGACTGACCAAGCAATAAACAGAAAAACTAAACAGACCAATCACCAGCAACGAAATTGAATCGGTAATCAAAAAACTACCCAAGAACAAAACCCCAGGACCTGATGGATTCACCTCTGAATTCTACCAGACATATAGAGAAGAAATAACACCCATTCTCCTTAAAGTTTTCCAAAAAATAGAAGAGGAGGAAATACTTCCAAACTCATTCTACGAAGCCAGCATCACTCTAATACCAAAACCGGGCAAAGACATCACCAAAAAAGAAAATTACAGACCAATATCCCTGATGAACGTAGATGCAAAAATACTCAACAAAATATTAGCAAACCGAATTCAAAAATACATCAACAGGATCATACACCATGATCAAGTGGGATTCATCCCAGGGATGCAAGGATGGTACAACATTCGAAAATCCATCAACATCATCCACCACATCAACAAAAAGAACAAAAACCACATGATCATCTCCATAGATGCTGAAAAAGCATTTGACAAAATTCAACATTCATTCATGATTAAAACTCTCAACAAAATGGGTATAGAGGGCAAGTACCTCAACATCATAAAGGCCATATATGACAAACCCACAGCTAACATCATACTTAACAGTGAGAAGCTGAAAGCTTTTCATCTAAGATAGGGAACAAGACAGGGATGCCCACTCTCTCCACTGTTATTCAACATAGTACTGGAGGTCCTAGCCATGGCAATCAGACAAAACAAAGACATACAAGGGATCAAGATTGGTAAAGAAGAAGTCAAATTGTCACTATTTGCAGATGACATGATGTTGTACATAAAAAACCCTAAAGACTCCACTCCAAAACTACTAGAACTAATATCTGAATTCAGCAAAGTTGCAGGATACAAAATTAACACACAGAAATCTGTTGCTTTCCTATACACTAACGATGAACTAACAGAAAGAGAAATCAGAAAAACAATTCCATTCACAATTGCATCAAAAAGAATAAAATACCTAGGAATAAACCTAACCAAGGAAGTGAAAGACCTGTACTCTGAAAACTGAAGGACTCTCCTAAAAGAAATTCAAGAGGACACTAACAAATGGAAATTCATCGCATGCTCTTGGCTAGGAAGAATAAATACTGTCAAAATGGCTATACTACCTAAAGCAATCTACAGATTCAACGCAATCCCTATCAAACTACCAACAGCTTTCTTCAATGAACTGGAACAAATAATTCTAAACTTCATATGGAACCACAAAAGACCCGAATAGCCAAAGCAATCCTGAGAAGAAGGAATCAAACAGGGGGAATTACGCTCCCTGACTTCAAGCTCTACTACAAAGCCACAGTAATCAAGACAATTTGGTATTGGCACAAAAACAGACCCACAGACCAGTGGAACAGAATAGAAAATCCAAACATTACCCCAAACATATACAGTCAATTAATATTTGATAAAGGAGCCCTGGATATACAATGGGGAGATGACAGCCTCTTCAGCAGCTGGTGTTGGAAAAACTGGACAGCTACATGTAAGAGAATGAAACTGGACTACTGTCTAGCCCCATACACAAAGGTATACTAAAGGTGGATCAAAGACCTGAATGTAAGTCATGAAACCATAAAACTCTTAGAAAAAAACATAGGCAAAATCTCTTGGACATAAACATGAGCGACTTCTTCATGAACATATCTCCCTGGGCAAGGGAAACAAAAGCAAAAATGAACAAGTGGGACTATATCAAGCTGAAAAGCTTCTGTACAGCAAAGGACACCATCAGTAGAACAAAAAGACATCCTACAGTATGGGAGAATATATTCATAAATGACGTATCCGATAAGGGGTTGACATCCAAAATATATAAGGAACTCATGCACCTTAACAAACAAAAAGCAAATAATCCAATTAAGAAATGGGCACAGGACATGAATAGACACTTCTCCAAAGAAGAAATTCAGGTGGCCAACAGGCACATGAAAAGATGTTCCACATCGCTAATCATCAGAGACATGCAGATTAAAACCACAATGAGATATCACCTCACACCAGTGAGGATGGCCAACATCCAAAACACAAACAACAACAAATGCTGGTGAGGATGTGGAGAAAAGGGAACCCTCCTACACTGCTGGTGGGAATGCAAATTGGTTCAACCATTGTGGAAATCAATATGGAGGTTCCTCAAAAAACTCAAAATAGAAATACCATATGACCCAGGAATCCCACTCCTAGGAATTTACCCTAAGAATGCAGCAGCCCAGTTTGAAAAAGACCTGTGCACCCCTATGTTTATCGCAGCGCTATTTACAATAACCAAGAAATGGAAGCAACCTAAGTGTCCATCAGTAGATGAATGGATAAAGAAGATGTGGTACATATACACAATGGAATATTATTCAGCCATAAGAAGAAAACAAATCCTACCATTTGCAACAACATGGATGGAGCTAGAGGGTATTATTCTCAGTGAAATAAGCCAAGCCGAAAAAGACAAGTATCAAATGATTTCACTCATATGTGGAGTATAAGAACAAAGAAAAAAACTGAAGGAACAAAACAGCAGCAGACTCACAGAACCCAAGAACAGACTAATAGTTACCAAAGGGAAAGGGACTGGGGAAG
The DNA here is from genome assembly GCA_029783875.1 of Phataginus tricuspis. Lineage (NCBI taxonomy): Eukaryota > Metazoa > Chordata > Mammalia > Pholidota > Manidae > Phataginus > Phataginus tricuspis. The sequence continues at coordinate 103,623,968 of JAQQAC010016209.1, read as the reverse complement.
ATGGGTGGGAAGGGAGGGATTTGAGGGTAAAAGGGGCATTATGATTAGCAGACACAATGTTGCGGGGTATGGGGAGGGCTGTGCAACTCAGAGAAGACAAGTAGTGATTCTATAGCATCTCACTACACTGATGGACAGTGACTGTAATGGGGTTGGTGGGGGGTACCTGATGAAGGGGTAGTGTAATGACCATAATATTGCACATGTAATTGTAGATTAATGATACCAAAATAAATTATTAAAAAAAAAGAATATAATGTATCTGGAAAGTTTACAGTAGAAAACCAAGAAAGGTGTAAGTACATAGAGTACATTCTTTTTAGTAATCAAATAACAAACAAACAAACCAAAAATCTTGTTTAAAGAAAAACAGGTTTTTCCAGATGATTTAGGTCATTCTCTTAATGATTAACATAGACCTTTGTTAAAATTTCTACTAGGAATTGCCTGCACAATGTTTATTTAATAAAAAGCAAAATGATTTTTAGCAAGTTTTTCTCCAGATTAATTTTATGGGGGGACATTTAGGGTCTTTTGTTTTTAATGTAAGTTCCTATGAAATATCAGTAGGTATTCATGAACATACTCCTTTATTGCCACTAATCTGGCAGAAACAGAGCTTAATCACTGCCAAACAAAATTCCAATATTTAAAGAGAAAATACATTTTCGATGCTTTAGCCAAAAATGCAAAGCCCCTTATATAAGCTAATGGAAGTAAAAAGAATTCCCTAGTACCTAGTAATGGAATAAAGTTAAGGAAACACAACACACAGACTTAAATAACTCTCAAAATAAAAGTTTATGTAACAAATGGACATCTATAATTTTGTACATACAGTAGTTCCCCGTTATCCATGAAGGATCCCTTCCAAGACCCCCCATGAATGCCTGAAACCACGGATAGTACTGAACCCTATATATATATACTATGTTTTTTCCTACACTTATGTACATGGTAAGGTTTATGAATTAGGCACAGTAAGAGATTAACAATAATAAAATAGAACAATTATAACAAGATACTGTAATAAAGGTTATGTGAATGTGGTCTTTTAAAATCTTATTGTACTGTACTCACCCTTTTTGTGATGATGTGAGCGCCTGTGATGAGAGAAGTGAGGTGAATGACGCAGGCACTGTGCTTAGCATTAGGCTACTACTGACCTTCTGATGATACGTCAGGAGGATCATCAGCTTCCGGACCGCGGCTGGCCGTAGGTAACTGAAACGGCACTGCGGGTAAGGGAGGATGACTGTAAAATACATTTTTGGAATATAAGTTTACTGAAATGAATTAATTTTGAAACCAGATCAATGTTTAAATACTATTACTTCAATTACTTACACCCTAGTCTTTTTTTGCAAATCTGAATTCTTCTGGGAAATTAAAAGAGGAAAATAACAAAGTTTGGTTCCTCTTGGGTTCTTATAACTTGTTTTCAACCAACATTCTCCTAATACTTATTCATAAGCCTGAAGTTAACAAGTACAGGCCATGCAAAACATTTCTTAAGCTGTTGTCATTATTAATTATGGTGCAAATAGGTCTTGGAGATCTCAAATTAAACAGAATAAAATTTGAAAAAAAAAACACTAGGCAGACCAAATCTATACAAAGCCAAATGGCTAGGTTTGGAAGGACTTGTTCTAAGCGAACTAGTGGTTTGCAGGGAAAAAAAAAACATGTCCAGTATCATCTAGTGTTACCTGCCTCAAGATTTTTATTTTGGTTAGTTAGAGATCGATACTGACCTGAGTGTGGATTTGTGCAACTCTGAAGGTCTTTATAGACTTAAGAACACTACATGAGTTTTCTTTGGTTCTTTTGTTCCAGTTACTTAAAACATTTCTGATCTATAAAAGAATTCAGAACTGCTAGTTATTATTAATTGGAGAGGCTGATCCCTTCCAACACGTAAATTCTCTCGTAGATTAACTGCTCACATTTCACCGAAGCTTTGGCTCCTTCTAGCAGTGCACGTCTGTTCTGTACAATTTCAACTGATTGGTGTCACACTAGAGCTTATGTCACATTAGAGTCTTCAAATATTAACTCTTTCATTGCTTGATTGAAAGACAGTTTAATGGCAATGAACAATATGGAGCTATTCTGAATTTAACAGTGAAAGGACTGAAGATTGATTCTCATTACAAAATTCAGAGTACTGTATGCAAGAAAATTTTGTTGGAAAGCAGAATCAGAAGTGACTTTCAGGATGTTGAATTTTATGCCTTTCCATTTTGGCAGCAGAAAACACAGGACTGGATCAGCAACTAGTTATAAGGAAAACATGAGGATGACAGTCATTTGCAGAGAATTACAATTTGATTTACAGATTTTCAGCCATTTCTTTCTTTCTGGATTCAGACCCCATGCCCTATTCTAATGGTTTTTTACTTTAGCCCATATCACAACCACCTGGAGGGCTTGTTGAACCATAGATTCCTGGGTCACATCCGAGTTTTTGATTCAAGTTTAAGGGGGGGCCCAGTAATTTGTATTTCTAAGTGTCCCAAGTGATGCAGATGGTACTTGGACCACACTTTGAGAACCACTATATATCCATACACCATGCAGTTAGCCTACTTTTAGGAAGTATCACATTTATTCTACAATACATAAGCAACCAACAAATGAAATAGAACATAGCTTAAAGTTATTTTTAAGTGATAATACTAGTTTTGAGGGGGTTAATTTACCTTACTCTTCAAATAGGGAAAAAGAAGGAATAAAACTGATTTTAACTCTTGCTTAGGTGTCCATTAAAATTCAGCAGTAATAGTGATGAGTTAAATGTTCACACACCTATGTAAAAAATGTTCTATTCTGCTATAGGTACATGACAAAGTAGTTAGAGGAGAAATCATATGTTTAGGATTTGCTCTAGAATATGTCAGCAAAAGCAAAAAAAGTTGGGGGAATACTAGATGGAACAAGATTGGCAGTGTTGGTATTTGTTGAAGCTGAATGACTATCATGAGATTCATTTATATTTTCCTTTCTATTTTCACCTAAGTTTGAAAATTTCTTTCAAAGCTTTGAAAATTCACATCTTATCCATATTCCTTGCAATTGTAGTTGACATGTAAAAAAGAGATGTGGACTGCATTGAAAACAAGGTTCTTATGGTGTAGCTCATAACAGTGGTAACACAGTCAAGGATTCAATCATCAGTCGCTACAGACTAGACCTGAAATACAACTCTTAATTTAGTTAGTAACCTCTATTGTGGGTAGGAAGGGCTAAGGGAAAGAGCTGCTTGAAATGTCTACTTCTAAATTTCTCTCTTCCTTTAAGGATCCTTTATCCCCTCACTCTTTATCCCACCAGTCTGCTTGGAGCTTCTGACACTCCAGGGCAGCAGCCTTTTAGGTCCCTTTCTTGTTCAAGCTTTGTTATGGCTACTATACTCTCTTTTGAGAAAACCAGCCTATCTTTGTGAGAAGGGGGTGTTACTATGGTTCCTATTTTTACACATTTTAAAAACTGACTTTTCATTGTCTTACACAATTTTGTAAACTAATGTGAAATGGATTTTTTTCTTTACATGACATGACTTGATGTATACCTTAATGCCTGGCTCAATGGAATAAACTTTATTTAGGAAGTTACATTTTAATATTTTTAAGAAGGCTATTTTTTCAGAGAAAGTGAATCAAATACATAGTAAGATATCATTTTAAAGAATAGTACTTTATTAAGTTTTATTCACAGAAAAATAAGCTTTGATCTATGATGACTGCCAGATTATACAGTGGAAAGCAATTTTCTTAGTTTTCCATACTGATGGAAAGGTTTCTGCTAAATTAAAAATGCCATAAAAATTATATTCACAAATACAGTACTCTATTTCAAAACATTTCACATGATTATTCACAACACTAATACAATGACATAAGAATTAGTCATTCTGTCAGGTTAGATAAAGTATAACAGTAATGAAAAAAATGTAAAGTTTAACAAAAATTAAAGCCTTTATTATATCGAATCAAAAATGCAAATCTGTTTCTGTTACTAAGTATAGACAAAATGACAAAATGTATAGTAGTCTTAAATGTTATTAATGATACACAGTAAGAATGTAGTAAATGCCAAAAAATCTACATGCATAACTGCAAACTTCAGACTTCAAACTAGACTCTTACCATCCAAACAATGTAGTATGGTACAATTTGAATACATATGTATTTAAGATTGTCCTATTGGTATTAGTTATAAAGTGTCATTTAATATGTAGTGAAAGTTATGGTATAGAAGAACAGTTGAAAAAAATAAACATTTGAGACCTCCCAGGAGAGATATCTTGAAGTTTTTCACCTTCAAACTATGTCCCAGTCTGGGCTGCCACTAATTAGCTGTATAGCTTTGAAGAAATCACTTCACCTTTGAGCCTCAGTTGCCTCCCCGTAAAATGAGGGTGATGAATTAGATACTCTCTAAGGTCACTTCCAGCTCTGACACCCTATAGTTCTATTATGCTGCAAATGAAATCCACACTGTGCTAAGTGTGTAAGAGTCAAATTCAAACTGACTATGAAAGTGAGAATAGCCAATTGTTTCTATTAGGAAAGCTCAACTAAATTTGATAAGAACAATTTTTTAAATAAGTTAAAAAAATGAATTTAAGTATTTTTAAGGACTTGACCTATTTATTTATTGTAATTTACACCTTAACTATGAGAAATACCAAAAAAGAAGAGTAAGAGTCACTGAGTTATTTAAGTTTTAGCCCAAATTTCCAGAGTCAGGGCAAACCCATGGAGGGTAAAAGAGTGTAAGGATTTGTAGCAGACATTTTACATACATGGTCTCCTTGAATTATAACTTTGTGAGATAGATAGTATTCTCATTTTGCAGATGAAGATGGCTACTTCTTTTTTTTTAAAAGCAGACTTGGTTAAAAATAACTGTATCTGTCAAATATCCTCCTGTTTTATTTCTCCAATGGAAATGATATACAGCCTACCTCATTTATGTACCCCCCATCCCTGCTCCCACCTCCCCCCGCCATATTCAACACTTGGGTAATCAGGAAATAAAACAATGATTTGGGTCTGAAGTGTTCAATACATGCAACTAATGCTGGGGGAGTAGTCTCCATTCAGAAAGTTCAAAATAAAAATGTTAGCCACTAAAATGAAAATAGGAAAAAAAGCTACCAAATTTAAATAATATTAACAACAAAAACACTAAAAGATCAAAATATACAGGGCCAAATCTCATTATGTACACCCACTATATCCACCCTACCCCATTTTAGCCCCTAACTAAAAGGGAAAACAAAAACAAAACTAAACCCCATATACAAAGCCATTAATTAATAAACTGGAATTTACTTTATAAACACTAAACCCAATTCTCAAAGATCAAGACAAGACTTTTGGTAAGCACACTAAATTATTATGAATAAAATAACTTTGTTGTCACATGACTAAAATACAGTAAAACAGGTGGTGACTTCAAAATCTTAAGAGTGAATTTTATACAGAAAAAGAGTGTCTACATGTAGATACTGAGAACTACTTTGGGACAGGGGGAGGCAGAGATTTGGATCTGGCTATATTTTTAACCTTGCAAGTGATCATTTTTTGTACAACTAGATGGGAAGGATCCAGTGCTTTTTATAGTGCGAACACAAACACTGGTAAGTCTTAAAAATTTTGATTAGAAGTTGGCATGCTAAGTGATCTAAGAACCTGAAGCAACAGCATTTCTAAGCAATTCTTAAAATAAACTTGTTAGCCACATCAGCTTCATGCACTGAATTTCACAACTCATGTGGAGAAAAAAGGTCTTGCTTAACTCTAAACATACAAGTTTTAAAAGAAGGGTTTTAATGAACTGAGGCTCCCAGAACAGGAAGAGCATTATGTTAAAACAGTTCAGTCCTTGGTTCACAACTAGATTGAACTACCAACCTCACTTGGAGCCGATGTGCTCTGGAAAACACATTTCAAAAACTTTTCAAACACTTTTCTCATTTTGTAATTTAAACTTGAAGCTTAGACTACACATGTAAAATTTCACTTAATATATAACTCAATTAAACCCGAGTGGAAGACAGTACAAGCTAAGGAACTAAGGATTTACAAACTAAAACAAAAACAGGGCAGTCATTATTTAAGTTTAAAATTTCTCATTTAAATTGGCAATGCTTTTTATATCTATGAATTTGCAATAAATGAATGTCACTTAAAGTAATAATCAACAGAGGTTAGCAGACCAAGACAATACTCTTTCTCTTAGAAAATACAATGAAAATATAATTTTTAACAGTTTTACTCCAAACATTTCTCTGTAGTAAAATGCTTCCCTTGCCTCTATAAGAGGTCATTGTGAGAATCTTGTAATGTAAACCATGGGTGTTCAATGAAGTACTTTTATCTATATTGACTTATTCAAATTTTACTTTCTTTTAAATACTTAAACAGCTATTCTTTTCCTGTCAGTAGTTTACAATTTCCAAGAGGTTCTAAGGATCTTGAGAGAACATTTATTTCGTAAGTATCTATTACTATTACTAGTCAAAAAACAAAGCTATTTAGGTAGAGGAAAGACTTGATATTTTTTCCTATATACATCTTAATCATCTTAATGGTTAAAAACTCACATGAAACTTTAAGATACAGATGACATGATAATCTCGACATGAAAAGCTGTCACTATAACTACAAGCAGTGTACAAACATGCTTCTACTTTTACCTACGTAAGCTGACAGATGTTTAAAATACTGGGTTAACAAAGATCTTTTAGTAAAGTGACTTAGGCAGGCTTAAACTAGCAAGGATTAAGGATGAATCCTTACTAATTAATTGGAAGATCTGAGACATATTTTATATTTCATCTTACAAAATCAGGAATATTTATTTTGAAACAAGAGAAGACATGGTCTACCTGTCAGAAAACTACCACTCAGAAATATTTCATCCACAAAGCAGCAAAAACGAAAACACTTAAATTTCACATTGGCACCAAAAAGGTTAACTGCTCTGCCTTCTTGGATTAGAAAAACTAAAGCTGAGCAATAAGTAGTTTTGCAGGCGTTTGAACATGCCTAAGCCTTTAAATCAGTAAAATACTTTCTAAAAATTCTGATTACAAAAGTAATACATACTTATAAAAAATTCAAACAAAAAAATGAAAAAAGTAGAAAGTGAAAGGCCTCTGTAAACTGCCTCTGGGGCCCATCTCCCAACCCCTCAAAAGAAACCACATTTAACAGTTTGATGCATCTCTTCCCAGATCTTTTGTTCTACACATATACAAAACACACACACCTTCTAATGGCTCATCCTCTACATAGTGTTTTGCCACTTGCATTTTACACTTAATATATGTTTGGGATCTTTCCATGTCAGTACATGTAGGTTAGATGGCATTCTGTCAATAAATACCCTTTTTACGATGGCAAATTCGTTTTTTAAAAATCATCCACCCAAGTACGTGTGCATAATTTTAAAAGAAAATGGACAGAATCTTAAAACACAAAGGCAGACATCTAAGTAATCTCTATCTTTCCACCAGTGTGGAACAGTTCTCTCCTTTTTCACACAAAACAAACTAGGTGACTGGGGAGATTAACTGTAATCTCCACGTTTACACGGAATGCTCCATTTGCTAAGCCTATTTGAAACAATGAAAAAGTCAGTTGATTAATTCACTTACATTTAGAAACTAAGTCAGTGTACTACAAATACACATTGTGATTAGTTATAATATGATGCTCCTTAGTCTAGGGTTTCAATTAAAAAATTAACATAAATACTACAGCTAATATCCTGAAAAATACAGAAACTCAAATTCTAGGTTGCCAAATGTAATACTGCAGTTTACATTTTTTTCTACTTGGTAGCAAATGCTAATGGTATTCAATGCTGATTAAAGTCAGTTCACATCACACATTCAATCAGGGTAATAAGAACATAACATGCCTACTGTAGAGTTAGATTAAGACATAAAAATTTTTTGCTTAAAAGTAATGACTGTGTAGCACATGGGACATTTGTTAACTGCTTCAGCACACTGTTTACAAGTGACCAGATGTCCACAAGGAATAAAAACTACAGCAATACTTCTATCCATACAGATTTTGCACATCTTCTCTTCTTGTAGGAGCCTTAGCTGCTCTTCAGCACTGATCTCTGCACAGAGAAGAGAAATATGTTAATTTTAGACTTTCTTAGTTGTTTACATTCACTGAAACAATCTGGACCCCTACTATGTGTCAGGCACTAATCACATGCTGGAAGATAGGATGACCTACACATGACATCTGCTTTTAAGTAGCTCATGTGCTAGTAGGAGAGGACGGGCACTGAGGCTATGGGAGTAAGCACCAAGGAGAAAGGGATGAGTGCCATGACCAAGTTACAAATACAAAGTGCTTTGAGACAAGATGAGAGAACAAGTACTTCTGTTCAGACTAGTTGGGAAAGACTTCACGGGCTAGAGGCTGATGGGCTGGGAGAAGGGGGGAAGTGGAAGAGTGACATTTAAACAGGGCCAGCAATTTGCCAGGCAGAGAAGCAAGGGCTAGGTAAAAGAAGCAGCATATGGAAAGGGCATGGGTTATTTCGGAGATGGAGGGATGGATCTGAGGGACACTTCTGAAGTGGGATCAGTAGGATTTAGTGATTGACTGGATGTGACGGGTGAGCAAGAGGAAGCAGAGTCGATTTTAAGATAGCTAACATGACAGACAAGGGGATGGTGATGCCAACAGAAAATACAAAAGGAGATACAGGTTCAGGATTTTCCATTTATTTCTGAGGTGTTTTCAGGGCATCCATATAAAAATGTCCAGTAGGCAATTGGAAAGTCAAGTCTTGAGGTCAAGAGAAGTCAAGGCTAGAGACAGAGTTTTGGGTGATATTGGCATATAGGTGGGAGTGAAGTACTTGCTTAATTCAGCCTTTCCCAAACTGGGTTTTATGAAATATTAACAAATATGCCGCAATAATGCATTCTGTGGTCATGTATAACTGTAACAGCAACAACAGCAGCAGTTAACAGTAATACAGCACTTACTACTACATACTAGGCACTATTTTAAATACATTATATATTTTAACAATCTTTGTAATCATGTATACCAGTGGTTTCCAAATATGGCCTCACATGAGAATTACAACAGATTCTTAAGCCCCATTCACTGAATCTACAATTTCTGGGGTTGAGTACACTGGCATTTGAGAACCACTGCTATCAAGTACAGGGCAATACAGTACAGTGTAATGAATGTTCCCCCTTAGAAATTCACGAGGCATACCCCTACTTAGCTACGGAACTTCTTTTTCATGGCATCCCTTTTAACATCCTGAGGAACACTATTCTGAAAATAAGTTTGGGAAAGAGTGGTTTAATTTTATTCAACAAATACTGAACACCCAACTAGGTTCTAGGCACTAGAGACACAATAACAAATCCACAGGCCCCCAATCATTCATAGACAAGGAACATAAGTAGACAGGAAATGGCAACACAATGTGATGATAAAGGTAATTACAATGCTATGAAGAACAAAGGAAGGGTGTTAAGTGTGTGCATGCGCGTGTGTGCACACACACTTAATAGGAAGGCCTCCTGGAGGAAACTATACCTAAACTGGCTCCTAAAGGATGAGCAGGAGTTAACTTGGAGAGGGAGAAGGCCTTCAGAAATAGGGGCAGGGGGAGAAGAGAGTTCTAGGCAGAGAAAACAGTGTAACCAAGAAGGAAGACAGAACTGCTCCTGCAAGTGTACAGGTAGGTTTGGGAACTGAATTTGAGGGGAAACAGCATGACATGAGGCTATAAAAGGTTATTGGGGCCTGATCGGCAATGATTTGGCAACCCATGTAAAAGAGTTTGCACTTGATCCTATGGGCACTGGGAACCAGTGAAGGTTTTAACCTTGAGGGAGGTTATGATCAGATTTGTGCTTGGAGAGGTTTCCCTGACTAGGGGTAGAGGAAAAGAATTATTTAATCTCTTCCTTAAAAAACAACCTAGTATTGTAAATGACCATGTACTACTCACAGAACAATAAAACTAGTTACCATGCATTCATCATAACAGTTAATAAACACAGTAAAACAAAAACAAAAACAAACAAAAAGCAACCTAGTAGGCATATTGAAAACCATCAACTCAAACATGGTTACACATCAGAGATAAGATAAAGCACCTACCCTCAAGAAGGTTGGTGTAACTGGCAGTACAGAAAAAGCCTGCAGCTCCAAAATAGTGTTACAAATGCTCTAATGACAGGGTAAGTAGAGAAGAGAGAGCTCGGAACTCTGCTATACGTATGGGGGAAAGCATGAAAGAAGTGACCTCTGAGCTGAGCCTTGAAGGATGAGTTCACAAGGTAGATTTAGGGAACTGGGGGTGTGGTGAGAAATGAGACTTTACCACTTTCTCTCCTGTTTTCCAGAAGTGCTTGTCATTTTTGCCCTAACTCGCTTGTCCTAAGTTGGAATTCTCTGTTGTTCCCAAATGAACCCATTTTGCTGGTAAAATAACTGACATCTTTATTTTTAAGGTTAACATTACTATATACAGTAATATATACATAAGAATTAACATAAGTGCTTTAGAAGTAAAGGGCTCTATACCACACTATATATTATTTAAAAAGGAAAAAAATACGGATCTATACTATTTTTAGAAGACTATTTACTGGGGCATTGTCTGTCACATTACCAGTGGGATAAATACTAGTATTGAATCTAGGATTTCTTGGTAAGCAGCCATAATGTATTTTTTCTAGTAACTTCTACTTACTTTACTACAGTTGGGCCCACCCTCTATTTTGTACAGAATTAAAAGATTCTTGGTGCCACTCTTTCCTCATCAGCCTTTGGAAAGAGAAATAAGCAGCAGCCTTAGAATGAGAAGATGGCTTTCATACCTGCCTCTCAATTTAGTAAGACTAAGGAGAGGTCAACAGATGAATTCCAACCCCTGCCCAGGAGCTGCCATCTGCCAAGGCCCTCCTTCCCATAACTATCCTAGCTTGCAGCCTCAGTGATAATAAGAACCCCAACTGACTCCTACTGGATAGAGAACAGACATCCCCTCCCCCAATTGCATTCTGTCCCTTGTTCTCTTCCTATTGTAAGCCACTAAATCTTTCTGTTGCAGGCAACACTTTCAGGTACAAAAGTAGCACCTTATTGTTAAACTTGATTAAGCTTCAGTTGTAGCTAAAATGCAGAGGAAAATGACATAATCACTTGTACTGAAATCACTTGTCATAGAACGATGACCAAGTCATCACCAAGACAAGTGGAGCTATTATAGGTTTTAAATAAATCCACCCTTAGGGATGGTAAGCTTTCTGCTCAATCTTTTATAGCAACTAATGTAATTTAAAAAATCTCTTCTGTTATGCTGTTTTGTTGCTTATGTAATTGTCTGAATAATGTTTCAAGAGCATTTAAAATAACTTCAACTTTTAGGTTTATTAGCACTAGGAGAATTTCCATCTTTTGGGAGAGGTGGTCAAGAACTTAAAGAACAGTGATTATAACATTCCCAAGTACCCAAACATATATTCAGTTTGAAATGTTTTGTTCAACCTTCAGTGTTATGGTCAAGCATTAGAGTAACTGTCATCCTTAAACAAGGAACTTGTGTTTTTTATCCCTTTTTTTCCTAAAAGGAGTTTCTATGCTTCTCTTCTACATTACTTAATACACTTTCTATATATGACTTACAATATTAGAGTGCTATTCATTCAAGCTCTATTTAGTAATATGACCCCTTTAAATGTTTACATCATATGACAAGTTCCAGAACACTCTAAATCCAGTTTCAACTACAAAACTTAAAGATTCTACACAAAAGTTAGCCTTTGTTATCTAAAATAGAGCATAAATTCACATATTTATAATTAACGGATATGTGGATCTTACTTGGATCTTGGTAAGATTTACAAATTGTATAAACATTTTAAGACAATGGTGAAAATTAAAACCAACTGTGTGTTTCAGATGACATTATGGAATTACTGGTAATTTTGTTACGTGTGTTAACAGTATGTTATGGACTAAATGTCTAGTCTCCCCAAAATTCATATGTTGACGCCCTAACCCCCAGTGTGATGATACTTGGAGGTGGGGCCTTTGGGAGGTAATAAGGTTTAGATGTCATAAGGGTGGGACCCCCATAAGGGGCTCAGTGTCTTTGTAAGAAGAGGAAGAGAGACCAGAGCTCTTGGCCATGTGAGGACACAAAGAGAAGCCAGCTACCTGCAAGCTTATAAGAGAGGAATCAAATCTGCCTGTACCTTCACCTTGGACTTCCCAGCCTCCAGAACTCTGAGAAATAAATGTTTGTTGTTTAAGCCACCCAGTCTATGGTATTCTGTTATAGCAGTACAGGCAGACTGACACACAGTATTAAGGTTATGTTAAAAAAATCCTCATCTGTTAGATATATACTGAGGTATTTATAGGTAAATGATATATAGGATGTCTGGGATTTACTTTGAAATACTATAGCAAAAAAAAAGTTGGGGGAAGAAATAAAGCAAGATTGGAAAAACAGTGATAATTATGGTATCTGGTTGATGGCTAAGTGATGGTTCATTACACTGTTCTCTCCATTTTGAGTATGTTTGAAATTCTTTGTTACCAAAGTGTTTATCCTAAGGGGGATGTGAGGAGGAGTAAAACGAGTGGAGCGCAAAGTCATATAAGATACTACGCACACTGAAGTGCCATTAGGTGTTTCTCACTTTTTAAAAACAGCCATGCATACCTTTCTGCAATGAAGTCTGACTTGATTCATGTTGTATATTGTCTTTCTGAGCACTCACTAGATCTGCAACTAGAACTTCAAGTGATTTATAGTTGCTCCCACATGTCTGAATTTTTTCCTCCATTATTTTCTTAATGTCCCTGAAACTGAATCCCATTCGTATAGCTTCTTGTACCATAGGATTTTGGAAAATGGTATCATCTGAAATGAAAATTGTTGAGGAAAAAGAACAGAGTTTAAACATTTATTTCATTAACATAACTCAACAGCAAAGTATAGTTAAAAAATAAAATTTAAGCAGTAAGCAAAAACCAAAAGCAAACCAGCAAACCAAAGCTACTTTGGGAAAAAGATTTTAATATTTAGGCACTGAAGGATTACTTTCAGAATCTTACAATAATTGAAAATGCAGTATGTATTTGGTAACACTATGAACTGAGATTAGGTGCCTTAAAGACTGAGCAAACTGTAAGACAAAGTAAAACAGGTAAGAAAAGGGTTAAGAGCTTTGGAAATCTAAATGTTTTTCAAACCAGCAGAACTCAACTAACCTCAGGTACTTAGAGTGGATGTCTTTACTAAGTCAGTATTGATTATTTTGAAAAAACACATGGGAAATAGAGGGAAGTCCCAGCCTGTGACTTTGAATACCAATTTCCTATCTCTCAGATTTAAGATTCTGCTGCCAAAGGGGGGTGAACTAGATAAGAAAGCAAACAGATACTCACTTTAATGATATTCAAAGTAGGAATACAAGTTATATAGGAAATGCTGAAGGAGGAGACTTATACTCTCTGGTTCATCAATTCTACTCTTGGGTGTTAAAAATGAGTGTATTGTCCACCAAAGACATACACATACCAAAGAATATTCACAGGAGCATTATTTGTAACAGCTCAAATTAGAAACAACTCAAATGTCCATCATGAGGTAAATGGATAAGTAAATTGTGGTATATCCAAACACTACATAGCAAGAAAGAAGAATGAACTACTGCCACAGATAACATGGATGAGTCTCATAGGTATGTTGAGCACAATGCCATCATAATGGTGAACCAGAGACAGAAAAGTACATACTCTATGATTACACTTATAAGATGTTCAAATCTAATCTGTGGTAATAAAAGTCAGAATATAACTTGGGGGTGGATATTGATTGGGAAAGGGGAAAGGGCCTGAAGGAGTTTCTGGGGTGGTGGAAATGTTTGATTTCTTCAATTGGTGACTGTTACGTGTATATATGTATGTATATGTAAAAAATATATCTGTATTTACGTTAAAATTCACTGAATTAAATACTTAAGATTAGTGTATTTTAAGCACTTTACTATATGCATATTATACCACAGTAACTTTTTTTAAAAGAGGAGGCTGGAAAGGGAGAGATGCAGGGATTTGATGATAAGGAATATTACATGGTAAATAACACAACATATTTTCTAAGCAGGAAAATAACTTAAGATTTGTGTTTGATTAAAATTTTGTTGGGAGATTATAATGCAAATAAAAAAACAGGATACTACTATAATAGTCTTGATGAAATATATTGGCAAGAGGTAGTGCAGACCAGTGGATTTTAGACATTAAAAAGGTAGAACTCATCAGACCTGGTAATTAATTAAACGTAGAGGGATTAAGAAAAGCAAAGAGCTTTAAATGACTCAAAATTATCAAGCGACTTTATGAATTGTGGTATTAACTAACTTGAGGGCAAAAAGCAGAACTGGTTTCAGTCTGAGTGGTTTCTAGAGATGCTGACTTTGAGCTGCTTTTGAGACTTCAAAGTTACATCCAAAAATGAGCTGCACACCACTCTTTCTTGGTTCTACTATGTCCAATTTTTCTTTTCCAGTTTGTTTTGCTGCCTTCTTTTGCCCACCTGATTGGACACTGGTGGTTCCACTCCATTCCCTCATTGACCCTTTTTTTTTTTTTTTTTTTTTTAATAATTTATTTTATTTTAGTATCATTAACCTACAATTACATGGCAATACCGTGATGATTGAACTCCCCCCATCACCAGGTCCCCCCCACCAACCCCACCACAGTCACTGTCCATCAGC
>JAQQAC010016209.1:103528134-103608756 GCA_029783875.1 Phataginus tricuspis | reverse complement strand
CAGGATATCCACATGAAAAAGAATTAAATGTATCCCTCATATCATATACAAAAATTAACTCAAAATGATCATAGACCTGAATGTATGGGCTGAAACCATAAAACGCTTAGAAGAAAACACAGGTGAAATCAATTAGGCAATGGTTTCTTAGATATGACACCAAAAGCATAAGCAAAGAAAAATAATCTGGACTTCATCACTATTAAAAACATATGCTTCAAAGGACACCAACAGGAAAGTGAAAAGACAACCCACAGAACAGGAGAAAATATTTACAAATCATGTATTTGAGAAGGGACTAATATATATAAAGAACCCTAAAAAATCAATAATATTCTTTTTCCTTTCTGTTGCTGTTTGGCTGCTTTCCACTACCCTGTCGTCCAGATTGCCGATCAGTTCTTCTGGATTCTCTCATCTACTGTTGATTATCTCTATTGTATTTTTCATTTCAGTTATTGTATTCTTCAGCTCTGACTGGTCCTTTTTTATATTTTCTATCTGTTTGCTGAAGTCCTCCCTGAGTTCATCCATTCTTCTCTCCAGCCCAGTGGGCATCTTTATTACATTACTTTGAATTCTTTATCAGATAGACTGCTTATCTCCATTTCATTTAGCAATTTTTCTGGTGTGTTGTCCTGTTCTTTCATTTGGAACATATTCATCTGCCTCATTTTGTTTAGTTCTCTGTGTTTGCTTCTATGTATTAGATAGGTCATCTTTGTCTCCTGGTCTTGAAAGCAGTGGCCTTAGGTAGGAAGGTGTCCTGTGGTGTCCAGAAGCACAAACCCCTGCCCCCTAGCTCCATGTGCTCCAGGGGTATCCCTGTGTGTATCCTCCTGCTGTGGCTGAAGCACAACTGCTATGGGCAGGCTGATGGGCATAGCCAGCCCTTGGAAGGCTGCCAGCAATGACCATGGAACAACTGCTAGCATGCTGGTGGATGGAGCTAGCTCCTCCCCTCCCTGGGGCATGGTCCCTTTAGTAGGGTGCCTGCTGGGTGGGGCCTGTTGGGTGGGTCAAGTCCACAGGGGAGCGAGAGATGCTGGCACTGTAGATAATGTCAGAAATGGCTCCTGCAAGTGTATGGCCACCTAGGCTGAGGGAGGTCTTAAAAAATGGCATCTGCCAGCTCCTCCAGCATACTTCCCAAAGTTAATCAATAAATCTTTCATGCTGCTTCTGCGTTGGGTCCCAGACCTATCAACATAGCACACCAGTCCTCCAAGAGCTGAGACTCAGCCCTGCACAGCCCTCCAACTCTCCTGGAGCTAAGCTCCACTGACTTTCAAAGCCAGATGTCACAGGGGCTCATTTTCCCAGTGCAGACCCCCAGGTATGCCAGGTTTCGGGGAGTTTATCCCCTCTCCTCTCCATTCCTTACTCCCTCACTTCCTCACACTTACGGGTTGGGATGAGGGCTGGGTTTGGATCCCAATCAACTGTGGCTCTGCCCCCTTACCCTTCTCAGTGTGGCCTTCTTTTTCATTAGCTATAGGTCTGTTCTGCCAGTCTTCAGGTCATTTTTAGAGTTAGTTGTATTAGACGTAGTTGCTGCCTCAGCATGTATATGGGAGGAGGTTATCAAAGTGACCTCCTATTTGCCATCTTCCCAGAATCCTCCACAACATAATAATAAAAATAACCCAGCTAATAAAAATGGGCAAAGGAGATGAATAGACATTTCTCCAAAGATGACATACAAATAGCCAGTAAGCACATGAAAAGATGCCCAACATCATTCGTCATAAGGGAGATGCCAATCAAAACCACAATGAGATACCACTTTACACCAACTAGGACGGCTGTAATAAAAAGACAGATAATAACAAGTGTTAACAGGATGTGGAGGAACAAACTAGAACTCCATACACTGCTGGTGGGAATATGAAATGGTACAGCCACTTTGGAAAACTGTCTGGCAGTTTATCAAAAAGGTTAAACACAGAGTTACTACATGATCTAGCAATTCCATCCCTAAACATACACCCAAGAAAATTCAAAACATTAGTCTACACAAAAACCTGTACACAAATGTTCAAAGCAACATCAGCATCATTCGTAACAGCAAGAAAGTAGAAACAACCTAAATGTCTACAAATTGATGAATAAACAAAATGAGGTATTATCCATACAAAGGAATATCTTCCACTATAAAAAAAGACTGAAGTCCTCATTATAAAAAAAGAATGAGTACTCTAGTAGGGATGAACCTTGAGACCACATATTGTGGTTCTATTTATAAGAAATATCCAGAATAGGCAAATTCATAGAGATGAAAGTAGATTAGTGGTTTGGGCCTGGAGAGGGTGGAACAATGGGCAATGACTGCTAATGGGTATGGAGTTTCTCTTTGGGGTTATGAAAATGTTCTGCAATAAAATAGTAGTGATGGTTGCACAACCTTGTGAACATACTAAAAACCACTGATGTACACATTTTACAAGGGTGATATTTTTGGTATGTGAATTGTTTCTCCATTCAAAAACATTAATCCTAAAACAGAGTAAGAGTCTCATGAGTCATAAGAAGAACAGTATGTATTGTAAGGATGATTATTATCAAGAAGTGCTACAGAATCTTTGTTTCTGGATAATTCAAAAAAATACAGGCTGAAATAAATGACTTCTTAAACTTTATTATTTATGCCCATTACAAAACTCATACCAAAAAATATTAAAGTGGCTCTCCTTCTTAAGCATATTTGTGAATATATATATATATGGTATTGTCCCCTCTTGTAATCCTTAAGATACTAAATAGATGATGCTATGAGAATAGGAAGTAGGGAATCACCAGACATATTCTCAAGTAAACTTTCTACTATTCTGAAGCATGACACCTAAGTAGAGAGTGAGATCGGCAGTGTGGTGTAGTATTCAGGAGACCTTGTTCACAGTCCTGGTTCCACTAGTGATTTGTAATGTACCTGTGGTCAGGTCACTTAATTTCTGACTCTCTTTCTTTACCTGAGAAGTAGGAATAACACTATGTTCTTTGGTTAATATCTTTCTCTACCTACTTTCTGGCTTTTAAAGATATCTATGGTAAATAAATAATCTTTATGATTAAAAACCTCTACCTCTCTATGAGGTAAAAGGAGGTAAACAAGCCTGACTGGTCCCCTTGGTGAAGCCAGGGAATGTACAAAGACTGCATGGGATAAAGAAGCAGGTAGGTTAGGGTTGATCATGGTGATGGCACATTTTTAGAGCACTGGATTCTTTAGTTAGCACTGGCTAACTAAGAGCTCCAGGCACAAAAATACACTTAACCCTTCCTTTTGTGATTTTTAACAGAAATAGCAGTGGAGTCTACAGTTGCTTCTCCCAAACTTGGAGAAACTTACTTTCTAACCTCTGCATGAATATTAAGATATAAATATCTGACTTAAATGTATAGGTACTTCATTAATTCTTAAATTAATAGCAGTCTCATCTCAAATAAATATACCCTTGGTGACTTTGAAAGAGTAAGTTTACCTTTCCACCATATAAATTATAACAAAAAAACTGGCAATGAAATTAAAAGTATATTTATCTTAATAAGCATATTTACCAATTCTTTTAGTTAGTGATGGTGTTTTTTCAGCAGTTCTTGCCTAAAATAGAAACGTGAATTATAAGTTAGAACTCTTTGACAGAAGGCAATTACCTCAATTTTAAAAGCTACTTCATCATGAGTTTATAAATTGGTTTTATTAGAATTCAACATATGAGTATTCACAAGAGGCATGGCCTGATGAAGCTCTAAGGAAGCTAAAGGATCATCTAACCTAATCCATTCACAAGAAGCTAAGGCTCAGGGGGATTAAATAACTTGATGGGGACAAAACAGTTTACTGCAGAGTCATTAAGGAAACTCGGGTCTCCCATCCTAGTCCAGGGTTCTCTTTCCACATGGTACTTGATGCCTTGGCTACCTCAGGTCACACTATTAATTTAGATACACTTTTGAAATTTGAAATACTGTCTGTGAAAAGTTTAAAAATATTTATGAGCACAAAACACATTATACACAAGTCTAATTTCAGAAGGCTGAGGGATTTAAGTAGTTCAGTTCTTCAAGCCCATTTGTGCCAATAGTGATACTTAAATCACTTCATCCTGATACCCTTTTTCACAAATTTTTTCAGTTTAAGAATAACAAACAATCTTCAGGATCTCCCCTGTAAAGATCACTATACATCATTAATTTAAAATACTACACTGAGAATTTTACATCAGGAAATCAATGCAAAACAAATTATATAACACAGAAAAATATATTCTACAATATATGACTTACCATAGACTCCTCAAGTGAATGGGTTAAATGAATATTGTTTATATATTCTTGTCCCTTCTCTTCTAACAGATATTTACACCTAAATAATTAAAAGAAGGTTAAAGTTTGGTAGCTAATAAATTAGTAAAGTATAAGTAAAGATATAATCTATCATCTTAAGTTCATTAATTTGCTCTTTGGTTTCTTTAAGAAGCCATAAAATGTTACTCAATTCTCTACCCAACTGTCATGTTAAGGTTAAAAAAGATGTTTCCTTTGTTTTTCTACTTATGCTAATGTTAGAGAAAAAAATATCAACTTGAAAACTTTCCAGTCTTAAGCAGATTATTAAATTTGCACCTTGACATTTCTTCTAAAAAGTTTTAAATAGCTAATCTTAAATTTTATTTAGAGGATTAACCAAGTGTACATTTTAAAGGAATTCTTTAGGCTTTCAACCTTTCCTTTTAAGGCTGTTTATGGCTAAGATTTATTTTCAAATGATCACTCTGAAGTTGTATTACTTCATAGGCCAAAAATTCACATCACTTACGTATGTGTGTACTTTATTTAAAAGAGACAAGATGGCAGAGACACTTCAACTGTCATCATCAAAGATGCCAGTGACTGTAAGTAGCATGACTACTTTATATGCCACAACTGCCATTAAATTGTTATCCACCACCAGATTTCAGAGATCTGAAAATGTGAACAATTGTTTATCGTAGAATCAGGGAGATAGATACAGTAATATTTGATAGGGATTGTGATGGGTTCTTAAGGAATATCCTCTGCAACATGGGCTCGCTGGTGCCTATCATGAAAGATTCAACTTCCAAAAGCAACAGAAGTATATATTCCTTATTTGGTGCTTGGAAACAGAATCATCTGAATGTCACAGATACAGTACATAAGCAATGAATGTTTTGGACACCAGAGAAGGCTTAGGTGTTCTTTTCTCCCTATAAAGTAGGTGACCCCATTTTTATAAACCTGGTGTGAATTTCAAGCCACAGTGAAGGCAAAAATAGTTGAGGTGAAAAGTTATTCAAGTCTTCCCACTGCATACTGTCCAACTTGCCTCTTATTGAATGAACATTTAAATACCTTACCCTGGATACCACTTAGCATGTTGTTCCCAAGGGTCTTCACTGGGCTTCCAATCAGTTAGCCCTCCTCCACAGTGAAAGCACTTTACTTTATCACCTTCAGCTAAGGAAACACACAAGTAAAAATACATGAATTTGTGTAATTAGAAGCTTACACAGACTTTTTAACACCATGAAATTAACCATTTTAAAATTACACGAAAATCTAGCTTAAAAAGAGGACATTCAAATTGACATCTAATGAATACAAACATAAGAAATACACACTAAGTTCACTGATTCAATTTGAGGTATTTTACAGAAGACATTGTTTTGTTCCTTTTATTTTCTTTTTGTTACTTTCTTTTTAACATGTATCATTTGGGGCCATCAATACTATACTTTTTCTAACTGAAACTTTAACAATAAAGTTCAGCATAATGAAATTACAAGATAAGTGTCTCTAAGATTATAGCTATAGGACACTAAACAAACCTTTAAGATTGCTTTATGATGCTATGTAAATAAAATATCGAAGTAACCTATATTGTATTTTGGCACTATTCAATCCTAAAGCAAATGGGTCAGATATATAATGGTGTAATTTTTCTGAATTTCCCTGGAAGCCATCACACTAATGGCTCTTCCTGACATGTTTACAGTAGTCCATTTGAAAAGTGTTCATTTGAAGGAGTAAGGCATACAGGACAGCTTTCAAACACAGTCTATGTATAAAAGGCAGATATCAATTCTAGTATCAACCAAACTAAACTACTGTTAACTCTTCTTATGAGGTGTAGAGAAAACGCATGCAATATATGTACTGAGCACATATAGTAGGTGCTCAGTAAATTATAGGTAGTATTATCATCAGACCCATTCTTCTATCAGGGATACCTATCATCTCTTTTTATGTCATCCTTCTCCAAAAACAATTACATGAAGATAAACATGTCTCTGAATATGGTAGTCTTTTTCACATAAATTCAGTGATTGTATTACAGAACATAATAGTTCACAAAATAATACTGATATAATCATGCCAGGCTACAACCTAAACATTTACCAGTTCAGAGGTTTAAAGGAATGTATTTACTTTTTTGGAGCCCTGGGATAGTTGGAGAGTTATTTATTAGCCTGGTTTTATGATAAAGTTTACCTAAAGCATAAAATCCAGCTCTTGCAAGCTGCTCCTTGTTAACTGGGTATATCCACGTCCCAAAAGTAATGATCCGTGCTTCATAATTTGCCATGGCTGGGTTTCTTGCATTTGTTGAATTTGAGAAATTCCTATCAGAACTCACAACATCACATTCACTTTGAATATTAACATTCCGGCCCAAAACAAAGAAGCAATTGGGAAAGTGTCGCCTGTGCTCTGACCATGCACGATCACAAGGTTCCCAATTTTTCAGTTTTCCACCACAACAAAAGCACTCCACTTGATCATCAATACCTGTGTAGTAGAGTCCAGCACTAGCTAACTCCCTTGGGGTTAAGGGCGCATAGTCTGGCCAGTTCTGAAATGACTTTAATCTAGCTTCTTCACTACACATGGCAGGATTCCTTGGGTATATGGTGTCTGATATATCTACAACCTGCCCAGTTCTCAAAAGATAGTCTGCACGAGTCTCAGATGGCCTATCTAAAACAAAAAGATTTCTGTTTGCCAGAGAATTTTCAGCATTGTCCTGACCATTTTGGACACAATTTGTAGACTGTGCAGGATTATTTTCAAAATAAAAGCCATTGATAAATCTGCAATTTGGAGATACTTTCCTGTGTCTTCCAACTGCTGAGTCTCCATACTGCCACCTATCTACTGCGGCGTGACAGCTAAAGCACCGCACGGTGTCCCCTTCACCAGTATACAGAAAACCAGCTCGGGCTAGTGTTGATGGTGCAACAGGACTAGTACTTGGAAAATTAGCAAAAGTTTTTAATCTGTTAAACTCTTCTAGAAATTCTTCATCCTTATCGATGTCTGCAGGTACACAAGTTTTAGATCCTTCAAAACTGTTAAAAGTCATCTTCTCTTGAACATAGGACTTGTCCACCTTTTCTAAAAAGAGAACATTACATTAGGAAATCCAAAACGTGAAACACAAGCAATACACTTTTGATATTTGGAGCTAACGAATCACCCACTAATGACACAAAAGTAATTATACAATTTCTAAGAAACATTTTAAGTACTAGTGTTCTACATCACCACGATTCAAGTCATAAAGTAAAAAACAGCATTTTTGTTTTCGCTTTTATAGAAAAGTAGTATTTCAGCAAGTAGACCAGGACTATTCATTTTTTTATAATTTATTTTGGTATCATTAATCTACAATTACATGTGCAATATTATGCTGATTAAACTACCCCCTTCATCAGGCTCCCCCCATCAACCCCATTACAGTCACTGTCCATCAGCGTAGTGAGATGCTATAGAATCACTACTTGTCTTCTCTGAGTTATACAGCCCTCCCCATGCCCCCCCCAACATTACGTCTGCTAATCGTAATGCCCTTTTTACCCTCTTATCCCTCCCTTCCCACCCATCTTTCCCAGTCCCTTTCCCTTTGGTAACTATTAGTCCATTCTTGGGTTCTGTGAGTCTGCTGCTGTTTTGTTCCTTCAGTTTTTTTTTTTCTATGTTCTTATACTCCACATATGAGTGAAATCATTTGATACTTGTCTTTTCCGGCTTGGCTTATTTCACTGAGCATAATACCCTCTAGCTCCATCCATGTTGTTGCAAATGGTAGGATTTGTTTTCTTCTTATGGCTGAATAATATTCCATTGTGTATATGTACCACATCTTCTTTATCCATTCATCTACTGATGGACACTTAGGTTGCTTCCATTTCTTGGCTATTGTAAATAGTGCTGCAATAGGACTATTCATTTTTAAGTGCCTATTTTACATAAACATGGAAACTGTGAGGCAGAATATATTAAAATTATTAACCATGTAAAACCATTAATTAGGAAAAACATGAAAGCATAAAATATGCAGATTCTTAAAGTCTATGTATAATTGTTACAATGGATTATTGTATATTCAAGGCATCAAAGTTCAGTTTTTTATAATTTAAAAAAGAATGCTCAGAATGTTAATGAATTTGTGATATTTTTGAATCTTTGCTTAGGTAGGAAAAGTTTTATTCACAATATGGGTTCCAATGTGTTAAGAGCATCAAATGTTTCTGATGTTCATGTATAAACAGAGTCCATGTTTTGCTGGAATTTGGATCATTTCAGACCTATGTAATACTGCCCTCTAGAGGGTGGCTCAGGAAGAATACTAAGGATATGGCTTAACTGCAGTTATTTTTGCTATCAACTTCCCATGGTCAAGAAACAATGTGTCCAAAATGGAAGAGCAATACTACTGCAGTTTCATTAGAGCTGCCAAATTATAGCTGTGTAACATTTAACCCAGATAAAATACTAAAAGAAACTAGTTGGGTTATGAGAAGGGTGGCCAGATAATTTATCCTCCAAACCTGGACAATTCTGAAAGTGAAAAATAACACTATTAATAATTATGCTGGGATAAATCTGGATTGCCTGGTTCTCCAGAATCGCACAAGCTTCCTAACACTATGCTCAGTATGTGCTTGTCAAATGCAAAATAAAATGGTCACAATGACCCTGTCTCTACTTCCTATGTGTATTCATTGATTTCTTGAGAAGAATTAGCAACTCTTTTAGCATTATGTTGGCACAGTTACATCTTGGAACATCATCTCTCTTCAACACAAGGCTCTGTCTTGCAGGCCGGCAATGGACTTCAGTCTTTCCTGGCCTTGTCAATTTACAATGGTATTAATGCACATACCTCAAGAACTGGTATATATCTGCATACAACAATTTTTGAAAGATGGTCTCCAGACTTTTGATTATTGTTTCCTACTTGTCTGAAAACACTCCGACACTAGCTTCAAGGCCTTCAATTTAATCAGCATAAACTGGATGATAAAAATCAAGATTCAAAGAAACCAAGGCTGGCTGATAGGCTGAGATAAAATGTAATAGGGATATGTTCAGTCATATATTGTGACTTAAAAAATCTGTTCCACCAGTAAAGGAAGATGGAAACTTGGTTTGGAAAGAAGTCATTCAAAGGCAAACCTCTACATTAAAATCTTGGGATTTTAGTTATATTAGTCAATGTAACATGGCTGCTAAAAAACTTAAAGCAACTTCAGGCTGCATTAATGTCCAGATCTGCAACATCCAGATCCAATTCAGCTAGACACTGAATTATTATTTTCAGTTCTGAACACATTTTAGAAGGGACATTAAGTGTAATGTCCCTAGAGACCAATCAGGATGATAAAAATGGTTATCTTACATGGAATAATTGGAAGAGCTGAGTGTGTTTATCTCTAAGGGGAAAAAAATGTGTGTGGGGGGGGAAGGTGTAGAGGATAGAATAGCTACCTTTATATATACTTATATATCAATATATAAAAGGCTGTCATGGAGAAAAGGGATCCAAATTCTGTGTAACTTGAGGGCAGAAGAAGAGTCAATGAATATAATTATAGCCACTAGATTTTAATCCAATACAAGGATGAACAGTTACAATAATCAACAGTGATACAAAATGGACTGGCTTGCCTTGCATGTTATGAGTTCCTCCTATCACTGGA
Organism: Phataginus tricuspis; assembly: GCA_029783875.1. Taxonomy (NCBI): domain Eukaryota; kingdom Metazoa; phylum Chordata; class Mammalia; order Pholidota; family Manidae; genus Phataginus; species Phataginus tricuspis. The sequence continues at coordinate 103,598,752 of JAQQAC010016209.1, read as the reverse complement.
AGGCACTTCAGCACGGGCTAGATGACAGCACTAAATATTTCTAAGTCTATAATGACCCTGAAGAATTAATGCTCAGTATGACCCAAAACATTAAATTACCTTCCCTGAGGTGGTTAAGTCTTATTTCTCAAGTCAATCAAAAGAGAGATAAGTATAAAATCAATGGTCTATTCTTACTTCAACTAGTCTCCCCATTTCAGATACTAGATAAAATTTCATCATTCAACACTAGCAGATCTGAAGCTAGTCAAGTGGAGACCTCATCTTCCCAGGGATTATTCCCATGCTAATAATTTAGATTACACTGTTTTGAAAAGCAGGTATTTATTCAGAAGCACTCAATTTAACACTACATATACATTATCAGAGTGTGAACTTTTGGAGAAGATTAAGAAAACAATTACCAGAGAGGCTGAGAGTGAAAGGGAGAAAGATGACTGACAAAAGACAGAAACATTGGGATTAGAGGATAATGCCAAAAGAAAGGGATGGGAGAGGATTAAAAAAAAAACATGTGAAATGAAGGTGGGGTTAGATAATATTCAGAAAATAAGTATACATGGAGCACAAGAATTGTGCATACAGAAGAAAATGGGCCATGAATATTGGAGAAGGGTGATAAAAAGGCTTTAGATGTGAAAAGTGCAATAAAGTACGCTGAGATAATTTAAGGTTTCTTACTGAAAGTATATTCAAGGCTTTATACTGGGTAAACAGGAAGGTAAGAAGGCACAGAAAGATGCCAAAGAAAGCTTTGACATAAAGGGGCTAGGCAATCAGGCATTTTGAGGGAAACAGTCGTTGGGGAAAATGGCACAATGGAAGCCAACACTGATTGGCACAAAGGGAATTAGCAAATAGTGGTACCTGTTTCTATGAGGGGTACGGAAGATTTCAAGATGGTAAGACATAGTGTTTAAAATATACATACATGTGCACATATACATACTTACACAGCACATATATATTTAGCTTAGTCAACTAGATAAAGATAGCCATGGGCAGGTGCCAAGGAGAGGAACCTTAGTGCTAATCTAGAGATAATGTGGGAATGTGAGGGGTTGGAAGTGACAGAAAAACATACAGAAAACCCACCTACTCGGTATCTGCACATAATACAAAAGTTTCTATTTCCCTAGGATTTCTAGGATTTTATTATTAAAGGTGTCAAGTATAAAGAATAAAGGTTATTTTAATGGAGAAGAGGATATAAAATAGGATGTACATTAGAACACCACCGTGAAAACATAGTCAAGGACAAAGCCTGACAGATAATATTTTTTCTTTTTTTTATTATTAAGGTATCATTGATATACAATCTTATGAAGGTTTCACATGAGCAACATTGTGATTACAACATTCACCCATATTATCAAGTCCCCCCCACACCCCATTGCAGTCACTGTCCATCAGTGTAGTAAGATGCTATAGAATCACTACTTGTCTTCTCCATGCTGTACTGCCTTCCCTGTGAGCCCCCTACGTTACATGTGCTAATCATAATGCCCCTTAATCCCCTTCTCCCTCACTTCCTCCCCACCCGCCTTCCCTTTGGTAACCGCTAGTTCCTTCTTGGGAGTCTGTTAGTCTGCTGTTGTTTTGTTCCTTCAGTTTTGCTTCATTGTTATACTCTACAAATGAGGGAAATCATTTGGTACTTGTCTTTCTCCACCTGGCTTATATCACTCAGCATAATACTCTCTAGCTCCATCCATGTTGTTGCAAATGGTAGGAATTGTTTTCTTCTTATGGCTGAATAATATTCCATTGCGTATATGTACCACCTCTTTATCCATTCATCTACTGATGGACACTTAGGTTGCTTCCATATCTTGGCTATTGTAAATAGTGCTGTGATAAACGCAGTAGTGCATATGTCTTTAGAATCAGGGATCTTGTTTTCTTTGGGTAAATTCCTAGAAGTGGAATTCCTGAGTCTATTTTTTAGTTTTTTGAGGAACCTCCATATTGCTTTCCACAATGGTTGAACAAATTTACATTCCCACCAGCAGTGTAGGAGGGTTCTCCTTTCTCCTCATCTTCACCAGCATTTGTTGTTCCTTGTCTTTTCGATGTTGGCCATCCTGACTGGTGTGAGATGATACCTCATTGTGGTTTTAATTTGCATTTCCCTGATAATTAGTGATGCAGAGCATCTTTTCATGTGCCTGTTGGCCATCTGAATTTCTTCTTTGGAGAACTGTCTCTTCATATCCTCTGCTAATTTTTTACTTGGGTTATTTGCTTTTTGGGTGTTGAGGCATGTGAGCTCTTTATATACTTTGGATATTAACCTCTTATCAGATATGTCGTTTACAAATATATTCTCTCATACTGCAGGATGCCTTTTTGTCCTGCTGATGGTGTCTTTTGCTGTACAGAAGCTTTTTAGTTTGACGTAGTTTCGCTTGTTCATTTTTGCTTTTGTTTCCCTTGCCCAAAGAGATGCGTTCAGGAAAAAGTTGCGCATGTTTTTATTCAAGAGATTTTGGCCTCCATTTTCTTCTAAGAGTTTTATGGTTTCATGACTTACATTCAGGTCTTTGATCCATTTTGAGTTTAGTTTTGTGTATGGAGTTATACAGTAATCCAGTTTCATTCTCTTACATGTAGTTGTCCAGTTTTGCCAACACCAGTTGTTGAAGAGGCTGTCATTTCCCCATCGTATATCCATGGCTCCTTTATCATATATTAATTGGCCATATATGTGTGGGTTTATATCTAGGCTCTATACTCTGTTCCACTGAAGATAATTTTTAATAAATGGGTAAAATATGTTAAGGTGGCAGGATTGCAGGTGATCTTTGTTCCCTAAATGTCTTTAATAATGAAACAGTAATATTTTTACCTAAAGTCTCTCAGGTTGCTCTTTTGGGTCAGAAGCCCAGTCAAGAGCCCTGGGGCTGCCAAAGCAGAGTTGCAACTCCACCTACTGCACCACCAACCCCCAGCCCCCAGCTGCCCTGTGCAGCTCAGTGGAGCTTAGCATAGAGACCCAAGCCACCTATGTTGCAGGTGCCTCTGGCAAGCTGTGGGCTCTTAGGCCACAGCCTGGCCATCTCAGCATGACCACAGCTACGGGTGCATCCTGGACATGAAAAGCATGTTTGGCATTTCCTAGTTTTCACTACAAAGAGTAAAACTTGGACACTTGGGGAGTTTTACAGATAACTGCAAAATGTTCCGAAGATACCTAGTGCTGATATTTTATTAGGCTATGCAGACACCCAGGGAGACTTACTACCTATAAATAATGATAATTATCACAGAGCTGTGTCTACAGACAATCTGCTGCTTAGGATTTTTAAACAAGGAAGCAGAAGCAGACAAGAACAGGAGCCGTTTGTATGGATACATTAATGAAGGAAAATGTTTTAACCAATGTATTGTGTTCTGTCAACCACAGAAAAAAAGCCTTATCCAGTCACCAGTGTGCCCTGAGAGTTCAGACCCATGACTTCTATTACAGACGTGGATATTCTCCAAGAAATGCATGGTAGGGTTAGTTTATCTTTACAAACACGACACTGAACATTCCCTCGGACTCTATCACTGGGATGGTTTCAGCCTAAGGGAGACACCACATGGCTTAGAGAAGGTCCCAGGGATCTTATACCCTAGCTTGTTCCAGGAGGTCTGGCTCATGGCACAGGGATACTGGCTGATAATGTTAGGAGTTAATAGTATAGAAGTTTCAGGGAAGAGTTTTCATCAAGTAATAAACATGATGTTTACGAACAGCAGCAACCTCATGACAGCAAGACAAGTAAACCCGGAGAATAATGTTGGGAACAGTAGGGTTTTGGGCAGCTCCAGCCAATCTACTGCTAATAAGTCTTCTTGGCTATCCACAGCTGACTGATCCGGACACTGAGCCAAAGGATGAAGACAGTGATGATGACATTATTACTGAAGATATGGGTGTACCACAGATGACTCCCAAAGCTGTTCTTACTACCAAATGTCTGGCATGGTTTTAAGTCTGGAAAGAATGATTTTATTCCTTCTAATCAACTGAGTTTAGCATTTCTGCAAGTGGCACGAACACAGAATTTGAAACATGTTCCAGACCAAAAACTGAGAAAGGTAACAACCATAACATCATGGCCATTGTTTGAAGGTTTTCTGAGTGAGGTTGTCACAGGACTTGTAAATTTGGCTAGCTTTTAAACCTCTGAGTCAATGACCTGGAATAGGCATTAGAACAATAATGTTACAAGTTTAAACTGCTATTAAAATAAATAGAAACAAAGTAGATTAGTGGTAGCCTAAGGCTAGGGAAGGAGGGGGAGGGGGAAGGGGGAACTGAAAATAGTTACAGAGTTTCTTTCTGGGGTAATGAAAATATTCTAAATTAGATTGTCCTGATGACTGCCTGTGAATATACTAAAAACCACTGAACTGTTCATGTTGAAATTAATTTTATGGTATGTGAATTATATCTTGATAAAGCTGTTTCAGTGTTATTAAAACAGTAGATTGCTAATTGTTAGTATAAACTTTAGTAGAGCAGAGGTGATTTTAAGCCCAAAACAAAGGGATCTTTGCTAATGAAATTACATGCTTTTGGTATAGAAAACTAGATGTTACATTTTCAGAACTATGTGAGAAGACCAAATCATTTGTTTGGTTAAATATTTAACCTGTTACAAATAACCCAGTTAATTTTTCCTTTAACTACATTCTTTAAATTCTAATGTGAAGTCTGATTCTATCTCTTTTGGTACTCTGAGAATCTCAGTTCATGTTCTCAGTATTTTGTTTCTTAATGTTTTTCTGTTGCTAATTATTAAAAATCATTTTCTGAAATATATTTTTTCCCTAACTTCTAAGAAATCAAACCAATTGGTTGTTTTTAGGCATTTCTTTCCAAATTATGAAGCATTTAAGTTATGTTCCTGAATTATGTATGAAATTCTGTGACAGTTTTCCACATTGGTGTCTGTCCATCCCATAGCTTCTATACTTATAAACTAACTTCAAACAGGTATAATTTATGTTCTAAAATGCAATTAATTTCATTGACTCTGGTAATATAGGAGACTCTCTCCTTTAACTAAATCTTACCTTCATTCCCAATCTCATTGGAAACCATTCCTTTTGTTTGCGGGGAGGGGGGGGGTTATATATATGTTGGTGTGCTTTTGAAAGCTTTTAATGTATTTAAGTAGCGTGAACTCTTTTGGATACAAAATGTACATAGATTAAAAGATTTTTACATGAAGGACAAATTTGTGTACTTTTTTTAATACAAAGATTTTGATTTTCTTCTGTGGGATTATTCTAGGAACACTGCCTACACTTTAGAAGAAAGATGTGGTATTTACCATTGACAGAGTTTATCCATATTATTTTCATTAGGCTATTTATTTCCCTCACATCCACTTAGAACAAGTTTAAGAGTAAGGCTGCTTACTTTGATCTTCACCTGATTTCTTTGGTATTTATCATTATGCAATGTGCAAAAGCACTGTAGTATGTATATATATAAATTAAGACTATCACTATGTAAGTTCCCTATGGTTTATGGATAATTCCCCCTCAAAGCTATTCTTTAATTTTATGGTAGGCATACTATGGATACCTTTACAACAGTGTGTGCTATTAAAACAAAAAAGAATTAAATGACTACATTCTGAAGAACAGCTTTTCTAAATGGCAAAAAAAAAATATGAAGAAATAAAGTCTTGATTAATCAAAAAACCTCTAATGTTAAAGCAACAGAAAAAAAATCCCAGAGAAATATTCTTTGTGAGATACAATGTCAGAATACTACTCATTAGTATATTTAAGTATTAAGCCTTATAATAAAAATCTGCACTTCTAAAAAACTGAAGATTAACAGCAATTTTTTAAAAAGTTACTTGATAACCAATTTTTACTACCTTAAGCAATTTAAAAAACAATCTTTTCCATTATATCATGAGTTTCAGTTATCACAGCATCTTAGGAAAAAATAAGCCAATAGCTTCATATGCATACCAGACACTGAAGAAAGCAATTTTGACTCTGAAGATTAATACAAATTTAAGATGACTAACTAAAAAACTATCTCTCATGACTGAAAATTAATTATAAATACCCATTAAGTATTTTAAAAGTCAAAACAGCACCTGAATAACAAATCACTATTCTTAACAAGTAAGTGGCAAAACCTTTAGTCATTATTTTTCTCTCAAGCTCACAGACCTCTACATCTGCCTGTTCTTCACTCTTCTGGTTTCTGAAGAAATTCACTCAATTACAACACACTCACTTAATGAACTACAAATACTTTATCATTATTCCTGCAACCTAGGGCTTTATTAAATTCTCATCATGAGAAGCACTTCTTAAGTAACTATATTGATGTGGCACAGTACAAAGGGAACTAAATGATTGTTATGGGTTGAATTGTGCCTCCCCCAAAAGATATGTTGAAGTCCTAACCACCAGTTGGGAAAGTGACTTTATTTGGATATAGGGTCTTTGCAGAGGTCAATAAGTTAAGAGGTCATTAGGGTGGGCCCTCATCCACTGTGACTGATGTCCTTACAAGAAAAGAAAACACACAGGGAAGATGGCCATGTGAAGATGGAAGTAGAGACTGGAGGGACGATGCACCTACAAACCAAGGAACACCAAGGATCAATGACAACACCAGAAGCTCAGAGAAAGTATGAAACAGGTTCTTCCCAGAACCTTCAGAGAAAGCAGACCCTGTTAACAACTTCATTTCAGATTTCTGGCCTCCAGAACTGTAAGAAAAAAAACTTCTGTTGTTTTCAGCCACTCAGTTTGTGGTAGGTTATTACAGCAGCCCTAAGAAATTAATACAATGATGTTAAAAAAATGACAAAAATTGAGAAGCAATATAACCCTATCAGCTTCCACTGCAGTACCATCATACTAAAAAACATTATGTAATTAAAATTAAATAAAAGCGTCTGTTTGAAACTCAGAAAACATTGTTTCTAGAATCTCATCTATGACATCTCCACTGATTCCTTCACTCCAAACCCTAGTAGAATACTCTGTGTCCCCACTATATTATCCTCTACATTATTTGCTGGTGACCCAAGTTGTACTAGAACAAAATTCAGTAATTTCTGCACATGTGAATGTCTGTGTGTATGTGTATGCTATTAGAACAAAGGTCCTTTTTGATAAGACCTGTGTCTTACCACATTTGTATAACCAATGCCTAAAGCAATGCATGACACACAGCAGTGCTTAATAAATATGGCATGAAAGACAGAATGCTGAACCACCTCTATTAGGCTACTGCTGCTATTCCCCGCCCCACCCACCACCTCCCCATGACTCTTGAGATCACTGTATTAAAAACTGTTAATGTTATTGTGCCTAGTAAATATGAAACAGGAAATACACGCATACCATGCAAATAGTATAATACTTCAGTGATGAAAGCCTGTATTAAAATCACATTTCAAAAATATTAAAGGATTCAGAAATTTTCTAATATAACTAACAATCAAAATTTTGTATTTTCTAACCAAAATACACCATTATAAAAGAATTTATCTTAAGACTCTCTTTTGCTATGTGCAGAAACATTACAATTAGTCACTTTTTTCCTCTGTAGAGGATCCAGCATAGAGACCTTGTCAAATGAGCAACATTCTCCCTGACCCAAATGGGGGTCAATCCCTCTTTTAGTTATTTTAAAGCGTTAAGCCAATTAGTGTCCTGTTTAGAAATAGCATTTTTGATTTACGAAGTTGTAGTGTCTAGGAAATGTATCTATGAAAATGATCACAGTATAAAAAAGCTGAATTTTTAAAGTGATATCAGTACATTCTTAACAAAGAGGATTATTTTTTAAGTTCAGTTTTTATACTATGATACATTTACATACAACTTCAAATTTTAGTCAAACTGTTTATTCAAACTACTGAGGTTTTTCAAGCCATGAAATATATTTTCTTTTAAGTTAAATGGTCAATAAAACATTTTTTAGGCTAATTACATTCAATCAAATAAAAAGTTATTTCCCTAAAATTAAGCACTAGAGCCATTTAAATAACTGAATGGCATTAATGAACACTTAGCTCATAAGCTCAGTCAGTAACATAAACTTGTTAATACTGCTGTATACAGCATGTGCTTGATCAGGAAGCCCACCTCTGCGAACACCTTAAAGGGCATACTGAGAATACACAAAGGGAATATCAATTACATGTTCTACACTTACTTCAGAAAAGTCACAGTAATACTTAAATTTGAGTGCAGACCTCCAATTTTCCCAAATTATTTATAATAATTAACTCCATAGATATAGTTCCTTCAGAATGGACATATAGTAAGGTATTCCCTCATCTTTTCTTTTTTTTTTCTTTTTTTTAAAATTTACTTTGGTATCATTAATCTAGAATTACATGTGCAATATTATGGTTATTAAACTACCCCCTTCATCAGGTCCCCCCCACCAACCCCATTACAGTCACTGCCCATCATTCCCTCATCTTTTCATCAACAAATTATGGGACTGTATTCCCCAAAAGAATGTTTTGCATGAAGAATACACAGGTTCGGGAATTTACTGAAGATCATAAAAAGGCTCAAGATCTATCATCCCTCTTCCATTTCAGTGAAAACTGTTCAGAACTTGAGACAATTTACAGTGTTTGTTCATCAGCAGCCTTTGATTCAAAAACAAACCATCTACAGTTTAAGCTGTAGATCCATGACATAGATTGTTAATACTATTTATATTTCTTCAGAGCCCAGATCAAAACCATTGCTAAAAATCAGAGCAGGCAGTAAAAATCTCAAGATGAGTATTAAGCCAATCTTTAATACAAAGAACTGTTTTCCTTTTTAAAAGAGGGATTAAAAAAGGATCCTCTACCCAGGCTGTGAACACTGTAGTACATTTATCCTTTAAGAACTTTTAAGAATGCACATGCACATTACAGATATTTCTAAGGGGGATTTCTTGTACACAGCATTTTACAACTTCTTTTACCATTTAATAACTTAGCATAAGCATACTACCACATCAAACCTTAACTGGAACAGAACATTATTTTAAATGGATGACTAGTACTTGACTGTATGAATACATCATAACCTCACCAAATCTATATTGCTGAATGTTAATTTTAGATGTGTATTTTTAACAAGACAATACCCACATAACCAAACAATTCAAGTGGTACATTCACTTATTCTGCCCCAGTAACTTGAACCTCTGGTTCTCTTTGCAGGGATTCAGAACATGCCTCCCTATAATGTGCCACTTGGCATATGAATTACTTTGACCTCAAGTCAATCAAGGCCAAAAAGACTCAAAAAAAGTTTTTAACCTCCCCCTTAACTGCCTTAAAGAACTGAGATAGCCAGGTCCGGGAAGAGAACTATGACCAGAGATAACTACGAAGAATATGGGATAGGTGCAGTAGGTAGGGGGAGGGTCGGCAATGCCTAGAGATCAAATTCTTCTCTGTATACCATCACCTCTGTACAGCATAGCAAACATTCATTCACCAAACATTTGCTCTTCACAATTTCCTATAAAATGTCTTTCTTCCTGAATGGATAAAGAAGTTGTGGCACATATACACAATGGAATATTATTCAGCCATAAGAACAAAACAAATCTACCACTTGCAACAGCATGGATGGAGCTAGAGGGTATTATTCTCAGTGAAATAAGCCAGGTGGAGAAAGACAAGTACCAAATGATTTCACTCATTTGTAGAGTATAACAACGAAGCAAAACTGAAGGAACAAAACAGCAGCAGACTCACAGACTCCAAGAAGGGACTAGGGGTTACCAAAGGGAGGGCTAGGGGAGGGTGGGTGGGGAGGGAGAAGGGGATTGAGGGGTATTATGATTAGTACACATGGTGTAGGGGGGTCATGGGGAAGACAGTGTAGTACAGAGAAGACAAGTAGTGACTCTGGCATCTTACTATACTGATGGACAGTGATTTCAATGGGGTACGGGGACGGGAACTTGATAATATGGGTGAATGTAGTAACCACAATGTTTTTCATGTAAAACCTTCATAAGAGTATATATCAATGATACCTTAATAAAAAAATAAAAATAAAAAATAAAATGTCTTTCTTCCCTTTGAAATTTGAGACCCTCTACCTCTTTCTTCTGAGCTCAGGATAGCATATAAGCCTCAACTGACTGCCTGCCTATGGGTCTCACAGTCTTATTGGGTTCCCATATGTATGTTATTATGTTTTCTCCTGTTAGTCTGTCTTATATCAGTCTACCAGCCAAAGAACCTAGAAAGGCAGAACAAAAAAATTTCCTCCCCAGTAGTTAGAGAATGAGGCAAGAACAACTCCACTAGCTGTTCACTGCTCTCTTTGGGGCGGCTGAAGCTGAGAGATCCTGGGACCATATGACAAGCAGAAGCAGAAGGTAAAAATTCTTAACCACATCAGTCTCCTGCGTCTCTGCCTATAGGGCTCAATGGAAATGAGGGTGGTGAAAGTCCTTTTTTTTTCCCTTTCTACATTTAGATTAGCAGGAAAAAATATTTGTGGAAGTAGTTCCTTAGGTATGGCAATTATGGAAAAGATTGGTTATGAGTATTCTTGACTTTTATTGATTTATTGATCCTTTTCCTCCCAGAGACTTTTCCTGTTTTCCACTGTCTGTGTGTTGTGCTGTTTGTCATAAGGAGGGAAACCACACCATAGAATGCAGGTATAGGCCCTATAAGCCTTTTGCTTTAGCCAGCTTCACAGACTAGTGAGTTAAGGGTTCTTACCAGACTGTTGTCTGTTTAGACAAACTTCACTGTGGTTAATGTGTACATGAGGCAAAGGGTGTTGCTAAGGGACATCTTGGAAGCCAAATCCACAAATTTAGTGGGCACGGGTTGAACATTTAAGCTTATTAGAGTAGGTGCTACCTAACCCAAAGACTCCCATGTTGGGATAAACTGGTCACGGGATGGGTTAGATTGACACTAGGTCACCTTCCCACCTCTAGAAAATTTCCATGTAACAAGGTACTCTGTACAACACATGATCCCCAACCCAGAGGTATGTCCCATTTAGGTATTATTTTGGCTCTGAGAGACCCAAGACTTAGCTAAAGCTGCTAACATGTATATAAGAAAAAACGAGGGGGGGGGGCATGGGGAAGGCAGTATAGCACAGAGAAGACAAGTAGTGATTCTATAGCATCTCACTACACTGATGGACAGTGACTGTAATGGGGTATGTGGGGGGGGACTTGATAATGAGGGGAGTCTAGCCACCATAATGTTGCTCATGTAATTGTAGATTAATGATACCAAAAAAAAAGGTTATATGGAAAAAAAAGTACCAAATGATCTCACTCATTTGTGGAGTATAACAACAAAGCAAAAACTGAAGGAACAAAACAGCAGCAGACTCACAGAAGCCAAGAATGGACTAATGGTTACCAAAGGGGAAGGGGTTCGGAGGGTGGGTGGGGAGCGAGGGAGAAGGGGATTAAGGGGTATTATGATTAATATATATAATATAGGGGGGACACGGGGAAGGCAGTATAGCACAGAGAAGACAAGTAGTGACTCTATAGCATCTTACTACGCTGATGGACAGTGACTGTAATGGGGTACGTGGTGGGGACTTGATAATGGGAGGAATCTAGTAACAACAATGTTGCTCATGTAAGTGCCTATTAATGATACCAAAATAAAAAAAATAAAAAATAAAAAAACCAAATGAGGTTTTCCTTTCATCTTGTTCTATGTATTGAAGACCTTGGCTTTATGACTAGTGAAAATATTCTCTCTGGTCTCCACCTGCTGGAAGGCGTACACACCAGTGTGCATCTTGGTGGCCAGTGGAAGAGACTGGGATTTCAAGACACGAAGTCACAAGCAGCACTATCTTCATCTGAGTGTGCCAGCTCTCAGGGGAGTTTCTCATAAGGGGTCCCAGTCCATAAGGGGCTTCTGTCATCTCAATCTCTGTTGTTTTGTTAGTGCTAGAAAAGCCCCATTCCAGTGGCACCTGTCTGGTGTCAGTTAGTGGGTTTGTGACTAGAGGCATCTCATATTCTCATGGGAAACCAGAGACACTGTTTTCAGTATACCAGTCTTACCACCTGTAACAATGAAGGGCTTTACTTTCTTAGACTATCTTTGGGAGTGAACATTCTGGATCTTGTAAGGGCTGCATCCTTTGTACTCTCTTATGAGATGCTTCTTGTGCCCTTGATTAAGCCATAAAAAGGGTTATTGATTTGAGTCACTAATGAGATTACTAGATCCTGCTCATCAAGGGCCAGATGATGAATCTTTTGAATTGGAAAAACTTCTGTATTTGAAAAACAATTTTAGAGAGCTCTCATCCTAAACAATTGCCTTATATGTACTTATGGAAAGACCAAATGAAAAAGTAGATACGAAGAAATGTGACAGGGAGCCTTAGGGACTCCCTTAACAAAATGAAAGAAATACAACTTAGAACAAAAGTCCCCTTCTTAAAATCCAGCCCATTTCCTTAGCAAATTCCCTCAGCTCCCCAAACTCCACCAAATTCCCCAGAAAATCCCTTAAAACACTCAGCTGCTTTAGCTTTCCTTTTCCTTTAAGATTTACAGAAAGCACTCAAGCTGATCGCTAAGTCCAAGATAGGTCACTCAGGTAAACACTAAAAGCCAGAAAAAAAATTCAGAAGAGACACCCAAGTAAGTTTCAGACACTAGACTGGTTGTGCTAGGCTATATAGTCAGGCTGTGCCAGCTGTAGGACTTCCTATGCAATGTCCTTTACAGATATATCCAAGACCCCCACCCAAAGAGTTCATGTACCCTGGGGATAGCAGCAAATCCTTTAAATTATAAAGCCCTTTCACCTCCACTTTCAGAGGATCCTACCAAATTTAGAGGACTCATAGGGACCTTGTTTCGCTGCTAAGGGGTGTTCTTCCTATTCATGATTACATGGTAGTTATCAGACAAACTGGATGGCCCCCTGCAAAAACAAGCCCTTCACAGAGGAAACTTGTGACAAGAATTTTTCCCAGGCCCTCCTACAAATGATAGCTGAAGGCCCCTGTTCCAGGGCCTGACAGAGAAGCTTTTCCCCTTACGGTAAATTGGTCCATGGTTGAACTGCACACTCAGAAAGGCCCTTTTAAAAATGCTTTTTACAGCCTTTACCAAGGCATACTGCACTAAAAACTGAAAATGTCTGCTGTTTGTCCCAGTTGAAAACTGACAAGCTATTTATTTAAAAGAATTTTTTAAATAGCTCCATGGAAGGTGACTGGCCAGACTGGAAATTGATATTCAGAGCCTGATAAGAATTTTTTTTTTGGCTTTCTCAGTTAAAATAAAACTATATACCCAGAGGGAAAGAAAAAACCTTCTAAAGCCCTTGTAAAAGGATTTATGGATGGATCCATCTATGTCATTTAAGTTGCAACCCAATTGTTTGAGGAATTGAGAGCAACTGTCTTCATCTTACAAATCTTTGCAAAACTAGAAATGCAACTCTAGAGGCAAAGTTTACCTATTACTTTTCACTAATTTCAAGACCTCCCATATTTATCTCAAAAGGTTTGTAAATATTGGCTTTAAGAAACCAAAGTCTTTGTGGGAGGAACTTGCACTCTTTCCCTGTGCCTGAGATGTAAATGTCAACTCTAACCTAAACTATCCCCAATTCCTAAAACCAAATGGAAAAAAAGAGAAAGAGGCCTTCTACTAAAAAGGCTCTACTGCCCAAACTCTTAAACTATAGCCTCCTCGAGATTACTTGTCGAAGACAATTACAAATCTTAAAAGTCTTCTCCATTAAGTTTAACAACAAAGCAAAACTGAAGGAACAGAACAGCAGCAGACTCAGACTCCATAAAGGGACTAGAGGTTATCAAAGGGAAGAGGTTGGGGAGGGTGGCTGAGGAGGGAGGGACAGAGAAGGGGATTATAAGGGGCATTACGATTAGCACATAATGTAGACGTGTACAGGGGAAGCCAGTACAGCACCAAAAAGACAAGTAGTGACTCTACAGCATCTTACTATGCTGATGGGCAGTGACTGCTATGGGGTGTCAGGGGGTACTTGATTATATGGGTGAATGTTGTAACCACAATGTCGCTCATGTGAAACCTTCATAAGATTGTGTATCAATGATACCTTAATAAAAAAAAAGTCCTCTCCATAAATATCACCAAAGCAGCATCTAGTCAAGTAAATTTAACTCATTCCAATTTTTCTTTTATAAACTAGTTGAGTTTTATATTACACCCATCTCATGGCTAAAATTTTAAAATAAAAACTATTAAGATCTCTGTGATCTGTCACTATGTTTTTGTCTCTATGTATTGTGTTGTAGATGTGTGGCATTTTCTACTTCAGGATGGTATTGCTAAAATTAACTTGTAAAAGAGCTCTATTTAATCAGCTTAAAATTAAGTGCTTTTAAATTAAGTATTCCCAAAGTTCTCAGAAATGTAACAACACTAACCCAAATATTTTTCAGGTTCACGTGATCTGGAAAAATATTCGGTATTAAAGTTAGTTTACATTTTGTTGGTTCAATTAAACAAGTCCTCTGTGAAACCATCATTAAGATTGCATATCAATGATAGTTTAATTTAAAAAGTTTTTAATAATAATAAATAAATGAACATGTTCTCAGAGTTCTCAACACTGAATAATGACATACAACTTTTATTATGCCTGGGTTTAGTTGTCAAGTAAGTTCAAGTTATATCTCTTAAAAAATTTGAAAAGAAAAATAGCTCTGGATGATGGCTGACTTTGAAAGTTTTCGTGAGTAGTGTACACATAACTGTTGGGAGCAACTCATTTAGATAGATGTAAGTGGGACAAGAGTTTTTACGTGAACTTTTTAGCAGTAATTATATTTTATGGTATGTGGACTTAATACCTTCTAAAATTTAAACAAGCAAACAAAACAGCAACAGACTCATAAACAAAGACTAGACTGATGATTGCCACAGGTGGGAAAGGGAGGGGCAAAACAGGTGAAGGGGATAGAGGTACAAAGTTCCAATTATAAAACATTAGTCACAGAGATGAAAGTGCAGTATAGGAAATATACTCAATAATACTGTAATATCTTTGTATGTTGATAGATGGTAATTATACTTATTATGGTGAGCATTTAGTAATGTATGTAATTGTCCGCACTTGGTTGTACACCTGAAACCAATATAATATTGTATGTCACCTACATGTCAATAAAAATCTTTTTGGTAACTTGAAACTTTAGACTTTTACTAAGTTAAATGATGGAAATTTATTGACTATCTAGATCATTTCCAAATAAGATAATGAAGCATTAATTACTGAACACAGGTTTATCTACTTTTGGCTTCATACTGCAAACAAACTCAAGATAAATTTGGGTATATTAGTAAAAATGTCTTACGGCATGTAAAAAAGTTGTACTATGAAGAAGCATATGCTTCTAGGAATTATGAAATGC
Source organism: Phataginus tricuspis (assembly GCA_029783875.1). Classification (NCBI taxonomy): domain Eukaryota; kingdom Metazoa; phylum Chordata; class Mammalia; order Pholidota; family Manidae; genus Phataginus; species Phataginus tricuspis. Next base: position 103,583,329 of record JAQQAC010016209.1, on the reverse strand, counting down.
ATTCATACATTTGCCAATCTAAAAGAATACTGATCTATGTCCATCAATAGATGAATGGATAAAGATGTGGTACATATACACAATGCAGTATTAATTCAGCCATTAAAAAAAAAAAGAAATCCTGCCATTTGCAACAACATGGCTGGATCTAGAGGGTATTATGTTCAGGGAAAAAACCCAGGAGAAGAAAGACAAATACCATATGATTTCACTTATTTGTAGAGTATAAAAACAAAGCAAAACAGAAGGAATGAAACAGCATTAGACTCACAGACGCTGAGAAGTGATGGGGAAGGGGAGGGGGTGGGGGGAAGGGCAAGGGGGAAAAAGGGGACAATAATTTGCAATCACAATATAAGTTGATCACAGAGACTTGAACCACTGTGATGTACATTTGAAACCAACATAAGATTGTATATTAATGATACTTTAATTAAAAAATAATTAAAAATATAAGAAAGCAAAAAATAGTAATATAAACACAAGAATATTGATCTAACAGTTCACACTTGCTTACTACTTAGTTTTTACTAGAAATTAAAGTTTCTAAGGGTTAAAAATTCTAGTTTAGGTGATTAAAGCTACTAGAAATAACGAGGGAAACAACACTGTGTGTGAGGAAAGCACAATGTGTTTTTTGGGTTAAGAAAAAGTGTAAGAGATGGAGGTGCATTTTTGTTAAGGGGGGAAAAAGGTATGTGTCTCAAAGTAAAACTGATTATTTCAAAATGGGAAAGGGGAAAATAAGGGACACATTAAATACAAAGTTGACAACAGAGAAAGAGAATTTTGCCTTATGTAATCACGCTGGCTAAAATTGAATTATTATAAAGCGGGGAGGGGTGGAAGCCTGGGACTGCTGAACACCTAGCCCGGGAGATCTGCTTTGTGAGCGGAAGCCTATACTGTGTGGTGCTCTGGATGTTGGGGAGCTCGGACGGGCAGAGGGCCTGGGAGAATGACATTCTGGCCGTTTGTGGAGGAGGGGATCCACATCTGGCTGCTCTGTGTCACAGGAAGGATAGGCGGTCTGAGAAGCTTCATAGCAGTGAGAGGCCTACTGAAGGGGTGGGGTTTCCACGGAGCTTGCTGCATGGGAGAAGGGAGAGCTGGACAAGGCTATCTGGGCGCACTCTGACCAGCATGTTGGGAACTTTGAGGAGCTTCAGGTGCTCCATCTTCCTGGCTGCCTACTCAGCTCCGAGTCCCCCAATATGACACATAGCCTGCCAAGACTTCCTACTGGCCTGCAGGCTCCTGCTCTCAAACTGGCAGTCACTGCGCTGGTGTCAGGCCAGCCAGAGGGAGGCCCCGCCTACAACAGCCAGAGATGCAAAGCACAGAGGCTTACACGTGTGTGCTTGGCCCACTGGCTCTGACACTGGAGACAGACACGGCAGACAGGAATAAGGAAACAGATCTTTCCTCCCCCCAGGCACCAGCTCTGCCTCCCTACAACCCCCAACCTCACTCTAGGGGCTGAGCAGCTCCAGAGACTGGAGTTTCTGCGCAATAGTGGGCACTACACAGAAATATGAAACATCAAAAGAACATGGTTCAGACCAAAATCTCACAAACCCCAGAAAAAGGGCCAAATGAAACTGAACTCACCAATCTTCTTGAAAGAGAGTTCAAAATAAAAATTAAAAACATGCATATGGAGGTACAGAAAAATATTCAAGAACTCAGGAACAAATTTAAGTTGGAGATTCAATCATTAAGAAATTCCATATCTGAAATGAAACATACAACAGAGGGATTTAAAAGCAGATTAGATGTAGTAGAAGAGACGGTAAATGGAATAGAAATTAGAGAAGAGGAGTACAAAGAAGCTGAGGCACAGAGAGAAAAAAGAATCTCTAAGAATGAAAGAATATTGAGAGAACTGTGTGACCAATCTAAACCGAACAATATTCGCATTATACGGGTACCAGAAGAAGAAGAGAGAAAAAGGGATAGAAAGTGTCTTTGAGGAGGTGATTGCTGAAAACTTCCCCAATCTGAGGAAGCAGATAGTTTCTCAAGCCATGGAGGTGCACAGATCTCCCAACACAAAGGACCCAAGGAAGACAACATCAAGACATATAATAATTAAAATGGCAAAGATCAAGGATAAGGACAGACACTAAAAGCAGCCAGAGAGAGAAATAAGATCACATACAAAGGAAAGCCCATCAGGCTATCATCAGACTTCTCAACAGAAACCTTATAGGCCAGATGGGAGTGGCATGATAATGCAAGGAAGCAGAAGGGCCTTGAACCAAGAATACTCTACCCAGCAAGGTTATTATTTAAATTTGAAGGAGGGATTAAACAATTTTCTGATAAGCAAAAGCTGAGAGAATTTACCTCCCACAAACCACGTCTACAGAGCATTTTGTAGGGACTCCTATAAATGGAAGTATTCCTAAGGCTAAATAGATGTCACCCAAGGGCTAGACAAAGAGTACAGAATATGATTCATAACATACAAAGAATGGAGGAGGAAGAAAAAGGAAGAAAAAAAAAAGAAGCTTTAGGTTGTGTTTGTAACAGCATACTAAGTGAGTTAAATTAGATTGTTAGATAGTAAGGGAATTACCCTTGAACCTTTGGAAACCACAAATCTAAAGCCCGCAATAGCAATAAGTACCTACCTCTCGACAATCACCCTAAATGTAAATGGTCCGAATGCACAAATCAAAAGACACAGAGTTACTGAATGGATTAAAAAACAAGACCCATCTATATGCTGCCTACAAGAGACTCACTTCAAAAACAAAGACATACACAGACTTAAAGTAAAGGGATAGAAAAGATATTTCATGCAACTAATAGTGACAAAAAAAGCAGGAGTTGCAGCACTTGTATCAAACAAAATAGACTTCAAAACAAAGAAAGTCACAGGAGACAAAGAAGGACATTACATAATGGTAAAAGGGTCCGTCCAAAAAGAGGATATAACCATTATAAATATCTATGCACCCAACACAGGATCACCTACATATGTGAAACAAATACTAACAGAATTAAAGGGGGAAATAGAATGCAATGCATTCATTTTAGGAGACTTCAACACACCACTCACTCCAAAGGACAGATCAACCTGACAGAAAATAAATAAAGAGATAGAGGCACTAAACAACATATTAGAATAGATGGACCTAACTGACATCTACAGAACTCCATCCAAAAGCAAGAGGATACACATTCTTCTCAAGTGGACATGGAAAATTTTTCAAGAATAGATCATATACTAGGCCACAAAAAGAACCTCAGTAAATTAAAAAAGACTGAAATTGTACCAACCAGCTTCTCAGATCACAAAGGTATGAAAATAGAAATAAATTACACAAAGAAAATGAAAAAGCCTACAAACACATAGAGGCTTAATAAAATGCTCCTAAATAATCCATGGATCAATGACCAAATAAAAACCAAGATCAAGCAATATATGGAGACAAATGACAAAAATAATTCAACAATGCAAAATCTCTGGGATACAGCGAAGGCCATGCTAAGAGGGAAATATATTGCAATACAGGCCCACCTCAGGAAAGAAGAATAATCCCAAATGAACAGTCTAAACTCACAATTAATGAAACTAGAAAAGGAAGAACAAATGAGGCCCAAAGTCAGTACAAGGAGGGACATAATAAAGATTAGAGCATAAATAAATAAAATTGAGAAGAATAAAACAATAGAAAGAATCAATGAAAACAAGAGCAGGTTCTTTGAGAAAATAAACAAAATAGATAAACCTCTAGCCAGACTTATCAAGAAAAAAAGAGAGTCTACTCACAAAAACAGAATCAGAAATGAGAAAGGAAAAATCACTACGGATACCACAGAAATACAAAGAATTATTAGAGAATAAAATGAAAAATTATATCCTAACAAACTGGATAACCTATAAGAAATGGACAACTTTCTAGAAAAATACAACCTTCCAAGGCTGACCCAGAAAGAAACAGAAAATCTGAACAGACCAATTACCAGCAATGAAATTGAACTGGTTATCAAAACCCTACCTAAGAACAAACTCCTGGACCAGATGGCTTCACTGCTGAAGTTTATCAAACATTTAGTGAGGACCTAATACCATTCCTCCTTAAATCTTTCCAAAGAGTAGAAGTAGAGAGAATACTTCCAAACTCATTCTACGAGGCCAGCATCACTCTAATACCAAAACCAGGCAAAGACACCACAAAAAAAGAAAACTACAGACCAATATCTCTGATGAACAGAGATGCAAAAATACTCAACAAAATATTAGCAAACCAAATTCAAAAATACATCAAGAAGATCATCCATCATGACCAAGTAGGATTTATTCCAGGGATGCAAGAATGGTACAACATTCGAAAATCCATCAACATCATCCACCACATCAACAAAAAGGACAAAAACCACATCATCATCTCCATAGATGCTGAAAAAGCATTTGACAAAATTCAACATCCATTCATGATAAAAAATCTCAACAAAATGGGTATAGAGGGCAAGTACCTCAACATAATAAAGGCCATACACACAAACCCACAGCCAACATTGTACTTAACAGTGAGAAGCTGAAAGCTTTTCCTTTAATATCGGGAACAAGACAAGGATGCCCACTCTCCCCACTTCTATTCAACATAATACTGGAGGTCCTAGCCACGGCAATCAGACAACACAAAGAAATAAAAGGCATCCATATTGGCAAGGAAGAAACTAAACTGTCCCTGTTTGCAGATGACATGATATAATACATAAAAACAACCCTAAAGAATCCACTCCAAAACTACTAGGTCTGATATCTGGATTCAGCAAAGTTGCGGGATACAAAATTAATACGCAGAAATCTGTGGCATTCCTATACACTAACAATGAACTGGCAGAGAGAGAAATCAGGAAAACATTTCCATTTACAGTTGCATCAAAAAGAATAAAATACCTAGGAATAAACCTAACCAAGAAAGTGAAGGAACTATATTCTGAAAACTACAAGACATTCATGAGAGAAATTAAAGAAGATACCAATAAATGGAAACACATCCCGTGCTCATGGATAGGAAGAATTAATATTGTGAAAATTGCCATCCTGCCTAAAGCAATCTACAGATTCAATACAATCCCTATCAAAATACCAACAGCATTCTCCAATGAACTAGAGAAAATCATTCTAAAATTCATATGGAACCACAAAAGACCCCGAATAGCCAAAGCAATCCTAAGTAGGAAGAATAAAGCAGGGGGGATTATGCTCCCCAACTTCAAGCTCTACTATAAAGCCACAGTAGTCAAGACAATTTGGTACTGGCACAAGAACAGACCCATAGACCAATGGAACAGACTAGAGAGCCTTGAAATAAACCTAATCATATATGGTCCATTAATATATGATAAAGGAGCCATGGACATACAATGGGGAAATGATAGCCTCTTCAACAGCTGGTGTTGGCAAAACTGGACAGCTACATGCAAGAGAATGAAACTGGATTATTGTTTAACCCCATACACAAAAGTAAAATCAAAATGGATCAAGGACCTGAATGTAAGTCATGAAACCATAAAACTCTTAGAAGACAACATAGGCAAAAATCTCCTGAATATGAGCATAAGCAACTTCTTCCTGAAGGCATCTCCTCGAGCAAGGGAAACAAAAGGAAAAATGAACTCATGGGACTACATCAAACTAAAAAGTTTCTGTTCGGCAAAGGACATCATCAACAGAACAAAAAGCCATCCTATAGTATGAGAGAATGTATTTGTAAATGACACATCCAACAAGGGGTTAACATCCAAAATATATAAAGAACTTACACACCTCAACACCCAAAAAGCAAATAACCTGATTAAAAAATGGGCAGAGGATATTAAGAGACAGTTCTCCAAATTCAGGTGGCCAACAGGCACATGAAATGATGCTCCACATCATTAATCATCAGGGAAATGCAAATTGAAACCACAATGAGATATCACCTCACACCAGTAAGGATGGCCAGCATCCAAAAGACTAAGACCAAGAAATGCTTGCGAGGATGCGGAGAAAGAGGAACCCTCCTACACTGCTGGTGGGAATGTAAGCTAGTTCAACCATTGTGGAAAGCAATATGGAGGTTCCTCAAAAAACTAAAAATAGAAATACCATTTGACCCGGGAATCCTACTCCTTGGAATTTATGCAAAGAATACAACTTCTCAGATTCAAAAAGACATATGCACCCCTATGTTTATTGCAGCCCTTTTTACAATAGCCAAGATATGGAAGCAACCTAAGTGTCCATGAGTAGATGAATGGATAAAGAAGAGGTGGTACATATACACAATGGAATACTATTCAGCCATAAGAAAGAAACAAATTCTACCATTTGCAACGACATGGATGGAGCTGGAGGATATTATGCTCAGTGAAATAAGCCAGGTGGAGAAAGACAAGTGCCAAATGATTTCCCTCATTTGTGGAGTATAACAACAAAGCAAAACTGAAGAAACAAAATAGCAGCAGACTCAGAGACTCCAAGAAGGAACTAGTGGTTACCAAAGGGGAGGGGTGTGGGAGGGTGGGAGAAGAGGATTGAGGGATATTATGTTTAGTATGCATGGTGTGGGGGTTCAAGGGGAAAACAGTGTAGCACAGAGAAGGCATATAGTGAATCTGTGGCATCTTACTACACTGATGGACAGTGTCTGCATTGGAGCATGGGTGGGGACTTGATAATATGGGTAAATGTAGTAACCACATTGTTTTTTCATGTGAAACCTTCATAAGAGTGTATATCAATAATACCTTAATAAAAAAAAGAAAAAATAAGTATGTTCAATACAGTGCTGTTTATAAAAACTAAATAATTCAATGTCCAACAAAAGAGGACAACAATTTGATAATGTGGATACTAGGTAACCATTAAAAACTCAGGCTGTAGAAGAATACTAAAGGACATCGATATATATGCATGACGTTTGAAGCGAAGAAAGCTGGTTACAAAATCACTGTACAGTATCATCAATTACTAAAAAATAAGGACATATAAAGACTTAGGCTAAACTATTCATCAAAATTCTATTGTGTTTATCTCTGGGCAGTGGGTGCACTGAATTTTATTTTCTTTGTGATTTTCTTAATTTTCTAAATTTTACCCAGCAAATATATTGGATTCTAACTAAAATCTAAAAAGCAGTTGTGCTTTTGATTAGTCAGGTCCCCTATACAATTCTGTCCAGAAGCCTAGGGATGTTATTTGGCTACTGGCCATGTGACCATGTTTTCTTCATCTGTGAATACCCTGGCCCAGTAGACTTATCAATAGCAGGGCTTGGTACTGCAAGGTTTCAGCTTTTCATTCACAGTAGATAATTTTTAGATCTTACAACAAGGAGAAAGAAGGGTATGTCCTTGCTCTTTATCTTTCTGCCTATCCTGCACATTTTTGCCAGTTTGCTACTTTGTAATATTACTGTTAGATAACTGCCTCTGAGCCACTCTGATGAGAAAGGAGAAACTGTAAATTGATGTCAGAACTGTCCATCATCATGTTTAAAAAAAAAAAGAGGGAACCTGGTCAAGTGGGGAGTTTAATAACCATAATGTTGCACATGCAATTGTAGATTAATGACACCAAAAAATAATAATAAATAAATAAATAAAAAGAGGGATACAGGTCAACTCCTAGGGGTAAAAGTAGTAATCAGGTCATGTCCACAGTGGCTGGCAACAAACAGATGCCTTTTGGTCCATTGCTTGGGTGACAATATTTCACCAGCAAAGAGAGCTGAGAAACACAGATACCTGATTGCTTATTGCTAACTTGAGTTGAAAATAAAAGGATTTTGTTGAAAATGTTTCTAAGTGATGTCTATTGTTGGAATTATAAACTGTTCACTCACTGCCTTATAAAAGTAATTAATTTGGGGCCTGGTAAGAAGAGTGTCTCTCCCCTGATCTTTGGCCAAAAATCTCCCTAAAATAATTTTTACAAAAGGGCAACTCAGAATCAAGTACACTGAAAAGTAAATATCATTGTATCCCACAAGCAAAACTTATTCACTATAACTGATTATATTTGTGCTGAACATAACAAAAATCACTCTTTCATTTGAAAGATAAGGAAACTGAAGCATAAGGAAGTTACATGGTTTGACTAAGGCCATAAAGCTTATTAGTGGCATAAAACTGGAACTTACTCTATTTGATACTTGTTCAGATAACTTATCCTGACAGAGTGATTAAGATGCATTATTAAATAATCAGGTGATTCATTAAGTGCCACGCTTAGGTTCTTTTAATGGATGACTTGGTGAATGAGTAATACCAACCGTAGATATTTCTCTGAATTAAGTATTCTCTTCCGTGATCATGTTGGGATTTCATGCAAGTGCTGAAACAAGTTCTTGAAAAAAGCCAACAACTTTTCTTTTCCCTTGGTAAAAATACATAGTTCTATGAAAGTCACTCTACTGCCTAATAACAAACATTTAGTAGGTTTGTCTTCTGTCTGGGTTTGACTAGAAAATGACACAAAGTAAAGGAAACAGTGCCTAAGTAGCTACAAGCCAGATTAAACAGTATAATGTATTTAATGAGTGCCCATGCATTCTAAACACTGTCTACAAACTAATTTCGTTGCCCTCTATTCCATCATTATAGCTACATGTAAATGTTTCCTCTAACCCACTAAAACATACCAAATTGAAACTAAAAAGTCCTAATCATATTTGTTTTAACACAGTCAAAATTTAAGTAAAAGCTTGTGTGACTTCACAGCTCATCCTTTTTATCATGTTACCTCTGATAATAACTAAAATATGTAATATGCTTTACAATTTATGACGCTTTCATATGTGGTATCTAATTTGACCTACAAAACATAGCCCTCATCTGAAATATCAGGAAACTGGTTTTCTGACTAGTTGTTATTCATCAAAGCTCACGTTGCCAGTAAATGACAGTCAAAAAACAAACCCAGTGCTTATGACCAATATAGCTCTAAGGAAATTACTATTAGTGTTATCAGCAGAAGGGGTAGTCTGGTGAAGCAGCAGAAAATGTTAGGCTCTTTGTCCATTCAAGGTCTGAAAAATTAGCTGGAGCCACAAAAAAATAAATCACATAGCAATACATGATCATATATATATGAGACCTGTGAGGTCAACAAAATTATCACAGGAGTAAGTATAAAAGTTCAAACCACATCTAAGTATTTATAGACTCCAAGGAATGCACAGTAGTACCAGCTTTGCCCAGTTTAGGAAATCAGCCTTAACTCAGAGTTAAACGTCTGACTGATCATCTGAATTCTATTCCCAGCTGTACAAGTACACCTCACTTTTCATCATGACTCATATCCTTGAAAATATGTTATAAAATGGGTGGGTGACCTGAATGTAAGTCATGAAACCATAAAACTCTTAGAAAAAAACATAGGCAAAAATCTCTTAGACATAAACATGAGCAACTTCTTCATGAACATATCTCCCCGGGCAAGGGAAACAAGAGCAAAAATGAACAAGTGGGACTATATCAAGCTGAAAAGCTGTACAGCAAAGGACACAATCAGTAGAACAAAAAGACATCCTATAGTATGGGAGAAAATATTCATAAATGACATATCTGATAAGGGGTTGACATCCAAAATATATAAAGAACTCACACACCTTAACAAACAAAAAGCAAATAATCCAATTAAAAAATGGGCAGAGGATATGAATAGACACTTCTCCAAAGAAGAAATTCAGATGGCCAACAGGCACATGAAAAGATGCTTCACATCGCTAATCATTGGAGAAATGCAAATTAAAACCACAATGAGATATCATCTCACACCAGTAAGGATGGCCAACATCCAAAACACAAACAACAACAAATGTTGGCAAGGATGTGGAGGAAGGGGAACCCTCCTACACTGCTGGTGGGAATGCAAATTAGTTCAACCATTGTGGAAAGCAGTATGGAGGTTCCTCAAAAAACTCCAAATAGAAATACCATTTGACCCAGGAATCCCACTCCTAGGAATTTACCCTAAGAATGCAACAGCGCAGTTTGAAAAAGACAGATGCACCCCTATGTTTATCGCAGCACTATTTACAATAGCCAAGAAATGGAAGCAACCTAAGTGTCCATCAGTAGATGAATGGATAAAGAAGATGTTGTACATATACACAATGGAATATTATACAGCCATAAGAAGAAAACAAATCCTACCATTTGCAACAACATGGATGGAGCTAGAGGGTATTATGCTCAGTGAAATAAGCCAAGCTGAAAAAGACAAGTATCAAATGATTTCACTCATATGTGGAGTATAAGAACAAAGAAAAAAACTGAAGGAAGAAAACAGCAGCAGACTCTCAGAACCCAAGAAAGGACTAACAGTTACCAAAGGGAAAGGGACTGGGGAGGATGGGTGGGAAAGGAGGGACAAGGGGGAAAAAGGGGCATTACAATTAGCAGACATAATGTTGGGGGCGGAACGGGAAAGGCTGTACAACTCAGAGAAGACAAGTAGTGATTCTATAGCATCTCACTACGCTGATGGACAGTGACTGTAATCGGGTAGGTGGGGGGGACATGAAGAAGTGGGGAGTTTAGTAACCATAATGTTGCACATGTATTTGTAGATTAATGATACTAAAAACAACAACAACAACAACACAACAACAAAAAATGGGTGGGTGAAATACGTGAAGGGGATAAAGAGGCACAAAATCTCAATTCTGATATAAATTAGTTATGGGGATGAAGTGCATCATACAGAATATAGTCAATAATTCTGTAACATCTTTATGTTGACAGAAAGCAACTACACTAGGTGGCGTGAGCATCTAATAATGTAGATATAATTGTCAAATCACTGTGTTGTATACTTGAAGCCAATATAATATTGTATATTGACTACACTTCAGTAAAAATAAATAAATAAAACTTAAGGATAAATGGTAACATTCAAAAGTCGAGCTGGCACAAATCATATATAATAATTATTAACTTGAAGTAACTTATATTCAGTAAACTGCCAAATGTAGGTTACAACAGTCGAAAGAAGAGGTGCACAATAATGATCTAGAGGTAGGCCATATATGCTAATAATTGGAAAACTGTGAATTGTTAAATGTCTTAATGTACTTGTTTCTTAATTATAAATATAATTTCTACAGTAAATAATGATTTACATGAACGTATAATAATTGGATTATAAATGAAAACTGCTACAAAGCTAAATAATTATTGGCATATAGTGCCCATTTACAAGCACTTACAAAAGCAGATCATGGTAAGTGTATTGCATGTATCCTTAACAAAGTTTGAGTACTGTAGGGGCTGCAAGCACACTGACCCAAGATGTGCCACTGTGACGTGCAGATTATTTCAGAGTTGAAAATAGTCAAGGGGCAAAAAGAATCAGAAAGGAACTCTGACCTCCCCGCCTCAACTGCATAAAAAGAATCAATATACAACACCTGCTCGGGAAGAGAGCTATCACCACAGATAACTACATCATAATATAACCTAGGAGTGGTAAACAGGGAGGAATGTGGCAAAGGGTTAAAATTCTTCTCTATGTCCCATTGTTTCTGTGTGGCCCAGCAAACATTTGTTTACCAAACATTTACTCTTTCATTTTTCTGTGAATTCCTTCCCTTTTCATTTGAAGTCTCAAGACTTCTCCTTGGTTCAGGATGACAGATACACCTCCTTGTCCCTAACTTTCTTTGGAATCTATGTCTATGGATTCCCCAATGTGCGTAATTAAACTTTGGTTTCATTCTCCTGTTCATATTTCTCAAGTCAATTTGATTCTTAAACCAGCTAGCATGAACCTCGAGAGGTAGAGGAAATTTCTTGCTCCCCAACAGTACAAACCACACCAAAATCAAATCCCAAAATGTATCAAATAGCAGCATAACTATAACATAATTGAAAATAGTTTATAAAAGTCCACGCCGAGTCCCACAAAATGAGCATAAATAAATATGCTTTTACCACACAAAGGACAACCTACTATTAAGTATACACAGAGCAGATAAAGCATCTAACTTTTAAGTTTGGCCTCAAATTCTTACGGTAGATACAATAACTAAATAACTGCTTTACTTAATTTCTCACAATATAGGCTTTTCTTCTGGATTACCTTGAAAGCTTTGAAGTTTTAATTTTTCCTTTTTCATCTAATATATTTCTTTGTAACAGGCATTCTATCAACAACTTTTTTCCACGCACCTACTTACTATATGCCAACCACTGTTAATATGTTGATGTTAGAGCTCAGCTCAAAATAGAAGGTGCTCAAGGTGTGCTGGTTGGGTTATCTCAGCTTGAAAACCATTTTCCTAAGTGTAATCTCAACATTTCTCATCTTAGCTCCTCAATTTATTCAAAGATACCAAGTTGGTCAATTTTGACCAAAGCAAAACTATCAAGAAATGTGTTTAGGAGAACTGCATTTTTTTAAATACAGCATGCAATAGGAAAAAAGCATTGAGTACTGGAATCAGAGAAATCTGTATTCAAACCCTACCTCTGCAACTTAATAGCTATTTGGACCTTGGGCAAGTTTACTGAACCCTTCTGAACTTCCATAAATTTTCTCTCCTCTGTGCTCTAATAATCTCAGAATTTCAAACCCAGAAGCCCAGTCTCTCCCTCTTCAACCTATTCCATACCCACCTTACAAAATATAACAGGCCAGCTTTTAACACAGTAATGGCACATATATCACTTATACCTCCAACAAATTAAAATCAAGTACTTAGCTCATGAAATTTTAAAAACAAATGAAAGTATAAACCATTAATTATTAAGATTTTTATCTCCACTTGTTCTTAATTTGTCCTTTTTGAGATATTTATTCCAAACAGACTTGGGATTGTTTCATGCAATTTTTTTTCCTTGATAAAATCTGAGATAATAAGTTTAGAAAAACTACTATAATGGATTTTAAATCTTTGGAATCAACTACCTGAAGCCTGTTCCTTTAACAAGACAAAGGAACTGGGGCATAGAATAATATGCAGGATAAATAAAAGTTGTTGTTTTAAAAGATTTTATGGCTTAGAAAACGTTCAATACAGAATGTTCAATGACAGAAAAAGGATTCTAAGACCCTACATACAGTAGGCACTTGTGAAAAACAGTAAGTAAATACAAAAGAATGTGGGTTATACTTATTCTCTTTACACTATTCTGAATTTCATAAATTTTCTATAATAAACATACTTTTTATAGTTTAAAATATTCCAAGTATTTTTGGGTTTCAAATTAAATGGAATAAACACATTGAAAAATTTATTAAAAAAATATTTTGGCACCTAGGGGTTTAGTGACTTGCTCACAATCCCACAGCTAATTGGAAATGAAGCTATGACAAGAAGCCAGGCATCCAATCCAGGGCTCTTCCCACGGTACAGATGATCTCTAAGACATGAAAATACTATTTGTTCAATTCAATATCAATTTCTTATTTTACTACTACTGTTTTGTCTCCTTAAATCTAGTCACACAATGACCTTAAACAGTGCTACAGATTACATTTATAATACTATTACCAGATTAGACAACAAGAGATAAAGGTTGAGAAGTGACAGCTCATGATAATCTCTTAGCCTCAGAAGAACTAGAACATCTATTTGTCATATTCATTTTAAGAACCCTACCACCTGGTACAATCCATGGCACATAGTAGGTACTCAATAAATGTGTATTTTATAAACCATAGCTTTTTGTTCCCTTCTGTTAGCACTGGCTACCAGACTTGCCTATCACAACAAACAAAAACAGGAAACACCATTATTTTGTATTTGGAGTCTATAAGCATTTATAACATAAACAAAGGACTAACTAAATAAACTAATGTAAACAACCAAATGTATGGGGACCATTTATGTTACTAAAATATTTCAAGCACTATATAAATAAACTGGTATATTACAGTAATTCTTATCTATTGAAATGGGCCTGCCTAACAATAATTCTTACCTATGGAAATGGGCCTTACTAACCTTTAGTCAGCACTGCTTGGTCCACCTAGTTGGGGTGATCAAATGTACTAGAAAACAATAAAATTACAGATGTAGTACAAGTGGCACTGGGCTGGACTCCTAGTCCAAGCTCTGCTGATAGGATACATAACCTTGGGCAACTAACATTTTCTTCTTTGAGTCTTAATTAAACTATTAATAAAAACAAAAGAGCTGAACTACTAATCATCGGAGATCTTTCTAGTCTCAATTTTTTTTATTGATTTGTATCCACAAAGATTCTACAAATTTTTTTCATTGTATCAAATTTGATATCCTGAATATTAGTTTGCTACACTATTCAATAATCAAAACCATAGCACATTTTCCAAAAATATAGAGTATTAACATATACTCTTATTACCACCTTACATTAGGAGAAATAGAAAACCAAAGATGAAACATGAGCATCCAATAATCAGGCCTGCTTCACTAGTTGGGCTAATATGGACCTCACTGGATTTTATAATACAAGGCACTGATACACAAACACATGTATGTATATAAATATATATACATATACCACTGATGTATATTCACATAATTGATATACAGACACGTGTGTGATCCTTAAAACTTGTTTTTAATTATAAAATCAATACTTATGATGAGAAATTCAAACAGCACTAGACAACATGTGAAGTGCACAGTAAAAAGCCTCCCCACCTTCTCCCTCTCCACCTTCCACAAGTAACCACGATTAGTATTTTGTTGTGTATCCTTCAAGAAGTTATCTGAGCATATTCAAGTATACATATGTGTGTGTGTGTGTGTGTGTGTGTGTGTGTGTGTATGTGTATAAATCCTTTTAACCTAAACTGTGGCCACTTTTAGAATGATGGGGAAAAAATATCTCAAGCACTGGCTTCATAAGCCATGTTAAATATATTGAATGGAGTAGCACATCTTATGGCACCAAGTTAGTGTACGAGTCAGAAATGTGCGTTGAACTGAATATATTTAATTTTCTTGCTTGGAGACTGTGTGGAGCAGTTGCACAGAAAGCAGTGGGCAAGGAGCCAGACAATCTGGGTTCCAGTCTAAGTAGTCAAGTGGCCTTACACAAGCCACGGAACCTTCATGTGCCTGAGTTTCTGTTTTTAGGAAAACAAAAGGGTTGGACTAAGATTCCTTCCAACTCCAAAATGTCATAATTCTAAGATGGCCGACTGTTAACTGTTCTCGTGAACTGGCTATTAAGAAATGTTAAGCAAGAAAAGAGAAGAAACACTGACAACCTCCAGTCTCACAAGAGTATATTTCTATGCGTCATTAACTATCAAGGTATAGTTGTGACAGAACTAGTGACATAATTATATTTAAAAACAAAGTAGTAGATTATTAAAATCGATAGGTTTTTTTCACAAAGCTTTGATTGACGTTTTTCTTTTTTTGGAGGTACAGTGGGCAGTTGCTTAGTTTCACCAATAACCACTCCGCTCCTCCCGAAAAGAAAACAATTAAGTGTACTGAGTTAAAATAATGAAACTGAAAGTTAGATTTAATTGTTTTACTCACAGAATACGCTGGGGAGGTGACTAGGGCAGCAAAAGTTGGAAAGAATTACTAGCTAATTTCCTCTTCCGGAAGCTCTTTACCTCCTATTCTTTCTGCTTCGCACGCCCTCGCCAGACACACTCCAGACAGCTCCGTACCTGCCACAAGCATCAGATCCGGGGGTGGAGTGGGGGCGGTCCCTTTGAGCATTAAAAAAAAAAAAAAAAAAAAAAAGTTCTTTGACTCTATTTGCCTTAGGGGTCACAAGGTCTACGGAGGATCCCGCCGGCCTGAAACCACCCACCCATGCCTTCCCCAAGCGGTTCCGGGAATCTGGGCGAGGCGCCCGGGCCTGGCCTTCGGCCCTCCCCCGTAACGCGGGGCCCGAAGGGAGGAGGGCGAGGGATGAGGAAGCCCGCTAGGGCAGAACCCACCAGAGATCAGAACCCTGATCGCCCGCGGCGCCCGGAGCGCTCCGGAGGGGAGGGTCCTGGAGGAGGGGCGGCCCGAGCCCCAAACTGCAAATGCCAACTCCGCTCGGCGGCAGGGCCGTAGCTCAGAAGGAAACGGAAGTCCTGTGTCTCCCTCACTGGCACCCACCAGCCCGCCCATTCCCCGGAGGAAGCTTGAGTTCGGGAACCAGAAGTGCGTCCACGTCAGGCCGTCAAAAAGACCCCGGGCGCCGTTCGTCCGACTCCCGGCCCCGGGGTCCCTCAGCCCTCTTCCTCCCTCCGCCCCCTCCCGGAGGCCAGCCTCCCTCCCTGCAAAGCCCCTCCTTCTTCCCCCTCCGCCATTTTCGAACCTACAGTTAGGGTTCCGGGCGTCCCTTGTGAGCGTTGAGTCGCCAAGGGCGCGGTCAAGGCCTCCTCTCTTTCCCGGGCCGGACAGGGGCAGCCAGGACAATCGACGCGCTTTTCCCCACAATTCCCATCCCTACCCCACCCCCCACCACTCCCCAGCTGAAATCCAGAACCTGAAGGAGAGGGCGCGCTTGCGCAATGTGTACCTTGCCGTCTCCGCCCCTTCCCTGCTATAGCGTTTCCTGTTTAGCCTCTAGGTACTTTTTTCCCACGGCTTTTACCTGCTAGGCTGTGGGGTTGAGGAGTAGGGCAGTAGAAGTAAAAGGATGAAAAGATAGGGGAAAAAGAGAACATGTTGAGTTCTTATTATAAAGCAGACACTGTGATCCGCATGTAACGTTGTTCTTTGTTGTAATTTCCACAACCCTATAAGGTAGGCATTTTCTTATTAAACCCATTTTATGGAAGAAATTGAGGCCCAGAGAGGATAACCACCCCAATAACATGCAGCTAGTAAATGAGGGAACTGAGATTAGACTATAATCTATTTAAGGTTGGAAGATGAAAGGAAAATAAAAGGAAGACATTCAGTGGGGGCAAGATAGGGATTGGGAGATGAAGGGAAAATAAATAGGGAAAAAAGCAGAAGGAAGGGAAACAAAGGAAATCTGTGTTCATAAAATGAGATCATATCCTGGATTTATTTCAAATATGCTGTAGTATTGTCAGACAGATGAATTTTCTTTCAGAAATTTCGGCTCCCTTACAGGCTTGTGTAGTGAGATGAGAGGTTCTGAATGAGAATGTTTCATTTCAAGGGGAATATCACAATTATCACCTGCATCCTCAAATGATGCTGCCCTTCACGAAAAGGGACAGCTCTGGTAATTTCACATCTCACTTCCTGCAATAATAGTAATTGCGTGCAAATATTTATCTCACTTAATCCTCACAGCAATCTTATGAAAGACATAACTATCATTCTCCCATTTGGCAGATGAAAGGCACTCATGTTTGGAGAGGTTGGGTGATTTGCCCAAAGTCTCGCTGATAGTATGTGTAGGAGCTGGCACAGTGATTCAAACATAGATCTGTTTGATTACAGGTGGGTCTGTTACCCACTCTCTTAACTGGCCTTTCTATCCCTAGGACTATAGTTCCCCACAATCCAGCCTATACAAGGCCACCCGAGCTAGTCCCTTCAATTCTGCCTCCAGGATAGTATTAAAACTCAGCTTCGTGTTCACTCTCCCCTTGGGCACCCTACCAATCTTCTAACAAACCTCTCTGTTTCCCTGTCCATCCCCAGTTTTCCTGCCTTTTATTAATTTGCTCAAACTGTTCCCTCTGCCTAGGTGTAAAGACTGCCCCCACTCAGTCTTCTCCTATTCCCTAGCCAAAGTTCATCTCTTCTTCCTCCTCTGAACTCTTGGTACTTCAATTTTTGTTTTTTGTTTTGTTAGCACCTTTAAAAAATTGTGGTTAAATGTATATAGCATACAATTTACTATTTTAACCATTTTTAAGCATACAGTTCAATGGCAGTAAATGCATTCGCCATCTATCTCCAGAACTTTTTCATCTTACTTGGCACTTGAGTTTGGGGCTCTGTTACAGAGCCTGGGGCTTTCTGCTGTGTAGTATAGCTACTTGTGTCAATGCCTTATCTCACCTATGTTATAAATTCATTTATGGCAAGACCTGTCTAACTTATTTTTGTCATTCCTCCAAAACCCTTGGAGTCATCTTTAATTCTCCCTTTCTCCTATCCTACTTCCAATTCGTTAGCAAATTCTGTCATCTCAGTTTTCAAAATGTATCCAGAATATCACCAATTAAACATCGCCACAATGCTAGTCCATTTCTCTCTTGGACTGTAAAAGCTTCCTCACTGGTCTCCCAGATAACATACTTGCCCCTTTCCAGTCTATTCACATAGCAGCTAGAGTTACCTTAATATGTCAGATCATTGTTATTTATCTGCTCAGATCCTTGAAATGTGTCCCCATTTCACTGAAAGTAAAAGCAACAGATTTATAATGGCTTAAAAAGGCTGTTGTAGCCAGCTACCAAGGTGATCTCCAATGATCCTTAACCTCTTGTTCTTCATGCCACTGGATAGTTCTCTTCTACAAGGAACCAGGGATGACCTGTGTAACCAACAGAATATGGTGGAACTGATGGCATAAATTCACCACCCATCTCTAGAACTTTTCATCTTACTTTGCACTTGAATTTGTGCCTTGGTTATGGAGCACAGTGCTTTCTGCTATGTAGTATAGCTACTGGTGTACATGCTTTGTCACACCTGTGTTCTAAGTTCATTTAAAAAGCTAGGTCATGGATATTGGTTTAAAGATGGCGGTGTGAGAGGCGAGACCCAGGCTACCTCATAAAACCACATATAATACAAAAATATAATACAACTAATCCTGAAAGAGCAACAGGAAAGAGGACTGTGCCAGACTGCATACACCTGGAGAAAAGAGAAGACCTCATAGAATGGTAACATACCAAAGCTGTGGCCTGGTGGTACCCAAGTGCTTCCCCCACCCCAGCTCACTGGCAGGAGGAAGAGAAATGGAGCAGGGAGGGAGGGAGGCCTGGGACTGCTGAATACCTAACTCTGGAGATCTGCTCTGGGAGCACAAACCTACGTTTCATGGGGCTTGCATGATACTCTTGTGATTACGGGGTTGGAAAGCTAAGACAGGCAGAATTCCTGGAGAGACTGA
This sequence comes from Phataginus tricuspis, assembly GCA_029783875.1. Classification (NCBI taxonomy): domain Eukaryota; kingdom Metazoa; phylum Chordata; class Mammalia; order Pholidota; family Manidae; genus Phataginus; species Phataginus tricuspis. Next base: position 103,564,324 of record JAQQAC010016209.1, on the reverse strand, counting down.
GATTCCAGCCACTTGTGGAAAGCAGAGATCCATATCTGGCTGCTCTGGGACAAAAGAAAAGCTGCCACTCTGAGAGATTTCCTACCAAGGAAGCCCTTTGCAAGAGGGCTGCTAAAGGGGCAAGGATTGCACAGAGCTTACTGCTCAGGAGAGAGGACAGGTAGACAAGATTGTCCGGGTGGTCTGCCCAGCACGTTAGGAGTTTTGCCATATAGACTCTCATATTTAAGGAGGAGAAAGAAATCTTCCTCCCTAGACAATCTTCGGGTGCTCCTGCTCCCTGGCTGGCTACACAGCTCCAAGGAACCCCTCCATGATACGCAACCTATTGCAACTTTCTCCCAGCCAGCCCCACCTGGCTCGCAAACCAGCAAACACTACCCTGGCATTACCCAGCCAGAGGGAAGATCTGTCTACAGCAACTACAAATGCAAAGCATACAGGCATATACCTGTGTGCTGGGCCCACTGGTTCAGGCAGTAGGGACAGGCATAACAGCCAGAAAGCAGGAAACAGCTCTTTCCTCCCCCCAGGCACCAATACCACTCCCCTGTGACCCCTGACATTGCTTCAGGGGCTGAGCAGCTCCAGAAAGTAGGGCTTCTGGGCAGTAGAGGGCACCATATACAAATATGAAACTCCAAAGGAACCTGATTCAGAGTAAAATTATTAATAAAGCTCCTGAGAAAGATTTAAATGACATCGACCTCATGACTCTTCCTGAAAGGCAGTTCAAAATTAAAATCATTTACATGTTCATGGAGGTACGGAAAGATATTCAAGAACTCAGGAATGAATTCCGGTCAGAGATCTGATTGTTGAAGAGCAAAATGGAGGGTATTAGAAGCAGATTGGATATGGTGGCGGAGATGACAAATGAAATAGAAACTAGAGAAGAGGAATACAAAGAAGCTGAGGCACAGAGAGAAAAAAAGGATCTCTAAGAATGAAAGAATATTGACAGAACTGTGTGACCAATCCAAATGGAACAATATTCGCATTATAGGGGTACCAGAAGAAGAAGAGAGAGAAAAAGGGATAGGAAGAGTCTTTGAGGAGGTGATTGCTGAAAACTTCATGAATCTGGGGAAGGAGATAGACTATTAAAGGCAGCAAGAGAGAGAAATAAGATCACATACAAAGGAAAACCCATCAGGCTATCATCAGACTTCTCAGCAGAAACCTTACAGGCCAGAAGGGAGTGGCATGATGTATTTAATGCAATGAAGCAGAAGGGCCTTGAACCAAGATTACTTTATCTGGCAAGATTATCATTTAAATTTGAAGGAGGGATGAAATAATTTCCAGATAAGAAAAAGCTGAGAGAATTTGCCTCCTACAAACCATCTCTACAGTGTATTTTGGAGTGACTGCTATAGATGAAAGTGTTCCTAAGGTTTAATAGCTGTCACCAGAGGTAATAAAACCATAGTAAAGAAAGTAGAACAGCTAATTACTAAGCAAACGCAAAAATTGAAATAACTATCTCCAAAGTCAATCAAGGAATAGACAAAGAGTACAGAATATGATATCTAATATATAAAGAATGGAGGAGGAAGAAAAACAAACCTTTAGATTGTGTTTGTAATAGCATATTAAGTGAGTTAAGTTAGACTCTTAGATAGTAAGGAAGTTAACCTTGAACCTTTGGTAACCATGAATCTAAAGCCTGCAATGCCAATAAGTACATACCTATCCATAATCACCCTAAATGTAAATGGACGAAATGCACCAATCAAAAGACCTAGAGTCACTGAATGGATAAGAAAACAAGACCCATCTATATGCTGCCTACAAGAGGCTCACTTTAAACCCAAAGACATACACAGACTAAAAGTGAAGGGATGGAAAAAAGTATTTCATGCAACCAATAGGGAGAAAAACCCCAGAGTTGCAGTACTTGTATCAGACAAAATAGACTTCAAAACAAAGAAAGTCACAAGAGACAAAAAGGACATTACATAATGATAAAAGGGTCAATCCAACACGAAGATATAACCATTATGAATATAAATGCGCCCAACACAGGAGCATCTACATATGTGAAACAAATACTAACAGAATTAACAGGGGAAATAGAATGCAACACATTCATTTTGGGACACTTCAACACTCCACTCACTCTGAAAGACAGAACAACCAGACAGAAAATAAAATAAGGAGAGAGAGGCACTGAACAACACAATAGAATAGATAGACCTAACAGATATCTATAGAACTCTACACTGAAAAGCAGCAGAACACACATTCTTCTCAAGTGCACATGGAACATTTTCAAGAATAGATCATACACTAGGACACAAAAAGAGCCTCAGTAAATTCAAAATGATTGAAATTGTACCAACCATTTTCCAGACCACAAAGGTATGAAACGAGAAACAAATTACACAAAGAAAATGAAAAATCCCACAAACACATGGAGGCTTCACAACATGCTCCTAAATAACCAATCGATCAATGACCAAATAGAAACAGAGATCAAGCAATATATGGAGACAAATGACAACAATAATTCAATACAGCAAAATCTGTGGGACACAGCAAAGGCCATGTTAAGAGGAAAGTATATTGCAATACAGGCCTACCTCAGGAAAGAAGAACGATCCCATATGAGCAGTCTAAAGTCACAATTAATGAAACTAGAAAAACAAAAACAAATGAGGCCCAAAGTCAGTACAAGGAGGGACATAATAAAGATTAGAGCATAAATAAATAAAATCAAGAGGAATAAAACAATGGAAAGGATCAACGAAAGCAAGAGCTGGTTCTTCAAGAAAATAAACAAAATAGGTAAACCCCTAGCCAGACTGATCAAGAAAAAAGAGAGTCTACTCACATAAACAGAATCAGAAATGAGAAAGGAAAAATCACTACGGACAGCACAGAAATACAAAGAACTATTAGAGAAGACTATGAAAAATTATATGCTAACAAACTGGATAACCTAGAAGAAATGGACAACTTTCTAGAAAAATACAACCTTCCCAGGCTGACCCAGAAAGAAACAGAAAATCTCAACAGACCAATTACCAGCAACGAAATTGAACTGGTAATCAAAAACCTACCTAAGAACAAAACCCCTGGACCAGATGACTTCACCACTGAATTTTATCAAACATTTAGTGAAGACCAAATACCCATCCTCCTGAAAGTTTTCCAAAGAGTAGAAGAAGAGGGAATACTTCCAAACTCATTCTATGAGGCCAGCATCACTCTAATACCAAAACCAGGCAAAGACACCACAAAAAAAGAAAACTACAGACCAATATCCATGATGAAAATAGATGCAAAAATACTCAACAAAATATTAGCAAACGGAATTCAAAAGTACATCAAAAAGATCGTCTATCATGATCAAGTGGGATTCATTCCAGGGATGCAAGGATGGTAGAACATTCGAAAATCCATCAACATCATCCACCACATCAACAAAAAGGACAAAAACCACATCATCATCTCCATAGATGCTGAAAAAGCATTTGACAAAATTCAACATCCATTCATGATAAAAACTCTCAACAAAATGGGTATAGAGGGCAAGTACCTCAACATAATAAAGGCCATACATGACAAACCCACAGCCAACATTGTACTTAACAGTAAGAAGCTGAAAGCTTTTCCTTTCATATCGGGAACAAGACAAGGATGCCCACTCTCCCCACTTCTATTCAACATAATACTGGAGGTCCTAGCCACCACAATTAGACAACATACAGAAATAAAAGGCATCCAGATTAGCAAAGAAGAAGTTAAACTGTCCTTGTTTGCAGATGACATGATATTGTACATAAAAATCCAAAGAATCCACACCAAAACAACTAGATCTAATATCTAAATTCAGCAAAGTTGTGGGATACAAAATTAATATACAGAAATCTGTGGCATTCCTATACACTAACAATGAACTAGCAGAGAGAGAAATCAGGAAAACAATTCCATTCACAATTGCATCAAAAAGAATAAAATATCTAGGAATAAACCTATCCAAGGAAATGAAAGACCTATATTCTGAAAACTACAAGACATTCATGAGAGAAATTAAAGAAGATACCAATAAATGGAAACACTTCCTGTGCTCATGGATAGGAAGAATTAATATTGTCAAAATGGCCATGCTGCCTAAAGCAATCTACAGATTCATGCAATTCTTATCAAAATACCAACAGCATTCTTCAATGAACTAGAGAAAATCGTTCCAAAATTCATGTGGAACCACAAAAGACCCCAAATAGCCAAAGCAATCCTGAGAAGGAAGAATAAAGCTGGGGGGATTATGCTCCCCAACTTCAATCTCTACTGTAAAGCCACAGTAATCAAGACAATTTGGTACTGGCACAAGGAAAGACCCATAGACCAATGGAACAGACTAGAGAGTCCTGAAATAAATCCAACCATATATGGTCAATTAATGTATGGTAAAGGAGCCATGGACATACAATGGGGAAATGATAGCCTCTTCAACAGCTGGTGTTGGCAAAACTGGACAGCTACATGCAAGAGAATGAAACTGGATTATTGTCTAACCCCATACACAAAAGTAAACTCGAAATGGGTCAAGGACCTGAATGTATGTCATGAAACCATAAAACTCTTAGAAGACAACATAGGCAAAAATCTCCTGAATATTAGCATGAGCAACTTCTTCCTGAACACATCTCCTCGAGCACGGAAACAAAAGGAAAAATGAACTCATGGGACTACATCAAACTAAAAAGTTTCTGTACAGCAAAGGACACCATGAACAGAACAAAAAGGCATCCAACAGTATGGGAGAATATATTTGTAAATGACATATCCAACAAGGGGTTAACATCCAAAATATATAAAGAACATACATGCCTCAACACCAGAAAAGCAAATAACCCAATTAAAAATGGGCAGAGGATATGAAGAGACAGTTCTCCAAAGAAGAAATTCAGATGGCCAACAGATACATGAAATGATGCTCCACATCACTAATCATCAGGGAAATGCAAATTAAAACCACAATGAGATATCACCTCACACCAGTAAGGATGACCAGCATCCAAAAGACTAAGAACAACAAATGCTGGTGAGGATGCGGAGAAAGGGGAACCCTCCTACACTGCTGGTGGGAATGTAAGCTAGTTCAACCATTGTGGAAAGCAATATGGAGGTTCCTCAAAAATCTAAAAATAGAAATACCATTTGAACCAGGAATCCCAGTGTTTGGAATTTACACAAAGAATACAACTTCTCAGATTCCAAAAGACATATGCACCCCTATGTTTATCGCAGCACTATTTACAATAGCCAAATATGGAAGCAACCTAAGTGTCCATCAGTAGATGAATGGATAAAGAAGAGGTGGTACATATACACAATGGAATACTATTCAGCCATAAGAAAGAAACAAATTCTACCATTTGCAACAACATGGATGGAACTGGAGGATATTATGCTCAGTGAAATAAGCCAGGCAGAGAAATACAAGTGCCAAATGATATTCCTTATTTGTGGAGTATAAAACTGAAGGAACAAAATATCAGCAGATTCAGAGACTCCAAGAAGGAACTAGTGGTTACCAAAGGTGAGGGGTGTGGGAGGGCAGGTGGGGAGGGCGGGAGAAGGGGATTGAGTGGTATTAAGTTTAGTACACATGTTGTGGGGCATCACGGGGAAACAGTGTAGCACAGAGAAGGCAAATAGTGAATCTGTGGCATCTCACTACACTGATGGACAGTGACTGCATTGGGGTATTTGTGGGGACTTGATAATGTGAGTAAATGTAGTAACTGCATTGTTTTTTCATGTGAAGCATTCATAAGAGTGTATATCAATAATACCTTAATAAAGAAATGTTAGGTAAAAAAATTAAAAATTAAAAATCAATAAAGAGTTAGTTCATAAAAGGCGTTATGATTTTTGTCTTACTCTCTTTTAGACTGGTTACTCTGGGGGAAGCCAGCTGTCATGTCACCAGGATGCTCAAACAGCATGTGGGGAGGCCCACATACAGGGAAAAACTGAGTCCTCTTCTTCACATCTCCTCACCCACCCACAACAAACACCAATTTGCCAACCATGTGAGTGAGCTGCCTTGGAAGAGGATTCTTTTCTTTAATTTTTTTAAATTTAAGTATCATTGATATATAATCTTATGTTGATTTCAGATATACAATGCAGTGGTTTAACAGTTACTAATATTATTAAATCGTCATCCCCTCTAGTGCGGTTATATATCTATCAATATAGTAAGATGTTACAGAATCATTGACTGTATTTTCCATGCTGTACTACCATCCCCAATGCCAACTTATATTGTGATTGTGAATTATTATGCTCATTTATCCCCTTCCCCACCACCACCCTCCCAAACCCTCCTCCTTGGTAACCACTAGTCCCTTCTTGGTGTCTAGGAGTTTACTGCTGTTTTGTTCCTTCTGTTTTCCTTTGTAGTTTTTTATTAAAGTATCATTGATATACAATCTTATGATGGTTTCAAATACACAACACAGTGGTTCAACCTTCACCCATATTAGCAAGTCCCCGTACCCTCCAGTGAGGTCACTGTCTATCAATGTAGTAAGATGTTACAGAATCATTAACTGTATTCTCCATGCTTACTACCATACCCTTGACCAACCTATATTGTGACTGCAAATTATTGTGCCCCTTAATCCCCTTCTCCCTCCCCCCACACCCTCCCCAACCCTTACCCCTTGGTAACCACTAGTCCCTTCTCAGTGTCTATGAGTCTACTGCTATTTTGTTCCTTCTGTTTTGCTTTGTTTTTATACTCCACAAATAATTGAAATCATACAGTATTGCTCTTTCTCTGCCTGGCTTATTTCACTGAGCATAATACCCTCTAGATCTATCCATATGGTTGTAAATTGCAGGATTTCCTTTCTTTTTATTGCTGAATAATATTCCATTGTGTTTATGTACCACCTCTTCTTTATCCATTCATCTAAGGATGGACACTTAGGTTACTTTGATATCTTGGCTATTGCAAATAGTGCAGCAATAAACATATGGGTGCATGTCTTTTTGAATCAGGGCTTTTGTGTTTTTTTTTTCAGGTAAATTCCTAGGAGTGGAATTACTGGATCAAATGGTATTTCTATTTTTAGTTTTTTGAGGAAATTCCAAATGCTTTCCACAACGATTGAGCCAATTTACATTCCCACCAACAGTGTAGGAGGTTTGCCATTGGAAGAGGATTCTTCAAGCCCAGACTTCATATAACTGTAACCTCTTAAAACCTAGAGCCAGAACCACACACCCAACCCACTCTTGAATCCCTGTGTATTGTTTAAATAGGTAAAATTTAGGGCAATTTGTTACCCAGCAGTAGACAACTTATATAAAAGTTCTACAGAATTGAGGCATTTCTTATCTTTATGTCCTTATCTCCTACTACTGCTTCCACTTGTTCCTTTCACTTTCCTGCCTCCGGACCTTTATGCATGCTGCTCACTCTGCCTGGAACACTTCCCCCAGATATCTCCATGGCTTGTATTTCACCTTTCTCAAGTCTTTGCTTAATTGCCACCTTCTCAAGAAGGCCTACCTTGACCACCATATTTGAAATTACAACTTGTCCTAGCACTCTGAATCTTTCTCTACTTTCCTTCTCTTCTTTTTCTTTTTTCCATGGCATCATCACTTTCTAACATATATGGTTATCTCACTTATTATGCATATTTATTATATGTCTCCACCCACCCACTCCTGATAGAATATACACTCTAAGAGGACAGGGATCTCTATTTTGTTCACTGTAATTTCCTCTCTTTAAGCTATTATAAAGATGCCTGCCCATAGCTTGTGCCTGCAAAACTAGTATCTCCAGCCAGTCCTCCCTTTCCCCTCTCTGTCTTTATCTTTCAGGGACCCAGTCATGCCAGAGAAAATTGTTGCTTGTTTGGGGTTGAGACATAAGAGCACATTCTCGTTTCCAAATAATGGAAAATTCCACCTGGGCTTTCTATATACTAATCTATACCTATAGTTATATACGGTCTACTCAGTCTGCAAAAATCCAACAATCCAACAACAATGCCAAGGTCAGGATGTTGACACGGCGTGTCTGGAATAGGATGGAGTTCAGGCTCAGGAGAGAAGCTAGCATGTTGGTCATCACCCGGTCATCACCCAGGGTGGTAGGGATTTGTGTTTAGAAAGGAAGACTATGAACCAAAGGCACAGACATCAGTGGATGTGAGGGAGTGTCCTGAAAATAGGTTGATAATAATAGTCAGCATTTACGAGTGTTTATCAAGCACTGTCTTAAGTGCTTGGCATACTTTATCTCTTGCAATCCTCTCAGTAACCCTATGAGCTAAGTGTTCTTTTTATTCTCCTCTTGACTCAGAACCTAGACTGGTGCCTGGTGTGTAGTAGGCACTAAAGCCAGATCAAGTCACTTCTCCATCTAAAACCCTGCAATGGCCTCTCGGTGGATACAAGCACAGGGTACTGTGGGAACCCAGAGGAGGGCTCCAGACTAGGGGAAGAGTGGATCAGGGCTGGCTCCCCCGGGACTTCAGTCTTGTAGGACAACCAAGAGCTAGCTAGGTGAAGCAGTGGGAGAAAGGCATTCTAAGCAGACATGCCAGCATGTGCTAACTCATGCAAGTGGAACCAAACAGTACATATTCAGCGAATGGCAGTCAATGCCTTATGGCTGGAGTGTAGCTTCTAACATTTACTGCATTTTTTAATGTTCATATTGTGTCACATGCATTACATAGATGGTCACATTTAATCACACAACCTTAGGGAGGTAATGTTACTATCCCCATTTTACAGAAAGAAAACTGGACAGAACTTAGGTTGCCCAAGGTCTCAAAACTAGTTAAGTGATGGAGGTGTGGGTGGGTAGTGATGGGGGGGATGGATGGAGCCTGACAGAGAGCTGAGGCTCTCAAGAGGTAGTCGGGGCCTAGATAAAATCCTAGTGAGCTAGTCTTCTCAGGCTGCCATAACAAAATACCACAGACCGTGTGGCTTACACAATAGGAATTCATTTTCTCGCACTTCTGGAGGCTGGAAGTCTGAGACACAGGTGCCGGCAGGGCCAGTTTCTTCTGAGGTCTCTCCTTTTGGCTTGCAGATGGCTGCCTTCTCCCTATGTCTTTACATGGTCTTGCCACTGTATGTTTGTTTCCTGATTTCTTTTTATAAGGACACCAGTCATATTACATTAGGCCTCACCCTAACCACCTCATTTTAACTTAATTATGTCTTCAAAGGCCCTATTTCCAAACACAGGTACTAGGAATTAGGAGTTCAACATATGAATTTGGGGAGAACACCATTCAGCCCATAACACCTAGCATGGCACATTAAATAATTTGGCCTCCATCACATAAGACAGTGATTTCCAAACCTGGTGGTGAATCAAATCCCCTGAAGAGCTTTTTGAAACTGCTAATTCCTGGATGTTCCTCTTTCCTGTGAGTTAGTAAATCTGGGCTTTATTTTGGGAAAATGTAAAGCTTCCCCACACTCGCCAGCTGATTCTGGTGCAGCCACGTTTGAGAACCACTTTTGGAGGCAACAGAACCATTAAAAGGGTTTTAAGTAGGGTAGTGAAGTGATCAGAGTTGGGTTTTAGAAAAATCTCCCTACCACAGTAATGTGGAAAATGACTGGAGTGGGTGGTGGCTTTAGGTGACTTAGGAGGTGACTGCAGTAACACAGGGAATATAGACACTCCCAGCAGAAGCAGTGACAGTGTGAGTAGAGTATAAAGTCATGATTCCGAAAGCTGTGAAGAGAGGATATTGGTGAGAAGGAGGAAGCTGGGGATGAGTGATGTCTTTCCATCTAAGACAGGTCCCTTTAAAGACCCTTTCCAGAAGCCTTATCGAACTTGCACTTACACCTCATTGACTATTCCCAGCTGTATGGGAGAGTGGAAACTGTAATCTTTTATCTGGGCACATTACCACACAGAGTAAATCAGGGTTAGATTAGGAAGGAAAGGAGGATGGACTCTGCGAAGCTGTCTTTGCTGCCACAATATTCATAGATCGGAAAACTCACTCTCATAAAGTTACTTTCACCAAATGAATCCAAATATAGATCCCATGCAATTCCAATAAAAATCCCAACAGAGATTTTAACGGAATTTGACAAACTAAGTCTAAATTCATATGGAAGAACAAACAGCTAGGAATAGCCAAGACAGTTTCGAGGAAGAGGAACAAGGCTTTGGGACTTGCCCGTCTACATATTAAGATTTATTACAAAGACTATAGTAATTCGACAATGTGATGTGCTCCACACATAGGCAAAGAAGCCAACAAAATAGAAAGGAATGCCCCAAATAGCCCTCCATGTTTCCAATTGGAAACTCGATCTATGACCAGGGTAGTGCTACAAATCAGCAAGGCAAGAGTGGCTGGGCCAGCCAAAAAATATTCCTGTGTCTATCTGGGCTATGTTTTAGGGAAAAAATATATTTTCTACTTGAGACCCTTTAAAAATAATCAATTCTGGACTGATGTTAGGTATAAATGTAAAAGGCAAACATTTTACATTTTTAAAGAAAATGTAAGAGAATATCATTTCATCATAAGGTAGAAAAAAGATTTCTTAGACTAGTGGCTTTCATGCTTTTTGCTCTCATATCTCCAAAAGAATTTTGAAAAATTATGGATCCACTTTCACATGTTTAATATGACACAAAAATGTTTTCCTTATGAGTTAAAATAATCACAAAGGATGTAATTTCCAATCTATTATAAATGTTGGCATAAAAACCAAATCCATCATTATTTTAAATGAAATCTAAATAATATAGTGATTTGATACACATTGTCATCCACTTGAAAATTAAAGGAATAAATTCTTCTTTAATAGCCAGAAAATTTATATCTGTTTTTATCTTTATTTTTCCATTTCACTTCCCCTGTAGAATTTTATCTTAATGTGATATATTTTTAAGTTTAAAGTCACTTATTGAGCACCCTATCATATTTCGTTGCAGCAAAAATGATAATATAAAATACACTTTTAACAAATGTCCTGTAACCATGTTTTTAGCTATTAAAATTTTTCTCTGGATTGAGTTATTGTGACCATTATTATTGTTATAAAATTGCTCAAAGCATAAATATTTTATACATTTTGATAAATGAATGGAAAACAAAAAGTCAAATTTCATTGGAAATGCACCCTTGAATAAGCTGGATTTGTTTTTTCTTCCCATGTATGGATGGATGAATACTACTTGTTAGAATGAGAGTTCAGTTTCAATTCTATTTCTGTGTTTTTAATAGATAAATGCACTGAGAAATGTGTTCAAACATATAAGAATATAGGAGTATGAATAGTATTACACTAGTAATGTAATTTAATTATTTGAACTCTGCCTGAGTTGTTGGCCAAAACTCACATAATGATCTACTAGAAATGTCTTTTTATGATCTTTCATCTGACTACGTGATTAGATTTTCCTTTAAATTTGTTGAAAGTAAAGGATTGGAAACCACCTGACTTGCAAAAGGATTCACTAGAGTCATTCACTTTCTCAAATCATTATCTAGGAACTATACCAAAAAAGCTTTTTAGATAACTAGTTACTATACCTATTTATTTTTTCACTTAGTGGTAACTTATTTAACCTGGTATACTCAAAAAGGGTTAGAAAAATTAAAATATTGCTAATTTGAATGAGTTTTTGCCAATATAGCATTTTAAAATAAAATGCTTCTATTTTATCTTGCATCTTAAATATATTCTTATCAAACTTTTTGAAGCTGCTGATTTAAGTTTATTCAATTTATGGAAAATGCCTACCATATAATCTAATTGGCAGTCAGTCATATTCATCAAAAAAAATGTCAAATGAGACCTATCTTGTTTTAAAAAGTCTGACTATTTTTTCAATTCAAAGAAAAATGTGTTAATGCATTCCTGTAAGAATGATCTTATTTCTGAATTTTAATTCTAAGATCGATGAGGCAGAGAGTCTTGCTAGGAATTGTTGCCTGGATGAACTAAGGCACTGTCAACTTCAATATTTCTTACCAAATCTCTCATTGCTTTGTTCTCATGGGCCCCTCAAGAACAAAGACACAAGAGTTTGATTAGAGGAGGCTTCCTCAGCATCAGTAGTTTTTGTCCTCCCCTCTCCCCTATGTTATTATGGAACATTTTAAACCAATAGGAAAGCTTATAGAATTGTACACAAATGCCCATTCCCTAGATTCCACAATTGGCGTTTTGCTGTGTTTACTTTATTGCCTGTCTTTCCATATACCCATCCCTCTATCCAACCATTAACCCATCTTATGTTTTTATGCATTTCAAGTAAGTTTCAGACTTGAGTACACTTCACTCATAAGTACTTAAACATACATATTATTTGCTCTTGAGTTTTTTGTTTGAGGTAGTCAATCTTCATTCCCACCCCAGAAGCAACTACTGTTCTGCTTTCACTTTGAATTCATTTTCCTTTTTCTATAATTTCATATAAGTACCATATATACACTTTCAATACCAATATTTTGATTTGCCCCTTTGTTTGGCTTACCAGTGGTTTTATACCTGGGGCAATGAACAATATACCAAGATTCAGGTTGGAGAAAAGGGATACAAGCATTTATGAAAGGAAAGGTGGAAAAGGAGACCCAGAATGAGGCTACCACACAAGCATTCTGAAATATTCGCTTCTGGAAAGAAGAGATATGGAAGTTGAGGATCAAGAAATTGATTCCTTCAGAGCCATCCATACCCTTCAACACCTTAGAAAGTCTTCACACACCTCCTGGGAATGTGTACTGCAAGCAGAAGATCACTTCCTAAAGAAGATGCCTGAAGTACAGCTATAAAGAAAAAAAGTGTAAATTTGGCTATATATAAAAATTAGAACTTTTATATAAGAACAGATACCATCAACAAAGTGAAAAAAGAAGATGTTTACAACATGTAAGAGGTATGTGATTAGTATCTGGAATAAAAACAGCTGCTTCTTAAAGGGGAGATTAAAGACAAACAGCTCAACAGAAAAATGAAATAAATATACAAGTGGACAATACATAAAGTGAAATGACTAATGTGAAAATATGTTCAATTTCACTGGTAATCAGAGACATGCAGATTAAAACAGTAAGAACCCATGAGAGATGAAAACATATGTCCACAAATAACTTGACAAGAATGTTAATAGCAGCCTTATTTATAATAGCCCAAAACAGAAAACAGTGCAAGTATCCATCACCAGAAAAATGGATAAACAACCTGTATCTTATTTATACAATGGAATTCTACTCAGCAGTAAAAAGGAACAAACTAGTGATAGAGGCAACCACCTGGATAAATCTCAAAAACATGCTGAGTGGAAGAAATTTTCCATAAAAGAGTACTCATAGTATCTAGTACAGATAAAACCAATCTATCATGGAAAAAAAGACCCTCAGAAGAGTGGTTATATGATGGGCGTGGAACCAGGGATTGACTTGGAGGAGAATTAGGGAACTTTCTAGGGATGATGGTAATGTTCTATATTTTGATAGAGATTTGGGTTACACAGGTATGTGTGCATTTGTTAGAACTCAGCAAGTATATGTCTACGGTTTGGGAAGTCTACTGTGTATAAATTTTACCTCCAACATCTATAAGCAAATGTCAACCTCTAGTTAATTATACACCCGCTGCAGGGTTTAGGTAGGGGTGCAGTATAAAGATGTTTTCAACTTACTTTGAAATACATCACAAAATGCAATGAATGGATTGAGGGATAGATAGATATGTGATAAAGCAAATGAAACAAATACTTGCATAGCCACTGTGTAAATTCACTGCACAATTTTTTAAAGTTTACTGTATGTTTAATTTTTTTTAATAATAAAATGTTGGGAAGAAAGCAGTAATGAGATATTATCTTATACCCATCAGATTGGCAGAAATGAGAACTGAGTGTTGTGTGATGATATGGTGAGATGTGGTGGAAGTATAAACTGGTACAGCCACTTTGGAGAGTAATTGACCAATATCTAGTAAAGCTAAAGATGCTCATATTTTATGACTCAGAAATTCTACTTCCAAATATGTAACCTAGAGCTTCACGTGCCCAAGAATATATGTGCAAGAATATCCTTTGCAATGTGTTTCCCCCCATTTCTTTATTTTGAAACACTTAAAATACTAAGTTGCAAGAAGAGTACAATGAATATTTGTATACCCTTTATCAATTCTTAGCATGTTGCCACATTTACTTTATCTCTCTGTATGTGAATTTACATTATTTTTGTCTGAATCATCTGAGAGTAAATTGCACTTAATCCCTGAATATTTCAGCATGCATATCCTAGAGCAAGGCATTCTTCTGCATGACCACATTACAATGATCATACTCAAGACATTTTAACATTTGCTGTAATAATATTATCTAATTTACAATCCATATTCAAATTTCCCCAATTATTGCTTTAATGTCCTTTGGAGTTATTTTAAACTCCATCTAGAATCCACTCAAATGTCATACATTGTATTTAATTGTCATTTCATTTAGTCTCTAATCTAGTAAAGTTCCACCGCTTTTTTTTTCATGACATTGACTTTTTTGAAGAGTCAAATTATTTTGCAGGATGTCCCTACATTTGGGTTTGCAACGTTTTTAAAAAGTAAACATTTTATATCAGAATAGTTTCAGATTTAAAGAAAAATTGCAAACACAGTACAGAGAGGCAACATGTAGTACAAACTCATTTCCCCCTATTATTAAGTTCTTATAAGTAGTATGGTGCATTTGTCACAATTAATCAATACTGATACATTATTATTACTTAAACTACAAATCTCATTCAGATTTCCTTAGTTTTCACCTAATGTCCTTTTACAGTTCCAGGATACCTTCCAGGTTACCACATTACATTTAGTTGTCATGTCTCCTTATACTCTTCTTGGCTGTGTTATTTTCTTGGACTTTCCTTAGTTTTGATGACTTTGATAGTTTTGAGGAGTACAAGACAGGTATTTTGTAGAATGTTCCTCAGTTGGAATTTGTCTGATATTTTCCTCATGATTAAATTGGGGTTATATGATTTGGAGAGGAAGAACACAGAGGGAAAGTCCCAGTCGCATCACACCATAGTGAAGGTGTGTACTATCAACATGATTTACCACTGTTGTTAACCTTGATCACCTGGCTGAGGTAGTATTCTTCAGCTTTCTTCATTGTAAAGTTACTCTTCTTTGACCCTTTCCATACTGTACTCTTTGGAAGGCTGCCACTATGTTCAGCCCACATTAAGAAGTGGGTAGTCATACTCTACCTCAGTAAGGGTGGAATATCTACTTAAATCATTTGGATTTCTTCTGCATGGGCTATTTATCCTTTCTCCCCCATTTATTTATTTATTCAGTCATTTATTTATAGCAGTATAAACTCATAGGTAAATAGTACTTTTACTTTGTTGCTCAAATTGTTCCAGCTCTGGCTAAAGAGTGTTCTTTCAGCTGACTCCTGTTTCCCTTTGACATACCTCTGTCATCGTGTGTGTGGTTTTTATTAAGCACCTCTTTACTTTCTCGAAATTCAAGTTGATCCAGGTTCATCTTATAAAATTCTCATTCCATTCTTAGAACTAGCCATTTCTCCAAGAAGCCATGGTTCCTTTTATTGGAGTCTGGTATTACAAACCAAGATCTGGGTGCTAGGTGTGCTCGTTGCTTCTGGAGCATCATTGTTTCTAGGCTCTCTCAGCTAACAAGAGCAATGAGATATATGTATGCATACTAACCCATGTACTTGCACATATTCATAAATATTTCTGTTTGTAACCATCAGGATCTATATTAAGCTAAAGATGAGTCCATACTGATGTTGCCAACTCTAATCCATCATCACATAGATCATTCTAGCCTCTTCTTGCTTATCTGGACTTTCTCACTCCAACAGCAAGAAACATATCTCCTGCCATCCACTGTTTGTTTACTTACTATTCAATCCCAGTGTAAATGTACAACAATTTCAGAATTGTTTGTGTTTATTCCCATGAGAATTCACGTTGACAACCAGAGTTCAGTGCTTATATATAGTTCATTTTGCCTTTAGTCTTACAGACTTCACTCATTTGCAGAGGTAGTTTTAGGTTAGCACTGCCTCCCCCCGACCCGCCCTGTTTGGTGAGGTTATGCCACACATTTACAATACAGTTAGATTCTCTTGTCACCGTCTGCATTCTATCCTGGGATTCCCCTGATCTCCTAAATGATATTTTCTCCTAATTTGCACACATTAAGGTTCACTCTGTCCTATAAGATTCTATGGGTTTTCTATGCTGATGGACAATGACTGTAATGGGGTATGTGGGGGGGGGGGACTTGATGATGTGGGGAGTCTAGTAACCATAATGTTGCACATGTAATTGTAGATTAATGATGCCCCCCCAAAAAAAGATTCTGTGGGTTTTGACAAATAATAGCCAAAAAGTGGAAGCAGCCAAGATATCCTTCAATATGTAAATGAATGGGTAAACTGTGGTATATTGCTACAATGGAATACGATTTTGCAATCAAAAGGAATATACTATTAATCCACAGAACTGAATGAAATTTAAATGCATATAGTTAAGCAAAAGAAGCCAATCTGAGAAGTCTTCATACTGTATGATTCTAACTATATGACATTCTGGAAAAGGAAAAACTATGGAGATGATAAAAAGTCAGTGACTGCCAGGGATTGGGGTGAGGGAGAGATGAACAAGCAGATGCTGGTTTGTAAACTGGCCCCCATGCATGGAAGGCAAGTAGAGACCAAGGAAAGAGGCAGACCACTCCAGGCTGATAAGTGGCAGTTTTAAGAAGGAGGGAATTTACATACACAGGGCTTTATCTTTGGTGGTTACAAGACAAGTAAATTTCCAAATCCACTCACTAGAACCTTAAAAGCTTACATAGAGGTCTAAAGTGGATTCAGTCACATAAACCATCCAGATGGTCTCAAAACACATTGCTCTCTCAAGGCTATGTCCTTGAAAACAACAACCACTTGTGGAAATGGTGGGCAGAACCAACATTTCAAAGACAGGGGAGCAGGTAAGGGGCCTCTGATCGTAGGAGTCAACGGTAGTGAAGTCCTCTAGATGACCTCCTTCATCAGCAGAGAACAAAGGAAATTTAAGGCAGCAAAACTACTCTCTACTCTAATGATGGATACATGTCATTATACATTTGTCCAAGCTTAGAGAATGTATAGCACCAAGAATGAATGCTAATGTGAACTATGGACATTGGGTGATAATGATGTGTCAACCTAAGTTCATCAGTTGTAACAAATGTACCATCCTGGTGGAGGATGCTGGTAGTGGGGAAGCTTGTGCATCAGTGGGGACAAGGGGTAATTGAGAAATCTCTCTACCTTCTTCTCAACTTCTCTGTGAACCTAAAGCTACTCTAAAAAATAAAGTCTATCTAAAAGGGGGAAAAATGAATGGAGGGTTACACAAGCATTCCTTTTATTATTCTCTATACTTGTTTTCATGTTTGAAATATTCCATAATAAAAAGAAAACAAAGATTGTTGCAAACAAGCATTTCTTCTGGATTCAGAACAATGTTGAGTTGTGTACAAATGTTCACAGCAGTTTTATTAGTAATACCACAAAACTGGAAACAACTTAGCTTTCCATCATCAGGTGAATGGATAAGCAAACAGTGGTATATCCATCCAATAGAATACTACTCAAGAATAAAAAAAAGAACAAACCACTGATATAGGTAACAGTCTCCAAGAATCTCAGAAACAAAGATGAGAAAAAGGGGACATATACAAGAGTTCATACGTTATGATTCCATTCATATGAAGTATTTATAAATGGAAATCAGAACAGTGGTTGCCCCTTGGGGGAGAGTGGTGGTTATTGTCTGAAAAGGGACAAGTTGAAACTTAAAAAAAAATTGAGATATAGTCATCATATAACTCTGTGTAAGTTTAAGGTGCACAACATGTTGATTCAATACATTTATATATTGCAATATGACTACCACTGTAGCATTAGCTAATGCCTCTGTCACATCACAAAATTATTTCCTTTTTGGGGTGAGAACAATTAACAATAGTCTCACAGCAACTTGTAAATTTATAATACAGTATTGTTGACTACAATCACTATGCTGTGGATTAGATCTCCAGGACTTATTCATCTACTAATTGAAAGTTTAAGTGGGATCTTATATTTTTTTAATTGAAATATAACATTACATTGGTTTCAGATGTACAATATAGTGATTTGGCAGTTATATACATTACTAAATGCTCACCATGATAAGTGTAGTTACCATCTGTCACCATATAAGGATATTACAATATTATTGGCTATATTTCCTATGCTGTACTTCCATCCCTGTGACTAATTTATTTTATAATTTGAACTTGGTACCTTTTTGTCTCCTTCACGTATTTCACCCACACCCCTCCCCATCATGGTAACCAACAATCCTTTCTTTGTGTTTATGAGTCTATTTCTGTTTTGTTTATTCACTTATTTTGTTTTTCAGATTCCACATATAATGAAAGTGTGTGGTATTTGTCTGACTGACTCATTTTACTTAGCATAATACTCTCTAGGTACATCCATGTTTTTGCAAAAGGTAAGAGTTCATTCTCTTTCATGGCTGAGTAATATTCCATTGTATATATGTACCACATCTTCTTATGTGTTCATCTATTGATGGACACTTCTGATGCATCCATATTTTGGCTATTGTAAATAATACTGCAGTAAACATAAGGGTGCATATGTCTTTTTGAATCTGTGATCTTGTTTTCTTCTGGCATATTCCCAGAAGCAGAATTGCTGGGTCAAATGGTGTTTCTACTTTTAGTTTTTTGAGGAGCCTCCATACTGCTTCCCATAGTGACTGAACCAAATTACATTCCCACCAATAGTATACAAGGGTTCCCTTTTCTTAAGTGGGAACTTTTTGAGGTGATCAAAATGTTCTATGTCTTGATAGGGATGGTTCTTATGTAGATTTACCTATTTGTCAAAAACTCATCAAGCACATTAAGTGTACTTAAAATCTACATTTAATTTTATGAAATCTACATCACAATTTTTAAAAATAGAAAAAAATGCTGGAGATGTTATTGTGTCTCAGAGGCAATTTTAACTGAGGTGTACAGAAGAGGAACAAATTAGTTTTTAGACCCTTCAGTGTTAGAAACAGCACCAGCCTCCACTGGGTAAGAGGAGGCAAAACCTTGTGGATGGACTTACTGTGGCCTCAGCCCATCATCCTTTGGATGCAATCACAGCTTGGATGAGTGGAATGGCTAGACAGAGGCATGACTGATTTATCCAGTAAGGATACAGTGAGTCACTTCCAAATTTAGACATTTTATTACTTAAATAGACAGCAAAAAGAAGAAAAAGCCTAAGGTGGCAGCTCCCCTTGATCTTTGTTCCTCACACTAAAAAGACAACACCAAAACAACAGTGTTTCAACATTGTTTAGGAGCCCAGTCTAGGTTGCCACTAAGGTGTTTTATGTTCTGCAGCTCTATTCTGAAGACATAGAACAGAAAGCTTCATACCTTATCAGAACCAGGGAGGTGATGAGAAACTATCTCATGATAGCCTTCCAGAGGAAGGAGGGGGCAAGTGGGAGATGGCCTTGGAGTGGCTCCTTACAAGCCTCCTGTCTTCTTGTTTCAGAATGATCACAAGGTGTTCTGCCAAAACCAGGTAGTTCAAGCCTTTGTCTTTGCAGGTACATGCAATGTTGCCATTTTAGAGACATTTTTGTAATAAGCTTATTGTGTTGTTGACAGTGGATGGAAACAGTAGCAGCAGTGGCCTGGGGTGAACGGAAGGGCTCAGGCCTCTCTTGAGCCATCTGCCAATGACCTGGATTGGTTCTGACTTAGAGGAAATCCAAGTTCAGATTTTTTAGGTCTGGAGAAAGTGAAGGTTCCTATGGCCAGGATTCTCACCTGGCCCTGGTCAGCTTGCTTACTACACACGTATGGGCAAAAGTTATTACTAACTCTATATAAAGAGCTCCACCCAGTGCTCTGTGCTGCTGCTCAGCTGCAGGAGAGCAGAGGCTGGAGTGGTGGCAGTGCCAAGGACAGAGGCTGAGACAACTGCGGGAGTAGAGAGGCCCAGAGGCACAGGCTGGCTTGCTGCATGCAGACTCGCTCTGAGGGGACGGGATTCTAGTGACTGACCTGCCACAGTGGGAATAAAGTTGGGAATAAACTCTTTTACTCCAAGAACGTTCCACTATAATTTTTTTTGGTCTCATTGAATCCATAGTGAACTTGTCTGGAGCTGAAACCCATTGGCAAGACATTAGGTAACTGGATATATTCGTTCCTAGAATTATGTTGTTCTAGAAATTGATTCACTTCCCTTTGCCACATCTCATTAAGGGAGAGGAGTTACTGGTAGTTCACACATCTGGCCTTTATATTAATTGCAATATGCCTTACTTTTCATTACATTGTTCTTCCTAGAGTGTAGGTTCCATTTTTTCAATTCTTTGGGTTTTCTTTAGAAATTCCTGAGCAAAGATCTCTTTCTGTATTAAGGAAAGAACCTGTAACTGGTGCTTGGACCTAAATAACAGTTGCAGCCAGGTTTCTGTCAAGAGAGGGCTGACTAACATGTTACAAGACATTAGGAAAAATTAAAACAAACATTCAAAAAGTGAATAACCCTCAGGAAGTCTGTTGACTGTTCAAAAAATATTATATTAGAAGCCTGAGAAAATGTATGCCAATGATAAAAAATACTAGGCATTTGGGAAATAAAATATGTCGTTTGGTTAACTAACAAAGTCAAATAGGCTATTGTAGTGGGGAGAAAGGCATCTTTCAAAAAATGGAAATATAGTTCCTAATGAAAACAGGGAAGTCTGGAAAATCTGGCAGCTCTGATACAAAATAGAAATTACATGGCTAAAAAAGAATGATGAGTTCTTTGCCAGGTACTCTAAAGCTCCTCTCTGAAATACATCCGGGAGAAAGCCAGCTAGAGAATCAGTGGGATTACAAGGATTAAGAAGGGATTTGACCTGCGGCAGGAGCCTGGGAGATGGGGGTTTCAGGCTGCTGGTGGTTTAAATGAGAGGGCTTTGGGCAAAGCTTTGAGTAAGGCCCTGGAGAGGTGACTGAGTAAGGAAAGTTTTATCTTTCCCTCTCTTTCAGTCTCTTCTTTCCTCCTCCTATTTCATTCTCTCCCTGGCCTCTTCCAGAATTGGCTTGACTTTGCTCCTCTTTGCCTTGAATGTCCTTTTTTGCTTCTCCTTTACCTGATCTTGGTCATTTCCGAGCTGTGGTGCCTAGTAGGACTGCAGAACACTTTGAAATGGGCTTACTCTGTAGGCACACAAGCTCTCACCTGAAATTGGTACTAAGAAATTTCTGCACCTAAGAAGCTCTGATCAGGAGTAGGTGATGGACAGTTAGTTGCATCTGAGGTCCTTTGTTCCTTCCTCATGTTCGAAGAGGGTAGAAAAGCAGGTCCCCCTTGTCCTAGTAGGCTTTAGCTAGGGGAGGCTGACACCTGGTGTTCACACTTGGGAGGTGCAGAAAAGTTCATAATTGCCCCCTCGCCTTTACATTTACTTACCATTTATTGAGCTACTCACTTCACGTGAATTATCTCATTTAAAACTCACAACAACCTTGTGAAGTGGGTATTGTTATTTCAACTTGACATATGAATGATTCATGTTCAACAGCTATGAACTGACTTAAGCAATGGGGCAAGGGATTTTTTTTCTTTACACAGTTCCTGGTACAATACCTGTAACAAGGTGGGTTCTCAGGAAATATTTGTTGAAATAGTATTTTTTACTTATCAATATCATAACACTTTTAATTCAGAGGGCAGTCTCTTTGTAACAGAGTTGATTTGAATGAGTGTTACTAGCCAGATAAGCCTAGACTCAGCCTGCTGTAACTCTTGCTTAAACACCCTATCTCAGAAATCTCCCCATCTGAGAAACTTGGAGACCAAGTCTGTTGCTGAGAAAAATTCAAATCTATTGAAACTCTACTCAACTACAATCATCCTAGACTCTATCCTGGATACCACATTGCTGACTCTCTGTCTAAATGCAGACATTTCATATTGAGAAACTGCCAGAAAACCACAGATTCAGTCAGCTGTGGCTTTTCAAATGCTCTCTTCTTAGACTCCCCTCCCTTGGTATTAGATGTCCAAAACGGATGCTTGATAGGAACACTGGGTAGCCCAGGATGATGGCCAATTTGTTTGTGAGTCAAGTGGCAACATAACCAGCGAATGACAGACAGAGAGGCAATAGGTTGTTAGACAACTACAGTGAAGAGAAGATGGATGGTATGAACTTAAAGGAAGTTTGGAAGTAGTGACAGGGTAGTAGGAGAATCCCAACCCTATCTCTGTGTCCTTAGAAATGTGGAGAATGAATGAATGAATACCCATCATTGGAGGGAGATGCAGTGGAAGTAGTGTTTTCAGGAGAGAACCATGTTTTGTTTAAGGCCGACAAGTGGGAGAATTTCCATGGAAGAGAGTTTGTCTATCTTTGAATGAGAATTCCTTTGGGCCAAGTGGAAAGGTCTAGGAGGCAGAGGTACAGTGGGAATTCGGGTAGGTGAGGAAGCACAGAGCAGTGTGGAGATGAAAGAAGGAATGAGAATAAGTGACCAGAGGATGTGGTGACCATCTTGGACGGTGGCCAATATAATAAGCTGTAAATACGGGCAGTATGAACTTTCCTCAAAGCTAAGGTAGGCTGAAGCCCTTGGTTATGGTGGGAGACTGGGACATTTGTAGTCACTATTTGAAACTCATCAGGGAGGGGTCTGGGGCCATCAGGGTTGAAATGGTGCTTGCAGAGACAAAATCAAAGCCACCTGAGTGATTAATCTTGGCAGGTAGAAAAGGCAGGGAGCAGAAGGTTAGTAGTACCTTGAAAAGGCTGAAGAGTGAAGGCTGACCCCACATGAAGAAGAAAGGTGTTTTCAGAAACCAGTAAGCTGTCCCACAAGAAATGCTATGCCCCCCAAAACTTATTGGGCTCCTTGTCTTTGGATTTCAGCCTCAGTTTGGGTGACAGCTCTCTGAACTTTCTTGGCAGGCTCCTGGTGTGTCCTTTTAGATAGCTCTTGTTGATTCTCATGGACTCCTTGAGATCATGGATTGACTGTGTCTATATCTCAGATGCCCCTCTATTTCTATCTCTGCCCATTTGACATGTTTTCATAATGGAAGTAAAGGAAGAGAAGCAGTTAAATATCCAGAGAGATTGTGAGGTGGAGAAGAAGGAAATTGGGGAGGTTTATGTGGATGTTCTCATCATTTCCTGTACAACGGAAGGCATGGTCATTAGCTGAAGGGGAGGGGGATAATTCATATCTCGTAGGGTTGTTGTGAGCATTAAAAGAGATAGTGGATGTGAAGCATTTAGCACAGTGTATGACTCGACAAATTAGAGTTGTAAAAAGCTCCCTGTGGAGACGCTAAAGACCTGGCTGAGCATGGCAATAGTCAAGGTACTTGGTAGCACTCAGCAGTGGAATAGACAAGAGCTGGGGCCTAGGAAAGGAGAGACAAGCAGGCTACCAAAGAAATAAATTATGGTTCCATCACATCGTGTAACATTAAGCAGTAGATTTTAAGTGAGGCATGGATCCTGGGAAACTATTTGCTAGCCATAGTCTAAGCCAGGGCTGCGTTAGACCCAAAGGTCATGCCTTTCCTGAGTTGGACTTCAAGGGCCATTTGTTATGACCCATTACAGAGGCTCTAGAGCCTGATTTTGTACTGAATCCAGGCTGTTTGTTAGAGTTTATTTAATAGGTAGGAAGAGGGAGTAGAGAAATTGGGACTGGCAAAGGAGAAATGAATGAGGGAATTTAGGATCGTAGAAGGCATATTGTTGAAGTGTGATAATGGATGATGCAAAAAAAGGGAGAATAGCAGGTAACTCTGAAAGGAGATGGAATAAAGCACTATGTATCTGGTTTCCCTATATCGAATATAGTACTTAGAACCCAAATATGTGTTAGAAATCCAATTCTAAATAATAACATCATAAATCTCTGAAATATGAAGTGAATTTATTTATAAAAATTGGATTGAAACTGTACTATCAAAATCAGCAAGATGAAAGAACAGAGCAAGTGGGATGGATGTAAGACATTTCCCCAGAAATTTTTTCAAGTTCTTTCTCTCTCAAAATAAAAGATGTTTCTGTGCTTTAAATCAGTGGGAAATTTTACAAATTCACTTGTTATGCTATATTAAAAAATTTTAGTCCTATTTTAAATAGTTACCAATTGATTAACATACAGTGGGAGACTTCAACAGTCACAGTTGCTTGACAGATACAGATGTTTGGTGAAATACAGTTGGCTAAATTATATTCACTTGTCCAAAGAGGAACATACTAGGGAAATGAAAAGAAATCCTCAGCATTCAGGCAGGGTCTATATACAAAGAAAGGAAATAGAAACAAAGTGTATTAGTTTCCTATGGCTGCCATAACAAGTTACCCCAAACTGGGTGGCTTGAAACACCTGACATTTATTTTCTCAGATTTCTGGAGGCTGGAAGTCTGAAATCAAGATGTCAGCAGGGCCATGCTCCCTCCAAAGGCTCTAGGGAAGAATCCTTCCTTGTCTCTTCTTAACTTCTGGTGATTGCCAACAATCCTGGGCGCTCCTTGCATATAGATGCATCATTCCGATCTTTGTCTGTCTTCACATTGCATTCTCCTCTCTGTCTCTGTATGTTTGTGTCCAAAATGTCCTCTTCCTACAAAGACAACAGTCATATTGGATTTAGTGCCTATCCTAAAGCAGTATGACTTCCTGTAAACTTTAATACATCTGCAAAGACCTTATTGCCAAATAAGGTCACATTCATATGTTTCAAATGGACATGAATTTGGGGAACACTATTCAACCCAGTACATAGGGGACATATACTCAAGAGCTGGCATGACCAGGCCAGTAAGTGTACTCTGGGTTCCTGAAACTGCCACTGGGGATGGCAGAGGAGTGATTGGTAAAGAAGCTAAAGAATAAAGGCAAAGAGTTAATGCTAGTGGCAAAAGGAGAGGTCCTCACTACTTGTTTGTTATCCAGATTTCTTACTACCTAGGCAGAATGAATGTTTGGGAGGACTCCATGGCCTGCAAGTTGAAGCTATTGATGTGACTGATGGGCACAGAGTAAAGTATTGTGTGTAGAAACCACAGTTGCTTCAGAGTGGGCTTGTTCTATCGAGGAGAGAAACTGAATTTCTGTTCAGCAGAAATTCAGGGTGCTGAAATGGACAGCTTGGTTGTACTGCTGATGGGATATGTAGCACCCACCCAAACAGGGCCCCATATCCTGTCACCACTCAGCATATTAGAATATAGCCCCTTCTCAGAGCTGGGCCTATAGCTACACCACTGCTTTAAAAACCACGAGGCCCACCTCCCCCAAACTCAGACCAAGGCTGACACATATAACATCACTTAACTCTTTAGAACCACCTTGCCTTACATCCCACCTGGCAATACACTGCCAGGCAGCCCCAGTAGTAGCCTTAGCACTACTCAGCAGGCCCAAATGAAAGCTCTTGCACTGGCCACAGTATGTCCACATCTCACTACTCAATACATATGGGGGCAGCCATATCTCAGGAGAGCCTAAATCCATTCCAATCTTCAACACATCTTGACAGAGTCCTGCTCAGATCACTGCTCACTGCTCATGCCCAGACAGTTCTCAGCAAATCAGGAGATGGCTCTTAACTTGAGAACTGGACCGCTATCCACATATTTAAAAATTTTCCATGAAATAGCCCTCTACAGAGCAGAACCCATACTCATTCCAGCAGGTAGCACACCAGTGGATTGATAAGAACCTAAACAAGAAAGCCATATGGTTCATTAGCAAGCCCGTACACAGATTTGCTTCAGCACATCATGGGAAGGTTAGCACAAAGCTCAAGACTTATCTGCACTTCCCGCAGATCTCAGAATCCTACAGGACATACAAAGCGGAAGCCAGGGGACGACATGCTTATCCCATCCTTCAGTAAATCATCAGGAGCTTCACACCCTGAAAAATGACCCAGAGCCATCCTGTCAGTCATTACACTAGGAAAGCTTTTCTAAGAAGCCCAGGGTCTATATTACAGACCACTTTTTAGCAAACCAAGAGAAAAGGCTTTGTACAGGGAAGGGATAATATATACCACCATTCAACAACACATTAGAAAGTCTTTGTTGACCAAGGCTGATAACTATACTCAAACTTAGCCCATCAGAAAACAGCCGTGTCTCGGATAAGGTCCTACACCTATACCATTATAAATAACAAAACTGAAATGTCTTGTATATCAATGATACCTAAATGAAAAAAAACAAAACAAAACAAAAAACCCCTGAAATCTGAACTAGACCATGGAAGTCCCCAGAGCACTGCTTAGCATAGTGGGAGGATTCAGGGCCCCAAATAAAGTGCATATATCAATTCACCAAAGAAGGAATGAGCCCCTCTGAAGAACTGGGCCCTCACACATAGCTATACCCCCACCACACCACCAGAGAGCGCAACTCAGATGGGCGCCCAGTCACACCAAACCACATGGCCCACTGTGAGACAGCGCCAGCCTGGAACACAGCCTTCCCTGTGCCATTCATCTGCACACCAGAGGACTAGATGGCAGTCCTTTTCCAGACCACACTTTATGGTTACCCCAGGACTGGGTGTGCCGGGGCAAAGCCCCCACAGAGATAAACACTTAAACCTATGTCATCACTCAGCCCATATGGAGACCCCCATTCCTCAGCTACCAGAGAGTTTAAGGCACATCCCCTCATCCCCTCTTGGCACCATTGGTGACTAATCCCAGACAGAGGTCAACATCAACGCCATCACTGTGTACCCTAAGGAGCAGCATCTGCCCAGGGAAAGCCCATTTCTTCCTTCCTGTACCAGTTTCGCACACGAGGAGAGCACCCAGACCAACGTGGGTTGTACACCACCATTATGATGAAGGAACAGAGAGCCCCAGCCAAAAATGGAGCTTATGGAAACATCTCTGCTCAGAAAGTCACTGGACAGTTGGGGTGATCAGAACACTGCTCTGCAGGCTGAGTACAGTCTCCTGCCTAGGCCAGGACCTAGACAAGTGACCACTTGGAACAGACATGCAAACTCAGAGGGTCTAAGGTCAAGTCCACAATACCTCCATTTGTCACACCAGACATAAGATGAGTCATAGCTGAGCCATGCTTAGGATACTATGACCAGGGCATGGATCACAGCCCAGTGCTCAGCAAACTGTGAGACAGACCCAAGCCGTACCCCATGCCACCAGTTGCTCAGCAGAACCAACTCTGATGCTGGTTGCAGTACCAGCTAAAACAACTGCCTGAAGGGCAGTATCTTCCCTGTCCCATACTCAACAAGATACTGGACAGTCCTTGCTGAGACTAAAATCTGTGCCCAAGGCACCCCTCAGAACAGGGGCTCAGTGTTCTCCGCTGCTCAGGATAATAAATGAGACTTGGTTCAACCTGGGATCTCATTTCTGACCTCCTTGCAGCATGCCTGGACTTGGCCCCCAATCAGAACCCTCTCTTCTATCTCTTCATTCTTCATTCACTCCTTTTTACTGGGTTCTTCTTGTAACCTGCTCTATCTCTTCCATCCTGAGCACCAAAGCCAGCACTTTCTACTTCTATTTCTATTCATGTCAGAGCCAAGCTTTCAGAAGAGCAGCCTGTAGCCCTGTCGCCACTTCGTCACTTCCCAGCACTCTATCCTGTAATCTGGCTTCTGCCATTATGCCTCAGCTGTGTGAGCCTCTCCTGAGACAAGCAGCTCCCACCCCCAAATGCTGCTTTTCCAGCCCTCACCTATTGCACCTGGTTGGGAGATCAGACACTGCACCCCAACTTCTTCCGTGAAACTCTCTTCTCCCCCAGGTCCCTGAATTCTGCTTCTGTCCTTCCCTGCCTTTCCCCACACCCCTCGTGCCATCCCAGGCCCCAGTGGATGCTGCTCTCTGGGCCCCCGAAGACCTCCTCTCTTGTCCCCTTCCTCACACACTTCCCCTGACGACCTGAGTCTCCTCTCAGGTGTCACCTCCTCAAGGACTTGGACTTGCCTCTCTAACACAGTGTGACCTTGCATTCTGGGGGGGTGCACCTCTCCCCCTCTAGATCTTGGGTCCTCATGGACAGGAAGCCCCTGTTGCTCACTTCTGGGTCCCCTGTTGAGGGCACAGAGCCTGGCCCTGGGTCAGAACTCAGTAAAACTGGGTGCCTCTGGAGCTGGAGGGGCTGTATGTTAGGAAGCAGGGAAGCAGCTGGGACCCGCGTGTGGGATTCCTGAGCTCCCAAAGCAGGCAGGAGAGGACCCACCCCTCCGCGTGTTGCTGCGAGGACAGCCATTGCAGAAGGTGGGAGGGGCTGTCAAATCAGGCCTGCTCCCAGCAAGTGGCAGCAAGGGCCACCTCTAATAACCCCCATAAGCACTCAGCAAATGAGTGTTGAAGCAGCCGAGAGGCGTCAGTGCAGACTTAGCCATCATGAGAGGCATGAAGGGCCCTTGAATTCCCGCTGTTAGTAAAAATAATTTGGCAGGCAGATGAGAGAGAAGTTACATCAGCGGCTTGTAGGGAGAAGCACCCAGCTGCAGCAGAACAAGCAGTAGTGGCCCTACAGTTCAGGTCAAGTGCAGAGCTCCTGTGGATTCCAGGCACTGAGAGGAGCCAGGCCCCTCCCCGTACCCAGAGCTGGAGCCCTGTCCACAACAACTGGTGATACACACCTGCACAGTGATGGTGATTCCACCATAGGAGTGAGGTGTGGCTTCAGGGTGACCGGCTGTCCCAGCTTTCCTGGGACTGGGAGTTTCTGGAGAAGAGAGACTTTCAGTTCACAAACCAGGACAGAGGCCCCAGCAAACTGGTGGCATTGAGAAAGCATCAGTTTCAAGCAGACCTCCCTTCCTTTCTGCTGTTCAGAGCAGAGGAAATCAAGAGGGCCTTTGTCTGAATTGCAGCCCCATCACGATGTGGGCTACAGGCCTGCATCCAGTCTTGGGGGAAGGCTGCCTGGAGGTGGCATGGGTTGGGCCCGCTTCTGGAGGGCTTATCCTAAAGGAGTTGGTCTCAGCTCTGGTTTGGGGTCACTATGCTTGGCAGGTATGCCGTAAGGGTTAACGCATGTACTGACCCTCTGTAAGGACCCAGCCTCATTTGCTGCTCTGCACTGCTTTTCTATCTCTTCATTAGGGAGTCCTGTCACAAAGGAAGTCTTCTGGTTTTAGAGCCTTGTCTTTCTCTGATGCTTGACATGGTTTTTCTTCCTTTCTCTCTTCCTGCCTCTGTCTCCTGCTTCCCCGTCTACCCTTAGCCCCTCCCCCTTCTTTTCTTCCTGCCCTTCCTAGCTTCTTTCTTTCATTCCTTTTTTCATTTCTTTCCCTCTCTTCCTCCCTTCCTTCCTTACCACTTCATTCACCGCTGGACTTCTCTCACTGTCTATGCTGTCCTGGGTAAATACAGCACTTGCAGCCCTGGGTAAATACCTCACTTAACCCACTACTTGAAAAAACTGGACCTTAAGATTCAACTTAGCCCCCTGCCAGCAGCATTGCTAGCAAGGCATGGAGGACACTCACCAGCCCACCTCACAGCTATGTGATAGACAGGGTGGCAGAGCCAAGCGAGAGCTCTGCCTATGAGAGGAAAGTGCTGGGTATTTTCCCTGGATCTCCTTATCCCCACCCCCACGGCCCCTCCCACAATCCATTCACCACCTTTTCCTGCCTTGCCCTGTGCTCCAGGGGGCTAACCCTGTCATGGGCTGTATCACATGGGCTCCCTTGCGCTCTGGCTTCTAGTTTGGTGTGGCCAGTGGCGGCACTGCCTTGAGATTGGAGGGTGGGAAGAGAGAGAAATCAGGGTCACTCTCTGCTAGCTTCCTGCCCAGCCATGGTTCAGGAAAGGGCACCATTCCTCAGTGGCCACAGCTGCCATTAGGCAAACCTCTTCCACAGCTCCACCTGTACCAGGCTCTAGTATGACTTCCCTCTCCTTGCCTCTTCTGGGTGAGGGGTGCTAATAACTCCCTTCTCTTGCCAGTCCCTAAATACCTTACCATCCCTTATTATCTCCCTTATTCCTGAGCCCATCTTCATTCCACTCAGTTTAGTTAAATCCTTTGAGTGTGCCATCTGTTTCATGCCAGAACCTGCCTTATACAAGCAAGGCGAGGAGCTGCCCTAAAACTGGGCCAGGACAGTGCCATTGCCATTAATCCTGGGGCTCTCTCCCCATCAAAGTGGCATACTTGCTGTCAGAGCTATGGGCTTGGGTGCTATGAGACAGGGACCATGAGTGTAGTCAGAGTAGGGTGAGGGCCTCCGGAAAAAGCAGGTCAGTATATTTACGTTCAGCAATATAACAATGGGCAAAGAAGTCCCTTTTGAAACTCTGTGTTAAGCATTATGCAAAGTCAAGGTCACACTAATCCTCTAGGATCAAGATACCAGACTAAGAATATAGACATCTTCAGTGAGGGCAGTTAAAGGTCAAAAGGCCAGGAGCAACTTGGCCTAGAATGATTGAGTGGTTTTACAAATAGGGAAGGGTATCACAGCATAACCCGTGACTTTACTGTAAACAACCCTAGCAAGCAGAGAACAACCCAGCCCTCCTTGAGGGCAGGGCAAGTGGTACAAGTCCACACCCTTAAGCCTTTTTTTCATGTTCTGGAAAAATCCTCATTTGCCTATAAAAACCCCTAGACAATGCACCACCCCAGGACTCTCTTGTCCCCTCCTGGCATGAGCCGGGAGCTCTGTCCTTCCACTTTATTTCTAAATAAAAGCCTGTACCTTGCTCTCCTACCTTGCCTGTTTGCTAAGCTCATTCTTCGGCTTCGTGAACAAGAACCCCGGCATCAGCTAGACACGTAGGCAAATACAAATCTGAAAGAGGATTGCAAAAGACATTTATTCATTCATACAAAGCTCTTGGGCTTTGTGAAAAAGCAAGGTAAAAAGGCCAGACTTTGCTAGGACTACCAGACTCTAAACAAGAGAATGATACAGACTCACTATCCACTCCTGGCTCATTGGTTTAGCTCAGTGGGCTCAGGGGCTCTGAAAGAGTCTTCATGGGAATGGACCATCCTGTCTGAACCAGAGATAGTGCTAAATCAAGACATCATTTTAGGCCTCAGTAGGCCAGTGTGACGACTAGGTATTTCCTCTGCCTGCATCCTTCCCAAGCCAGCTAAATGACATCCTCTGTGAACTCCAGGAATGACAATAATCATATAAGAAGAAGACTCATGTGGGTCTCCTGGTTTGCGTTGATTGTTCCCATGGCTGGAATTTCACCATGTCTGGGCGTGTCTCGTAATCTGAAGGGGCAGGCCACACGAAGATTTATTTGCATCAGTATCAAATTGCACAGGGCCTCTGTGTAAAGGAGGTTTGCATGGGTACCTGGGAAAATGTGAAAAGACAGAAGATTGTACTTTATTTTTCTTGGGTGTTGATTTCCCTGCCCAGCCTCAGGGACACTCTTTGAGCCCTATATATAGACAGGCTAACGGCAAAAGCTGAGGGATCTGGTTCCACCTGAAGTGTGACAATGTGGGAGGAAACAGTCCCCTGAAACCTCAATAATTTTCAATTTCAGTGACAAAGGATATATAGTATACTCTTGACACAGATGTTCTTATGTGATGGTGAGAAAGAGTATGCAAAACTTGGAAATAAGGCCAAAGGATGTCCTTCCAGGTCATATTGGAGCATTGTCTATAAGCCCTACCCAAAGATTATCTAATTCTCTAGGGAAATGCATTTTGCTTGATTTACTATTTACTACTGATTAAGGCCAAGTCTCTGTGAAGTCTCTGTTAACCTGCAGACTTTTGTTTGTAGAGGTGCCAATGATTCTGTCCAGTAGAAAAGATGGCCCCAACCTAACAGTTGCATTTCCTTACATGACATTAATTAGTATCACATCTGACTTAGTAATCTTATTCTAGAATTCTTTCTTTCAATGTCTATATGCACTTTCTTTCAAATTCTTGTTTGAACTAATTTATCATACTGCTGGTTCCTCATAAATTCAGTTAAATAAAAATATTATATGTGCCAACCTTATGTCTAATACAACTCACATTTTCAACTTTTGAAAGACTATCCTTTGACAGTGGACATTGGTAGCTGTGGCACTCTTAAGGTGCTTTTTGGGAGCAGTGGATCTCCATGAGAGGGCTGCAGCAAGTGAGAATGGTGGGTGTTACATGGTAACTATAGCTGACAGACACGTTTCTGAGGGTATTAGAAACACATCCTGACGACTCCCAGACATAACTCAGTGAAATAAATACTGGTTCCTGGTTTTGTCTTGATGTGAAGGGGAGATTTGCCCAAGTTTCATTGAGACATTATTTCAAAACGTTTCCATGAAAACTTCTAGCTGGATATATGTTTGCCAACTCCAATTCAATATGTCCAAAAACTTAACTTATCTTTTCCCTCAAAATTACTCCTACCATGTTCCCTACTTTATTGAATGGCACCTCTGTTCACCCAGTCCTTCAAGACACTATTTCCACACTAGAAGCTGTTTCAGTGACATACCCTTGAGAGAGTAATCTGTTGTGGAGACCATCCACACTAAATGTGACAGAACCCCAATATGGCCTCTATTTAAAATTTTAAGATCTGGTGGGCAGGTGCGGACATCTACTCGTTTTACAACCACCCAAGACAAGCCTCATACATAAGTCCCCTTGCTTATTAAACCTGCCACCTACCAATCTGGGGTGGTCTGTCTCTTTCTTGGGTCTCTCCTTGCCCTCTGTGCTTGGGGGCCAGTTTCAGATTTCACCTGGGAAGCTCCTGAGGTTTCAAACCAACAGAAAGGTGTAGGGGTGCCCTATATACTATTTGTATTCTAGCACCCTTGCTCTAGGTTTGGAATTCTCTCCAAATAAAAAGTTAAAAAAAAACAACAACAATACCTTTATTAGAGTACTTATCATATTATATTGTGATTGTGGCTCCACTAGTCTGTGAGCAGTCACAGACATGGAATATGTCTTCTCATTCCCAGGGCCTTCACAGAGCAGGACAAAGGTGCATAACACTATGAATGTTTGCTGCCTGAACAAAGCATTTGCAAATGAGTACCCCACAAAGGGTGTACTTTCCTGGGTGATATGTGAGATAGGGGTTGAAACAAGGTAAACAATCTCTACTGGTACTTCTATCAATAACATTTGTAGGTTTCTTTTTTTTTCTTTTTTTTACAATTTATTTTATTTTAGTATCATTAACCTACAATTACATGAGCAATATTGTGATGATTAAACTACCCCCTTCATCAGGTCCCCCACACCAACCCTATTACAGTCACTGTCCATCAGTGTAGTGAGATGAGAATCACTACTTGTCTTCTCTGAGTTGTACAGCCCTCCCCGTGACCCCTCACCTTATGTCTGCTAATCGTAATACCCCTTTTACCCTCTTATCCCTCCCTTCCCGCCCTTCTTCCCCAGTCCCTTTCCCTTTGGTAACTGTTAATCCGTTCTTGGGTTCTGTGAGTCTGCTGCTGTTTTGTTCCTTCAGATTTTTTTTTCTTTGTTCTTATACTCCACATATGAGTGAGATCATTTGATACTTGTCTTTTTCGGCCTGGCTTATTTCACTGAGCATAATACCCTCCAGCTCCATCCATGTTGTTGCAAATGGTAGGATTTGTTTTTTTCTTTTCTTTTTTTTTTTATAGAATTTATTTTGGTATCATTAATCTACAGTTACATGTGCAATATTATGGTGATTAAACTACCCCCTTCATCAGGTCCCCCCCTACCAACCCCATTACAGTCTCTGCCTATCAGCGTAGTGAGATGCTATAGAGTAACTACTGGTCTTCTCTGAGTTGTACAGCCCTCCCCGTGCCCCTGCTACCTTACATCTGCTAATTGTAATACCCCTTTTACCCTCTTATCCCTCCCTTCCCACCCATTTTCCCCAGTCCTTTTCCTTTTGGTAACTATTAGTCCGTTCTTGGGTTCTGTGAGTCTGCTGCTGTTTTGTTCCTTCAGTTTTTTTCTTTGTTCTTATACTCCACATATGAGTGAAATCATTTGATACTTGTCTTTTTCGGCTTGGCTTATTTCACTGAGCATAATACCCTCTAACTCCATCCATGTTGTTGCAAATGGTAGGATTTGTTTTCTTCTTATGGCTGACTAATATTCCATTGTGTATATGTACCACATCTTCTTAATCCATTCATCTACTGATGGGCACTTAGGTTGCTTCCATTTCTTGGCTATTGTAAATAGTGCTGCAATAAACATAGGTGTGCATCTGTCTTTTTGAAACTGGGCTGCTGCATTCTTAGGGTAAATTCCTAGGAGTGGGATTCCTGGGTCAAATGGTATTTCTATTTTGAGTTTTTTGAGGAACCTCCATACTGATTTCCACAATGGTTGAACCAATTTGCATTCCCACCAGCAGTGTAGGAGGGTTCCCCTCTCTCCACATCCTTGCCAACATTTGTTGTTGTTTGTGTTTTGGATGTTGGCCATCCTCACTGGTGTGAGGTGATATCTCATTGTGGTTTTAATCTTATTTCTCTGATGATTAGCGATGTGTAGCATTTTTTCATGTGCCTGTTGGCCATCTGAATTTCTTCTTTAGAGAAGTGTCTATTCATGTCCTGTGCCCATTTCTTAATTGGATTATTTGCTTTTTGTATGTTAAGGTGCGTGAGTTCTTTGTATATTTTGGATGTCAACCCCTTATCAGATACATCATTTACGAATATATTTTCCCATATTCTAGGATGTCTTTTTGTTCTACTGATGGTGTCCTTTACTGTACAGAAGCTTTTCAACTTGATATAGTCCCATTTGTTCATTTTTGCTTTTGTTTCCCTTGCCCGAGGGGATATGTTCATGAAGAAGTCGCTCATGTTTATGTCCAAGAGATTTTTGCCTATGTATTTTTCTAAGAGTTTTATGGGTTCATGACTTACATTCAGGTCTTTGATCCACCTTGAGTTTACCTTTGTGTATGGGGTTAGACAGTAGTCCAGTTTCATTCTCTTACATGTAGCTGTCCAGTTTCTCCAACACCAGCTGCTGAAGAGGCTGTCATCTCCCCATTGTATATCCAGGGCTCCTTTATCAAATATTAATTGACTGTAGGTGTTTGGGTTAATGTTTGGATTTTCTATTCTGTTCCACTGGTCTGTGGGTCTGTTTTTGTGCCAGTACCAAATTGTCTTGATTACTGTGGCTTTGTAGTAGAGCTTGAAGTCAGGGACCGTAATTCCCCCTGTTTGATTCCTCCTTCTCAGGATTGCTTTGGCTATTCCGGGCCTTTTGTGGTTCCATATGAAGTTTAGAATTATTTGTTTCAGTTCATTGAAGAAAGCTGTTGGTAGTTTGATAGGGATTGCGTTGAATCTGTAGATTGCTTTAGGTTGTATAGCCATTTTGACAATATTTATTCTTCCTAGCCAAGAGCATGGGATGCATTTCCATTTGTTAGTGTCTTCCTTAATTTCTCCTAGGAGTGTCTTGTAGTTTTCAGAGTACAGGTGTTTCACTTCCTTCATTAGGTTTATTCCTAGGTATTTTATTCTTTTTGATGCAATTGTGAATGGAATTGTTTTTCTGATTTCTCTTTCTGTTAGCTCATCATTAGTGTATAGGAAAGCAACAGATTTCTGTGTGTTAATTTTATATCCTGCAACTTTGCTGAATTCAGATATTAGTTCTAGTAGATTTGGAGTGGAGTCTTTAGGGTTTTTTATATACAGTATCATGTCATCTGCAAATAGTGACAATTTGACTTCTTCTTTACCAATCTGGATGCACTGTATGTCTTTGCTTTGTATGATTGCCATGGCTAGGACCTCCAGTACTATGTTGAATAACAGTGGAGAGAGGGGGCACCCCTGTCTTGTTCCCGATCTTAGATAAAAAACTTTCAGCTTCTCACTGTTAAGTATGATGCTAGCTGTGGGTTTGTCATATATGGCCTTTATTATGTTGAGGTACTTGCCATCTATACCCATTTTGTTGAGAGTTTTAATCATGAATGGATGTTGAATTTTGTCAAATGCTTTTTCAGCATCTATGGAGATGATCATGTGGTTTTTGTTCTTCTTTTTGTTGATGTGGTGGATGATGTTGATGGATTTTTGAATGTTGTACCATCCTTG
>JAQQAC010016209.1:103418598-103527734 GCA_029783875.1 Phataginus tricuspis | reverse complement strand
TGCAATTGTGAATGGAATTGTTTTTCTGATTTCTCTTTCTGTTAGCTCATCATTAGTGTATAGGAAAGCAACAGATTTCTGTGTGTTAATTTTATATCCTGCAACTTTGCTGAATTCAGATATTAGTTCTAGTAGATTTGGAGTGGAGTCTTTAGGGTTTTTTATATACAGTATCATGTCATCTGCAAATAGTGACAATTTGACTTCTTCTTTACCAATCTGGATGCACTGTATGTCTTTGCTTTGTATGATTGCCATGGCTAGGACCTCCAGTACTATGTTGAATAACAGTGGAGAGAGGGGGCACCCCTGTCTTGTTCCCGATCTTAGATAAAAAACTTTCAGCTTCTCACTGTTAAGTATGATGCTAGCTGTGGGTTTGTCATATATGGCCTTTATTATGTTGAGGTACTTGCCATCTATACCCATTTTGTTGAGAGTTTTAATCATGAATGGATGTTGAATTTTGTCAAATGCTTTTTCAGCATCTATGGAGATGATCATGTGGTTTTTGTTCTTCTTTTTGTTGATGTGGTGGATGATGTTGATGGATTTTTGAATGTTGTACCATCCTTGCATCCCTGGGATGAATCCCACTTGATCATGGTGTATGATCCTCTTGATGTATTTTTGAATTCGGTTTGCTAATATTTTGTTGAGTATTTTTGCATCTACGTTCATCAGGGATATAGGTCTGTAATTTTCTTTTTTGGTGAGGTCTTTGCCCGGTTTTGGTATTAGAGTGATGCTGGGTTCATAGAAAGAGTTTGGAAGTATTCCCTCCTATTCTATTTTTTGGAAAACTTTAAGGAGAATGGGTGTTATGTCTTCTCTATATGTCTGGTAGAATTCAGAGGTGAATCCATCAAGTCCGGGCGTTCTGTTTTTGGGTAGTTTTTTGATTACCGATTCAATTTCGTTGCTGGTGATTGGTCTGTTTAGTTTTTCTGTTTCCTGCTTTGTGAGTCTTGGAAGGCTGTATTTTTCTAAGAAGTTGTCAATTTCTTCTAGGTTTTGCAGCTTGTTAGCATATAGATGCTCGTAATATTCTCTTATAATTCTTTGTATTTCTGTGGGGGTCCGTCGTTATTTTTCCTTTCTCATTTGTGATTCTGTTTATGTGTGCAGATTCTCTTTTTCTCTTAATGAGTCTGGCTAGGAGTTTATCTATTTTGTTTATTTTTTCAAAGAACCAGCTCTTGATTTCATGTTTTTTTCTATTGTTTTATTCTTCTTCATTTTATTTATTTCTTCTCTGATCTTTATTATGTCTCTCCTTCTAGTGACTTTGGGCCTCATTTGCTCTTCTTTTCCAATGTCAATAATTGTGTCTTTAGAGTGTTCATTTGAGAATGTTCTTCCTTCTTTAAATAGGCCTTGATTGTAATGTACTTTCCTCTTAAAACTGCCTTCGCTGCGTCCCACAGAAGTTGTGGCTTTGTGTTGTTGTTGTCATTAGTCTCCATATATTCTTTGATTTCTGTTTTGATTTGGTCGTTAACTCATTGATTCATTAGGAGAATGTTGTTAAGTCTCCATGTATTTGTGAGCCTTTTTGATTTCTTTCTGAAATTTATTTCTAGCTTTATATCTTTGTGATCTGAGAAGTTGGTTGGTAGGATTTCAATATTTTTGAATTTACTGAGGTTCTTTTTGTGGCCTAGTATGTTGTCTATTCTGGAAAATGTTCCATGTGCACTTGAGAAGAATGTGTATCCTCCTGCTTTTGGGTGCAGAGTTGTGTAGATATCTGTTAGGTCCATCTGTTCTAGTGTGTTGTTCAGTGCCTCTGTGTCTTTACTTATTCTGTCTGGTTGATCTGTCCTTTGGAGTGAGTGGTGTGTTGAAGTCTCCTAAAATGAATGCATTGCTGTCTATTTCCTCCTTTAATTCTGTTAGTATTTGTTTCACATATGTTGGCGCTCCTGTGTTGGGTGCATATATATTTATAATGGTTATATCTTCTTGTTGGACTGACCCCTTTATCATTATGTAATGTCCTTCTTTATCTCTTGCTACTTTCTTCCTTTTGAAGTCTATTTTATCTGATACAAGTACTGCAACACCTGCTTTTTCCTCTTTGTTGTTTGCTTAAAATATTTTTTTCCATCCCTTCACTTTTAGTCTGTGTATATCTTTGGGTTTGAGGTGAGTCTCTTGTAAGCAGCATATAGATGGGTCTTGCTTTTTTATCCACTCTGTTACTCTGTGTCTTTTGATTGGTGCATTCAGTCCGTTTACATTTAGGGTGATTATTGATAGATATGCACTTATTGCCATTGCTGGCTTTAGATTCGTGGTTACCAAACGTTCAAGGGTTGCTCTTTACTATCTGAGAATCTAACTTAACTTTCTTGTTAAGTTATTGTGAACGCCGTCTGATGTTTCTTTCTCTCTCCCTTCCTATTCTTCCTCCTCCTTTCTTTATATATTAGGTGTTTTATTCTTTGCCTTTAATTAGTATTTAGATGATCTGCTTTCTTTACTATGATTTTGTTTTCTCTGGTGACATCTTTTTAGCCTTAGGGGTGTTCCCCTCTAGAACAGCTCATTTAAGATATCCTATAGTGGTGGTTTATGGGTGGCAAACTCTCTCAACTTTCTTTTGTCTTGAAATTGTTTAATCCCTCCGTCGTATTTAAATGATAATTGTGCTGGATACAGTATTCTTGGTTCGAGGCCCTTCTGTTCCATTACGTTAAATATATCATGCCATTCTCTTCTGGCCTTTAAGGTTTCTGTTGAGAAGTCTGATGATAGTTTGATAGGTTTTCCTTTGTAGGTGATCTTTTTTCTCTCTCTAGCTGCCTTTAATACTCTGTCTTTATCTTTGACCTTTGCCATCTTAATTATTATGTGTCTTGGTGTTGTCTTCCTTGGGTCCCTTGTGTTGGGAGATCTGTGGGCTTCTGTGGACTGTGAGACTATTTCCTTCCCCAGCATGGGGAAGTTTTCAGCAATTATTTCTTCAAAGACACTTTCTATCCCTTTTTCTCTCTCTTCTTCCTCTGGTTCTCCTATAATGCGAATATTGTTCCGTTTGGATTGGTCACACAGTTCTCTTAATATTCTTTCATTGTTAGAGATCCTTTTATCTCTCTCTGCCTCAGCTTCTTTGTATTCCTGTTCCCTGTCTTGTAATTCCTTGATCGTGTCTTGAATCTGATTCAGTCTGCTGTTGAGCCTGTCAATGGCTTGTCTCATTTCTGCATTGTCTTTCCTCACTTCCCTCACTTCCTCCATCAGCTCTTGCACATTTTTCTGTAGCTCCGTCAGCATGGCTATGACTTTTATTCTGAATTCTTTTTCCGGAAGACTATGCATGTCGATTCCTTCAGATTCTCTCTCTGGGGTGGTGTTTATCTGAAGCTTTGTCTTTATCATATTCTTATGTCTTCTCATGACTATAGAATTAGTTGTTGGTAGTTGTTACGTATGTCCGCTGGGCTCTTTATGAATTTAAAAAGGAAAGAGAAGAAAGGAGAGAAAAGAAAAAAAGAAAACAAAAAGAAAAAAATACAACTACTAATAAAAAAATTAAAAAGAGAGAGAGAAAAAGGAAAAGAAAGGAAAGAAAAAGAAAAAGCAGCAACATGTGAAAAAAAAAACGCCCACCAGGGGTGGTTTCTGTGTGAATGCTGTAGGTGGCGCTATTACTCCAGTATTCCAGAGCCATGGCCACGTTGCTATGCACCGCCCTTTAAAGCTGTGGCCGGGGTGAGAATGAGTGGGAGGCTGTTGAGCTCTGTGGGAGTCCTAAATATGGCTACCCTTTCCCAGTTGCCCGCTATGGGGTCCGAAGCTCCCCAGGACTCCCAGCCTGCTGGGTTGAGTGTGCCGCTGCAATGAGGTTCTCTGCTGGACTCCTGTCTGTTTAAGACCACTGAGAAACAAAGCGCGCACTTTTCTCCTTTTTTTTTCCCCCTTTTCTTTCTTTCTTCTCTCTTAAGCTGGGCTGTTTATGACTTTAAAAAGGAGAAAGGAAAAAAAAAGAAGAAGAAAAGGAAAAAAGAAAGGAAATAATAATGTAAAGAAAGGGAAAGTAAAAAAGGAAAAGAAAGGGGAGAAAAAACAATAACTAAAAAAAAAAAAAAGCCACTTAGAGTGGGTTCTGTGTGAATGCTGTAGGTAGCGCTGTTGCTCCACTATTCCAGAGCCATGGCCGCGCCACTCCGCAAGGCCCTTTATAGCTCTGGCCATGTTGGGAACGAATGGGAAGCTGTTGATCTCTGTGGGGATCTTAAGAGCAGCCACCCTTTCCCAGTAGCCAGCTATGGGGTCCAAAGCTCCCCAGGACTTCCAGCCTGCTGGGCTCAGTTTGCGGGGCTATCCGGCCCCTCTACTGAGCTCCTGTCTCTTTAAGACCACTGAGAAAGAACGCGCACTTTTCTTCCCTTTTTTTTCGTTTCTTTTTCCTTCCCGGAGCCTGCCGCGGGCAACTTGCACTTTCCTGGCTGGGACCCTGTGCACTCTGTCTCCAATCTCCGCTACACCGCAGGCTGTGTGTCGGCGCTCCCAGCGCAGACTTCCACTCCCTCCTGGCTCTGAGTCCTCTCCTCCCACTGGAGTGCTGGGGGTGAGGAGTGCTTGGTCCTGCCGGGTCGCGGCTCCGTATCTTACTCGCCGGGACTCCCGCCAGAGAGCTGGGGTGGAGGAGCGCTCAGGTCTTGTTGAGTCGCGGCTCCATATCTTACCCGCCTCGCCAGGTGCCGAGTCCTCTCTCCGGTGTGTCTGACCACCGGAGCTCTGGGGTGAGGAGTGCTCGGTCCCGCCAAGTCGCGGCTCCGTATCCCGTCCGCCTCACTGGCTGCCGAGTCCTCTCAGATGTACCTGTACACTGTGCACTTTCCTGTGTATTCTGGTCTCTCTTTTAGGGATAGTTGTATTTGCTGTGTTTTCGTGAATAAATATAATGTTGGGAGGAATTTTTCTGCCGGTCTGTTCACGCCGCCATCTTCCCAGAAGTCATTTGTAGGTTTCTTGATGTTATTGTCTCTTGTCACAATTTAGGGATTAGTTTGATATTACAGTCATACCTCTGCAAAATATATATAATGGATTCCTCAGCTCTGAATATGTTAGGGCAAACAATTTTTTGCTATGTTGTAATCTACTATTTCCTGTTATCTGTATAATTGAACAGACACCCTGAAAATTTTGTGAACACTCCCACAGCAGCTTTACAAAAAGATATGATTGTAAACCATATAGAGATCACATGATTCACTGAGGAAACTATCTAAACAAATGCCTGCCTCATTATATCTGCCTCTAATTAAGAGAATGACTCACCAGTATTCCATGATGGTTAATTATTTTTATTACTGCTTTTGACTAGTTTCAAGGAATCATAATTTAGTCATTCATTAAATAAAAAAGTATTTGTTGCATATCTACTATTTGAGGGCTACTGTCTGGTCACTGAGGATATAGCAGTGAACAAAAGAGATAGGTCTCTGGTGTCATGGAGTTTACAGTATAGTAGGGAAGACAGACATTCGACAAATAACTGCATCAGAGATTACTCTTGTAAAAGTCAACATTTCAAAAAAGATATAGTATCTTCCCAGATTTTAGACTCAATGTTCCTGGAAATTATTTATTTAGGAAGTTTGGGTGTATACATTTTATGGTTTCACAAAATTATCAGTTACAGTTCTTCTATATATCTTCTCCTTGAATCAAAAGTTAATGCTGTTGACTTGTCATTAACAGAAGTAATACAAATAACTTGTCAGGAAGCTTCTCAGTAATATAGGAATGAACCCTATATGAGTTAACATCAAGCAGGAACAGATGGCTAACTCAAAGTTTTTGGAAGAAGCAATTAATGAAGCAACTATTTACAAAATTAGGTAGTGAGTAGAACATCCACAAATGATATTCCAGAATCTAGG
Organism: Phataginus tricuspis; assembly: GCA_029783875.1. Taxonomy (NCBI): domain Eukaryota; kingdom Metazoa; phylum Chordata; class Mammalia; order Pholidota; family Manidae; genus Phataginus; species Phataginus tricuspis. Next base: position 103,521,837 of record JAQQAC010016209.1, on the reverse strand, counting down.
GTAGTAACCCTGTCCTTCACATCACCATCCGCACCCTAGAAGCTGTTTCAAGGACCCACCCTTGAGAGTGTAATGTGTTGTGGAGACCATCCAGAATGAGTATGTGACAGAACCCAGATAAGGCCTTTATATAAACTTTTAAGATTCTGGTGGGCAGGAGAGACAGTGCCCCATGGCAAGGGCTATCCAACAAGGGCTGCCGTATAGGTGAGGGATGGCTAGCCAACCTACAGAAACCTCTCAGGGACAAAGTCATAGAAATAAGTGCCCCAGATTCATCCTCCTCCATCTCTGAAATTTCTTGCCAGTCCTCCCTGTTGGTCAAACCCAACTGGGAAGCCAGAGGCAATGGAGCTCACTGAGGTATGTATAAGGGTCAGTACAGAGCTGAGGGGAGAGTGGATTGTGGATCTAGAAGAGCAAATCAATAGAGGTAGTGCAGTGCAGATCCTATTACTCTTTTCTCATCACAGCCTAGCTCTTGAACTCTTTGCCTCGACCTATCTTGTTTTATTTTCTCACCAGTTTCCACCCTTACCATCTCATAAGCCCCTTTTCTGATGTAAAACTGAAGATCATCTTTGGAAGCTAATGCTGGTCACTGCTTCTTGCTTATGACTTCTGGCTTCTTTCCTACCTCATCCCTGTGACTAAAATGTTTTCATAAGCTCAGGGTAACCTTGCCCAGCTCAGCAGTGTACACTCTGGAAGGCTGTTTACTGGTTGAGCCAAGTGCCCTTGCTTACTCATAGCAAGTGCCTCTGCTATATTTGCTTCAGCCCTGTGAGTGGGACTGGATATGACAGAATAAGATGGGAAGCAACTTATTTGTGTCAGTCTAATAATTCAGTCATCACTCCAGTTCTGTTTACCACCATTGGCCTCTCTTGCCTGACAACCACACCCATGAATAGATTAGGATCACACAGAACAAAGACACTGGACTCCAAACAACCAGGTGCAAAGGATACCTCATCAGAGGAAGGATGAAAATGATTGGGAGAGACTATATGAACCTGAAGAACTAGTATTTCTTGCCATACTGGGTGATGAAATTTTTTTAAAGGAAGGCTAGTAAAGAGTTCTGGCATGCATGGGAAAGATAAACTCAACTTTCAGTATAGTGGCTACCTCTGTAGTGGGAAGGAAAAGGGATCCAGTAGTCCAGAGGGAGCTCCAGCTGAGGCTATATTTTATTTCTTAAGAACTAAAATTCTGAAGCATATATAAGAAAATTCTAGACTTTAGTAGTGAATGGTGAGGTGCTAACTATGAAATTCTTTGTACTTTTTTTCTGTGTGGAGGGTACAGTTGAGAAGAGAATGGGGGCGGGGGTGGGGTTGTTGCTATACCACAGATGTGACCAAGGAAAGCAGATAGGGTGTAAAGAATAGTGCAAGTATCTGTCTGCTAGGGTCCCAGTGGTGTTCTGGGAACGTATTTCTTCAATCCAGCTACAGCCTAAGGCCTCACGGGCCTCTAGAATTGTGATGACACTAGCAGTTTGGAGACCCAATAAAGTTTGCATTCCTAGCTCTGCTCTACAAGGGAGGTAGTTCTGTTGGGGGGTAGGCGTTGTGTATTTTCCTCGGTTCTTGTCCCCACCATGACAAAGAATTGAAGGGCAGAGACACAGTAGTGATGCATAGTAAAAGTTTTATTTAAAGTTAGAGAAAAAGTGCAGATGACCTCAGAGAGAGAGGAGAGCCCTGAAAGGTTGGGGGTTCCCCTTTTGGAGGATTTTTCAGGAATGTGACAAAGGGCTAGGGTATGGGCTTGTTGAGTGGTCTCAAGTATCTTTGATGAGACATTAAGTTTCTTATCAGTCCTCTAGGTAATTCTGCAAAATTAGCTTAACATAAGAAATGTACTGCTCTGGTCCCCTCCCAGGATAGCAGCTTTCTGGTCTGGGAGCATATCAATCAAGACCTTCTGCCCTTCCTCCAAGGTGGGCAGAGTTATTTGTTTGTTGTTTGCTAAAGCGTATGTTAAGAATCTTTCTTCTTAACTTCCTGGGTTTTTTCAAAATGCAATTTTGGCTTTAAGGTGGGATCTCCCTTTCTTTATTATGCTGTTTATAGGTGGACCTTTTAGCAGGCTAGAGTAAATCTTACAATGATCTAATTGACACAATGAAGACATGGGCTGTGCTCAGATATTTCTCTTTATCTACAGAAAATTCAAACATTCAAGGCCAAGTTGCTCCTGACCTTTTGAGTTTTAACCAATTAACTCATTAACTCTGGATCTTTTCTGGCTTTCTAGTTTTAACTGGTTAACTGAGTCCTTTCTAGGGGGCTTTACTGACCTTGTTCTCTTTCCACCCCGCTCATATCTATTTTCCTGCCTAACAGTTCCCTGTAGTAGTTTGGGGCCCGTCTGTGTAACCAGCCTGCCAGGGGTCAGATCTTGGTTGTGCACTTACTGGTTGTGTCACTCTGATGCCAAAGTTCTTGTTTGTGGAGTTGAAGAATGAACTTAGCAAACACCCAAGGTAGGAGAGCCAGGGAGAGGCTTTTATTCAGAAATAAAGTGAGAGGAAAGAGCTCCTGGCTCACGCCAGGAGGGGACAAGAGAGCCCAGGGTGGTACGTTGTTTAAGGGATTAATAGGCAGTTGAGGATTTTTGGGAATTGAGGGCTTGGGGTGCGGACTTGTACAATCTGCCCTGCCCTCAAGGTGGGCAGGGTTATTGTCTGTTTGCTAGGGCTGTTTACAGTGAAGTCATGGGTTATGCTGAGATACCCTTGCAGCACACTCAAACATTCCAGGCCAAGTTGCTCCTGGCCTTTTGACCTTTAACTGATCTCACTGAAGATGTCTATATTCCTAGTCTGGTATCTTTACCCTAGAGAATTAGTGTGACCTTGACTTTGCATAATGCTGAACACAGAGTTTCAATAGGGACTTTACATTGTTTCATTGCTTTGACTGTAAATATCCTGCCTTGCTTTTTTCCAGAGGCCCTCACCCTACTCTGACTACACCCATGGTCCCTGTCTCAACTCCACCTCTCTGGATCTCAGCTTCCTCATCTGTAAAATATGATAAGAATGCCAACCTATGTCAAAAAGTTGAGAGGATAATGGCCACAGACTGAATTTTATGCTATTATTTTCTCAGACAAGCTGAACTAATGGGACCAGTCCTCTAGCACAGGGATTGGCAAACTTTTTCTGTAAAGGGCTAGATAGTAAACATTTGAGGCTTTGCAGGCCATGTGGTGTCTGTTCCTGAAAGAAGAGAGAGGATATGAACTCAACAGTCCAAGCAGGTTTATTGCTGAACCTGAGAGGGCCCTCTCTGTCCTGGCCAGCAGAACAAAGGAAAGAGGGTCTCTAGCAGGTCAAGAGGCTTTTTATGGCCAGGGCTTTGGCGGGCTCTTTGAGGGGAGGGGTCAGGGGAAAGGTGGGCTTGTGGCTTGCTGATCTGTCCTCTGGACCATGCTTGTAGACTAGGGAAGATGACACCTAGGTCCCTCCAGATGGTGGGTGGGGCTTATTTGAAAGGCGGTACTCAGGTCCAGATTCCATCAGTTCCTATTACTCAACTTGGTGTCATAGTGAGAAAGCAGTCATAGACAGCACATACATGAATGGGTGTGGCTGTGCTCCAGTAAAATTTTATTCATTATAAGCACTGATAACCACTGGAAGTCAGAAAGGCTGACTTTGCATGGAACAAGAAGGGATTAGGGGAATGGGGACTTCATTATCCTGTGGGGAGAGAGCATACATCCCAAGGACAGAGTAGAAAGGTGGGTGTGGGGAAATGAGCCCTGAATGGGGAACAGCTTAAAAGGAGAGCACTGTGAGCTGAGGAAGGGAAAGAAGGGAGAGATAACCTAAATTACATGCCACTGCACAAGATGTGCCCCTTCTCAGTTCCAGGGGTCCTGCGGTATTGTCCTCCTCAGTCCTCAGGATAGCCACACAAAGACTTGGGTGGCAGAGTCCCTAGGCTAATCGTCTCTGGCCATGAGTTGCCTCCCCGTTTATCACAGTGTGCCCTAAAACATCAGTTCCTATGAGTACTGTTAAAAAAATAAAAGGAACAAAACACCCAAAATGGAGTCACTTACACCCCCCAGAAAACCCAGGCTTAATTGTAGGAGGATGACCTTTAACTAGTCAATCTGGAATTTCCTGACACATACTAGCAAGGTAATTGGCGTGATAAGACCCCCTGTTCTTCCCGCTAAAGGAAGATGACTTGCCTAAAACAAATTATTTCTCTTTTTTTTGCTAACAAAACGTTCTCGTCCCACCCTATTTCTGCCTATAAAAGCTTTCCATTTGGTACAACTCTTCAGAGCTCCTCCCTACTTGCTAGATGGAATCTGTATTTGCTGGATGGGATTCATGAATGATTGAGTAAAGCCAATTATTTCTTCAAACTTACTCAGTTGAATTTTTTTGAAAAATACAATGACAAGAAAAAGACTGGGAAGCAGTGAGTTAGGAAATAACTAGTGCTCAAGGCACTCCTGATCTGCCCACCAGCCTAACTGCACAGCTTTGAAATATGCACCTGAAACTGCAAGTCAAAAACTGCTTAAGGTCTTCCTTATCAGGTAAAAGCAGACCAGGTAATTCAGACCAACCCTCCTTCTAAAGACAAGTAAATAAGGTGGACAAAGCATAAGAAATGATATGTTTTAAACCCATCAAAGAGCTGCTAATGTTGTAAGTTATTTGTTCAAGATTTAGGAAATAGATATTTTTAGAATACCATGACCAACTTTATGTCAGACATTTTGACATTTAAATAAAATGGATAAACTCTCTGAAAGCAAAATCAAAATTGATTCAGAAAAAAATAGAAAACTCAAATAACATTAAAGTTGCAGACCCAGAGGGCTTCACAATTGAGTTGTACTAAATATTTGAATTAGATCTAACCCAATATTTTCCAGAGACTAGAAAAAGGTATTACCCAGCTCACTTTATGAGGCTCCTATAACCTTTGTCCTAGAAGCCAACAAGGACAGTTTGAGTAAGGCAAATGACAAGCCATCATTCATAAACATAGATGCAAAAATCCTAAACCAAATTTTAGCAAACCAAGTCCAGCAATGCTTGGAAACAATAATTATCTTGAATAAGTTGAGTTCATTCCCAGAAGCAAGGGTGTTTTGACATTGGAGAATCAACTGTTCTAATCGGCCATATTAATACATTAAAAGAGAAAATCATGTGACAATCTGAGAAGATGAAGAAAACTCATAAAATTCAATATCCATTTGTTGGGCTGATGAACTTGTTCTCCTCGATTCTTGTCCCTGCCGCAACAAAGAATTGAAGGGCAGAGATAAAGTAGTGAAGTAGAATGAAAGTTTTATTTGAATAGACTCCAAGGGAGGAACGGGCTAGAGTCAAGATTGATAAAGGCAGGTTTACTTGCTTACCTGGAGTAGGACAGAGAGAGTGAAGATTATGCTTAAAGTCTGGAAAATAGAATAGAATAGAACAGAGACAAAATGTAATAAATTGAGCAGGAAAAAGTCTTTGAAAATACACACTCCAAGAAAGGGAGTGTGGGCAACCTCAGAAAGAGGAGGTGCACCCAAAAGCTGGGATTCTGTCATCTTAAGGAGTTTCAAGAATGGGATAACGGTAAAGGGTCAGGGGCATAGGCTTGTCAGGCAGTCTCATGATATCTATCTCTGGTGAGAGACATATGTCATTGTCTATAGTTAGTCCTCTAGGTAATTCTGTAGGACAAATCCTTTGTTCCTCTTTAAGATAGTGGCCATTCCCAAGTATTAGGAACATATCAGTTAAGACTGCCTTTCCTTAAATCATTGGCTGATTACCAAAGAATGTTAGTCTAACTTCCCAATTCTATTTCAAAAGTGAAATCTTAGCCTTAAGGTAAGTCCCTCTTGTTCTTATTATGCTAATCTTGGCATTTTTAGGAAAATTAATCTGATGCTTCTCCCTTGTCTCTGCCCTGTCTCACCTGCATTACCTCAAGCAAGTCTCAAGGTTAGCCCAGATTCAGAGCATGTGGAATGAACTCAACATCCCAAAGGGCCTGAGTCATTTCTGGCTCTTCAATTTAATCTGATTAACTCCCTGAGTTCTTGGTGGGCCTTACACTCTTTTCATCCTGCTCTTATCTGTCTTTCTGCCTAACACATTCATGATAAAAACTAATAGCAAAATAGGAGTAGAAAGGAATGTCCTTAATTTGGGAAGTATCTTGAAAAATATTAATCATTAAAAATAGCCATCATTATATTTAATGGTGAGCAACTGAAAGCTTTTCCTTTGAGATCGTGAACATAACAGATACCCATTATCATCACCATTTCTCTTTAACACAGTAGAGGTCCCATGTGGTGCAGTAAGGGGGAAAAATGGTATAAGGTTTTGAGGCGATAAACCAGGATTTTTATTATTTGCATATGACAACATGACTGTTTGTAATGTTCTAAAAGCCTTAAGGAGAGACACTGTTTATTTTCCTCGGTTCTTGTCCCCACCGCAACAAGTAATGGAAGGGCAGAGACTCAGTAGTGAGGCAGAGCATAAGTTTTATTTAAAGTTATACACTTAAAGAGAGAAAGTGTGGGCGTCCACAGAGAGGAGGCACACTGAGAGATTGGGGGTTCCACCTTTAAAGGATTTTTAAGGAGTGTGACAAAGGGCTAGGGGTGTGGACTTCTCAAGTGGTATCAAGATGTTTATCTCTGATGAGAGATATTACTCTCTTCTCTCCATTATCAGTTTTCCAGGTAATTGTGCAAAATTACCTTAACACAAGAAATTTACTGATTCAGTTCCTTCCCAGGATACCAGGTTCCCTCTGGGAACATACCAATCAAGACTGCCTGCCCTGGCCCCAGGGTGGTCTGAGTTATAGTCTGTTCGCTAAAGAACATGCTAAGAATCTTTATTTTTTATTTTTTATTTTGCTATTATTAATGTATAATTACACGAACATTATGGTTACTAGACTCCCCGATTATCAAGTCCCCACAACATACCCCATTATAGTCACTGTCCATCAGCATAGTAAGATGCTATAGAATCACTACTTGTCTTCTCTGTGTTATACTGCATTCCCCTTGTCCCCCCACCCATACATTATAAGTGCTAATCATAATGCCCCTTTTTCCCCCTTATCCCTCCCTTCCCATCCATCCTCCCCAATCCCTTTCCCTTTGGTAACTATTAGTCCATTATTGGGTTCTGTGAGTCTGCCATCTGTTCCTTCTGTTTTTTATTTGATCTTATATTCCACAGATGAGTGAAATCATTTGATACTTGTCTTTCTCCACCTGGCTTATTTCACTGAGCATAATACCCTCTAGCTCCATCCATGTTGTTGCAAATGGTAGGATTTGTTTTCTTCCTATGGCTGAATAATATTCTATTGTGTATATGCACCACCTCTTCTTAATCCATTCATCTACTGATGGACACTTAGGTTGTTTCCATTTCTTGGCTATTGTAAATAGTGCTGCAATAAACATAGGGGTGCATCTGTCTTTTTCAAACTGGGCTGCTGCATTCTTAGGGTAAATTTCTAGGAGTGGGATTCCTGGGTCAAATGGTATTTCTATTTTGAGTTTCTTGAGGAACCTCCATACTGCTTTCCATAATGGCTGAACTAGTTTACATTCCCACCAGCAGTGTAGAGGGTTCCCCTTTCTCCACATTCTCGCCAACATTTGTTGTTGTTTGTCTTTTGGATGTTAGCCATCCTAACTGGTGTGAGGTGATATCACATTGTGGTTTTAATTTGCATTTCTCTGATGATTAGTGATGTGGAGCATCTTTTCGTGTGCCTGTTGGCCATCTGAATTTCTTCTTTGGAGAAGTGTCTATTCATGTCCTCTGCCCATTTCTTAATTGGATTATTTGCTTTTAGTTTGTTGAGGTGCATGAGTTCTTTATATAATTTGAATGTCAACCCCTTATCAGATATGTCATTTATGAATATATTTTTCCATACTGTAGGATGTCTTTTTGTTCGACTGATGGTGTCCTTTGCTGTACAGAAACTTTTTAGATTGATATAGTCCTATTAATTCATTTTTGCTTTTGTTTCCCTTGCCAGGGGGGACATGTTCATGAAGAAGTTGCTCATGTTTATGTCCAAGAGATTTTTGCCTATGTTTTTTTCTAAGAGTTTTATGGTTTCATGACTTACATTCAGGTCTTTGATCCATTTTGAGTTTACTTTTGTGTATGGGATTAGACAGTAATCTAGTTTCATTCTCTTACATGTAGCTGTCCAGTTTTGACAACACCAGCTGTTGAAGAGGCTGTCATTTCCCCATTGTATATCCATGGCTCCTTTATCGTATATTAATTGACCAGATATGTTTGGCTTAATGTCTGGACTCTCTATTCTGTTCCATTGGTCTACAGGTCTGTTCTTGTGCCAGTACCAAATTGTCTTGATTACTGTGACTTTGTAGTAGAGCTTGAAGTCAGGGAGCATGATCCCCCCAGCTTCATTCTTCCTTCTCAGGATTGCTTTGGCTATTCGGGGTCTTTTGTGCTTCCATATGAATTTTAGAACTATTTGCTCTGGTTCATTGAAGAATGCTGTTGGTATTTTGATAGGAATTGTGTTTAATTGCTTTAGGCAGCATGGCCATTTTGACAATATTAATTCTTCCTATCCATGAGCATGGGATGTGTTTCCATTTATTGGTTTCTTCTTTAATTTCTCTCATGAGTGTCTTGTAGTTTTCAGAGTATAAGTCTTTCACTTCCTTGGTTAGGTTTATTCCCAGGTATTTTATTCTTTTTGATGCAACTGTGAATGGAATTGATTTCCTGATTTCTCTTTCTGCTAGTTCACCGTTAGTGTATAAGAATGAAACAGATTTCTGTGTATTAATTTTGTATCCCGGAACTTTGCTGAATTCAGATATTTGATCTAATAGTTTTGGAGTGGATTCTTTAGGGTTTTTTATGTACAATATTATGTCATCTGAAAACAGAGACAGTTTAACTTCTTCCTTGCCAATCTGGATGCCTTTTATTTCTTTGTGTTTTCTGATTGCCATGGCTAGGACCTCCAGTACTATGGTGAATAAAAGTGGGGGGAGTGGGCATCCTTGTCTTGTTCCCGATCTTAAAGGAAAAGCTTTAAGCTTCTCACTGTTAAGTATAATGTTGGCTGTGTGTTTGACATATATGGCCTTTATTATGTTGAGGTACTTGCCCTCTATACTCATTTTGTTGAGAGTTTTTTTAATCATGAATGGATGTTGAATTTTGTCAAATGCTTTTTCAGAATCTATGGAGATGTTCATGTAGTTTTTGTCCTTTTTGTTGATGTAGTGGATGATGTTGATGAATTTTTGAATGTTGTACCATCCTTGTATCCCTGGAATAAATCCTACTTGATCATGATGGATGATCTTTTTGATGTATTTTTGAATTCGGTTTTCTAATATTTTGTTTAGTATTTTTGCGTCTATGTTCATCAGGGATATTGGTCTGTAATTTTTTTGTGTGTCGTGTCTTTGCCTGGTTTTGGTATTAGAGTGATGCTGGCCTTATAGAATGAGTTGGGAAGTATTCCCTCTTCTTCTACTATTTGGAAAACTTTAAGGAGGATGGGTATTAAGTCTTCATTAACGGTTTGTTAAAATTTAGCAGAGAAGCCATGTGGCCAGGAGTTTTGGGTAGTTTTTTGATTACCAATTCAATTTCTTTGCTGGTAATTGGTCTATTCAGTTTTTCTGTTTCTTCCTGGGTCAGTCTTGGAAGGTTGTATTTTTGTAGAAAGTTGTCCATTTCTTCTAGGTTATCCAGTTTGTTACCATATAATTTTTCATATGCTATGAATCTTACTTCTTAACTTCCTGGGTTTTAAAATGCAATCTTGGCTGTAAAACTGAATCTTCCTGTTTTTACTATGCTTATATTATATTTTACTTGATTAGGGGCTGGAGGAGCCAAAAACAGCATATCGGTTAAGTTAAAAAATAAGCTGGGCCTTTTATCAGGCTAAAGTAAATCTTACAATAACACGATCAAAATGAAGACATGGGCTATGTGCTTGGATACTTTTCTTTATCTGTGGAATATCTGGATATTCTAAGTTACTCCTGGCCTTTGGAATTTCAACTGATTAATTCATGAACTCTGTGAGTCTTTTCTGGCTCTCTAGTTTTATCTGGTTAACTCGTTTTTTTTGTTAAGGTATTATTGATATACAGTGTTATGAAGGTTTCACATGAAAAAACAATGTGGTTACAACATTTACCCATATTATCAAGTCCCCACTCATACCCCAATTCAGTCACTCTCCATCAGTGCAGTAAAATGACACAGATCCACTGTTTGCCTTATCTGTGCTACACTGTTTTCCCCGTGATTCCCCACACCATGTGTACTAAACGTAATACCCCTCAATCCCCTTCTCCCTCCTTCCCCACCCGCCCTCCCACACCCCTCCCCTTCGGTAACCACTAGTTCCTTCTTGGAGTCTCTCAGTCTGCTCCTATTTTGTTCCTTCAGTTTTGCTTCATTGTTATACTCCACAAATGTGGGAAATCATTTGGCACTTGTCTTTCTCCACCTGGCTTATTTCACTGAGCATAATATCATCCAGCTCCATCCATGTCATTGCAAATGGTAGTATTTGTTCTCTTCTTATGGCTGAATAGTATTCCATTGTGTATATGTACCACCTCTTCTTTATCCATTCATCTACTGATGAACACTTAGGTTGCTTCCATATCTTGGCTATTGTAAAAAGTGCAGCGATAAACATAGGGGTGCATATGTCTTTTTGAATCTGAGAAGTTGTATTCTTTGGGTAAATTCCAAGGAGTGGCATTCCTGGGTCAAATGGTATTTCTATTCTTAGGTTTTTGAGGAACCTCCATATTGTTTTTGCACAATGGTTGAACTAGCTTACATTCCCACCAGCAGTGTAGGAGGGTTCCCCTTTCTCTGCATCCTCGCCAGCATTTGTTGTTCTTAGTGTTTTGGATGCTGGCCATCCTTACTGGTGTGAGGTGATGTCTCATTGTGGTTTTAATTTGCATTTCCCTGATGATGATTAGTGATGTGGAGCATCTTTTCATGTGTCTGTTGGCCATCTGAATTTCTTCTTTGGAGAACTGTCTCTTCATATCCTCTGCCCATTTTTTAATCGGGTTGTTTGCTATTTGGGTGTTGAGGCATGTAAGTTCTTTATACATTTTTCTGGTTAACTCTTTGTGGGTAAAATTGTAATATTTCCAGAATATCTTGCCTGGCTTTAGTTCATCTGCATATCAATAGGCGTTCAGAGGTGGAAAGAAGTATGGCTTTAGTGCATTTGCATCATTCCTCAGGGGTGGAGAGAAGTTCATCTCCTTATCATTGGGTAATTACCTGGGCAAGGAGGGCTTATCTGAACCTGTGAGGTGAGGGGAAGGCCAGGTTTTGGCTTCTGCTGGAGCAGGAAAGAGAGAAACGGCCCAGACTGCAGTTTGTAAGCAATAAATGGATTTAAAACTTTATTTCTCCCTTTGACTGATTTTGGCTTTTAGGAATATTTAGCCCCAGGATTTCTTCTTCCTGGACTTACACTCTTTGAATCCCTTTTAGTTGGCTTTACTGGCCTTATTGTCTCTCCATCCCCTCATATCTATTTTCCTGCCTAACAAATGTAAATACAGATGAATGATTAGAATTAATGAGACTGTTCAACAAGGATACTGGATAGAAGATCTCTATACAAAATTCAATGTTTTCCCATATAATGACAACAGTTAGAAAAACGGAGATTAAAAAATACAATATGCCAGTAGCATCATTTAAAAGAAACTTGGAATATCAGGTTGAGGAATTTATGGGTAAGTGTTCTGATGTCTGCAGTTTACTTTGAAATACACCAAAAATGATGTGAATTAATAGATGGGTAGAGGGATGAAAATGATGCCGGGGTTCTTGTTCACGAAGCCGAAGAATGAGCTTAGCAAACACCCAAGGTAGGAGAGTGAGGTACAGGCTTTTATTTAGAAATAAAGTGGAAGGACAGAGCTCCCAGCTCATGCCAGGAGGGGACAAGAGAGTCCGGAGTGATGGGTTGTCTAGGGGTTTTATAGGTAGATGAGGAATTTCCAAGAACATGAAAAAATGGCTTAGGGGTGTGGACTTGTACCACCTGACCTACCCTCAAGGTGGGCTGGGTTGTTCTCTGCTTGCTAGGGTTGTTTACAGTGAAGTCACGGGTTATACTGAGATACCCTTCTTTATTTGTGAAACATTCAAGCATTCTAGGCCCAGTTGGTCCTGGCCTTTGACTTTTTTTTTTTATTTTAGTATCATTAACCTACAATTACATGAGCAATATTGGGATGATTAAACTACCCCCTTCATCAGGTCCCCCCCACCAACCCTATTACAGTCACTGTCCATCAGTGTAGTGAGATGAGAATCACTACTTGTCTTCTCTGAGCTGTACAGTCCCCCCCGTGCTCCCCCACCCTATGTCTGCCAATCATAATGCCCCTTTTACCCTCTTATCCCTCCCTTCCCGCCCTTCTTCCCCAGTCCCTTTCCCTTTGGTAACTATTAGTCCGTTCTTGGATTCTGTGAGTCTGCTATTGTTTTGTTCCTTCAGTTTTTTTTTTTCCTTTGTTCTTATGCTGCACATATGAGTGAGATCATTTGGTACTTGTCTTTTTCGGCCTGGCTTATTTCACTGAGCATAATACCCACCAGCTCCATCCATGTTGTTGCAAATGGTAGGATTTGTTTTTTTTCTTTTTCCAAAAAATATCAAGAGTATTTTATTTATTTTTTATTTTTTATTTTTTTCTCTTTCAGGGCAGAATTATTTGACCCATTTATTTATTTATTTATTTATTTATTTATTTTTACAATTTATTTTATTTTAGTATCATTAACCTACAATTACATGAGCAATATTGAGATGATTAAACTACCCCCTTCATCAGGTCCCCCCCACCAACCCCATTACAGTCACTGTCCATCAGTGTAGAGAGATGAGAATCACTACTTGTCTTCTCTGAGCTGTACAGTCCCCCCCGTGCCCCCCCACCCTATGTCTGCCAATCGTAATGCCCCATTTACCCTCTTATCCCTCCCTTCCCACCCATCTCCCCAGTCCCTTTCCCTTTGGTAACTGTTAGTCCATTCTTGGGTTCTGTGAGTTTGCTGCTGTTTTGTTCCTCCATTTTTTTTTTCTTTGTTCTTATACTCCACATATGAGTGAGATCATTTGGTACTTGTCTTTTTCGGCCTGGCTTATTTCACTGAGCATAATACCCTCCAGCTCCATCCATGTTGTTGCAAATGGTAGGATTTGTTTTTTTCTTATTGCTGCGTAATATTCCATTGTGTATATGTACCACATCTTCTTAATCCATTCATCTACTGATGGACACTTAGGTTGCTTCCATTTCTTGGCTATTGTAAATAGTGCTGCAATAAACATAGGGGTGGATCTGTCTTTCTCAAACTGGGCTGCTGCATTCTTGGGGTAAATTCCTAGGAGTGGGATTCCTGGGTCAAATGGTATTTCTATTTTGAGTTTTTTGAGGAACCTCCATACTGCTTTCCACAATGGTTGAACTAATTTGCATTCCCACCAGCAATGTAGGAGGGTTCCCCTCTCTCCACATCCTCGCCAACATTTGTTGTTGTTTGTGTTTTGGATGTTGGCCATCCTCACTGGTGTGAGGTGATATCTCATTGTGGTTTTAATCTGAATTTCTCTGATGATTAGCGATGTGGAGCATTTTTTCATGTGCCTGTTGGCCATCTGAATTTCTTCTTTAGAGAAGTGTCTATTCATGTCCAGTGCCCATTTCTTAATTGGGTTATTTGCTTTTTGTTTGTTAATTCCTTGATCGTGTCTTGAACCTGATTCATTCTGCTGTTGAGCCCGTCAATGTCTTGTCTCATATCTGCATTGTCTTTCCTCACTTCCCTCACTTCCTCCCTCAGCTCTTGCACATTTTTCTGTAGATCCGTCAGCATGGCTATGACTTTTATTCTGAATTCTTTTTCTGGAAGACTGTGAATGTCCATTTCTTCAGATTCTTTCTCCGGGGTGCTGTTTGTCTGAAGCTTTGTCTGTATCATATTTTTCTGACTTCTCCTGACTATAGAATTAGTTGTTGGTAGTTGTCACATATGTCCGCTGGGCTCTTTATGACTTTAAAAAGGAAAGAGAAGAGAGGAGAGAAAAGAAAAAAAGAAAACAAAGAGAAGAAAAAAAAAATACTTCTACTAATAAAAAAAGTAAAAAGAGAGAGAGAAAAAGGAAAAGAAAGAAAAAGAAAAATCAGCAAGACGTAAAAGAAAAAAGACAACAACAACCACAACAAAAAAGAAATAACAAAAAAACAAAAAGAAAATAAAAACAAAAAAAACGCCCACCGGGGGTGGTTTCTGTGTGAATGCTGTTGGTGGCGCTATTGCTCCACTATTCCAGAGCCGTGGCCACGTCGCTCCACACGTCCCTTTAAAGCCGTGGCCGGGGTGAGAGTGAATGGGAGGCTGTTGAAAGAGAGGGAAAGACAAAAAAAGGAAAAGAAAGGGGAGAAAAAACAATAACGAAAAAGAAAAGAAAAAAAGGAAAAAAAAGCCCCTGGGAGTGGGTTCTGTGTGAATGCTGCAGGTGGCGCTGTTGCTCCACTATTCCAGAGCCATGACCGCGCTGCTCCGCAAGGCCCTTTATAACTCTGGCTGGGTTGGGAACGAATGGGAAGCTGTTGATCTCTGTGGGGGTCTTAATAGCAGTCACCCTTTCCCAGTCGCCAGCTGAGGGGTCCAAAGCTCCCCAGGACTCCCAGCATGCTGGGCTCAGCTTGTGGGACTATCCAGCCCCTCTACTGAGCTCCTGTCTCTTTATGACCGCTGAGAAAGAGCGCGCGCTTTTCTTCCCTTTTTTTTTCCCTTCTCTTTCCTTCCCGGAGCTTGCCGCAGGCAACTTGCACGTTCAGGGCTGGGACCCTGTGTCCTCTGTCTCTCCAATCTCCACTACACCGCCGGCTGTGTGTTGGCACTCCCGGCACAGACTTCCACTCCCTCCCGGCTCTGAATCCTCTCCTCCTGCTGGAGCGCTGGGGGAGAGGAGCGCTGGGACCTTCCGGGGTCGCGGCTTGTACCTTATCTGCCTTGCCGGGACTCCCACCGGAGTGCTGGGGTGGAGGAGCGCTCTGGTCTCGCTGGGTCGCGGCTCTGTCCCACCTTGCTGGGTGCCGAGTCCTCTCTCCGGAGTGTCTGACTGCCGGAGCTCTGGAGGGAAGGAGCGCTCGGTCCGCCAGGGTCGTGGCTCTGTACCTTACCCGCCTTGCTGGGACTCCCGCCGGAGTGCTTGGGTGGGTGGAGAAGCGCTCTGGTCTCGCTGGGTGCCGAGTCCTCTCTCCGGAGTGGCTGACTACCAGAGCTCTGTACGCTGTGCACTTTCCTGTGTATTCTGGTCTCTCTTTTAGGGATAGTTGTATTTGCTGTATTTTCGTGAATAAATATAATGTTGGGAGGAATTTTTCTGCCAGTCCGCTTACATCGCCATCTTCCTGGAAGTCTGGCGGCCTTTGACTTTTAACTGACCTCATAGAAGATGTCTATATTCTTAGTCTGTTATCTTTATTCTAGAGAATTAGTGTGACCTTGATTTTGCATAATGCTTAACACAGAGTTTCGAAAGGGACTTCTTTGCCCATTGTTATATTGCTCTGACTGTAAATATCCCACTGTGCTTTTTCTGGTGGCCCTCACCCTACTCTGACTACACCCATGGTCCCTGTCTCAAAAAGATGAGGAGATACATGGTAAAATAAGTATAGTGAAATGGTAATGGTAAAATCAAGGTGATGGGTATATTGGTGTTCACTGTAAAATTCCTTCACCTTTTCTGTACATCCTGCCCATCATTCCCACACTAGGAGCTGTTTCAAGGATGTAGCTTTGAGAGAGTAAAGTGTTATTAGACCATTGGACTGAATATTTGACTGAACCCAGTTAAGGATTTTATATGAACCTTTAAGATTCTGGCAGGCAGATGTGGAGATCTACTTATCTTGGGGCCACCTAAGGCAAACCTCATATGTAAATTCTCTTACTTATTAAACCTGTCGCATACCAATCTGGAGTGGTCTGCCTCTTTCTTTGTTCTCTCCTTGCCCTCCATTTATGGGAGCCAGTTTCAAATTTCACCCAGCGAATGAACCAACAATTGTAAAAAAGGCATGTTCCATAGATTCAGTACAATTACAATGAAAACGTCAGCAGGTTTTCTTTGTGGAATCTGACAAGCTGATTAAAAAATACATATGGAAATCCACAGGGCCAAGGTCAGCCAAGACACTCTTGAACATAGTGGGAGGAATTGCTCTACCAGATATCAAGACTTATTGTCAAGCTATTATTGATTAATATAGTGTGATATTAATGCAAGGAAAGATAAATAAGCCAGTGTAGAACAGAGAGCCCAGAAAGAGATTGCTGAATATATGCATGCTGCATAATAAAAAAAGGATGGTCTTTTCAACAAATGATTCTGGTACAAGTGTCTATCTATATTGAAACAAAGAAACTGGACCCCTTACTGAAAGGGGGGGTTCTTCAGCTACCCGAATCACTCATTCAGGAAGAGAGGACATGAGATCTCCAGCAGCGAAGTTTATTGCCTGAAAGACAGAATGGCGTCTCTAAAGGAGGGAGCAGCAGTGGCAGCAAGGGGGAAGCTACTTATAAAGGAAATTGAGCGGGAAGTTGGTCCCATGACTTCTATGCATTACAGGGTTCAGGAAGAGGGGGTGCTGATTGGATGGTTTAAAACAAGTGTGTCTTGTACATTTTCTATAGGTTGAGCTCAGCTGGCGCCGAGTTGCCGGCTGATGTAATTTAGAAGATATGTAGGTAAAGGGAAGTAGTTACCTTTTATGGTAAGGGCAGGTTACCTTTGCCCTTTACAGTCGGGTGGCTGGTCGTTGCTAGGGAAACTATCTAGAATGAGGGTCACTTGAACAATGGGTGGGTTTTCCAGTAACTAGAACACATTTTTCTTAGAACTAGGTTGGGGGTGAGGCCTTGGGGGGATTCAAGGCTGGGGTGCAGCTGCTGCAGGTGATACAAAGGGGGGGACTTGCTATGCCCGGAGGCAGTTCTGGGTTCTAACACTTACCTCATACTATACATAAAATCATGCCAGGTAGATTAAAGATCTAAACAAAAAAGACTAAACAACAAAGATTCTATAAGGGAAAATTTGGGAGTAAGGAAAGATTTCTTTAAAAAGACACTGAAAGCACTAACCATAAAAAAAAGACTGATGAATTTGAGAGCATTAAAATTAAGAAATTCTGTTTATCAGAACATACCATAGAGGTGAAAAGACAAGCCAGAGTGGAAGCAGATATTCCCAAAAAGCCTAGTAGGAAAAAAGGCTATTTTTGAAAATTAATAAAGAACTCCTATAAATCAATAAGAAAAAAGACAACAGTGGAAAAATAGGCCAGAGACTTGAATAGTCACTCTACAAAACTATAAATCCAAGTAGATAATAAACATATGAAAAGTTGTTTAACCTCATTGGTAATTAGGCAAGTGCAAATTAAAACCACAATGCAATATTATTGCATACCCACTCTGTTGGTGAAAATTAAAAGCCTGACACTAACAATGGCTGACAAGAACATGGAGCAACGGTGTGATGGTAAGTTGTTACAAATACTTTAGACAACTGTGTGGTATTATTTACTAAATTTGGAGATACACATATTTCATGATTGAGCAGCTCTACACAGGTATGTATCTGGCATAAATACATTCTTATGTACTCTTATGTACCCTGGGAGATATATATATGTATGTATTATGTGTGCATTTACATGAGTGTGTGTGTGTTTATAGAAGCTGTCCCTCAAGAGTAGAATAGTTAAATAAAGCATGCTATAATTACCCGGAGGAATATTAGACACCAATGAAAAGGAGTAAACTATAGCTATAATCAAAAATGTATAACGTGGAGAGTTGGGTCCTTTGTTCTTGCTTGGGCACTTACATGAATGAGGTTTGTATCATGATATACAGGGGCAGAGATAATGTTAAGGCTATGGTCTGAGGGGCCTTTCCAACTGTGCTTAATGGTGGCATGTGACTAAGCAGTGTTTTGTATTGACATATATATATATATATATATAAGCCAAGAACTTAAGAAAGGTAATAATTGCTGAATAGGTGGCATAGATTTAGGTTCTGTTTTAGTCTAGGGCTGGTGACTAGTATGTTAAGCCCTGGTATGAAATATGGGTATGGACTCTGTCCCAGCCTTAGTGAAAGCTGTCTTCTTTTATACAGTCATAATATGGCTTTAGGCTCTTGGCCGAGTAGGTACTTCTGGGCACTTAAAATATGTTGAGAGGTTGTATGGCTATGGGCCTGGTTCTCACTGGGGCTGACTTTTGGCTTGCTGGGTCTAGTTACCAGTATGGTTAGGGGACGCTCAGAGTGCTGTGGAGGCTACTGTAGTGCAGTGACTTATACATGGTAGGTGCTCAATAATTATTGATTTAATGAATGAAAGAAAGGTTTCACAAAATGATGTATACTTATACAAACGCTGTTCTGTCCTCGGCACATGTCACCTCCTGGTTTGAGAAGTAGTGGTATGGTCATGGTTTAGGTTAGACTTGAATTCCAGTGTACTTAACTGTGGTTTTGGAAAGGCTGTGGTCTGGTGGGAATCATGGGATAGATTTAGACTTTCTGGTCCAGTGCTGACTCATGAGTAAGGCTTAGGTGGTTTGGGCCGTTATAGGTAGGGACTATCCTTTGCTGAACAGTGGTATGGATATAGATCTTTATCTGTGATGCTGGGGTTCTTGTTCAGGAAGCCGAAGAATGAGCTTAGCAAACAGGCAAGGTAGGAGAGCAAGGTACAGGCTTTTATTTAGAAATAAAGTGAGAGAAAAGAGCTCCTGGCTTTTTCCTAAAGAGTAAGTTAAGTGCAATCTTATCTTTAAAGTGGAATCTTTCTTGCCTTTTATTATGTTGTTTACAGCTGGGTCTGCACTCTAAATTAGTTGCCCAGTTTGCAAAACCACTCCATCAGATCTGAAAGAGGAAAGACAGCACATAGGCCTGGGCCTTTTAGCATGCTAAAGTCAATCTTACACATGATTACAAATGATTAGCATAATAAAAACATGCTACTCTTCTTTATCTGGGGAACATTAACTGATCTTACTGAAGAATGACTCTAGAGATTAATGTTTAACACAGTTTTGGTGGGGGGTTTCCTTGCATGTAGTTACCTTGCTCTGACTGCATATATTCTGCCTTGCATTTTCCGGAGGCCCTCCCCCTACTCTGACTATACCCACAGTCCCTGTCTCATCTGAACCGGAGAAATCCTACTGATCTGGTATCTTTTGGAAGATCATCTGTTCGGTGATTTGCAGAGTGGAGGTCTGCATAAGGGCTCTGAACTAGGCAGACACCCGCCAGCTTACTGGCTACTATGGTTAAGCACTTTGGGCTTTCTGAGGCCTCCTTTACGTTGGGCTGAGACACAGTGTGTGAAGGAATCCTAGACTGAGCAGGGGCCATGCATGGTTGCTGGACCATGGTACAGTAAATGAGCTCTGCTCCTGATAGAAAGAGGTGACTTGGTAGGGGAAAAAAAATCAGTCAAGAAAACGAGATTAGTCCAAATAAATCTGATGAAATATCACTTAAAAATATTGCTGCAAAAACTCTAATAAGATGCTAACAAAGAGAATACCATCATGCTATCACCATGACCAAATGGAATTCATCTTAGAAATGTGAAGATGTTTCAGTATGTTGAAATATGCTAATATAGTATTTATTATATGAGTAGGTTAAAGGTAAAAAATCATATGATCCTTTGGATATATGCCCAAAAAGACATCTGAGTGAATTCAGTGTTTCTTATGATAGTATTCTATAAAACCTTAGTGAAACAGGAATAGATTTATATTGTCTTAACATGATTTGAAAAATTGACCTCAAAGAAAAGCCAGTATCATCTTCATTTTTTTTCTGAACTACCTCCTGTCTGCTCTTTTACAGCTTGAGTACCAAGCAACTGAATACACCCTAAAGCAAACTTTTACAGCTTAGATTGAAAGAAAAATTTACTTTCAGCAATCTCTTGTAATAGAGAATAACCTTTCACTATCTGGCTCTGACAGAAGGTAGCGATGCTGCCTAGAGTCATATGTGTTATGTAAATCTGTGGAAGTGGCCCTGGAAGCCTTCTGACAGGCTGAATGGAAGCTGGGTTCCCTGGCTAGAGGTGGGGCAGCTGGCTGAGCAGGAAGCTAAAGTGTTCCTTTTTCTGTGGATTGAGAATGTGAGAGAGTGTGTCACCATAAGATTACAAAACATAGAGTCAAAGAGAAGTGTTATGTAATGAATAGTCTGGGCTGGTGGCAGAGTGTGTGTGTGTGAGAGAGAGAGAGAGACTGTCTAGTATGGATCCTATCTGATACTTGAAATATTTAAAAGATACCTCAAGGGTCAGAGCATGAGGAAACTTAGGTATAGCCAACAAATGGGATAGATGAGGTGGTCTATACTAGAATAGCTTAGGATCTCAGCTCTTAGTCCTTGTTTTCCTTACCACCTGTTTCTACTATTTGATTTGCTAGTTTAAATGCTAGCCCTTGACGTCCACCTATGACCTATGAAGCAGTCATTGAGTTTATTCTACATTTCTCCTTCGCTCCTATTCTGAGTTGTATTTCTATTTTGTCAGAGAATGTTCTTCGATTCGTATCCTCAGCTTTGCTTTTGTCTTAGTTTTACAATTAAGTCTATTCAATTCTCATTATCTGTTCTTTTGCCAAAAATTTCCAATCATTTCTTGGTTGGATGAAACTTGACCCCTAGTAGAATCCTCAAAAGAGTTCCTGAATACATTTCTTGAATTCTTGGAAGTTTAAAACTGAAATCCTTGGCTCAGACTTTTTTTTTTACTTCAGTTTCTTCAAAATGTTTCTTCATTCTTGTCTTTCTATAATCCTATCAAGTAGTTTGATGCCACCTGATTTTCTTTTCTTGCAGGGCATTTGTTTTTTGTTTGGGTCTGTTTTTTCTCTGTAGACCCAAAGGATTTTTTAAATAACTAATGTCTGTTTTACTAGACTGTGCCTCAGACTTGACAATTTTCCCAGTTACACAACGGGCTCCATAAATATGTAGAATCAGCTCTTATTTTATTTCCAGAACATATGGTTAAGATTCTAATGTTAAATATTAGTTCCCTTCCATTCTTTGCTTTTTATTTTTAAGAGATCCAAGATATATAATATCTTCTGTTTCCTCTTTACCTTTGTTTTGTTTTGGCCGTCTGGGCTCTTTTTCATTCTTTCTTTCCTTTACTATATTTTTCAATCATATCCCTTCTTGCTTGGGTACTTTGTCATTTAGTCCTCTGAGATGATTTTGTTTTTCCTTACATTTTTTCCCTGAGTTCAGTCAGCACTCATTTCACAGTTTCCTGTTAGTTTCTGTTCTGAGATTTTGAATGTCTGATTCATAGTATTTGGTCATATCTGTAATTGCTTGTTTAATATATTGAATTAATCCTTTTCTCTTCTTCCTGGTTGTTTTTATCAGGGGATGTTATTTTTATCAGCAGAGAGTTTTGATTTTCACTTTCCTTGTCTTTTTTCTTTTCTGATGGTAGCTTTGCGCAGATGTTGTGTTCTTTTTTCTAATCATTATAAACCGTTGGAAGTTTCTGGTTCAGCAATAACAGTTGATGCTATAGGGAAAATTGGACTTAGATGTCTTACTTGGTTTATTTGGCTCAAGAACACCCTCTTCTGTTGATACACTAAAGTACACTCTCTTTAATAAACGGGGCTTTGCGGGGATGGGTCATTTGAACTTCTGATTCTGTGGCGCTGTTCCTCCAATGGCAGCTTCTTCCTTCCAAGTTACATTACTGTCGCCTTCCTTCTGGAGCCTTTCATCCAGTGCAGTTTTCAGGCCCCTTCATTTTGACTCTGAGTGCTCAGATCCACCAGGTCTCAAACCTGTTCTTAGTATTTACTTAGGGTGGGACTGTCTCTGGCATATAGCAGCTCCAGGTGCCTGGGGGCACTAAGAGTATGGGATTACCTTAATCCATGTTTAAACCTTGACATTTTCTGAGTAGTTCAAAAGACAAAGCCAAAATGTAGATATCATGAAGACTGATCGACCTCTGGTTCATCCTTGCTCCTACAGTGTAGCCCTCTAATTTTCAAGCCCAAAGCAGGGAATAGTTTATCTCAAGAGTCCAATTGTTGTCCTCCTCTCTCTATGAGGCCCCCAAAGAGCAGCTCAGCACCTCAGATGCCTCTTTGGAATAGACGAACACCCTCAGGTTTCCAGCATGCTTTGCTAATCTCTCTGGGTCTCTCTCCTCTCTCAAGTCCCCCCTCAGTCATGGCTCACCAGAAGGTATTAACAGTCTGGAACCAAAGCTTGAGGATTTTTTGTTTCCCCATTTCCGGACTGCACTCCTCTGTGTCCCCTTTCCAGAACAGGGTCTGTGTTGCACTAGGAGTCCCCCTTTGGCTGGCACTCAGCTCCAACTGAGCCCCAACTCTTTGATTCCCCATGCCCACCCATAAGCACTCTTGTCTATCATCTGTTTCCTGGGGTGGTGTGGGGGACAAATGACCCCAGAAGGAAAAAGACCACAGTGGGATCCTAGTGGTGTGTGTGTGTGTGTGTGTGTGTGTGCGTGTGTGTAGTGAGAGACAGAGAGATTATCTATCCAGGGTTTAGGGTCTAGCATTTTGCTGGCTTCAGGTCACTAACTCATTGTTTCATTTGTCCCCCTCGCTTGAGTTATCTCTAGACTGGCAAATGCCTATGGATAGAAGGGACTCTGACTCACTTCTTTGGGTTCTGGCCACACAATACCCTCACCACTGCCATCCTGGCCCAAGCTACATCACTTGTCCCCTGCATATAATTGGTCTCCCTACTGCCACCTTTGCTCCCCTGTTCTCCTCATAGAACTCACAGTGACCCTTTAAAAGAATAAATCAAACATGGCACTTCTTTATTTAAAATATACCAGTGGCTTTTAAACCCACTCGGAATAAAACTCAGAGTCCTTCCTGTGACCTATAAGGACATACATAACCTGGCCACTGGTTATCACTCAGATCTCATCACCTGTACGTTAGTTGCACCAGCTTCCTTGCAGTTCCTCAAACAAGCCCATCATGCTTGAGCCTTAGGGCTTTGTGCTTACTGCTTGCAGTGGTCTTTATCCTGATATATCCTGATACTTGCAGGGCTGGTTCATTCGCCTCCTTTCAGTTTCCGCTCAAGTTTCACTTATTGGAAAGGCCTTCTGTCTTGCCAATGGGTTTCAGCCCCGGGCAAGTTCGCTATGGATTCGATGTGACCAAAGAAATTGACAGCAGAACGTTCTTTGGGGTGAAAGGGTTTATTACCCGACTTGTTCTCCTGGCGGCAGGTCGAGCACTAGTGTCTCTGCATCCGCCCAGAGCACTGGGCCGAGCTCTCTCTATAGCACAATAATTGCTTATTGCCTAAAGGTGTGAAAGCAGTAGCCTAGCAACAGGCCAGTTACATCATCAGGTGGTTTAAGTTCAGTGAGGATCCTGGCCATAGGAACCCCAACTTCCCCAAACCTTACCTGACCACTCTCTATAAAATACCATTCCTCTCCCTTTATTTTACCTTCTCTTATCCAGCTTTCTTTTCTTCATAGCACTTGTCACCAATTGTCATAGCATATGTTTATTTCTTTTATTAAATAAGTAGTGGGTTTTCCTCTCCCACTAGATTGTAAGCTCTGTGTAAACAGTGACTTCACTTAATTAAATGAATTTATTTCTCATGTCCAGCATCCTAAACAGTGCCTTGCACATTATGTGCAATGAATAAATACTATAAATACTATAGGAAGGATGAAATTGTATAAAACGTACATAAAAGAAACAAAATTCTTTTCAGAGAGACATGAAAAGACTGAATTTTGCGATGGTATTAATTGCTCCTCAATTTGTTTTATAAACTTATACCCATTCTGATTTTAAAAATCCCACAGAATGAAAAGATGGCAGCGTGAGAGGTGAGACAGAGGCTTCCTCCTTTTAAAACAGCATATAATACAAAAATATAATTAATAAAACTATTCCTGAAAGAGCAACAGGAAAGAGGACTGTACCATACTACAGACACCTGGAGAAAAGAGCAGACCTCATGAAACAGGGTAACGTACCAAAGCTGTGGCCCGGAGGGACCCAAGCCCTTCCCCCACCCCAGCTCACAGGCAGGAGGAAAAGAAACTGAGCAGGGAGGGAGTGGAGGCCTGGGAATGCTGAATACCTAACTCTGGAGATCTTCTCTGGGAACACAAACCTACATTTCATGGTGCTGGTGTGGTACTCTCGTTAGTAGGGAGGTGGAAAGCTAAGACAGGCAGAATTCCTGGAGAGACTGAGATTCCATCTGCTTGTGGAAAGCAGGGATCCATAGCCAGCTGCTCTGGGACAAAAGAAAGGCGGGCAGTCTGAGAGACTTTCTAACAAGGAAGCCCTTAGCAAGAGGGCTGCTGAAGGGGCAAGGATTGCACACAGCTTGCTGCTCAGGAGAAAGAACAGGTAGACAAAATTGTCTGGGTGCACTCTGCCCAGCAGGTTGGGAGCTTTCACGATCTTCAGGTGCTCCAGCTCCCTGGATGGCTACACTGCTCCAAGGACTCCTCTGTGATACGCAGCCTACTGTGCCTTTCTCCCGGCCAGCCCCACCTGGCTCACAAATGGGCAAACATTCCCTGGTGTTAGGCCAGCCAGAAGGAATATCTGTCTACAGCAACTACAAATGCAAAGCATACAGGCTAATACCTGTGTGCTCAGCCCACTGGTTCAGGCAGTGGAGTCAGGCATAGCAGCCTAGAAGCAGGGAACAGCTCTTTCCTCTCCCCAGGCACCAGTGCCACTCCCCTGCGACACCCAACATTGCTTCAGAGGCTGAGCAGCTCCAGAGAGTAGAGCTTCTGGGCACTAGAGGGCACCATATACAAATATGAAATGCCAAAGAAACCTGGTTCAGCGTAAAATTATTAATACAACTCCTGAGAAAGATTTAAATGACGTTGACCTCATGAATCTTCCTGAAAGGGAATTCAAAATAAAAATCATTAACATGCTTATGGAGGTATGGAAAGATATTAATAACTCAGGAATGAATTCTAGTCGGAGATCCAATCGTTGACGAGCACAATGGACAGTATTAAAAGCAGATTGGATACAGTGGAGGAGACGATAAATGAAACAGAAACTAGAGAAGAGGAATACAAAGAGTCAGAGGCACAGAGAGACAAAAGGATCTCTAAGAATGAAAGAATATTGAGAGAACTGTGTGACCAATCCAAATGGAACAATATTCACATTATAGGGGTACCAGAAGAAGAAGAGAGAGAAAAAGGGAAAGAAAGTGTCTTTGAGGAGGTGATTGCTGTAAACTTCCCCAAACTTGGGAAGGAGATAGTCTTTCAGACCATGGAGATGCACAGATCTCCCAACACAAGGGACCAAAGAAGACAACACCAAGACATACAGTAATTAAAATGTTAAAGATCAAGGATAAGGACACACTCTTAAAAGCAGCCAGAGAGAGAAATAAGATCATATACAAAGGAAAGCCCATCAGGCTATCATCAGACTTCTCAACAGAAACATTACAGGCCAGAAGGGAGTGGCATGATGTATTTAATGCAATGAAGCAGAAGGGCCTGAAACCAAGATTACTTTATCTGGCAAGATTATCATTTAAATTTGAAGGCAGGATTAAACAATTTCCATATAAGCAAAAGCTGAGAGAATTTACCTCCCAGAATCCATTTGTACAGTGTATTTTGGAGGGACTGCGATAGATGGAAGTGTTCCTAGGGTTTAATAGCTGTCACCAGAGGTAATAAAATCACAGTAAAGAAAGTAGAACAGCTAATTACTAAGCAAATGCAAAATTAAATTAACTATCCCCAAAGTCAATCAAGGGATAGAAAAAGAGTACAGAATATGATACCTAATTTATAAAGAATGGAGGAGGAAGAAAAAAGAGGAGAAAAAAAAGAACCTTTAGATTGTGTTTGTAATAGTATATTAAGTGAGTTAAGTTAGACTCTTATATAGTAAGGAAGTTAACCTTGAAACTTTGGTAACCATGAATCTAAAGCCTGCAATGCCAATAAGTACATACCTATCCATAATCACCCTAAATGTAAATGGACTGAATGCACCAATTAAAAGACATAGAGTCACTGAATGGATAAAAAAGCAAGACCCATCTATATGCTGCCTTCAAGAAACTCACTTTAAACCCAAAGACATACACAGACTAAAAACGAAGTGAGAGAAAAAGATATTTCATGCAGCTAATAGGGAGAAAAAAGCAGGAGTTGCAGTACTTCTATCAGACAAAATAGACTTCAAAACAAAGAAAGTCACAAGAGACAAAGAAGGACATTACATAATGATAAAAAGGTCAATCCAACAAGAAGATATAACCATTATAAATATCTATGCGCTCAACAGAGGATAACCTACATATGTGAAACAAATACTAACAGAATTAAAAGAGGAAATAGAATACAATACATTCATTCTTGGAGACTTCAACACTCCACTCACTCTGAAGGACAGATCAACCAGACAGAAAATAAGTAAGGAGACAGAGGCACTGAACAACACATTAGAACAGATGGACCTAACAGATATCTACAGAACTCTACACCCAAAAGCAGCAGAATACACATTCTTCTCAAGTGCACATGGAACATTTTCAAGAATATATCATGTACAAGGCCACAAAAAGAGCCTCGGTAAATTCAAAAAGATTGATATTGTACCAACCAGTTTCTCAGACCACAAAGGTATGAAACTAGAAATAACTTATGCAAAGAAAATGAAAAATCCCACAAACATATGGAGGATTCACAACATTCTCCTAAATAACCAATGGATCAATGACCAAATAAAAACAGAGATCAAGCAATATATGGAGACAAATGACAATAATAATTCAACACCATAAAATCTGTGGGACGCAGTGAAGCCTGAGTTAAAAGGAAAGTATATTGCAATACAGGCCTACCTCAGGAAAGAAGAACAATCCCATATTAGCAGTCTAAACTCACAATTAACGAAACTAGAAAAAGAAGAACAAATGAGGCCCAAAGTCAGTAGAAGGAGGGACTAATAAATAATCTTTATTAATAATAAAGATTAAAGCAGAAATAAATAAAATCGAGAAGAATAAAACAATAGAAAGAATCAATGAAAGCAAGAGCTAGTTCTTTGAGAAAATAAACAAAATAGATAAACCCCTACACAGACTTATCAAGAAGAAAAGAGAGTCTACTCACATAAACAGAATCAGAAGTGAGAAAGGAAAAATCACTACAGATACCACAGAAATACAAAGAATTATTAAAGAATACTATGAAAAATTATATGCTAACAAACTGGATATCCTAGAAGACATGGCCAACTTTCAGAAAAATACAACCTTCCAAGGCTGACCCAGAAAGAAACAGAAAATCTGAATAGACCAATTACCAGCAATGAAATTGAACTGGTAATCAAAAACTTACCAAAGAAAAAACTCCTGGACCAGATGGCTTCGCTGCTGAATTTTATTAAACATTTAGTGAATATCTAACACCCATCCTCCTTAAAGTTTTCCAAAGAGTAGAAGAAGAGGGAATACTTCCAAACTCATTCTATGAGGCCAGCATCACTCTAATACCAAAACCAGGCAAAGATACCACAGAAAACGAAAACTACAGACCAATATCTCCGATGAACATAGATGCAAAAATACTCAACAAAATATTAGCAAACCAAATTCAAAAATACATCAAAAAGACCATCCATCATGTTGAATTAGGATTTATTCCAGAGATGCAAGGATGGTACAACATTCTAAAATCCATCAACATCATCCACCACATCAACAAAAAGGACAAAAACCACATCATCATCTCCATAGATGCTGAAAAAGCATTTGACAAAATTCAACATCCATTCATGATAAAAAAAACTCTCAACAAAATGGGTATAGAGGGCAAGTACCTCAACATAATAAAGGGCAGATATGACAAACCCACAGCCAACATTTTACTTAACAGCGAGAAGCTGAAAGCTTTTCCTTTAAGATTGGGAACAAGACAAGGATGCCCACTCTCCCCACTTTTGTTCAAAATAGTACTGGAGGTCCTAGCCATGGCAATCAGACAACACAAAGAAATAAAAGGCATCCAGATTGGCAAAGAAGAAGTTAAACTGTCCCTGTTTGCAGATGACATGATATTGTACATAAAGAAACCCTAAAGAATCTACTCCAAACTACTAAATCTAATATCTGAATTCAGCAAAGTTGTGGGATACAAAATTAATATGCAGAAATCTGTGGCATTCCTATACACTAACAATGAACTAGCAGAGAGAGAAACCAGGAAAATAATTCCATTCACAGTTGCATCAAAAAGAATAAAATACCTAGGAATAACCCTAACGAAGGAAGTGAAAGGCTTATACTCTGAAAACTACAAGACACTCATGAGAGAAATTAAAGAAGATAGCAATAAATGGAAATACATCCAGTGCTCATGGATAGGAAGACTTAATATTGTGAAAATGGCCATCCTGCCTAAAGCAATCTACAGATTCAATGCAATTCCTATCAAAATATCAACAGCATTCTTCAAGGAACTAGAGCAAATAGTTCTAAAATTCATATGGAACCACAAAAGACCCCGAATAGCCAAAGCAATCCTGAAAAGGAAGAATAAAGTTGGGGGGATTATGCTCCTCAACTTCAAGCTCTACTACAAAGCCACAGTAATCAAGACAATTTGGTACTGGCACAAGAACAGACCCATAGACCAATGGAACAGACTAGAGAGCCCTGATATAAGCCCAACCATATATGGTCAATTAATATATGCTAAAGGAGCCATGGACATACAGTGGGGAAATGACAGCCTCTTCAACAACTGGTGTTGGCAAAACTGGACAGCTACATGCAAGAGAATGAAACTGGATTATTGTTTAACACCATACACAAAAGTAAACTCAAAATGGATCAAAGACCTGAATGTAAGTCATGAAACCATAAAACTCTTAGAAAAAAACATAGGCAAAAATCTCTTGAACATAAACATGAGTAACTTCTTCATGAGTATATGTCCCTGGGTAAGGGAAACAAAAGTGAAAATGAACAAGTGGGACAACATCAAACTAAAAACCTTCTGCACAGTAAAGGACATCATCAGCAGAACAAAAAGGCCTCCTAGAGTATGGGAGAATATATTTGTAAATGGCATATCCGACAAGGGGTTAACATCCAAAATATATAAAGAACTCACACATCTCAACATCCAAAAGGCAAATAACCCTATTAAAAAATTGGTGGAGGATATGAACAGACAATTCTTCAAAGAAGAAATTTATGTGACGAACAGGCACATGAAAAGATGCTCCACATCGCTAATTATCAGGGAAATGCAAATTAAAACCACAATGAGATATCGCCTCACATCAGTTAGGATGGCCAGCATCAAAAAGACTAAGAACAACAAATGCTGGCGAGGATGCGGAGAAAGGGGAACCCTCCTACACTGCTGGTGGGAATGTAAGCTATTTCAACCATTGTGGACAGCAATATGTAGGTTCTTCAAAAAACTAAAAATAGAAATACCATTTGACCCGGGAATTCCACTCCTAGAGGTTTATCCAAAGAATACAACTTCTCAGATTCAAAAAGAGACATACACCCCTATGTTTATTGCAGCACTATTTACAGTAGCCAAGAAATGGAAGCAACCTAAGTGTCCGTCAGTAGATGAATGGATAAAGAAGAGGTGGTACATATACACAATGGAGTACTATTCAGCCATAAGAAAGAAACAAATCCTACGGTTTGCAACAACATGGATGGAGCTGGAGGATATTATGCTCAGTGAAATAAGCCAGGTGGAGAAATACAAGTGCCAAATGATTTCCTTCATTTGTGGAGTATAACAACGAAGCAAAACTGAAGGAACAAAATAGGAGCCGACTCAGAGACTCCAAGAAGGAACTAGTGGTTACCAAAGGGGAGGGGTGTGGGAGGGTGGGTGGGGAAGGAGGGAGAAGGGGATTGAGGTGTATTATGTTTAGTACACATGGTGTGGGGGGGTCATGGGGAAAACAGTGTAGCACAGAGAAGGCAAACAGTGATATCTGTGGCATCTTACTACACTGATGGACAGTGACTGCATTGGGGTAATGGTGGGGACTTGATAATATGGGTAAATGTAATTACCACATTGTTTTTCATGTGAAATCTTCCTAAGAGGGTATATCAATAATACCTAAAAAAAAAAAAAATAGGGCAGGGAGTGTTGTCAGAATGCAACGCAGACCTGCCCAAGTCTGTGTCAGCCCATCAGGGAGCTCTGTAGCAAAGGTGACCCATTGGAAGAGTCCCACGTTGGGCAGAGAAGGCTATGTCCCAGTACCACCATATTTCCTGGTCATTAGCTGGGGCAACCTGAGACGAGTGTGACCCTCAGATCCAAATCTGAGGTGGACTCTGAAGGTCGTAACAGGTGGCAGCACTCCTTGCAGCTGAACAGTTGTGGTTTCTTGAAGCAGGGTCTGAGCAGCAGTTGTCTCTACAAAAACCAACAACCCGTACCAAAAAAAGTTAATAAAACCCAAAACCCAAATCTGGCTTTAAAAAAATTAATTCAGTTTATTAATGCTTCCACCTTTTTTTGTGTATGCACAATTTGTAAAATTGTTTTGCAAGTGTAATATATGTCCACAAATCTGCAAAGAGTGGACATTTAGGATATGTTAAATCATACATCCGGCAGAAATAAGTAGCATCTCTTTCAATCAAATCATCTTTTAAAATCAAACTTTCGATGCCAGTCTTTCTTCCACTGCCCAGCACAGCAATTTTTAATGACCTGAAATTAAGAAAACAATAGAGGAACATTTTATTAGTTTGAGGTTTCAGTGTCCCCCAATCTCAGGAGCAGTATCTTGGGAAGGGCTGGGCTGGGACCTTGGACAGGGTAGGTGAACAGTGGCACTCCTGAGGGTCCAGAACTTCCATGGACCCAAAATGTTCCAACTGCCAAACTCACTGAGATTTCTTGCCAGTTTCTACACTGGTTTGACTGGGTGTAATTCAAACAGGAAAAGCTCTTAGTCATTCCAATCTTCTGGAGCTCTATGATAACATTTAATAACAGCCAACGGAATATATTCCACACATTCATTTTTTTATGGAATTGAATTTCTTCAAGAACTTGCTCAAATATATGGGATCCAATTGTTCTTTAGTAGTCATACATGGTTTATCTCAATTAGACTAGATAGTCAGCATATCCATAAATTGCCCCCAGAGATTTGGCAGAGTAACTGTTCAGAGCCCTTAAACTTCAGTGGCAGAAACAGAAGAAACCACATTGTCCAGTAAGTTGATCACTAGCCACACGGGCTATCGAGCACCTGAAATGTGGCTAAACCAATCGGAAACATGCTGGTGTGCAAATACGCACAAGATGACAAAGACTTGGTATGAAGAGGAAAAAAGAATGTGAGAAATGTCTCAGAATTTTTATGTGATTAATGATACATTTTGGATATATTGGAGCAAATATATTAATTTTTATTTGTCCTGTTTATTTTGAACTTATTTCAATGTGGCAACTAGAGCATTTTATTTTATTTTATTTTTTGTTGGGTTGTTGCATTTTACTGAGAATGTAAACTCCCATAAGCCAGGCTGCCTGTGTAACGGGGCTCTGAACTCTGCTCAATTCAACGAACATGTTTTTATTGAGGCAAAATTCACATAATACAAAATTCATCATTTTAAAGTGTACAACGCAGTGGTAGAGCATTTTAAGTTCCATATATAGCTCGCATTTGTGGCTTGCATCATATTTTGATTGGACAGCGCTGCTCTAGATACTCACTGCAGGGTTTCCTGAATTCCGTTCTACTGATTCTGAGTTCCAACCAGTACAGGAATAATGGAACACCCATCCTTCTGGTCTGCCACGGCTTTAACAGTAAAAGGCCAGTGTACGTCAATAGTATGTTCATCTTCAGTTCTCCATCATCTTTTGACTAACAGAACAAACGGAGGCAATCTGTGTTTACACTGGGAAGTGCACACTGAGAACGCGGTACAGGACGGGAAGGCTATAAGCCCAGGCAGCAAAACCCGCAGTTATCCTGCACCAGGAGTGGTAATAGCTCCAGCGAGTCTTTTTGTGGACCGACCGTGTGAAAGCCAACCTTCTAGCTGTGCGTTCAGCTGAAGTCCGGTGGCTGTGTACCACCGTGTGCCGCCCGACTCGGTTAGACATCTGGACGAGGAAGAACCAGGCGGCGGCGGCTGTAGGAGTGGCTCCAAGAGGAACCAGGCGCTGTGAGCCCGGCCGGGGAGGAGGAGGAGGCGGAGACAAAGGAGAAGATAGCATCCGGGGCGACAATGCCGGAAGATGGGGCCCGCGGCGGCTTCCCCAAACCCGGAAACCGGAGTTCGGATCCCCACAAGTGCGACTTCTTGGCAGAGCTGGTTGCACCCTGCCGGCCCCCCTGCCCCCTGCCCTCCCTCCCTCCGCTCGGAGTGACCGCATCCTCGGGCTCCGCGTCCGGCCTGCCCACCCGCCCTCCAAAGCCGGGTGGTTTTGAAAGGACCAATAAAACAGATAAACCGCTGGCTAGCCAGACTAAGGTAGGAAGGAGGGTAAACCTTAGTAATGACAAAGTAGATAAAAACACAGATCAATAAGGTAATAAAATACTTATCAGAGAATAGCGTGTGCAATCAGATGTGAATATATATATAGGAGGGATGACTGATTTCCTGGCAAACTATAAACTACCAAAACTGAGCAAGAAGTAGAAAACCTGAAGAGAGCACTAGCTATAGAAGAGAATGGAAATTCTGTGGGTTCAGTTGGTTTTACACCTAAGTTCTAGCTAGCCCTTAAAAAACGAATAATTTTAATGTTATTTCTTCCCTACTAGACCAGTGTTTTTCAAAATATCTGTAGTAAAGGAGCTGGGTTTTAAAACTTAACAATTATCATGAAAATAATTTTGTAAAATTCAACAAAAATAATTAGAAAAATGAAAAAAGCCTAGTGCAAGCCCAATTTTTAAATTTTATGATTCATCAGAAATAAATTACGTTTTGTTAAATATCAAAACAAAATTTTTTTGGTATCATTAATGTACAATTACATGAGCAACATTATGGTTACTAGACTTCCCCCATTATCAAGTCCCCACCACACAGTCACTGTCCATTAGCGTAAGATGCTATAGAATCACTACTTGTCTTCTCTGTGCTATACTGCCTTCCTCATGCCCCCCACCCACATTATGTGTACTAATCTAATGCCCCTTTTTCTCCTTATCCCTCCCTTCCCACCCATCCTCCCCAGTTCCTTTCCCCTTTGGTAACTGTTAGTCCATTCTTGGGTTCTGTGAGTCCGCTGCTGTTTTGCTCCTTCTGTTTTTGCTTTGTTCTTATATTCCACAGATGAGTGAAATCGTTTGATACTTGTCTTTCTCCGCCTGGCTTGTTTCACTGAGCATAATACCCTCTAGCTCCATGCATGTTGTTGCAAATGGTAGGATTTGTTTTCTTCTTATGGCTGAATAATATTCCATTGTGTATATGTACCACACCTTCTTTATCCATTCATCTACTGATGGACACATAGGTTGCTTCCATTTCTTGGCTATTGTAAATAGTGCTGTGATAAACATAGGGGTGCATATATCTTTTTCAAACTGTGCTGCTGCATTCTTAGGGTAAATTCCTAGGAGTGGGATTCCTGGGTCAAATGGTATTTCAATTTGAGTTTTTTGAGGAACCTCCATACTGCTTTCCACAATGGTTGAACTAATTTGCATTCCCACCAGCAGTATAGGAGGGTTCCCTTTTCTCCACATCCTTGCCAACATTTGTTGTTGTTTGTGTTTTGGATGTTGGCCATCCTCACTGGTGTGAGGTGATATCTCATTGTGGTTTTAATCTGCATTTCTCTGATGATTAGAGATGTGGAGCATCTTTTCATGTGCCTGTTGGCCATCTGAATTTCTTCTTTGGAGAAGTGTCTATTCATGTCCTCTGCCCATTTCTTAACTGGACTATTTGTTTTTTGTTTGTTGAGGTGCATGAGTTCTTTATATATTTTGGATGTCAACCCCTTATCGGATACGTCATTTATAAATATATTCTCCCATACTGTAGGATGTCTTTTTGTTCTACTGGTGGTGTCCTTTGCTGTACAGAAGCTTTTGAGCTTGATATAGTCTCACTTGTTCATTTTAGCTATTGTTTCCCTTGCCTGGGGAGATATGTTCATGAAGAAGTCGCTCATGTTTATGTCCAAGAGATTTTTGCCTATGTTTTACTCTAAGAGTTTTATGGTTTCATGACTTACATTCAGGTCTTTGATCCACCTTGAGTTTACCTTTGTGTATGGGGTTAGACAGTAGTCCAGTTTCATTCTCGTACATGTAGCTGTCCAGTTTTTCCAACACCAGCTGCTGAAGAGGCTGTCATCTCCCCATTGTATATCCAAGGCTCCTTTATCAAATATTAATTGGCTGTAAATGTTTGGGTTAATGTTTGGATTTTCTATTCTGTTCCACTGGTCTGTGGGTCTGTTTTTGTGCCAATACCTATTGTCTTGATTACTGTGGCTTTGTAGAAGAACTTGAAGTCAGGGAGCGTAATTCCCCCTGTTTTATTCCTCCTTCTCAGGATTACTTTGGCTATTTGGGGTCTTTTGTGGTTCCATATGAATTTTAGAATTGTTTGTTCCAGTTCATTGAAGAAAGCTGTTGGTAGTTTGATAGGGATTGCATTGAATCTGTAGATTGCCTTAGGTAGTATAGCCATTTTGACAATATTTATTCTTCCTAGCCAAGAGCATGCGATGAATTTCCATTTGTTAGTGTCCTCTTTAATTTCTCTTAAGAGTGTCTTGTAGTTTTCAGAGTACACGTCTTTCACTTCCTTGGTTAGGTTTATTCCTAGGTATTTTATTCTTTTTGATGCAATTGTGAATGGAATTGTTTTTCTGATTTCTCTTTCTGTTAGTTCATTGTTAGTGTATAGGAAAGCAACAGATTTCTGTGTGTTAATTTTGTATCCTGCAACTTTGCTGAATTCAGATATTAGTTCTAGTAGTTTTGGAGTGGAGTCTTTAGGGTTTTTTATGTACAGTATCATGTCATCTGCAAATAGTGACAATTTGACTTCTTCTTTACCAATCTGGATGCCTTGTATGTTTTGGTTTGTCTGATTGCTGTAGCTAAGACCTCCAGTACTATGTTGAATAACAGTGGAGAGAGTGGGCACCCCTGTCTTGTTCCCGATCTTAGATGAAAAGCTTTCAGCTTCTTGCCATTAAGTATGATGTTAGCTGTGGTTTGTCATATATGGCCTTTATGATGTTGAGGTACTTGCCCTCTATACTCATTTTGTTGAGAGTTTTAGTCAGGAATGGATGCTGAATTTTGTCAAATGCTTTTTCAGCATCTATGGAGATGATCATGTGGTTTTTGTTCTTCTTTTTGTTGATGTGGTGGATGATGTTGATGGATTTTCGAATGTTGTACCATCCTTGCATCCCTGGGATGAATCCCACTTGATCATGGTGTATGATCCTCTTGATGTATTTTTGAATTCGGTTTGCTAATATTTTGTTGAGTATTTTTGCATCTACATTCATCAGGGATATTGGTGTGTAGTTTTCTTTTTTGGTGAGGTCTTTGCCCAGTTTTGGTATTAGAGTGATGCTGGGTTCACAGAATGAGTTTGGAAGTATTCCCTCCTCTTCTATTTTTTGGAAAACTTTAAGGAGAATGGGTGTTATTTCTTCTCTATATGTCTGGTAGAATTCAGAGGTGAATCCATCTGGTCCGGGGGTTTTGTTCTTGGGTATTTTTTGATTACTGAATCAATTTTATTGGTGGTGATTGGTCTGTTTAGTTTTTCTGTTTCTTGCTTGGTCAGTCTTGGAAGGTTGTATTTTTCTAAGAAGTTGTCCATTTCTTCTATGTTTTGCAGCTTGTTAGCATATAGATGCTCGTAATATTCTCTTACAATTCTTTGTATTTCTGTGTGGTCCGTCATTATTTTTCCTTTCTTATTTCTGATTCTATTTATGTGTGTAGATTCTCTTTTCTCTTAATGAGTCTGGCTAGGGGTTTATCTATTTTTTTTATTTTTTCAAAGAACCAGCTCTTGATTTCATTGATTTTTTCTAGTGTTTTATTCTTCTCAATTTTATTTATTTCTTCTCTGATCTTTATTATTTCCCTCCTTCTGGTGACTTTGGGCCTCATTTGTTCTTCTTTTTCCAATTTCAGTAATTGTGTCTTTAGAGTATTCATTTGGGAATGTTCTTCCTTCTTTAAATAGGCCTGGATTGCAATATACTTTCCTCTTAGAACTGCCTTTGCTGTGTCCCAAAGAAGTTGTGGCTTTTGTTGTTGTTGTCATTAGTCTCCATATATTCTTTGATTTCTGTTTTGATTTGGTCATTAACCCACTGATTAATTAGGAGAATGTTGTTAAGTCTCCATGTATTTGTGAGGCTTTTTGATTTCCTTCTAAAATTTATTTCTAGTTTTATACCTTTGTGATCTGAGAAGTTGGTTGGTAGAATTTCAATATTTTTGAATTTATTGAGGTTGTTTTTGTGGCCTCGTATGTGGTCTATTATGGAGAATATTCCATGTGCACTTGAGAAGAATGTGTATCCTGTTGCTTTTGAGTATAGAGTTCTGTAGATGTCTGTTAGGTGCATCTGTTCTAGTGTGTTGTTCAGTGCCTCTGTGTCCTTACTTATTTTCTGTCTGGTTGATTTGTCCTTTGGAGTGAGTGGTGTGTTGAAGTCTCCTAAAATGAATGCATTGCTTTCTATTTCCTCATTTAATTCTGTTAGTATTTGTTTCATATATGTCAGCCTCCTGTGTTGGTTGTGTATATATTTATAATGGTTATATCCTCTTGTTGGACTGACCCCTTTTTCATTATGTAATGTCCTTCTTTTTCTCTTGCTACTTTCTTCGTTTTGAAGTCTATTTCGTCTGATACAAGTACTGCAACACCTGCTTTTTTCTCCTTGTTGTTTGCATGACATATCCTTTTCCATCCCTTCACTTTTAGTCTGTGTATATCTTTGGGTTTAAAGTGTGTCTCTTGAAGGCAGCATATAGATGGGTCTTGTTTTTTTATCCATTCAGTGACTCCATGTCTTTTGACTGGTGCATTCAGTCCATTTACGTTTAGGGTGATTATGGATAGGTATGTACTTATTGGCATTGCAGGCTTCAGATTCGTGGTTACTAAGGGTTCAAGGTTAACTTCCTTACTATCTAAGAGTCTAACTTAACTCACTTAATATGCTATTACAAACACAGTCTAAAGGTTCTTTTTTTCCTCCTCATTTTTCTTTCTCCTCCATTCTTTATATATTAGGTATTATATTCTGTACAGTTTGTCTATCCCTTGATTGACTTTGGGAACAGTTAGTTTAGTTTTGCATTTTCATAGTAATTAGCTGTTATGCTTTCTTTACTGTGTTTTTATTACCTCTGGTGACAGCTATTAAACCATACGAACCCTTCCATATATAGCAGTCCCTCCAAAATACACTGTAGAGATGGTTTGTGGGAGGTAAATTCTCTCAGCTTTTGCTTATCTGGAAATTGTTTAATCCCTCCTTCAAATCTAAATGATAATCTTGCTGGATAAAGTAATCTTGGTTCAAGGCCCTTCTGCTTCATTGCATTAAATACATCATGCCACTCCCTTCTGGCCTGTAAGGTTTCTGCTGAGGAGTCTGATGATAGCCTGATGGGTTTTCCTCTGTATGTGATCTTATTTCTCTCTCTAGCTGCTTTTAATAGTCTGCCCTTATCCTTGATCTTTGCCATTTTAATTACTATATGTCTTGATGTTGTCTTCCTTGGGTCCCTTGTGTTGGGAGATCTGCACACCTCCATGGCCTGAGAGACTATCTCCTTCCCCAGTTTCGGGAAGTTTTCAGCAATTACCTCCTCAAGGACACTTTCTTTCCCTTTTTCTCTCTCTTCTTCTGGTACCCCTATAATGTGAATATTGTTCCGTTTGGATTGGTCACACATTCTCTCAATATTCTTTCAATCTTAGAGATCCTTTTTTCTCTCAGTGCCTCAGCTTCTTTGTATTCCTCTTCTCTAGTTTCTATTTCATTTATTGCCTCCTCCACCATATCCAATCTGCTTTTAATACCCTCCATTGTGCTCTTCAATGATTGGATCTCCGACTGGAATTCATTCCTGAGTTCTTGAATATCTTTCTGTACCTCCATGAGCATGTTAATGATTTTTATTTTGAACTCCCTTTCAGGGAGAGTCATAAGGTCCATAACATTTAAATCTTTCTCAGGAGTTGTATTCATAATTTTACTCTGGACCAGGTTCCTTTGGTGTTTCATGTTTGTGTATGGCGCCCTCTAGTGCCCAGAAGCTCTACTCTCTGGAGCTGCTCAGCCCCTGAAGCAATGTGGGGATTGTAGGGGAGTGGTATTGGTGCCTCTGGGGAGGAAAGGGCTGTTTCCTGGTTCCTGGCTGCTATGCCTGTCTCCACTGCCTGAACCAGTGGGCTGAACACACAGGTATAAGCCTCTGTGCTTTGCGTTTTTAGTTGCTGTAGACAGATCTTCCCTCTGGCTGGTCTAACTCCAGGGAAAGCTTTCCCAGTTTGCAAGCCCAGTGGGGCTGACCAGGAGAAAGGTGCACTAGTCTGCCTGTCACAGAAGGGGTTCTTGGAGCTTTGTAGGCATCCAGGGAGCTGGCTCACCTGAAGATCGTGAAAACTCCCAATCTTCTGGGCAGAGTGCACCTGGACAATTTTGTCTACCTGTCCTTTCTCCTGAGCAGTAAGCTCTGTGCAATCCTTGCCCCTTTAGCAGCCCTCTTGCTAAGGGCTTCTTTGTTAGGAAATCTCTCAGACTGCCCGCCTTTCTTTTGTCCCAGAGCAGCTGGGTATGGATCCCTGCTTTCCACAAGCAGCTGGAATCTTAGCCTCTCCAGGAATTCTGCCTGTCTTAGCTTTCCAACCCCCTAATTACAAGAGTATCATGCAAGCACCATGAAATGTAGGTTTGTGCTCCCAGAGCAGATCTCCAGAGTTAGGTATTCAGCAGTCCCAATTATCCACTCCCTCTCTGCTCCATTCCTGTTTCTCCTGCCAGTGAGCTGGGGTGGGGGAAGGGCTTAGATCCCGCAGGACCATAGCTTT
The DNA here is from genome assembly GCA_029783875.1 of Phataginus tricuspis. Lineage (NCBI taxonomy): Eukaryota > Metazoa > Chordata > Mammalia > Pholidota > Manidae > Phataginus > Phataginus tricuspis. The sequence continues at coordinate 103,482,512 of JAQQAC010016209.1, read as the reverse complement.
AGTACTTTACCCTTTTCCGTGAGGGCTGCTCTTGTCTCCAGGTTTATGCAGGTTGTTGCCATCCTCTTTCCTGTTGATCTTTCAAGAGTAGTTGTAGTAGCTTTATTTTCATATTATATGCGGTTTTAGGAGGAAGCCTCTGTCTCACCTCTCACGCCGCCATCTTTAATCCAAAATAAATTTAACACAGGGACAAAAAGGTAATTATATAAACAAAATGCATTATTCATTGTTGAGTCCACTGATCACTGCTTGGATGTCATAGCGATGTCAAATTGCTCTAAAGTTTTCTAAACCCCCTCAATTTCCATATGTATCCCATCGTTGATGGGTAATAAACAATTTAGGGACTGGCACCAGTCCTCAGACAATAGAAAAAGTTGCAAAGATTTCATTTTGTAAAGCTAGCTTAGCCTTACATATGGTAATATGATATTAAAATATGATAGTGTTTATACAAAATATACACATAGAAATTCCAAATAAATATTAATGAATGGACAAAATATACACAAAGAAATTCCAAATAAAATATTAATGGAATCTAGCAGTATAGCAATAGAATAACACATTATAATGAAGTAGGGTTTATTTCAGAAGTGAAAAAAGAATTCAGTATTAGGAAGTCTAGCAGTGTAATTCATGACATGAAGCAGTTAAAGGAGAAACGCCCATAGTATTATGTCAAAAAAACTGAAAATGCATTTAAAAATTAGGCAGCCATTCCTAGTAAATATCCAAATCAAAACACCTTTAAAAGAAACTACTTAAATATGATAAAGATTGCTTACCAAAACTCAACAGCAAACACACTAAATGACAAAATAGTACAGTCATTTTCATTAAAATCATGAATGAGAGAGGGATGTTGTCACCACTATTATTCAACATAGTTTTGGATGTTCTAACTAATCCAATAAGGCAAGAAAATGGAGAAGTATGTGTAACAGACTCTTAGTTATCTTAAAAATCTGTTCTCCCCTTCTTCCTTAGAAATACAGTTTTAGCTAAGGATGAAGCTAAGAGACTACATTTCCCAGTTTCTCTTGAAGTTAAGTGCAGCCATATGACTGTGTTTGCACCAGTGGAATATGCACAGATGTGATGAGTTTGCTTAAAAGAAAATTATTTGCCCTGGGCTTTTCTCCTACCCTGGTACCCATGGGCTGGAATATAGATAATAACCAGCTCAGCTTCAACCATACAGAGATAACCATAACACCCCAGTAGATAGCAGGGCAATAAGGTGAAAGGAACATGGGTGAACATGGAGGAGCAAGGGTGTTCCACCAGCTTGGACTGGTCAACGACTATGTGAGAAAGAAAGAAATTTCAATCTTACTTACACCACTGTATTTCTCTCTCTCTCTTACAGGTCTGTTTAACTTTTACCACAATTAAAATGATAGGAATTCACACTATAAAAAGGCCCAAGTCTTTCTATTTTAAAAATAATATTCATAGAAAACTTAATAGACTCTAGTTTTACAAAAAGTACCAGAGGTAATACATTTTTGGTAAGGTGGTTAACTATATGGAAATAATGAAAAACTAATAGTATGTATTTATGTTATCAATAGCCAGCTAGAAATAGGAAGGCGAAAATATTCCATTCACAACAATGACAAAAATTTAAAATAACTAAGAATGAATGGAAGAGGAAATGCATAGGATTTATATGAAGAGCATTATAACTTCTTACTGAAGAACATAAAATAAGGTCCAAACAAATGGAAAGACATAATATCATAAGAACATTAATCTTCTCCAAATGATAAATGTAATGTAATTCAAATGTGTCAATTTACACTCCCATTAACAATGTATGAAAGTGCTCATTTCCCTGCACTCTCATGAAAAGAGTGTTATACTAAATTTTTTGGTCTTATCTGTGACCTGAAAAGAATATTCGGTGGCATCATTTTGCATTTTCTGATTATGACTGAGTTTGAACATGCTTTTGTAAATTTAAGGACCATTTCTATTTATGGTTTTATGAATTGTATGCTCATATTCTTTGCCCATTATTCTACTGGATTGTTGCTCATTTTCCCATTGATTTTACTGTAATTATATATGGAATGGAAATTGGTCCTCTGTGATATTAGTTGCAAGCATATTTTACCAGATACTAAAAGTACCATAAAATCATCATAATCAAAACAATAAGGTAAAAGTACAGGAATAAAATAATGATCAGTGATTATAATTGTCTAGAAATAAAATCCAAATATGCATAGGAAATTAATAAATAACAAAAGCAGCACTTCAATTCAATGGTTTGATAAACTGATGTTGGTACATTTGGTTGACCACATGAAAGAAATCAGAGACATGCCCCTGTATCACACCACATCAAAAATATCATCTGGATGGATGAATAGTGTTTTAAATGAATTTATTTTAAAACAACTTTAGATTTATGGAAAAATTGCAAAGGTAGTATAGAGTTTCCATATACCTCACACCCAGTTTCTTTTACTAACATCTTACATTAGTTTAGATGGTACATTTGTCAAAATTTGTTGACAATTAATAAAACAATATTGATACATTTCATTAACTAAAGTCCAAGCTTTGTTCAGATTTCCTTAGTTTTATCCTTACATCCTCTTTTCTGTTCAAGGACACCACATTACATTTAGTAGTCATATCTCTTTGGGCTCCTCTTGATTGTGACAGTTACTCAGACTTCCCTTGGTTTTGATCACCTTGACAGTTTTGACGAGGGCTGGTCAGGTATTTTGTAGCATGTTGCTCTTTCAGGATTAGTTGTATTAATTATATTTTCGTATTATATGTGGTTTTAGGAGGAGGTTTCTGTCTCAACTCTCACGCCGCCATCTTTAATTCCTTCTCTGTCTCCCTCATATATTTAATCATTTATTCATAACAGTATGGATCCATTTATACTTATTTTATACTTTGTGTTGTAATCTAACATACTTTATTCCTTGTGTTACTTAAGTCATTCCAGTTTTGGCTTCTTTGTCTCTTTAACATATCTTCATTATTATGGATGTTTGTTTTTGTTTTTTGTTTCTTTAGCATTTTTTTCTTACTTTGGGGCACTACAAGATGCTCTAGGCTCATCTTGTGTATTTCCCATGCCAGGTTTAGAATCAGCCATTTCTCCAAGGAGCCCAGGTTTCTTTTATTGGAGATTAGTATCAGAAACCAAGATCTGGGTGTTTGGTATGCTCTTTGCTGCTGGGTTTTTTGTTGCTTCTAGATCCTCAGCTGTCAGAGTAAGGAGATACATGTGGGTATACTAACCAGATGATATACACATATTAATAAATATTTCATATGTAATTATCCATATCTATATTACACTAAAAATGAGTTCATACTGATGTCTCCAACTCTATCATCACATGATTCATTGTAGCTTCCTCCAACTTTACTTATCTTCAATGTTGACTAAATAATTTTATCATAAGAAATAAAAAATATTTGAAAAATAATTGGAGAACATATATTGGGGTCCACAAAAACATTTTTGAGGGTCAGAAAAACCTTTCTAAATGAGACACAAAATCCAGAAGCCATTAAAAAAAATAGACATGATTGACTATATAGATTTTTTCAAGTTTTTATGTTCCTAAATAACAAAAAGTCAAATGACACATGATATATTTAGAACAAGTATTTGCAACACATAAAATACATGTGGGGTGATATTCCCAATACACAAAGTGTTTCTATAAGATAAAAGCCTAATTGAAAAATGGGCAAAAGATATGAATAAACAATTCATGAAGAGAAAATCTAAATGGCCAGTGAATGAAAAGATGTTCCATTACCCTAGCAGTTATGAAAATAATTACCGTAACAATGAGATGCCATTTCCATCCTTAAGATTTAAGAGTTAAAGAATTAACAGTATGCCACAAAGGACTGGGGAAAAGACCACTCTTAACTTTGCTAATGGAACTTTAGTTATAGCAACCCTTCTGGAGAGAAATTTCAAGGTAGGTTTTTAGACACAAAGCTTTTGATCTAGCAGTCCTTAATTTTGGAGTCTATCCTATATAAACAGAAGGACAGGTTCATTAGGTGATATGTCCAAGAATGCTATGGCAGCGTTGTTTGTGGAGGCAAATCTGGAAACTAACAGTTAGCAATAGAGAAATGGTAGGTCCATAGTATGGAATATGACACGGCTATTAAAATACAAATGATATACAATGTATTGGCCTGGAATAATCTCTATAAAGCTTAATAAAATGAAAAAAGGTTATTGAAAAATACTGTGTCTGGCATGACCTTATTTTGGGGTAACACCCAACAACAACAAAATCCTCTATGTGTCTTTTTAGTTTGACAAAGGCCAGAGAGAAGATGTCTTAGGTTAAGTTTCTCCAGAATTAGATATTGAGGTAACGATTTGAGCACAGGGAGTCTGTTTGGGAGGTAATCCTAGGAAGCATTAGTAGGGAAAGAAAGAAGTGAGGCGGGGAAGGAAGGAAACCAACATAAGGTGTGTTAGTGAGTAGGCATGGCTATGGGAACCAGGGCTCAGTCGTGCTGGAGATTTCTAGGCAACCGTGGGGACATACCTCAAGATTGTCTCACCTGGGCAAGAGGTGAGGAAGCTGGCATGATTCTTTGCTAGTCCAGTCAGGACATGGCATTGCTTCTTATTTTGGCTGGGAGAGGGAGTTTCAGAGGCTTCCACCTAGCCATTTTTATTTTAAGTGCTTTTGTTATATGAGGGAACAATTTGAGGGCTCTTCTAATTGCTGAACACGTCTCTTCCAATAATACATTTAGAAACCAGAGAAGTGACCACAGAATGCGTGTGGATCCATTGGATTCACTGTGTGACTTTGGCCACGACTCCATTTCCTACCAGGTCTCCATACCCCCTGCTCTAACAGGGGCCCCATGATGGCGCTTTCAGTTCCCTGATATCAGCTCCAGCAAATATGGGTATTCCTTTCCTGGCTATGTATACAGTCACACTGATAAATGGCTTAGGTCATTTAGGCAGAGTTGCTGGAATCATAACTGTATACATTTGCTGTGGCACTGCACGGTCCTCCCTCAAGGGGACCTGGCCTTTTTATTTTCACTTGATCAGCTCTGGGTCTCAGAACCTGCTCAGGAATGGCAACTAGACAAAGGATCATGATTTTTCCACTGTGGCAACTGACATCAGTCTACTGCTCAACGATTCTTGATTATTATTTTTTTTCAATTTTATAAGTGATACCCTTGTTGGGTTCTGTTATGAGCTGAATTGTGTCTCTCGTCAAACTCATCCACTGAAGTCCTAATCCCCAGAACCTCCAAATATGACATGTTTGGAGAGAGGGCCTTTAAAGAGATAACTAAGGTAAAATGAGGTCGTTTGAATAGGCTCTAATCCAATATGACTGGTGTCCTTATAAGAAGAAATTAGGACACAGACAACACAGACTGAAGGGTGACTATGTGAGGACACAGTGAGAATGCAGCCATCACAGGCCAAGGAGAGAGGCCTCAGAAGAAACTGACTCTGCCACCAACTTGGACTTCATGTCTCTACAGCTGTGGGGAAATAAATTTCTGTTGGTTATGCTATTAAGTCTGAGGTATTTTGTTATGGCACCCCTAGTGAACTAATAAAGCTTGCCATCTATATTCCTAGGAATAGCATAGTTTATCAGTCATCTCTAGAGACCTGTACAGGTCAAAGCCCCATCTTTGTCATTCCAGACCTGTTGTTCATTATGGTTATTACACTCACCTTGACACTGACAGTTAACTGCTGCCACCTGGCCTCTGCTTGTCTAGAATAATCATCCCATTGACACCAAGGAGCCCAATTATATAGCAGTCTCCTCTATCATGAACCCTAACTGATAGAAGACAGCCACCATTGGTGCTTTTCAACAATGTTAGTAGCACATTTCTTACTGCCTTAACAAAAGAAGTGTCCTCTGGGCCCTCCCAGAGAATATAATCAACCGGTGTGCTTTCTGTTCCCATTTACATAAGAAAGCCATTCTAGGTTGACCACCTCTCTGAGCCTTTTGACCCTTTTCTCTGTACTCTGCCAAGGCAGTTCCAACAATTCCACTTCATTTGCTGTATGGATTTTGTTGTTTCCAAGTTTTAAGGAGCCATTCCAGCAGCACACTAGGCCTGGCTCTAGGTGTCCTTGCCAGAATGTTAAATCCTGAGTCATGGGAGACTACTCAAGTATCAATAAACTCTCCCATATCCAGCTTTACATTCCTCCCTGGTTCAGCACCCTCAAGATCCATTCCCAGGTTTATTCTCCCAATTCCTGCAAATACATATTTGCCAAGTCCTACAACTATTCAGTGAATAATCTCTTTTGTCTCGTAGTAGAAACAATATGTCCCTGCTTGGGCCATGCTAAGAATTGTCCCTAGCTCTTTGTCTATAGAAGGAATGTGCCGAGGTGGGGCCAGATCTTTAGGAAGGCAAGCATCCTCATTTTATGTAACACTACTATCCTCACAATCAAATCGGGGCCTGATTTTTAGCCTAGAACCTCCTTTTGTTTGAAGAGATGAAAAAAGATAAAAGTTGCCACAAAGGCTTTCTGCTTCCATACCATTCCTCAATTTAATAGTTGGCTGCCAAACCTATCATTTGCTTCCTTTAGGTCTCTATGGCCATTAACAACAGCAAGCCAACTTCCTGGAAGTTTCCATCTCTCAAGTGCTAGAGTTACTCCAGACACCAGTGCATTTCCTTCTATTCGTACTGTATCTCAATCCAGCAGAGGCGAGTCTTACAAATTTTGATTCCAAAACCATCATCCTTCTTACCACCAGTAATGAGGTCTTTGTGTTCATATGTTCTACAAGTGATCCAAATTCCAGAAACCCATCCTGAAGGTCTACCTCAAGGGCCACTGCTGGTACCAACTGTCTTACTTTGGGTTAAACAGAGAGAAGTATTGGAGAATGTTGGTGACCACTCCAGACTTTGCAATCACCTCGGACCTTACAAAAGGCCAAAAGAACTTACAAATCCTTGCCCAACCTGCTCTTCTTCCTTTATCCCATGCTCTGCTTCAGGAAATAACATGACCTTTACAGTTAGGCACGCAAGATAGATTTACAGGAACTAAATAGGACTCCATCTTGTTGTTTACTTCTTCTTGACCATTTTCCCACCACAGCTTCCCGCCAAGTATTCTCAATCAGGTCAGTTGCTTACGTCAGAGACAACTGCGCATGTGCACAACTCGGTGTGTGATTGGACCTTGTAGGTCACCTCATTATCATAATGGGCAACCAACCAGAAGAAGCCACTCCCTACCATGCCCCTTCAAATGCTATATATCCCCTGCCTTTTCTAAAAATAAACGAAGCCTTGACAATCTGCTTGGCCTCCGTCTCTCTCTTTCTGTCCCATCTTTCAGGTACAGGGATCCTCCTCGAGACCCGCTAATAACCAGCCCTGCGGGCCAGGGCAGGAGAACAAGTGGTTTATTTGGGAGAGAATCCCTGGAAGCTAGAGGCAAGTGGGGAAGTGAGATAGGGAAATCATGAAAAAACAATACAGGGTCTGTTAATGAGCATGTTAGCACTGTGGGCAACTGGGACTTGATTCCTCTGGGACCTCAGGAAGACTAAACAGAATATGTCTCAGAGTTTTCCACTCAGGGAATGAGGAACCTGGGATATTTTTCCTCCATTCGTGCCCATCATTGATTGAGTGTTCTCCCCATGGGCCTTAACTCCCTGCCACTTCTGGCTAAGCACACTCCTGTGGCCAGAAGGTCCTCAGGCAGAGAGTTGCAGGTTCTTGCAGTAAGAAGTCATTGGCCCCTACAGAAACAATGAGTGCCTAGGGGATATTGGTACGGGCACAACACAGGATGTGAACCTTGTCTTTATATACACTTGTATCCTTTTTCTGGTTGAGGTGGACATATGCTTGTGCACTGGCAGCCAAGGGGTAGAGAGATGGACAATTTCCTCCTTTGGGCTTTGAAGTGTGAGGTTTGGTACTGCAGTTCACTGATGCTGTACACACTGAGGATTTCCCCCCAAATAGGAAGGGGAATTAGATGTTGGACAGCAAAAAAAAAAAAAAAAAAATCCATGACAACACCTTTCATGATCAGGTTAGGTCTCTGTAACATTCCTTCATAGCCCCTTAGGTTTTTACCCACTTACTGCTCAGAGATGCTTCGTCTGCATGTAACAGAATATCCAACTACAAGGGCTTAAAACTATGGGTCTATGGGGTGACTTTTCTCATAGAACCAGAAGGCTGGAGGTCAGGGACTGCTGGCATTTATTCAGCAGCTTGACAGTGTCAGGGCTGATGGCTCTGCAGTTCTCTTGGCCTTTCCCTCTATGTCATTAGATGGCTTTTACAGCTCCACATTCAAGGCAAGAATAAGGAAGAAGAGGCAGGGACAACACCTGTGTCAGGAAAACACACATTTTTCCAGGGAATCCATGTATTAGTTTCCCATGACTGCTATAACAGATATCCATACACTGAGTGGCTTAAAACAACACAAGTTTATTATCTTACAGTTCTGGATGTCAGAAGTCTGAAATGGGTCTCACTAAGCTAACATCAGGGTCAGCAGGTTTGCATTCCTTCTGGAGGCTCTAATGGGAGTACTGGTTTCCTTGTATTTTCCAGCTTCCAGAGGGTGCCCCTGTTCCTTGGCTGGTGGCCCCCCTTCCATTTTCACTGCCAGTGATCACATCACATCTCCATCTCTGATACTTTGGCTCTACACCTGCCACAATTAGGGATTCTTGTGATTACAGTGGGCCCACGTGGATAACCCAGGACACACTCCTATTTTACAGTTGATTGATTAGCAAGGTTAATTCCATCTGCAATCTTAATTCCCCTTTGCCATGTAACCTAACGTGTTCATAGGTTCTGGGGATTAGGATGTGGGGGGCAGGACATGATTTGCTACCACAACACACTTTAGTCTCACAGGTCAAAATTCTAGCTGGAAGGAGGCTTGGGAGTGAGAGTAGGGTTAGCTGAACAACAGTGTCTGCTGTATCTTGCTAGTACTTCTCACAGTTTGTCATTGTCTTGCCTGTGGGAGCCGTGTTTGGCTACTGCTTGACATAAGTGAAGCCATTTTGTTATTTCCTCCATATTGTAGAGAGAACTTGTTTACTCTGCAATTTTTATGCTTGTACAAGTTGTTTTGAGACGTGAATGTCTTGGGGCAGAGTGGCCGTTCCTTGGCCCTGGGAACGGGGAACTTGTTTAAGAAAACAACTCTTTGTATGATAAGGAAGTGGTTTTGTTGTGATGCCAATATGCTTTGGACAGTCTCATAGCGGGATTGTATATGTACTAAAGAAAAATAAAGCTTAGTGCGGCTGCATTGACAGTTTGCCCTCCTGAGTCTTTTCTTTCTTCTTTTAATACTCACTTCCCCCTTCAGGTACTGTTCGATCACTGACGGCTGGCTCCGTCACTTGCCAATGGGTTTCAGCCCCGGGCAATTTCACTATGGATTCAGTGTGACCAAAGAAATTGATAGCAAAACTGTTCTTGTGGTGAAAGGGTTATACCCAACTTTATTTCCAGGTGGCAGATCAGTTACTAAAATTCTGTTCACTCAAAGCGAGTCTGTATGCAGCAAGCCGGTCTCTGCCTCTGGGCTCCTCTGTCTGCACAGCCATCCTCTGGGCCTCTGTCCTCGGCACTGCCACCACTCCAGCCTCTGCTCTGCTCTCTTGCAGCCTTGCCACCTGTCATGCCCAGAGCACTGGGCGGAGCTCTTTATATAGAGTCAACAGCCATGTATTGCCCACAGGTGTGCAGTGAGCTAGTCAACCAGGGCCAGGTGAGAATCCTGGCCACAGGAACTCTCATTTTATCCATACTCCATCCCTCCAGGATTCTCTCCTCTCAACCTGTGTGCCCTTAGTCCTTTGCAGTGGTCTCTGTGCAAGGAAGCTGGAACATTGTTCTCCAGCCTCTCCAGCAAAAAGTCTTGCAGAAGCACAGGCCGGACATGTGGCTCTGTCTCTGACCTCTGCCTCCTTGTTCTTAATGGCTTGAACTGCTGTACTGGTTTCAGTTGTTGCTATAGCTCCAGTAAGATCCTATTTGGCTTCCCATCTACTTTCCTTCCATCTACTCCTGCCTCTATCAAATCAACCCACATCTGGGTTCTCGTAACCCTCCTGGGGCCCCTCAAATTCTTCCTGTGAGTAACGGGTCTTATTTCTTTCCGGGTTCTCGTTGCTTCAGCTACTGTACTTGTCACCTCACATTTTGTAATCGCTGCCTCAAGGCGGGCTGCACTGTCAGGGAACACAGCTTTCCCATCTCTGATCTGGAAAGAACAATTCCATCAACCCCTAAGTCCCACAGCCCCCAGTTCAGCCTGAGTATAAGGGTTGACCATAGAGTGCTCCACGACCTGGGGAGGGGGCTGCTCCTCTCCTTGGGGAACTTTCAGCTTCTGGGTCTTTATTTTCTTTACAACCACTGGGAGTGATTTCAATACAGGAGGGGCCAGTGCCTCTAGCATCACCCCTTCATCCTTCCCAAGCTCCTCCACTTCTGGGGCTGATGGCAGCTTTCTCTCCACTCCCCCAAGGGCCTCCTCTGTTACAGTGTCTCACAACAATGCTAGCTCAGTCTTCAGAAGCTCTCTTACCTTCATCTCAATGCTTCGCAGCTGATGTTCTCATGCCGCCTCCGCCTGTGATTCCCTCAGGAGTTTGTCTTTTTCCTTGATGGCCTCTTCCTCCTTCAGAACACCTGGCAGCACTGCCGTCTTGTCTCCAATGGCACCTTGTTGCCAGTGCTCTCATGCTGCCTCCTCTCGCATCAATGCCATCTCCTTCCTCAGGGAATCCACAGAAGTTTGCAGCTCGCATTCTCGTGCCGCCGTTTCTTGGGTCTCCTCTGTAGACATTTTTAATACTGTGAGTAGCAGCCAACCCACAGTCCCTGCTGCCTCACGGGCACTCTGCTTCTCAAAGGATCTACTTATTTTACCAAGGGCCACCCCTACAGCCTCAGGTGTCACATCCACTTGCCTCCAGTCCTGGGGTGGGGCTCAGTCCTTTAGGAGGCAAGCCACCTCAGACCACATACCCATTGGGGGACAATCCACCACCTCCCCATTTACGGGGGCAGCCCACTGAAGCACCCCTCCCATAAGGGCAGCCTGTCTTTTTCCTTGGTCAACAATGAACCCTGCCGACTTTCGCCAGTTGTCTTGCCAATGGGTTTCAGCCCTGGACAAGTTCGCTATGGATTCAGTGTGACCAAAGAAATTGACAGCAAAACTGTTCTTGGGGTGAAAGGGTTATACCCAACTTTATTTCCAGGTGGCAGGTCAGTCACTAAAATTCTGTTCACTCAAAGCGAGTCTGTATGCAGCAAGGCGGTCTCTGCCTCTGGGCTCCTCTGTCTGCACAGCCGTCCTCTGGGCCTCTCTGCACAGTCATCCCACACAGCCATCCTTGAGCCTCTCTGCACAGTTGTCCCGCACAGCCGTCCTCTGGGCCTCTGTCCTCGGTGCTGCCACCACTCCAGCCTCTGCTGTGCTCTCTTGCAGCCTTGCCACCTGTCGTACCCAGAACACTGGGCAGAGCTCTTTATATAGAGTCAACAGCCATGTATTGTCCACAGGTGTGCAGTGAGCTAGTCAACCAGGGCCAGATGAGAATCCTGGCCACAGGAACTCTCATTTTATCCACAGTCATTATATATTTATTGTATGATTTTTCTCCCCTCATTGACCCTTTATTTCCTGAGAGCAAGATTATGTCTGTTTTGTTCACCATTGTATTTTCAGCATGTAACACAGTACTTAACACATAGTAGCAGTTCAGTAACTTTTTAGTGCATAAAGGAATGACTGAACAAGTACACAGACACATAGACACACATATGAAAAAGCACACTACAGCATTATCTGGGTCACAGCTAAGAATTGGAAATAATCTAACTGTTCATGTATAGGAAACTGGTTATACAAATAATTGATTTTTAAAAGGTAATCCCTCAGTACATTTCCACAATGGAATATTCAGCCTTTATAAATAATGAGACTGACCTTAAATGTAGTGACCTGAAAGAACGTTCATGATTTATCATTAAGGGAAAATACAAGTTGCAGAACAGCATGTATTGTATGGCCTTATTTGCGTGACAGAGAATAAATTGAAACTTACTGAGCTGGGGAAGGAAGAACACAAAGAACGAGAATGAACAGAGTAAAATTCTTGGCTTTGAATTATTCGAGGAACACACACCAAGCACATTCCTATCTCATGGTCTTTGCACTGACTGTTTCTTCTGCCTGAAATACTCTTTCCTCACATATTAATGTACTGATATGAATTAACATTAATAATTAATATTAATATATTCATACCTTGCTCTCTCCTTAAGTCTGTGTCTAATGCCGTCTTCTCGAGAGGCCTGACTTGACTGTCCTATCTGAAACAGCATACCCAGTCACTCTCCATTCCCTTGCTCCACTTTATTTTATATGCCATTATATATCTATTTGTTTAATTGTTTATTATATCACTTCTCCACTGGAATGTAAGCTCCAGGAGGCCAGGCATCTAGGCGATTCTGATGCGGGTTGCTCAAGGACCTCCATTTAGGAACCACTTCTAACTCTTAGGGCAGCAGTTCTCAAAGTGTGGTTTCCAGACCAGCCACAGCAGCATCACCTGGGAACTTGTTAGATATGCAAATTCTCAAGCCTCACACCAGACCTACTGAATCCAAAACCGCAGGGGGTGGGGCCCAGCAGTCTGTTTTTAACAAGCCCTCCAGGTGATTCTGATGCATACTGAAGTTTGAGAACCACTGACTTCGGTTTTCTTTTCTAGTCTGCATTTCCCCAGGTCTCTTCCCAGGTATCTTTTCCAGGTAGAAAGAGGTTAACTCTTTTCCCTAGTCTTTCCTCTGCACCTAAGAATATTCTAAATAAGATAGGAATGTTGAAATTCTGTGTTTACGTTACCTTAAAATTTTCTTGAACCTTACTATCTAGAAAGGAGACTGGCAGCAACTACCCAGCTCTGCCATTGTAATGTGAAAGTATCCATAGGCAACATAAAGGAGTAAGCGTGGCTATATTTCAATAAAATTTCATATTTGCATGATGAAATGCGAATTGTTGGCGATCTGGTGGCATGGGCGTATAATATGATGTTATTTTGCCTATCTCTGATTACATTAATTTTGCCTCTTCTGTGACATGCTTGCCCATTTTCTTTGCCCCTTCTTCTGTCTGCTAAAGGGAAGTCATCCCAGTGGGCAGTACCCTTGGTCTTTCACTCTGTATGGAGGGAAATGAAGCCTGCTGCATGGACATACAGTAAATCCTGGAAAGTGGCAAGTACCTTGGCTCATTGGAGGCACAGAAGGAACAATACTGGAATACCAGGGTAAGGAAGCCTGGAAAAGAGATATGTAGATGGACCTGGAGTGGAGTATAAGCATGCAAATCTTTGTGTTTCACATTAATTTTTGCCAAAGAGCATCCAATGCAGAGGAGATCAAAAACAACCTGGTAGATAAGTCAAACTTTCTCCTTGGCTACCCCAGTGCTTGTGCAATGGGCTCATGAGTGGATGGTTATGCAGGCAGGGAGGGGGGCTATGCATGGGCCCAGCAGCATGTGCTTCCTCTCCAAGGCTGACTTAGCTACTGCCACCCCTGAGTGCTGAAGAAGCCAACAGCAGAGACCAATGGTGGGTCTTTCCTATTGTACCAATGATGCTCCATCCACCTTATGGCAAGTTAATGATTTTAGGCCCCTTCCACTTTGGAGGGGTCAATGAGTTGTCTTTAAATGGAATTGATACATATTTTGGATTTGGGTGCACCTTGCCAGCCTGTACTCAGTTCTGCTGCCTCCTCATTTACTTCACAGGTTTCACTCTCCATAAACCCTCTGTACTCCTCATTTGGTTTCAGCTTCGGCTTCCTAAAGAATGAAATCTGTGACAACCTCTTTTCTAGTGGGAAATGGGACACTTGTAATGTGCGTCATGCACTGAATGGTGATTACTCCAATTATCACCCGTGGTGGCTTGAAATGGAATACAAGTGGAGGGCAAAGCTTTGGGAAATCAAGTGGCTAGAGCACTTAGTCCCTATGGTGACAGTGATGATTGCAAAGGATGTGGCTAGGGCTAACTGCTTCTGATAATCATAGAGAGCTTACACAGAAAAGACGACAAATGGAAAGCCTTGAATGAACAACACTGATCATAGCAGAAAATCAAAGAGCCTCAATGCCACCATTAGAGTAGTCTTTATTCTCCTGGAGCTGCGGGACAGATATGCCTCAAGATCAGGCTCAGAGACTGATTATAAATATTGCAGAGGTGTAGTAGCATCAAGTAAAGGTACAGCCTTGCTCAGCCTCGTAGGCTAAGGTAAGGGCACTCCTGGAGAAAAATTAGGACCCTAACACATTACATGGAAATATTTGGGCATGAACAGATGAAGCTGAGAAAAATTTAGCCTCCTTGTCCACCTGAACCTTCCCTGCTCGTAGAAGCAATCCCTCAACCCTCATCTAAGAGTACCAGCCTTCCTCTGCAAGAAAACCTTTTAGTGACTTTCAGTGGGGTGTTTGCCTCCCAAGAAATGCTGATTCTCCTTAGGACCAACACCCATACCACTTTATTGCTTCCACTCCCATAAGAATCATTAGATTTCAGGAGAGGCTATATGCCCAAATGCCCAAGGATACAATGTTGAAATGGATCTGTTATGTGCAACCTGCTCTGTGCCTACCTTCAACTATATTCTTTGGAATGCTGCAGTAGAGTTTCCTGGGTTGTGAGATTTTTTAGTGTTAAAATGGTGACAATCCCGGGGAAATTGGTATCAGTTGGTCACCCTCCTGGGAGACATTCTTCACTAAGGCATTAAGAAATACATTGGTGAGAGGAGCACTGGCTTTATTGAAAAACTGTGGACTATCCTCTGTAGGCTAGAGACGATGGTTGGAGATGCTTCAGTGGAACGGGGCTCCTGGATTTCAGTAGGAATAATAGGGTCCTAGAAGGTAGCGTCCAGGTGATGGTACTTAACTGTTAGAACAAAGGTGGGTGCAATTAACATAATAAAGCGCAAGGATAGAGTGCTAACCAGAGTGTTTTAACCTCCATCTGTTGCAGTGGGGGAGCGTTTAGGGAATTCCCTAGGAATGAAATAGGGTTACATATAGAGGCAGAAAAAGTCTACATCTGGTGGGCAGAATCTTTTCACAATCCTGAACTCTTATTCTGTTCCCGCATCTACTAAGCCAGTTTACAGATCCAGATCCCCTTGATTAGGGGGAGGCCAGATCTCTTTGAGAAAGGACCTTGCTGCAAATGCTATCACAGATGTATACTGCAAATTTTCTTCAAAGTCTTCCCCAGACTGGGACCTGTGGTCATTTACTAGGAGATCATGACTAAGGTAAAGGAAATTCCAGAACCTTCTGAGGCATATCAGATTCTGGCTCTGAATTGATGCTAATTCTTAAAGACCCAATATGCCACTGTGGTCCATCTCCAGAGTGGGGACTTATGAAGGCTGGTGATAAATTAAGTCTTGATCAGAGTTCATTTCGGTGGGAACTTGGACCCATTTTGGCAGAATCACCTTACATTATTTTTCTGATCCACTGACCCATGGAGCGAGCACTTTTATTATTATAGGAAGGGTCAAATAGCATCCCTTGGAACTGTACCTTCCTCTCCTTTCACTTCTCCTGAAGAAAGTAAACCTAAGCAACACCAAATTCCTTGGGCAATTGAAGAGATTAGAGCTATCACCAAGGACTTGAAAAATGGGAGTATAACTCCAACCATGTGCCCCTGAGGAACTTGCCTATTTGCCTGTGGGAAAAGCCATGTAGGTTTTGGAGAATGCTTGTGGATTACTGTTAATTTAATCAAGTAGTGATGCCAGTCACACCTGTGGTTTCTAATGTGTTACCTTTACTGGGGCAAATCAACACAGCCTCTGGTACCTGTTGCCCTAGCAAGTACTATCAACAGAGGTAATCAGAAATAGTTTGCCCTCACTCTTACCTCAGGGCTATCTCAAACTATGCTGTTTTCTGTCCTAACCTAGTCCAGAAGGAAGTTGATTGCCTTTTTTATCCCACAGACATAATGCTGGTCCATTATATTGATGGCACTGTGCTAATGAGCCTGAGGGAGAGTAAGAATAAAGTATACTAGATGCCTTATGACCAGAGGATAGGGGATAAACCCAGAGAAGGTTCAGGGGCCTCCCATATGGATGACATTTCTAGGGGTCCAGTGATCTGGGGAATATCAGCATATCTCAAAGTAAGAAATAAGTTGCTTTTCTTTGCACCACCCACCACAAAGAAAGAAACCAAGACTTGGTGGACCTCTTTGAATTTGGGAGGCAATATATACCACATCTGGGTATGCTGCTCGACCTACTTACTGAATAACCTGTAAGGTTGCCAGTTTTGAGTGGGATCTGAAGCAAGAAGAGACTGTAGCAAATCTGAGCCATGGTACATGATGCCCCATTACTTGGGCCTTAGGATTTTGCAGACCCAATGGCTTTGGAAGTGTCAGTGGCAGGAATGTTCTATGTAGCCTCAGTAGAAGCCTCACGGTGCAGACCCTTATGGGGTTGAAGCAAGGCCATGCTTTTCTTAGTTGATAAATTTGAAAGGCAATGCCTGGATTGCTACTAGGCCCTGGTAGTGACTGAATTACTGACTATGGAACACCAGGAGACTATGTGACTTGAACTGCCCATCATAAAATGGGTGTTATCTAATCCACTCAATCATCAAATGGACACATACAGCAGAATTCCATTGTTACATAGAAATTGCGTATGAAATCAGAAAACTGGGAAGGTAGAAAATTAGAATGAGGAAGTGGCTCAGACAGCTTGCTCCTACTGCATCTAAATAGGTTCTCCCTGGACCCAATTCCAATGTGTGTGAGGGGTTCCCTCCTACAACACAAAGCAATTCTCAGACACCAGCAAACATCTGAGAATCCAACTCAATTCTAACACTATCTACCCGGAGATAGCATTGAAATCCACATGTTAAGGGCTCAGTCCTACAAGATTGAACCCCCATCTCCCACTTGACACTAATCGCAAGCCTAGGCTGTTACCTGTGCTTCTGACTGACTGGCTGCAGACTGGAGGGTCCAATGATCTCCTTGCATTCAATTAATTTGCTTGTGTGGCTTGTAGATCTCAGGGAAATACTTACTTACAGTTTATCAGTTTATTAAGGCTTTGATAAAGGATATGAATCAACAGCCAGGTGAAAATATAAATAGGGTAAGGTCCTGAACAAAGGAGCTTCTGCCCTCTAGCTTGGGGCCTGGCTTGATGGAATATGGAAGCCTTCTAGCCTCCCAAGCATGGAAGCTCTCCAAAAAAGGACCAAAATGCTGTTTTCTTGGCTTTTTATGGAAGCTTCATTACCTAGTCATGATTGTCTAAATCATTGGCCATTGGCTGGTTCAACCTCCTCCTCTCCCCTCCCTGGAGGTGTGTGCTGGGGAGTGGGAGTGAAAGTTCCAACCCTCTAATCACATTGTTGATCCTCTTGGCAACTAGCCTTTACCCTTGTGTGGGGTCCAAAAGTCACCTTCATGTACAAGACACCAATTTCACCTTTATGACTGTAAAGCATTTTCAGGAACTATGGATGAAGACCAAATATATCCAAGAAATATATTTTGGTCATCTGAATAACCATATATATATATTTCTTATAAGTCATTATTTTGCACCATCACTGCCTTTCCATCAACCCATATATAATGCCTCAAGGAGAGTTCTCTGTGATCATTTAATAGAGCAAGAAAATGTCGGCTATGGGTTTACAGATGGGGCTGCATGGTAGGCTGGTACATGGTAGAAGTGGGTCATGGTTTTCTGACAGTGCGACCCAGGGATGGCCCCTAAGACAGAGATGAAGGGAAATCCTCCCAAGTAGTACATCTGGTTGTCTACTTTGGTGGAAGGAAAAATGGCCTAATATACTGGTGTAGGCTAATTCAAGCGCAGAGGCTAACAACTTGGCTGGATGCTGAAGAGTGTGGGAAGAACAAGATAGGAATTTGGTGCTAAGGAGGCCTAGGAAGAGGTGTATGCATAGGCCTCTTAGAATGGGCCAGTGTGAAGACATCTGTGTTCCACATAATGGCTCCCAGGGGCAACCATCGAGGACAAGGCTCTTGGTAATCAGGTGGATAAGATGACTGTAGCACCTAGGATGGGGCATATATATGGGGTCTTCCCTCACTGAAGCTGATCTGTCTACCACCCTTTGAACTGGCAATCTGCTTATCAGCAAAGACTAACTGATGAGGCACCAACATGGCACCACTCCCCAGAGGGGCCAAATAGTCATCTGGTGACAGATTGGTTACACTGAACCCCTTCCATCACGGAGGAGGCACCAACCACCTTCACAGGAATAGATACAGTTTCTGCATACAAATTTGCTTTTCATCTTGCAGTGTTTCTGCCAGGACCACCATGTGGACTCACAGAATGCCTGATTCATCACCATGGTATCCCACCTAACATTGCTTCCAAGAAAGGGACTCAGTTTAGCATGGAGGAAGTATGGCGATGGGCTTATCCCCTTGGAATTCACTGGTCTCATCACTGTCCCATCACCCAGAAATAACTGTCTTGATGGAATGGTGAAATTTCCTGTTGAAGGCTTGGTTATGGCACCCACAGGCTGCAAGTTTGGGGTACTGTCCTACAGAACCTAGTATATGCTTTAAACCAGTGGCCAATATATCATATCATCTCCCTTGTAGCCAGAATGTATGGGTCCAGGATTCAAAAGGTGAAGGTGGGAATGATCCCTCTCACTGAAGAAATATTTGCTTCTCATCCCTGCATCTTGGACCTAGTGGGTTAAAAGCTTCTAATGCCCAAGGGAGAAATGCTTCCACCAGGGATCATATCAGGATTCTGATATTTTGGAAGCTGACACTGCCCTCTGGCTATTTTGTGCTCCTCATGCTATTTAACTAACAGGCAGACAAGGTATCATTGCACAGACCAGGGTCATCTATCCTGATTACCAAAGGCAAAATAGGTTGCTACTATACAATGGAGGCAAGGAGGATTATTTCTAGAATACAGGGGCTTCGCTATGGTTCCTTTTTATTACTCTCTTGCTCAATAGTACTGGTTAATAAAATCTGGTAATCCAGGCAAGGTAAGGTTATAAGGATTCAAACCTGTGGGGATGAAGGTTTAGGTCACTCCACCAGGTATGTATCCTGTTCTGCTGAGATGCTGACAGAGGGTAAGGGAAACAGGGAGTGGGCAGCAGAAAGACTCTGATTATCAACCTAGGGCTTGCTTCCAGCTACAGAAGCAAAGACTATAGCAATTTTATCTTATGTTTATAACCCCTCTTTTCATTTCTACTTTATGAAAAGCACTGGTAGTGTCTAATATTTTAAATTTAATGCAGGAGTATGAATGAATTGACATCACGGTGAAATGATGACCGTAGCTGATGGGACTCTGTATGTTCCATTTGAGGGCATGGGTTTTTCATCTGGACAAGGGGCAAGAGTGGTGTGGAGAGGCAAAAGGAATGGTCTATGCTGAAAATTCTGTTTCCCCCTTCAAGATCTGCTTTCCACCCTTCTCCTCCCTGCTCTGTCTCCTGACCCGTATGAACAGCATTTGCCAAGCTCCCTTGCATTATGGCTTCCAGTAGCCATCAGCCAATGGGAGGTATTAGCAAGAGACCAGACGGTGGGAGGACCGAAAGGTCAGGGTATTTATCTCCCATACTCCTTCCCTGATGGGATGTTAGCTGGCAGTGATTCCTCTCCAGAGGGCCACAGTCCCTGTTGAATGTTACTTTCCTTATTTTTCTTTATTTCCTTAGTTTTTGGTAACCACTCTGTCTTACCCCTTCAGGCTTAGGGGTGCTAATACCTTCCAGTGTTGCTAGTCCTGAGGGTGCTGTGTGCATTGCTAGTTTCTCTTAATCCAGCCCACACCCTTGTGCATGATTCCTTCATTAAACTCTCTTTAATTATCCCCCTTTGATTGTGTTACCTGTTTCCTGTCATGAACCCAGTTGATACAATTCCTAATATTTGTTTATATGTACCTTCTTTCTTCTTTTTTTAATCAGTCTTGACAGAGGTTTGTCAGTTTTATTAGACTTTTCCACAAACCAATTTGGGGTTTTAGTGATACTTTCTATTGTATATTTTCTTAATATTTGCTATTTTAAAATGTCCTTATTTCTGCTTTCTTTCATTCACTCTGTTTTTATAACTTTTTAAATTGGATGCTTGGCTTTTTAATTTCCAGTCTTGTTTCTTTAATAATACAACATTTAGGGACATAAATTTATTTCTAAATACCACTTTGGCTGCAACCCATCACTTTTTTTCATTAGTTTTAATATGTAATATTTTCATTATTGTTCTGTTCTATTTTCTAATTTTTAGTATGACTTTTTTTGTTTGACTTGTGATTTATTTCAAAGTATGTTTTTAAATTTCTAAACATAAGTGCTTTCTTTATCTTTTTGTTACTGATTTCCAATTTAATTGCATTTTGGCCAGAAAACGTGAACTGTATGAGACTGATTCTTTGAAATTTGTTGATTTTTTAAAACTTAGTATATAATTAAATTTCATAAATGCTCCATGTGCTGGACCACCACTAGATGACACATTGCTTTTGTGTGAATTAGGAAAATGTGCTCTTTTTTCCAGGTACCACACCTGAGCACATAGTTTGGCAAGAGGAGTATGGGATGGATTTTGGCTCCCATTTTCCCCTTGTCCAGGTGCTCTTGATCAGTGAATAATCTGTACATGGTAGCCAATTCATGTGTTCTTGTAAAGAATGTTTATTTTCCAGTTGCTAGGTACAGTGTTCTATGTATATCTACTAGATCAAACTTGTTCATTTGATGTTCAAATTTTCTATATCCTTACTGATTTTTTTTTGTCTGCTTCATCTATCAGTTTCTAAGAGAGATGAATTAAAGACTTTCAGTGTGGTGGTAGATTTCTAATTATCCTTGTAACTTTTGCTTCACTTATTTCAAAGCAGTTGAGTACATTCAAGATTAAGATTATTATACTTTCTTGGTGAATTGAAATTTTTATCACTATATAGTAACACTCTTAAATCTATTAGTTATTTTTCTCTTCAAGTCTATTTTGTCTAATATTAATCTAGCTATAACAACTTAATTTTTGTTGTCTTAGTATTTGTCTGGTGTATTTTTCCTGTTGTTTTTACTTTTAAACTTTCTGTGTCCCTGTGTTTTAGGGACGGTTCTTAAAAATACCCAGAGTTCTTTAAGTCCAGACTGACAATCTTTACTTTTAACTGGATTATTTAGTTCATTTACATTTTATGCAATTATTGACATATTTAAGTTTAAAGCTAACATCTTCCTCTATATTCTCTGTCCCACTTTTACAAAAAGTTTTTCCTCCTTTTTTGCCTTTTTTGGATTGATAGATTTTCTTTCTCTTTCTTTCTTTCATTCCCCTCCCCCCTTTTGGCAGTTTGGAAGATACTTAACATCCTTTTATGTAAGTGGTTATCCTAGAAATTTTAATATGAATATTTAACATAACTAAATCTTTAGATAATAAAAATCCATTATCACCACTCAGTTCTAGGGGATAGTCCCACAATGGGTACAGCTTTTGCATTCATTCTTCAGTTATTTTACTTCTTTTGTCTTGTTTTGCTTTTATGTGCCTCCTGCTTGGTCTCATTATCCTTTTTCACTGAGATGGTAACATGACTGCTTGACTTTACAATTACCTAAAATCAACCTGTCACATCACGCATCAACACTGTCAACACTGTCAACACAGGCTACCCCATTCCTAGCCTTTGCCACAGATGTCAGTCCCTGCCTAGTCCATTTGTACCCACGAATCGGTGAGATCACCAGGGAACAGCACTCCCAGCTGCTGAGACAAAACCAGATGCTGACAGCAAAGAACAGGCAAGCCAACATCAAGGATGCAAAAGATATGATACCTTTGCAGTCTTACAGAGCAAAATTCCTATTAGCCCTGAGGAATTCCTGAAGGAGTCATCATACCATGTAAAAATAGTTCTGTAGCTTCTGGGAGAAGGGAAAAGTAAGTCCTCAAAGGGTATCACTGCAGCCAGGTTATACCACACTTGTGGTATACTGTGTGGTATGCATGCTGCACAAAGTTCAGTGTTTGGAAGGAGAAGTCACTGAAAAAATGGCAAGGTAACCTACAATACAGCAGAATATTGTACCTCAGTGGTTCTCAACAGGGGGCTATTTTGCGCTCCAGGATACATGTAGCAATGTCTGGAGATATTCTAACTAGTGCAGGAGTTGAGATTGTCATCTAGTGGGATATTGCAGAACATCCTGCAAGACACAGGATTCCTTTTTGCCTCCACAAAGATTTATCTGGCCCCAAATGTGAATAGCGGCCAGTGCTTCAGATTATACAGCGAAGTATACATACGCAGCAGGACAGAGCTTCTTGTATCACAGAAGCCTTATTATACAGCGAAGTATACATAAGCAGTAGTATAGAGCTTCTTGAATCACAGAAGCCTTCCTGTAATAATCATTTCAAATTTTTTTGGGGGGAGGATGATGGTACACTGAGGATTCACCATTCTTTTCACTTCTGAAATATTCCATAATAATGAAAAATGAAAAGATCAGAGGGTACTTACATCTCTGAGCTTCCTTGAAGTGGCAAAGGGTTTTTCTGAGATGTCATTGCAAACTGAATGGTATATATTTTCTAATGGTGGCTTTAGAATTTCAACATCAGACAGGACTTTAGGAGACTAGATATAGGTGAGGAAAAACAACCATAAAAAATATAGCATTTTCCCAGAACTTATTCTGAATACAGCCTCTTCCCTGAACAGTTTTTCAAAGCAAATGAACTTGGTCTATTTGGCAAAACTTGCCAAATTTAGAAGATACTAGTTCTAAAGTTCATAAGTTAACATTTATGTAGTAAGATTTTTTCATTTGGTTTGTTTGTATTTTCCAAATTTTCTGCTAATTAAAAACCTTTCTATTTTGTATTTTTAAAATCTTTTTAGTTTTATTTATTTTTTAAATTAAGGTATCAATCTTGTGAAGGTTTCACACGAGCAACATTGTGTTTTCAACATTCACACATATTATCAAGTCCCCCCCACCACCGACACCCCATTGCAGTCACTGTCCATTAGCCTAGTAAGATGCTATAGAGCCATTACTTGTCTTCTCTGTGCTGTACTGGCCTTCCCTGTGACCTACCTATATTATGTGTGCTAATTATAGTGCCCCTTAATCCTCTTCTCCCTCCCTCAGCACCCATCCTCCCCGACCTGTTCCCTTTGTTAACAGCTAGTCCCTTCTTGGTAAAACCTTTTTATTTTTAAAAGTTTCACAGAGAATCCCTCTACATCCTTCACTCAAGTTCCTAAAGTGTTAACATTTTACACTTGCTTAATCATCCTATCATTTTCTGAAACATTTTAAAGTAAGTTGCAACATAGTGTCCCATTATCTCTAAATACCTCACTGAGTGCTTATTTTTTTGTATTCTCAGGAATTTATTTTTCCATTTTTGTCTTTATATAGGAGTATATAGTATATATTATAATTTCAATTTCTATTACATTAATGACTAATGATATTGATCAACCTTAGACTTGTTGTTACCTGTATATTTTCTTTGAAAGAGTCTCTGTTTAAAAACATTTTGCCTGTTTTTATTATCTTTGTTTTCTAATTATTGATTATTTTTATTTTAAACTTTTTAAAAAGCCATTTAAGTCTCATAGCAAAATTGAAGAGAATATACAAATTTCTCATATAACTATTGTACCCATAGATACAAAGACTCTCTATTATCAACACCTCCCACCAGAGAGGTATCTCTCTTATAACTGATAACCTACCTTGGCATATCATTGTCATTCCAAAGTCCATACTTTACATTATGGTTCACTCTTGGTGTTGTACATTATGTGGGTTTGGACAAATGTATAATGACATGAATTATAGTATTATATGGAGTATTTTCACTTCACTAAAAATCCTCTGTGCTCCACCTATTAATCTCCTCCACTCCCATTCTCTGGCTCCAGTTGATCTTCTTACTGTCTCCATAGTTTTTTCTAGAATGTCATTCAGGGGGAATCACACAGTATGTAACCTCTTCAGATTGGCTTCTCTCATTTAGTAATGTGCATTTAATGTTCCTCCATGTCTTTTCAAGGCTTGGTAGCTCATTTTCTTTTCATGCTGAATAATATTCCATTGTCTAGATGTATCACAGTTTAGGCTTCAGCTACTAAGGAACATTTTTATTGCTTCCAAGTTCTGGCAATTATTAATAAAGCTGCTATAAACATCTGTGTGTATTTTTTTGGGTGAATGTTTTCAACTCCTCTGGGTAAATTCCAAGGAGCACACTTGCTGCATCATAAAGTATGTTAAGTGTTTTAGAGACCACCAGACTGTCTTCCCACCAGCAATGGATGACAGTTCCTACTGTGCCACATCCTTACCAGCATTTGATGTCAGTGTTTGGATTTTGGTCATTCTAGCAGGTGTGTGGAGAAATTCTATTGTTGCTTTAAATTGCATTTCCCTGATGTGGATGGAGGATCTTTTCATGTGCTTATTTTCCATCTGTATGTCTTTTGTGGTGAGTTGTCTGTGAAGGACTTTGGTTCATTTTTTTTAATTTTTTTAATTGGGTTCAAATTTTAAAAATTTGTTTCCTTATTGTTGAGTTTTAAGATTTTTTTTCTGAATATTTTGGATAATAGTCCTTTATCAGACATATTTCTTGCAAATATTTTCTCTTCATCTGTGGTTTGTCTTCTTATTTTCTGTATCTGTAGACTCTGACCTATAGAACTGTGAAACAATATGAGGTTGTTCTTTTAGGTGCCAAGTTTGTGGTAATTTGCTATATAGCAGTAGAAAACTAATATATCTGCTGCTCATTCTCTTATGGGTTTACTGAGTTTGCTGCCTATTCAGGTTTTTTCTTGCATTAAAGATGTAAGCTTATATTTTTCAGCTCTATAAATGTCCAAACTAAAACCTAAAATACTCTTTTTTGTGCCCTTTATTATAATAGTTCTTTTTAATATGTCATATTTTGTTTTATATTTTAAGCATATGAGTTTTTAATAGCTTTTTATATATTTGTCTGCTAATACCATCATTTAAAAAAATCTGTTTGTTTCTATTGCCTGACTTGTTTTTCCTCATTGTGGGATATTTTTCTTCTTCTTTGCATATCTAGTAATTTTTATTGGATGTCAAAACTTCAGAATTTTACATTTCTGTATACTGAATTTTATTGTATTCTTCTGTATGTCATTGGACTTTTCCCAGTAAGCAGTTAAGTTACTGAAAGATAAATAGGAGTCTGTTGAAGTTTATTTTTAAGCTCTTTAAAGGTATATGCAGTGTAGCCATTAGTCTGGTGCTAATTTCCCCACTTTTAACATGCCTTTCTTCTGTGGTCTCAAGTAAGTAGCCCAGGTATTCAATGATGTATCTCCACTCTGGTATTCTGGAGGCTAGAAGTCTAAAGATTAAAGTATCAACAGGGTCATGTCCTTCTCAGACTCTGTGTAGTATTCTTCCCTGGGGTTTCCTGGGTGGTTGTCATTCCTTGGGGTTTCTTGGCTTGCAGGTGCACAATTCCAACCTCTGCATTCACGTGTGATATGTCTTCTCCTGCATCCCCCGCCATCGCTCCAGATTTGAGTGCTTTCTTAAGCAAGGACTTTCTATCAGAGAACCTCAGTGCAAGTATTAAAATTAAGACCTGAACACTGATGCAATATTATTGTTTAGTCTACAGATGTTCAAATTTGGTTAAGTGTCCCAACAATGCCCCTTTTAGCAAAAGAAAACATGTTTTTTCCTTGCTGGGGATCAGTTGTTTCCATTCATCTGGAAGAGTTCCTCAATCTGTCTTTGTCTTTAGGGACTGACGATTTTGAGGAGTGCAAGCCAGTAATTTTGTAGACTGTCCCTCAGTATGGGTTTGTCTGATGTTCCTTCAAGATTATATTCCCGTTATGCGAATTTTGGGCATGATGACTACTACAGAATTGGTTAGTGTTTTTTAGTACCTTCTCAGGAGGCGCACACTGATGTTCTAATTTCCAGGAGGTGTTTATTTTCACCGTAGGATAGTGTGCGCCATGTTTCCAACCGCAAAGTTAATATTTCGTTATTTAAAGTAGTATCCTGTCGGGAGATACTTGGAGACTATGTAAAGTTGTTTCCGGGGTACTTGCGCCCCCTAGTTTTGCCAAGGTTACAATGACAGCGGCAGGCACAGTAGGGTGTCAGCTCTGGTGTTTCCCAGGGCCACTTTCTGTCTTACCCCTAGATTGTATCCCTTATATTAGCATAATGCCTGGCACACAGTGAACGGCAGTTTCTTACCCGATTCATTTATGTCAGCAGTTAGCAATGTGTATTGTAATTATCTGCCTATATGTCTTTCCCACAGACTGTGAGCTTGTTGAGGGTAGGCATCACGGCTTATTGCTTCTCTATCTCCAGTGTCTGTCACATATTAGGTGCTTGAAAATTACATGTTTCAATTAGTGGCGTGCAGCAGACGCTGGGGAAGAAGGTAAGGGCTGTAAGTCAGTCTGCCGACGGCACTTTCCCTGCTCTAAGCGGAAGTGAGGACAAAGGTAGCGGAGGACGTGGCCGGCGCAGTCCGCATGGGAACCCACACATCTCAGCCACCACGCTAGCGGTTGGGCCTCAGACTTCCTCGGGTGGGGAGGAGAATGGGGCGGGAAACCGAAAACCGAATTCTGTGCTCCCGGCATTCCTCGTAGGCGGTGCTCCCCTTTGACCCTTCGCTCGCGTGCTGCACATCCGGGACTCTATTGCTACTAGTCCTGGAAGATGGCGGCCGCAACTGTCGTGCTTCCTGTAGAGTGGATAAAGAACTGGGAGAAATCAGGCAGAGGCGAATTGTGAGTGTCCGGGCTGGAGGCGGGCGCACTGCCAGGCCAGGCTCGGGCGTCAACTACGCTCTCACCTTTGCTGGGAGGCTGGGGGTGGGTGGGTAGCAGTGCTCCTTCCCCCATCAGGGCGACGGGCGGGGATGGTTGTCTTGGAGTTTCGAACTCGGGGAGGAGAGGTGCTGGTAACCGCCGCTGACCTCCTTCCTTCCCTGGTCTCCAGAAACCCCCGCTGCCTGTCTTAGTCGGCCATCCTTCAGCCTCTCAGCAGAACTCCCGTTCTGCCCCTGTGGGTCCTCGCGCTCCCGCTCGGTGTCTTTTTTTTTTTTGTCCCCCTCATAGCTTGAGCTCACTTGGCTCCTTTCTCTTTAAGGGGCCGCGCCGGGGGGGTTCGGACTTTCCGTCGCTCTCTGTCCCATTTCTTTATACTCTGCACCCGCCTTTCGACTCTGCAGTGTGGAGCCAGGCGCCCCCTCTACCCGAAGTCCGAGGAGAGCGAACCGTCCCGGACTCCCTCCCCTGCTCTCTGCCCTCCGCCGCCGCGAAGCCCGGGCCGTCGCGAAGAGCCCCGCTTGGCACCTCTTGTCCTGCCGGGGAGCGGTCTCTCGGACTGTCCCGGCCTCGCGCGGCGCCGCTGCAGTGGGAGAGGTGTAGCAGGGCTCGCCGCTTTCCCCGAAGACCTACTGGCATTTCTTTGCTCCGTCTTTTCACCTTAGAGCCCTCTAGGGTTGGAGTCAACTTTCGTCATTAAATGTGTCCTAAACCCCATTTTGTCCTGGGACTGTAACTACTTTTGGCAACTCTCCAAGGTTCTCGAGTACCTAGAATAACGCATTTCCTTTAGTCATAAAAGTTTTTTTTTTCTTTCCGGTAATACAGAAAACAGTTAATGGGCCGTACACGGTTTTCTCACCCAAAATTTCAGCTCGCTCTCTCGGGAAAAAAAGTCGTTTAAGCAACGAAACAAACCCCAGATTAAAAAAAAAAACACCACACAAAAACCAAAAACCAAAACTTATTTCTGATTTCCTTCACTGAATCGCTTGATTAGCTAAAACTCGACGCTGTGCGGGAACAAACCCATTTTGCCTTCGTGCCCTCCCCTTCCCTTCCCCTCCCCCCCAATTTATGGTTGCTGGTACGGAAGATACAAATCTATGGAACTTCATTACTTGCAAGGAAATGCGGGGAACACGTTACCCAATCTTGCGCGTGTAATATTGCCACCGTTTGTGGTCTCCCGCCGCGCCCCGCGCCCGCACTCGCGTCCGGTGCGCGGCTGGGGCTAGTGCAGGTGTCCGCGGCGGTAGCCGCACCCGCACCGCTTTATGAAAAGGCTTAACTGTGCTAGCTCTAGAACTGGATAGCCTGGGTAAACGGCAGTCTTAGCCACTTAACCAGCCAAGTGACCTTGGGTAAGTTCCTTAACCACTTTTGACCGTCTCCCCTTGAGTAAACTGGTATTAATAAGTACTCTACTCAGAAGAATCGTTGTGAAGACTAAATAATGCCTGTAAAACACTTGGCTTATAGTGAGTGCTCAAGTGATAGCTATTAAAAGTAATTATTCCGATCTTTAGATATTTAAACTTCTCTGGACAGCTCTTGCACTTAAAAGTCTGTACCACTCAGGTTAGCAGTTAATTAGTCTTTGACTCTTTCGTGTGTACTCTTGTACGCTAACGAATCGAGACTCTTGAAGAGTGGCTACTGTGTCTCTTATTTTGGTTCAACCGTCCCGCCTCCCCCTTCCCGCTATTGCGGCCCCTGCCCCCTCCCCGCCCTCTGCCCCCCCAGCCTTTCTAGCATATGACAGAAATCTATTTGATAAACATTCATTTTTAGTTGTTAGGAAAATTTTCCAAATCTTTGTACATGCTAGTTAACAATTATCTATTAAGTCCTTTGTGCTGTTAGGGAAGGCACGGTGGGAAGTTACCATACCAAACCATCATTTTCATCTATATTAGATTAGGATAAGCCCCCAAAACTGATAAATCAGTTCGCTGTTGCTTTGTTTACTTTTAAAGCCAACTTAGTTATTTAGGGGCTGTTCATCTTTGCAGATTGCTCAGTTTGTACTTCCAGCTGGTTTTGACAGTTTTACTATTACTCCCACATTGGACGGATTGGTATTAGGGCTAGGAGGTGAAATTCTGCTTGGCTTCTGACTGGCAGTGGTTGGGGAAAAGCAAAGGAATGTAGGAGGTTGAAATACCTAGTCAAAACGGAATTTTGGATTCACTTTATATTTACATGATCCCCGTCATTACTATGCTACCCGTCATAGTTCCATTATCTGAAGAGCTATTTGAAAACTGTTATTAGGACTTATGTGTATGTAGTTATTTCATGGCTTGAGAAAGGTAGTTTGAATTACAGTAGATCCAAATCAGTATAGTCAGTTTTATAACTGCATTCTGTTATATGAAGAGAATTTATAATTATTGTGTGATGTAATGCAGTATTTTAAATAGTCACACATCACCATAGTTAATCTTCATTTATTTGACCTGTTTTCCCCTCTTTGAAAACTTTGTCGCATACAAAACTTTGGAGTTTCTGTATTTTGTAAAGATAGGTGTCAGCGTTTTCACTTTATTAGAAACATGGTGTTGGAAATATATTGCAAAACATCTTTTCCTCTGTCTGAAAACAGCCTCTTAAATATAAATCAGCAACTGGAAATGTTAAAAACAAAGGTAATGTGCCACCAAATGATTAGTGAACCCATTTATAGATTTGGCTTTTAGAATTAATATTTAAACATTTTGGTGGATTTTTTCTTTTAAAGGAGGTAAAATAGCAGATGAGCTTTAACTTGACTGAAAATTATCTTTTTAAAAGATGCTTTATGTATTTCATGAGCTTCTTTTGTCCATTCCTTACCAGTATGTCTGTATTCTGGGAGTTGTAGTTAACTTTTAGTATCATAAGAGTTTTTCAGAGAGGGCAAATTCTTGTGTCTCATGCAAAGCAACTATTAATATAGAAAGGCTTGGCTTTGAAGAATAATTTGTTAGGTAATTAAGAAGAAAAAACTATTTTGCATATCTGAATGGTCCATCACATACCTAATTAACCTGTTGTTTCCAGAGATACTGATTTTGCTAATGGTAAATTACTGATATCAAAAGGACAAAGGAACACTATCAAAACATAATTAAGTGTCCTTTCCAGTAACACAGCTCTAGTCTTCAAGTTTCACACATCTAAATTCAAAGTCTCAAATTCTGTGACATGCAAGATATGGATTTAATTACTTTAATTTTGGAATTAGAGTTTTACTTTCTTGATTATTTCCTATTAGCATAGGACTTGCCATGATTAAGTTAATAAACTTGGATGTGCTAGTAGATCCAGTGGAGAATTCTGTTTTTAGTAGCAATTATTAACACAGTGAACTCAGCATTTCTTTGTGTCACAAGCAATCTTAACGGAGGATTTATGTTCCAAGCTCTTAATAGGAAGATGTTAGCCTCATGTCAATACTTGGTCTAATTTTGAAATACTTAAATTTGCTGAATATCATCTATTTATTTGAAGAGCTTAGTTGTTTTTATTTTTAAAAAGTTATGTATAATTTAGAAATTTTTGTTAGGTCTTACCTTATTAACTTTGGTAGTTAATAATAAGGTTTTATTATAATTGCTAAATGTTTTGGTTGCCATTCTTTGTCTTCTGCTACTAAATGATTTTACACATTTCAGAACTTAGCTAAGTACATTTGAGTGTTCATTCAATGTTGTCTGATCTGAATTTTTGGAAGGAAGTAGGAGGGGGAAGTTTATGGCAAATAATCATTCTAAGAAGTTTTAATCTTGGTAGGTGAGTCTCTTTTTTCTTTAAGAGGTGCTCTAAGTTCAGCTGAATTTTTATTTCAAACCTTTTCTTCATATCTTTGTTTTCATTTGGCATTTAGTTTCTCATTTTGACCTTCAAACGTTAAGTCTTGGTCTTTTTTCCTGTTGAGAAAAATGCATTCAGAAAATGTAGCAATATCGGGCTTTTCTAGGGTACTGCTTTATGAGATTATTCTACAACGCTTAAATAGTAAGGTATAGTGAGTGCTGTTAATGTACTTGTGTGCAGGAACTTTGTTGTCTTATTTAACATTTCCTGTTCTTTTTCTTCCTCCAAGTGTATTTTCATTCTTGTAATTGCATGTTTCAAGATAAAACTATGTGCCCAATACTGATTTTTGTGGATTATGTCGACTTCTCTGACAATTATATAGAGGTAGCACTTTGCTTAACCATATTTAGTCTGTTTTGTTGTTTTAAGAATTAATTGAAGTGCAGATTGACATCAGTTTTTTATATGTGAAGCCAACTTTGAGTTGTTGGCCATCATCAGGTAGTTCAGGCTTGTGCTGTGTTTCCTTTTTTACTGGAAAATGGGATCAAGTAAGGTGGAAAACTAAATACCCATGTTAAGAATTAAGAAGTATTCACAAAATGCTTAAGTCCTTTGGAAGAACTTAAAACATTTTATTCAGTTCAAGTTTCACAGATCTTTGACAGAAAGTAGGTTCTGTCTTTGTCTCAGGGACTTGAGACAGCATCTGCACAATAGCACCACACTGTTTTAAAGGTGGAAAAAATGGTAAATTCAACTTGGAGGTTATTAGGGGACTAAAATAATGTGAATTTGGATTGAGTGAGAATATTTGATATTTTAAGCCACATTAAGATGAGCAGCTGTTCGAGATAGTTTTGTTTGTTTTCTCTCCTTACAATTTAGGATAGAATACTAAAAACTGTTTAACAGGTGTAGTGAGACATGCAGCATTCAAAAACAGTTTTCTTTAAGGATGCTTTATGATCCTTTGTTAATGGCTTACTTGGGGAAAAGATCATGGACAAATCTGACTAGGGTTAAATCCTTAGCAAGTGTTTCAGTTTCCTCCTACAACCAAGGAAGAACTGTTTTATACTGGGGAAATAAAAGTGTCTGCTCTGCAAGAGAATTGCCTTGTCATAATAGCCCATCAGTAAGTCCTCACACAATTTGAGCATATCTGTGAGATGCTAATTAATAGTTCATGGTGATATTATCATCTACATCCTAATGAGTATGTTTGTGGCCTTGAGACTGACAAGATAGAATTATATTTCAATTAACTTTTTAAAATTATGTGACAATGACTGTACCATTAGATTTGGTGGGAATTGGAACACTGACATTCCCCCCTCTCCACTGGAAGGATTATTGCAAAAGACCTATACATTAAGCTTATTAAAACAAATGGAAAATGAAGCTATTGAAAATATTAATAAGCAGCTATATGTACCATCAGAAGGAATATTTGACTTTACTTTTTAGTAGCCTGGGTATAAAGAGAAAGATGATTTACTTGATTCTGTTAACATTCTTCTGTTAACAGTGTTTCCTTCTACTACATTCTAAAGGTAATTGAGACAATGGAGACAGTGAAAACCACAAGGGGGAATTGTTTTAATACTTTATAGCAAATATTGAAGCAGTCTTGACATGTTATTTTATATATTTACTCTCAACAAAAAAGGAGCTAGATGACAGACATTTTTAGGTTATATTCTCTGATGCTAGTCTGAAGCAGATGAGATTTCTGTGTTGCCTATTGGAAGGAAGATTGATTTTGTTTTATATTCCAGGCAAGTGTGTGATAGGTTTCATATATTTTGAGAAATTTATCAACACATTGGGAGTTGGGAGACCTGTCTAGTTCTCCAGGGAAGTAGTTGAAAGTACTTGAGTCAAACTTAAATCAGTTTATTTTACCATTTCTAAGGTGCTCTCTGAAAATTTTTCTTATTGTTTTTTAATAAAAGTTGGTTAAAAACTAATGGCTAAAAAAACCCTAATTAAATGAATTATTTTCTCATTTATTTTAGTAATTGCTCTCTGTTGGCAAGTCTGTTTTATTCTTTAGTTTTGAAAATAATTTTGTGAGACCTACAGGTGAATTGTTGACAAGGAAAAGTTTATATTATTGACTTTTAACAACCATACCTGCTCATTCTGATGATGGAGTATTGAAATAATCAAAAGACAAAGGTGAACTGCAAGGGTACAGATAATCTGCAAAATATATAACCTCCCTGTGGATGACTGTAATGTGGCATCATATTTCAGCTTAGGTGTGATAAATAAGCATATTCAAAAAGTTTTGAAATTGTTTCAGTGACAGTGGATAAAAAGGATTGCTAGACATGAAAGTAAGAAACATGCATTCTGTGGATAAAATGAGAGTTCCTGTGGCCAGGATTCTCACCTGGCCATGGTTGACTAGCTCACTGCACACCTGTGGGCAATACATGGCTGTTGACTCTATATAAAGAGCTCCGCCCAGCGCTCTGGGTGCGACAGGGTGACAAGGCTGCAAGGCTGCAGGAGAGCAGAGCAGAGGCTGGAGTGGTGGCAGCGCCAAGGACAGAGGCCCAGAGGATGGCTGTGTGGGACGACTGTGCAGAGAGGCCCAGAGGACGCCTGTGTGGGATGGCTGTGCAGGCAGAGAGGCCCAGAGGACGGCTGTGTGGGACAGCTGTGCAGGCAGAGGGGCCCAGAGGCAGAGACCGGCTTGCTGCATGCAGACTCGCTCTGAGTGAATGGGATTTTAGTGACTGACCTGCCACCTGGAAATAAAGTTGGGTATAACCCTTTCACCACAAGAACAGTTTTGCTGTCAATTTCTTTGGTCGCATTGAATCCATAGCGAACTTGCCTGGGGCTGAAACCCAGTGGCAAGACACTTTCATTCTCTTTTTCTGTTAGAGCTTTGTGCAATTTATAATAAGAATATTTTATTTCCTAAATTGTGAAATTAAGTAAAAAACAAAAGTGCATAAAACCTAAATTTAGAGCCTAAAGAATCTATGTAAGATGCACAAACATGTAATTCACACCTAAGTCAAGACAATATAACCCTGCTTCCTGATGTATCCTCTCTATCTCCCCTGTAGTAACCATTATCCTGACATTTATGGTTTTCTCTTCTTTTTATTTACAGTTTTACTAGCCAGTAAGTTTGTTTTTCTTTGAAGTTCATATAAATGGAATAATACAGGGTGTATTCTATTGTATCTGTCTGCTTTTGCTCAACATTACGTCTTTAGGATCCATTCACGTTTTTGCAAATATTTGTAGTTCTTCAATCTTCATACTTACAAGGTGCTTTGTTGTATAACTACCACAATTTCTCTCTTACGCTATTGATGAACAATTTTGTTGTTTTGAATTTTTGGTTATTACTAACAGTGCCAATAGGAGCATTCTTATACGAGCATCTTGGTGTACACATCGTGTGTTTTGTGGGGTATATATTGAGGTGTACAATTACTGGGTTCTAGATTGTGATTTACTTCAGCTTTGCTAGATACTGTCAGACTATTTCAAAATATACTCCCATCAGCAGTGTATGGCAGTTCACTTTACTTCACATCTTGGCTAATGTTATATTGTTAGACTTGAAATTTTTGGTCAATATGGTATGTATGTAATGGTATTTTATTGGGGCTTATATTTTCATGGGCATCTTTTTATATGTTATTGGTCATTTAGATTTCTGATTTCTTGTAAAAGACCTCTTTATATCTTTTTCCCACTTTTCTATTGGATTGTTTGCATTTCTTACTTTGATTTGTAGTTCTTCATGTAGGCTGTATTTGTGCCCTTTGTTAGTTACATTGTGTGTGGCAAATATCTTGTTATTCTTTGGCTAGCATTTCTGCTTTTATAATGGTGACTTCTGAAGAACAGAAGTTACTTGTTTTTAATGTGGTCCAATTTATCAGTCTTTTGCAGTATGATTAGTGCTCTTTTGTGTTTAGCAGTCTTTCCCCATTCCAAAGTTAATGAATTTAATCCTCCTATGATTTTCTGGAAACACATTATTTTGCTTTTCATTTTTAGGTTTTACCTAACTAGAGTTGATTTCACGTCTGCGGGAAGTGGGAGTGGCAATATATTGTCATTGATGTATATGAAGAAAATCCAGCCTCACACTGATAGTTGGCAAAAGGAATTTTAATACCCTTTTATGATAATTGTAGATACCCTTCTTTGATACCATGTTAAAATTTGTCAAGTGGTAGGTTCTTAATGGTTTGTTGTAGTGCCAGATCCAAAACCACATCTGTGAACTTTGTGTACTTTGTTAAATTTAAATTCATTTGTCTCTCTTCTACTTGAAGTCTTTTACCCATGCATTATTTTGCAACATCATGTATCAGTCCTTTGAAAATAATTGGTTCACTGAATGATGTAGCTCTTCCAAATATTGACACAATACATTGTATTACATTAAAAAAACACAGTTTAGTGTCATCATTGAACTAATCAGGAAAGTTGTTACAATCTGGGAACAAATCCATGGCAGCACATAACTTTTCCAAAATTGTAACTTTTGTTTGAAACCTTACCTTTTATCATTGGCAACAAATACTCTCAGTTGTTTTCCTTGAAGTTCTTTTTTTGAGAAAATGTCTTCCAAAGACCCAAGTCTGAATAACCATAGTTTGTCAGTTCTTTCTAGTAAAAATGGTATTCTGTGAAAGCAGCTAGTTCAGCTCACAATTCAAATATTGCATCAGTGATTTTCCTGGAGACAGTAATAGTTATTTTGGTGTGTAGCAGAAATGCTTTATGTGTACTTTCCATTTCATTACATAGAAATTAAAAATGTACTAAAAAAAGACATGTTTTCAGGGCTGAAGATTTAATAAAATTAGTACTTTTTACTGCATTAAAGACATTTTTTTTTCTTCTTTCTCTTTTATTAAGGTATCATTAATATACACTCTTATGAAGGTTTCACATGAAAAACAATGTGGTTAATACATTCACCCATATTATCAAGTCCCCCCATACCCCATTGAAGTCACTGTCCATCAGTGTAGTAAGATGCCACAGTCACTACTTGTCTTCTCTGTGCTACACTGAAAGACATTTTCTTTATTGTAGATAAAAACCCATAACATAAGATCAATTCTTAACAATTTTTTAAGTGAACAGTGTGGTATTGTTAATGAGTGCAGTGTTGTATAACAGACCTATAGATCTTCTTCATCTTGCGTGACTGAAGTTTTATGCTCATTGAGCAGCAACTCCCCCATTTCTCTTTCCTCTTACCCCCCTAGCAGCAACTGAAATTATGATTTTGACTACTTTAGATACCTCATATAAGTAGAATCATGCAGTATTTATCATTCTGTCACTGATTTCACTCAGTCTCTCAGAGCTCATCCATGTTTTGGTATATGACTGGATTTCTTTCTTAATGACTATTCCATCGTATGTATAATCTACATTTTCATTATACATTCACCTGTTGATCAACATTTGGGTGGTTTTTACCTCTTGGCTATTATGAATAATGCTGCAGTGAACTTGGGAGTGCAAATACCTCTTTAAGATACTGATTTCAACTCTTAATGAATAAATACCCAGAAGTGGGATTGCTGGATTGTATGGTAGTTCTATTTTTAATTTTTTGAGTAGCTTCTATACTGTTTTCTGTAGTGGCTGCACCATCCATTTCACATTCCCATCAACAGTGCACAAGGATTCCAATGTCTGCACATCTTTCTCAATGCTTTTTTTTTTAAAGAATTAAATTTTTATAGCAGTTTTAGTTTGACAGAAAAATTGAGAGGAAGGTACAGAAATTTCTTATTTACTCCTTGCCCCCCTCCCCACGTATAGCTTGCTCCATTATCAACATTGAGTACATTTATTAGAATTGTGAACCTACATTGACACATTATAATCACCCAAAGTTCATAGTTTACCTTTTACTTCACTGTTGATGTTGTACATTCTGTGGGTTTGGACAATGTCTAATGATGTGCATCTATCATTATAGTATCAGTATTTTCACTGCCCTAAAAATCCTCTGTGTTCTGCCTATTCATCTCTCCTACCTCCAACTCCTGGCAACCACTCATCTTTTTACTGTCTCCATAGTTTTGCCTCAGCCAGAATGCCATATAGTTGGAAACATAAAATATGTAGCATTTTCAGGTTGGCTTTTTTCACTTAGTAATATGCGTTTGAGTTTTCTCCTTGCCTTTTCATGACTTGATAGCTCATGTCTGTTTGGTGCTGAATAATATTGCATTGTGTGGATGTACCAGTTTATCTAATCACCTACTGAAGGATTTCTTGGTTATTTTCAAATTTTGGCAGTTATGTATGAAGCTGCTTTAAAGATTGGTGTGCAGGTTTTTGTGTACACAGAAGTTTTCACCTCCTTTGGGTAAATACCAAGGGGTGGGATTGCCGCATCCTAAAGTAGAGTATGTTTAGTTTAAGAAACCACCAAAATGTGTTCCAATGTGGCTATACCATTTTCATTCCCTCTAGCAATAATTGAGAGTCCCTGTTGCACCACATCCTCACCAGCATTTGTTGTTGACAGTGTTCCAGATCTTGGCCATTCCACTAAGTGTATAGTGGTATCTCGTTTTAATTTGCATTTCCCTGATGACATGTGGAGCATCTTTTCATATGCTTATTTTCCATTTGTGTATTTGATGAGGTGTCAAGGTCTTTGCCCATTTTTAAGTTGATTTGTCTTCTTCTTGTTGAATTTTAAGGGTTCCTTTTATATTTTGAGGAACAGTCCTTTATTATGTGTCATTACTGTTTTTTTTTAAATTTTTATAATGGCCATCCTTGCAAATGTGAAGTGCTAACTTATTGTGGTTTTTATTTGCATTTCTTTGATGTGATGAACATCTTTTCATATACCTATTGGCCATTAGTATGTATTTAGAGAAATGTTTATTCAAGTCCTTTGCCCATTTTTTAATCTGTTTTTTTCTTGCTATTGAGTTGTAGATGTTCCTCATATATTTTGGATATCAACACCTTGTCAGATGTATAGTTTGCACATATTTTCTTCCATTCCATAGGTTGCCTTTTCATTCTGTTCATTGTTTCCTTTGCTGTGCATGCAATTTTTAGTTTGATGTCCCACTTTTCTGTTTTTGCTTTTGTTGCCTCTGCTTTTGGTGACATAACCAAGAAGTCATTTACAAGACTAGTGTTGTGAAACTTTCTCCTTGTGCTTTTTTCCTAGGCATACAGTTTCAGGTCTTATGTTGATGTATTCAATCCATTTTGAGTTGATTTTTGTGTAAGTGTCCAATTTCATTCTTTTGCATGCTCTTGAACCTCTCTAGTGAATTTTTCAGTTCAGTTATTACATTCTTTAGCTCTAAAATTTGTTTCGTTCTTATGTGTGTGTGTGTCTGTATAGTCCTTTTGTTGAAATTCTCATTTTGTTCATGTATCATTTTTCTGAGCTTGTTGAACATCTTTATGATGATTATTTAAAATTCTTTATCAGATAATTCATATACCTCTATCTTTAGAGTCAGTTTCTGCAGACTTATTTCGTTCCTTTTATTGGACCGTTTCCCATTTCTATTATGTTCCTTGTAATTTTGTGTTGTTATCATTGCATTTGGAAAAAAACTCTTCTCTTCCAGTCTTTACATACTGGCTGAGTACAGAGAAAGGCCTTTACTAGTCAGCCTGGCTGTAGATTCTTGGGGCCTCCCAAACCTTTTCTCTGGGTCTGTCTTCTTTGTACCTGTATATGTAGATTCCAAATCAGAGGGATTTTCCAGTTTTTTCTTCCTGCCCTTAGAGGCTTGTACTCTCTTGCATCTTCTGTACCATGGGTCCTGTGAAGTAGCACACTACCCAGCTCTTTTTTGTTCCTAGTGGCCCCCAGACAGCTAGAGTATGCCAGGTACTGTTAGTGCCCTAAGTCAGGTTAGATAAGAAACTAGCTCCACCGGCAGACCCACAGAAAACTAGAATGTTGGACACAGCCTCCAGTCTTCCTTTTCTCCCCTGAGGGAGAAGTTGCTGAGCTGTATTGGTCTGTTTGTTGTACTGTGGATTCTCTGGGTCTGTAGTTAACCACCCAGTTCCTTTTTTAGTTCTCAGTAAGCCCCAGGCACTTAGGGTGTGCCAGCTCTTATCTGTGCTCCAAGAAGTGGAGAAAGCAGCTAGTCCCTCGGGCAGGCCCCGTCCTCCCGTCTCCTCCCCTCCCCTCCCAAGTTAGAATGTTAGATGTAAAGTAGTCTTCTTTCCCTCCCCAGGAGAATTTGGGAGGCCAGTTTTCTTCCAGTTGTGTGGTGCTGTGCTGGGAGGAGGGACTATGGTGAAAGGATGTCATGAATTTTCCTACTACCTTTGATGCAGCTGGTTTAGTAGCACCTGGGGTGCAGGAGCCTCTTAACTGATTTCTGAGTTTCTCATAAAGGGAATTGGTGTTTCTGAGGGAGGAAGGAAGACCTGGGGCTACCTGTTCTGCCATATTGCTGATGTCACTTCCATCAAGGACATTCTTAAGTGAAATTGGCTTTTGTTTGTGAATGGTTATGAAAAATAAAATGAAACAGTTTGCATCGTACCTGAGACTGGCTTTGTTCTCTTTTTTCTTTATCACATAGAATCAATGAAACGGTTTGGTGCTACTGCCCTGATACACACTAAGGTGCCTGGAGTCCTGCCTGCCTTTGTTTTTGAACTATTAAGTGTAAATGTCAACACAGCAAAAAAGGAAAATGAGGTCTTGGTATTATGGATACAGTTTTGACCTCACAGAACTCCAGGAACTGTCTCTGGGATCAGGCATTTGTGAAGCACACTGAACTACAGTTTTTCTAAGTGTCTTAAAAAAATAGTGAATGGATATTGAATTTTATCAAATGTTTTTATGCATCTGTGCAACTATCATGTAATTTTAAAAACTCTGTTTAGTGTAATGAATTAATTATAACAAATATTTGGGATAAACCTGCATTAGTCTTGATGTATTTCAATATTATTTTTCCATTTATATATTACCTCTCTATACTTAACACTACATGTTTAAATACCACAAAACACTATATTATTATTAAAGTTAATATTAACTTCGAATTATTCACGTACTTGCCACTTTTTTCCTTGTCATTTCTTGCTGCAACTGTAAGGTTCTATCTGGGATCATTTTTATCCTGTCTAAAGAATCTCTTTAAGCATTTCTTCTAGTATGTGAACTCACTTACTGTTTGTCTGAAGTTCAGTCCTTACTTTGCTTTCCCTTAGAATTGTGTTTTTTGGGTGCAGAATTTTAGGTTGGCCGATACTTTGTTTTAGCACCTTGAATGTATCGTTAAGCTATCTCTGGCATTCAGTGTTCTTGTTGAGAAGTCATGTAGATAATACTGTCTTTTTTTCCTTAGGTGCTTAAATGATTTTGTCTTCTTACCATAGATAAGGCAAGTTTTACAATGACATGTCCAGATGTGGATTTCACTTCAGTTCTGGAAAAATGAATTCTAATTCTTGGCTTTTATTTCTTCAATTATTGCTTTTGCCCTGTTTTCTCTCTTCTTTCTAGAATTCCATTTAAGTATACCTCTTCACTGTATCCTGTATATCTTTCTTTGCTTTACTTAATCTAATGAGGAAGTATTCAAAATACAAGTACTTTTTTTCTTTTTTTCAGATTTTCAATTTTTTGTTTTTAAACTTTATTACTGAAAAAAATTTCCAAACATATGAGAAAGTAGAATGGTGTATACCCCATGAAATCATCAACTGGCTTTAATAGTTATCAACTGCTTGTTTCATCTATAACCACCCAATTTCCCATTCTATTGAGGAATATTTCATCTGTATTTTAGCATCTATCTTTTAAAGATAAAAGTCTATAAAATATTCTAATTGACTCATAAATGTTAATTTTTAAAATACTTGCTTGAAACAGGATCCAAGTAAGGATCTATACATTGTGATCGATACATCCCTTAAGGCTTTTTTACCCTAAAGATTCCCCACTATCTTCTATTTTTCCTTCCAGTGTATTTGTTGAAGAGATTGGATAATTGTCCTGTAGAGTTTCCCATAGTCTAGATTTAGGTTCATGCCGTTTTAAAAAAAGACAGCTTCACAGGTGGGTGGTGACTTTCATTAGGATCAGGAGGCACTAATGTCAGATTGTCTCTTACGATGTAAACAGCCATTGCTAGATGCCTATGTAGAACCTTTAATTTTTAGGAATTTAAAATGATGATGTTATAATTCTAGCATTCCTTTATTAGCTGAAATACTTCAATACAGAGACATTTCTTATCAACTGTTGGTTCATATATGAAAGGCAGAATAAGTGCTTGGTTTTTATTTAGTTTTCAAAATAATTGATTCGCTAGTGTCCTCCAGTTCTGACCAATTAGGGTTTTTAGATTTGCTTTATTGTGGATTTAACATATATATTTCCAGATATTTTTAGTTGATATGACTTGCTCTGTAAAGACATCTGTGGTAGGATTAAAATTAATAAAGATTATTTCTGGTTTATTCTAGTTTGCATTTATGTCGGATCCTGAGTGAAAATAAAAGCCATGATAGTTCATCTTATAGAGGTAAGACTTTCAAAAGTATCAAAGCTGTTATGTTTGGCTTGGCCAAAATTAATGAATATTCTGTTTTCCATTAAATTGTTACAAATGAAAACAAAGCTATAAGATAATTCACACTATATAAAGCTTTTATATGAACATATTACAGTTAGGATTAAAACTGTAGTTATAGTAAGACTATATATCTCTATATGGATGTTATTAACCTGCATAATAGTCATAACGATATTGCTTGACTTTCATAATTATGACATGGAATATTTCGCTACATTTCAACAGCTGTTAGCTGTATTAAAAATTATACAAGCTAGCTATCAATCATAAACAGAAGAGAAAAGCTAACATGGAAAGAAAAACTGTTTTGATATTGTTTGCGCTAGGAAATTTCCAGAAACTGAGGTTCAGTGTTTTTACTAAAGCTGGTTATGTTTAGGTGGTATCTGGGGATCTTGTTAAAGGCAGTTGTCATGGAAAACATTAAAAGCAAAGGAATTGTTTACACACATCACAAATACAGTTTATTAAGTAAAATTTATATAATTAACCAGGATGTGAATTTCAATTTTAAAGGACTTTACTATTTAACATTAATTAATTTAAAATTAGGCATTTAAGAAATTTAGATTTAGAAAAGGAGGGGCAAAAACAAAACAATTATGTCCATTAAGTTTAAAGAATTTTCCTGTGTAGCTTTCATTGTGGGTGGGACCCAGGACAGTTTTTCAATCTGGAAAAAATGATTTATAACCAGTATTCTATTTTAAATAAAAATTATTGGATAAAATTCATTTTAGTTATTTAAATTATGCTTTTGTGAATAGATGATTAAGAATAGAGTAATTTTCTATAGAAATGTTTAATCAAAATATTACCTTGATGAAATATATGAGAGTATATACTTTTTAAAGAATATTTGAATTTTTGAATGGAAAGCATTCAAATGGAAAGAATGCAAACAAATGAATGAGCCATTTTTTCCCTGTCATTTGAGTGTTATCTGTTGTAAGACTTAACATTTGTAAGCTCACATCCCCAAAGTTACTTTCCAGTTCATCCTGCTTATAAAATTGCAAGATTGTTCATAAGGTTTCTGAGGTTGATAAAATGCCTTCTTTTTGAATTGATCAGTTGATTGCCAGAAGTATAAGAATGTAAAAAAAGACTCCTTCCTAAAAGCACTTGGATACTTAATTTTTTTTTCCTGTGTTTGACAAAAGTGTGTAACTTCTTGGTTAACTTTGATCTTGTTTACAATTGAAACCTTAAGTGGATAAAATAAGAATTCTCAGAAGAATTATGCATAATGTAACCCAGGGGATTACTCTTTCAGTTTTAAATGGGACCGGGTGGATCTTCTTTAGTAACTATCAGATTATTTTTACTTTTTGCATATTTGTTCTGATTCACATATGAAACAAAAAGTAGTTGAGTGTGGCCTCATTGGCTGGATTGCCAGTGCTCTCTTGCTTGTCCTTGTCGGCTTCTTCAACACATTACAGCTCTGGCTGATATCTGCCAACAATCAAGCTTTGATCTGAGGGCCCCAGTTGGTAGTCCATGCTGGAAATTACATGTCATTTCTTCAGAATTTCTTTTGTTCTATCTCGGGGATTGAGTTTGGATAGCGTTCCCTCTACCCTTTCCCTTTCTGCTCCTCTCAAATTGATTTCATTTCAGGCAGGCAGTTTACCTTGCATATACTACTTTCCTTGTTCTTTTATACATCCCTTTTCCCCAATAAAATAACATTGTAATGATGGCTGATAAACCAGGGTAATCCTAGTGATATTCAACATAACAAAGAACTGTGATCTTCAATATTCAGATCCCACAAAGCACATCTAAGAATGCCTAGAAGTTTCTTTTACTTGTGGCTATTCTTAAAACTGCTTTTTCTGAAATGTTAGCATTAAGATAAAATCTTTTATTTTTTTGTGTATAAGGGCTTTAAGTTTTCCTCTCCATTGTAAATGCAAAGTTTTTCAACTTTAGTGTAGATTTTTTCAGGATTTTGTGGGGCTAACTTTGGTAGTCTTCAGGTACCATTTACTGTTTCTGAGGACAAAATACAGTAGGACATCCTAACCAATTAAATGGGCATTTAAATAATATGTGAGTTAGGGACTGTTTTTGCTACTTTGTGGATTACATTGTGATTGTTTTTATGTCCTTTATTGTCAGCAAAATGACCTGGGCTCTTTGTTCTCTATTTTATAGTCTCCTGTGATTAAGATTAGAATTCCCTCAGCCTCTATCAGCTCATATTCTTATGGAAATTTAGTTTGATATTCAGCTGTTTTGTCCTTCTAAGAGTGATTGCTTTTAAAAAAAAATCTTAGTTATCTGTAAATAAGTATTATTTGCTGTAAAAGCATTTTATTAATGGAAATTGAAAGCATTAAATTAACCTCATGTTCCTACCATGCTAACAAATTAGTTTTTATATAGTTTATTGTCAGCATAATGAAGGCATATTTGTGAAAAAGGTGGAATTATTTAATAATGCATTCTTCATAAGGAATTGGGATAATTGGGCTGTAGTACATTAACAAATAATTTGTGGACAAATTTATTTGATTGTAGAATACTGTTTTCATTGTTTGAAGGGGGATTGATATGAGTCTTGATTTCTATTATGTTCTCTTTTTGTGACTAGTAAAACCAAGGGAGATGATTTTTAAATATTTAGTTTTTTATTTGCTGTTTTGCCCTGAAAGCTTTTTGATTCCTTTTAAAAGAGGATTATAAATTGACTTTATTTTACATAAATGTTTTTAGAGCTACTTGTTTTCCTACTTTTAATGAAAGGAAGGAAGTAAAGTTTTTAGTGTATGAAACTAAAAAAAATGATAGCTGGGAGGAGGTGTTTACCTGACCAGTAACAACCCCCACACACACACCCAAAAAAGAGATTCTTTCTCCAGGAGAGGGGACTACTTGCTAATTTTGATAGTGAATGATACTACTTGTGGTTGACAGTTCTCATAGAGCTGCTGTTTTATGTATGTAATTATTTTAGTTTGAATTCTGATGGAAGAAAGATTGATATTTGGGGAGAAGTTTCTCTGACCTTAGGATATGGGTAAAACTTGATTTTATAATTACCTCTATTCCTTACCTATTGTCAGTGTAGCCCTGAGATTGAATTGACTATAATCTGAATATATTTAGAAAAATCTGTGAAATCTGCTGATGAGAAGAATGGCTGATTTAGTTTATATTCACATGCTGGAG
The DNA here is from genome assembly GCA_029783875.1 of Phataginus tricuspis. Lineage (NCBI taxonomy): Eukaryota > Metazoa > Chordata > Mammalia > Pholidota > Manidae > Phataginus > Phataginus tricuspis. The sequence goes on along the minus strand of JAQQAC010016209.1, from coordinate 103,437,873 downwards.
TTCTATTCAGTCATTGAAAATAATTTTTGAGACTTTGGTAGCAAGAGAAAATGCTTTTAAAAGTGTTTGTTGGGGAATTAGAATACCAAATGATGTTCCTTGTGAATGCAAGTATGTAAAATATATAGACGTAAAGGAAAAGATTGGGAGGGAATGTTCAAGCAGTAGTTATGGTATAGTAGTGGAGTCAAGTTCACTTTTTTTACTCTTTTAGTATTGTGTTTTGTGAAAATAAAAGGAAAAAAATCTAGAGAAAAGCATTAGAAGTATATTTTTCTTACCATTGTTGATGTTTATAATAATTCTTGGAAGTAGGAAATACATAGATCTTACCCTCGAGGGTCTACCTTTCATGTTCAAGAGTCTGTGTTCTTACATTCTTTCTTTTATGTTCTACAGATTTCCAGCAAGCTCTTTATGAGTTATCATGCCATGTCATTAACGGAAATCTGAAGCATGAACAGGCATCTAATGTTCTTAGTGACATTAGTGTAAGTATATGTGTGTGTGTGTGTTCTTTTTTGATACAAAGATCCCTGAAGTGTATAACTTACATTTTATTTTATTCAGAATTATAGTGAGGCAGGGCAGGAACATGGGACAAGCATCATGATTTTTTCCTGCCTATGATGAAAAATGCTGAGATGTAAACAGTATAGTAAGAACAAGAGGGACCCCATCTTAAGGCTAAGATTCCGTTTTAAAAAGCAGAGAGTTGAAGAAGTAAGATTCCTAGCATATTCTCTTGTAATCAGACAATAGCCCAACAGCCTATCTTAAGGCAGGGCAGGCAGTCTTAACTGATATGTCCCCACTACTTGAGGATAATCCTATCTTGGAGAAGAACTAGATAAATAAATTCCTTGTGTTGGGTTTATTTAGCAGAATTATCTGGAGGACTGATAAGAAAGGAAAGGAGACATGGTGTCTCTCACCAGAGATAATACCTTGAAACCACAAGTCAAGCCTACGCCCAACAACCTCCCTCTGCCGTTTGCCCCATTCTTGAAAGCCTTAAAAGACAGAATCCCCAAACTTTCAGTGTGCCTTCTCTCTGAGGTTGCCCGCACTTTCCTTTCTTCAAGTGCATACTTTCAAATAAAGCTTTCTCACTGCTCAGATTATTGTGGTTTGTTTCTTTGCTATTTAATTTTATTTCCAAGTCTTCACTCTGTCTCTACTTTACTCCTAATAAGTAGGAAGGGGCTGCTGAGAGCTCAGATTTGGGCCTGCATGTTTCCATCGCCTGGGTGACCTGGACAGAACTGCTGCTGTGCGATCTGCTCTGAAAATCTTTCTTTGGGAAGTTCTCAGAACATAATCTCACTCCATCCTGTGCTCTGTGGCTCCCTCAAATCCTGGAGTCATAGGGGCTAGTCCCCATGCCATGCAAATCCAGGTGGACACAAGATGCCAGGTCACCCTGGCTTCAGGAGTTGGCAAGGGAATCTGTCCTAGGCCGAGATATTTCCCTCTTTCCCTTGCACTTTCCTGTTCTCTGGTGCCTGCAAGACAGCTGCCATTCCCTGCTGCTGTTGCTTTAATGAATTCCTTCCTTACCTACACTCGGCTGACCTGTTTGAGAATTCTTTTTCACTCAGAATTAAGAACCCTCCCTCTGTCCGGGTTGAGGTTTCTCCTAGTGCTTCACCTAGCTGCCCAGCAACAACAGTAGTGAATGTTGTAAGGTAATAGTAATAAGTCATTGTTGATAGGCAGAAATACATTTTAATCTGTCTGGTTGTGAGTAAAACGGAAAATGTTAGGTAAGCTGGGAGAGCAAGAAAAAAAGCCTGCATTTTACTGAAGTCAAGGTATACTCAATTAAAAGTGCTGCTATAAAAAATAATTTGGCTAGAATATATTTTTCTCCCAATATAGCATCTGTCAAGGTATTTTTTTTTAGTTTGTGGTTATGTTTAGAAATTAAGTGTATTTTTAAAATTGAGGATTCAATTATTTTGAATTGAGGTTGCATAAAGGACCTTCACTTGATGGCAATTTTCATGTTTTTGCCATTACTTTTAGAAAATATTAACTAGATTTTTTTCCCCTAACCTTTAAGTGGTTATTCTGTTTCACTCTTTTATTTATTAGAGTATTTAAGTTAGCTTCAGACCAGATACTTGTCATGGTGGTTTGGTATTTAAATTGAAATATGAGTTATCAAATTGTAGTCATGTTTACTGTAAACCAGTAGTTAAGTTTCAGTTTTTACAAGTGGCATATTACTCTATTAGGCTATATTTTAAACTTACATAAATAAAATTATCTGCCCAGGTGAGAGCAACTTTCATAATTATTACTGAGGTGTAGGACCTGGCACTTCTTGGTATCAGCGTGCATTTCCCCTGTGTTGCTTTAAGCTTCTGTGGCCTTTTCCTGTTAGCGTAGGTAATCTCCTTTATATTTTTGTGTTTTCCTGAGGATAGTTCTAAGGAACCTCTGTGTTTAGCTGTTGTGATTTTTTCCCCCTCACATTGAGATGTATTTGAGCAGTAGAAGTTCAATATGCATTTCTCTTTTATCGCTAAATTGTCTATATGAGAAAGCAACATAGTTCGTGTTGGAATGGTCTTTCAACAAAGAGTATATCATGTTTGAAAGCTCTTGTCTTGCTCTATTATTTCTGGTCTTCAGGTATCCTGAGTACTTGGATTCAAATAGACATAGCCGAAGTTCATAGCCATTTAAGAAATTTGAGGCTAAAATCTGGTTGACAGTTAAGGTTATTTCATTCCATTAATTGGGCATTGGTGTAGGGTTTAGTGTATTTATGGAATTTGATTCTAATACTTTTCTCATTTATTGAAAATGAACAGTCCAAATGAGCTTAATGTTTATTAAAAATTTTTTCATTGAAGTATAGTTGACATATTAGTTCTAGATGTATAACTGATTCCACATTTATGTACATTATGAAATGCTCACCATGACAAGTGCAGTTATCATCTGTTAACCATAAAATGTGTATTTTGTTCTTAGCTTACCCTTCCTTTCAGTCCTTAGTGATACATATTCTTCTGCAGCTCGATTGTCTTTGTCATGGTCTTCTCATAGTCCTGAATCTCATGGTCCCATTTCTTAGCCACAGGAGCATATCTTGTGTGTCTCTTACAACTGCCAGTTTTTTCTTTAGAATTACATTTCTTTTTTAGTCTCTGAAAATAGGCTAGTTTTAGGGTTACTATAGTGCCAGCAAACTAATTGCAATAATTGAATTATGTCCTTCCTAATGAAAAATCGCTCTAAAATTGGGCATGGGAATGGGAAGTTAGGAGACAGATCTAGTAAAAATGTTGAAGTTTTCATCCAGAAATGGGAGATTTTGGGGTCAGTTTCTCCAAAAGCTTACAACTGTTAGAGCATAAGGAAAATAGAGATAGATTTTTGGTAATTATCTTCAGAGAATCTTGAATTAGGCAACACAAGCTTGTGATTGTTCTTATATTTTTTAGATTTCTGTTCTGATACTACTCTGATTTTTGGATAGATCAGTGATGGGCACAATATTTAAAGTTTTGGATGAGAAATAAACCATTTTTAACAGTTTTGCTTTAGGTAGGTGTGAGGTACCGCAAATTCCAGTGGTTTCCAACATGAAAATTCATTGGAAAAATTTCAGTCATTTGTACTCTTTAATATTTCCTGGTGCTTATTTAGGTTTCTATTTTTTATCAGGTTATTGAATGATAGAAATTTAAACATTTTTTTCCAACTGTTGTCTCTTTTTATTTTCTCTATTATGAAAGATGAAGAATTTTATTACATGTCAACACAGTGGTGTTGGGGTTTTGTTAGTCCCAAAACATAATACTTGCTGGTGTGCTATTCTAGTGTTTTATTATGAATAATTATATTTTTAAAACTAGGAATTTCGTGAGGAAATGCCTTCCATTCTTGCTGATGTATTCTGCATATTAGGTAGGTATTAAGCCTTTATTTCACCTGTAAAAAGTGCTGTTAAGTAAATTAATGTACTATGTTAAAATGTTTTCTTCCAATATAAGGATTTTACAATGTACAAATGTTTTTATAAATCTAGAATATATATCTTTTAACTCTATAGAAACTATAGTATTGTAAGTCAAATGGGAGTATAATCACTGTTCATAAACTAGTGCTAGTTTTAGTTTATAATTCAGTTTTCAGGATGTATCTTTATATAAAAAGCTAAATTAAGTCATTTCAAATAAAAAAGCTAAATTTTCTGAAGTTAAGTTAGTCTGAATTACTCATATTTTAGTAACCACGTAATTAGTCTTATTCAATTCATATTTTTAGAGAATATCAGAATCTCAAACTTAAGACAATCAAGAGACATTTAATTTGGTATTGTACTGTTTTGATTCTACTTAATTTTAGAAAGAGCAAGAAGAACCAAAGTAACCAAAAGTACTTTTGTTTTGAGATGAGAAACCAGCTTGAGAAATAGCAGCTTCTTTATTTGTTCAGAATAAATACGAATTTATGCAAGATAAAAAAGGAATATTCCTTTGAGTTAGAACAAAAAGTACTGTCCCTTCATAGGAATCATGGATTAAAAAAAATAATGTATATTATAAGTTTATTTATGTAATTTTAGATGTGAATTAAAATAATTTTAAGTGAGCTTTCCCCATCAGTTTTATGCTTCCTATAACTTTGATCTAATAGAAAACATTACTGGACATTATAATATTTACTTTAAAATAAGACTTATCCTCTGAGAGTTTGTCAAGCCAGAAGGAATTATTTTAGCTCATTAATCTTAATTTGTAGAATTAGATAGGTTACTTAAATGTCTTAAAGTCTAGAATTTGATCTCAACATATCTAAATGCCTGGTACTTGATCCTTCAGGATGTTTAAGATTTTTTAACAGTAGTAAAGTCAGAACAGGTCAAAATGTACATGGAGTGTATTAAACAAGAACGGCAGACCATTTATGTGGTGACCACATGTCTCAGTTTTATTTTGTTTTCCTTAGCATAATTATTATTAGTGCCTTCTTTTAATCTTAAAACTGCCCTGGTTTGGATGACAAAGTATAAATTCATGCTATCTATTGGGTTGATTGACTTATGCCAACAGAGAAAACTCTATTGAGCTTAATTTTTAAAGCAGGCACTAAAGATATTATTACAGATAAATATAACATGAAACAAGTTTCAATTAAAAAAACTTTTTTAAATTTGTACAACTGAAAGAGTGATTTGTAGGTAACATTTTGTGGAAGCTATTCCTTGATAGGGTCAGAGGTGTATTTTATGTTTTTCTTTGCATAATCATTAATTATCAGCTTACTACTAAGTTCTAGTAATTTCTTTATTGACTTATTTTATTAGGATATATTTTCCCTTCATAGTTTTTTAGTTATATGAATTGTTGTTACAAGTTATTGCTTTTTACTAGTAACATGAGTTCATGAAGATGTTTGGTTGCTTTTGGGAAATTTCTTTTAGTCTGTGCAGCCTAGTTTTACAAACAAGATTAGAATGGCAAACTTGGAAAGACAGTTTCTCTCACCTTCCTCCTCACTTACCCCCTGCACCCATGGCAGGAAAAAAATGATTCAAGGGTGACCCCAGGCCAAGGTAGGGGAATAGGAATAAGAACACCAGCTATCCTTAAAAACAAATGATGATGATGTTGATTATAATAATGATAATCACAATAATGTTAGTAATGTAAATGCCATTTTTTTGGAGCACCTTGTATGTTCTAAGCATTGTGTTAAGCATTTAATTTCATTTTCATCCTCACAGCAACTTCTGTATGGTAGGTGTACAGATCAGAAAATTGAAGCTCAGAGAAGTGATTTTTCAGGGCCACACAGCCAGTAAGGCAGGGTTTGAACCTGGTTTTTTTGGTTCCAGAGCCCATGATCTTTTTACTATATTATGTTGTCTTTCTAATATTTTAATAGTTATGAGGGAAATCAGTGCTGTACTTTCCTGGTTAAGATAAAAATTTTCTTTAAAAGATTAAATAGGTCATGTAAAGGTAAGGGGGCCTGAGAGTTATATTAACCTGAAAGGGGGAGTGTAATGTAACTTGGATGCACTGATGGGATCTTGAGCTGGGGTAGGCGGTTGGTGATACAGAGCCTAGAACTAGAAATGTCTGAGGGCTTTTTAGTAAAATGATAGGGGAAATTAAAGAGAACTTATTAGGTACTGATTCAGGGTTGAGTACTCAGGGATGGTGAGTGAAATTTTTAGAATGGTTTCATGAGTTAGGACAAAAAGAATGAAGAAAACAGGGAAAGCATAATTGGGGTAATAGAGTCCTGCATTGATTGTTTAGATAGCTCAGCTGAGAAATTTACTGAGGCCCTATTAAGCATTTCTTAATATGGTGAGAACCCAGACAGTGGCACTTAACAGGTCAGATGGCTAAGAAAAGGATAGACTTGACTTGAAGAGGAGGAGCCTGCTACCCAAGTGCTCTGATGTTAGGGAGTTTAGGGGTAGATCTTAGGGCATTTAGGGCCTTGGAGGGTAGGTTTAAAATGGGCCCAGTTTAGTCTGATCCCTAAAGATCAGTATCCTTAAAGTTCTAGGCTGAGGAGGGACCAGAAGACCAGATAATGGGGAGACAACTCGGAGCCCCTGGTGGAAGGGGTTGATGAGATATGCACAGAAATCTTACTGAAAGACTGAAATTATACTACAATTTGCATTGCATACTTTATACCATGAAATTCTCTTAGTACACTTGAGCTGAATGTGTTCTTAGCTACATTGGCCAGGGTATTGGGAAATGGCACTGTCCAAGAAGGGAAAGTGGAGAAGGGCAAAGAAAACATGGGTATATTTCATGATAAATCCCCTTCTCTCGGTTCTCACTGATGGCAGTAGAAAGCAAACTGAAGCAAAGTGGTGGTAGGATGTCTGGGGAGAGCCCTATGATACTTAGAGGACAACTTTTGATACATCACTAAAATCAGTGCTGCTTTCTATAGCACATTCTAAACTATGAGTTGACTTTAAAAATAGGATAATAGTATGTAATTAGTTAAAGTAATAATCCTAAAATCAGCTTTGTAGTCTTGCTAATTCTAGTTGAAATTTTTGATGCTTGGCACTTAGAGCTAATTGTTTTATTTCTTCCATATTTCAGAAAATTATTCAACAACCAGGTCTCAGTTTTTTTTTATTGAAGTATCATTGATATGCAATCTTATATTGGTTTCAGATATACAAGGAGGTCTCAGCTTTTAAAAAAAGATTACAGTAGGAAGAAAATAAAAATCTTGAATACATTTTTGTTTGCTGACTAGAATTATAATTCAAAATAGGATATTAAAGATATCTTTTAATAGAATTGCTGGCCAGGTAGCTTGAATAGAACATGGTACATGGTAACAAGGTGGCCAAGGTCAAGGGTTTTGATCTTCCTGAGTAATAGGATCTTTAATGTCGGAAGAGATCTTTGTTGTTACCCAGTTCAACTTAACACTCAAGAAAGGAATTTCTTCTTTAGCATCTCTGACATGTGGTCATTTAAACTTTGCTTTAATATTTCCATTTTTTAAAACAGTGGGTTTTTTTTGAAGCTTTGTTGCTTTTCCAGTGCCATAGCACGCAGCTTCTGTGTAATCTACTTACCATTTTATGGGTATGCCATTGGTCACAGGGTCAGTCTCCAGTAAAAGGAGAAATTAATTCTAAGCATTCATATGCATATGGAGGACAGCTCATGCTTACCATAGTTTCAGATTTTTTTTCCAAACGAGCATTTCAAAATTAGCTAGTTTTAAAGAAAATTAAGTATCTTCTTATAGTGTTGGAGAGCGTCTAGGAAAATATGTCAAACTTTCATCTTTTTTTTCTTCACTGTAGATGTTGAGACAAATTGTTTAGAAGAAAAAAGCAAGAGAGACTATTTCACACAATTGGTATTAGCATGTTTGGTAAGTTTAAAAAAAACACTTTCTACATTTTACATTGAACACTTGTAATTACAGTAATCACGTTAATGGAGGAGGATGTTGACATCTAGTTGACTATTCATTTTATGGTGAGATTGGGGTTTTGAAATGGAATGATTTGTAAAATTAGACATGCTAATTATTTCTGTGAAATAAGCATGCTACCATATCATTTATTTATATATATAAAACCTTAGGTGGTATTCCTGACTTAATAAGTTCCTGAGAGAAAGGTAAACATCTATCAAGTGAGTAGAAATGATGTGGACAGCTTTTAAACTGAGCAATTTTTCATAAACGATTAGGGAAGGAGAAAAGAAATGAAGGTAGTTTAAAAATAATAAATTCTAGAACTTGTCATAATCATTGTCTAGTAAACCATTTTATGTTTATACATTTAGAACCAAGGAGAAATGCTGTTACTCAGATCTGGAAGAATGTCCTTGTCTTTGCTATACTGGAATTTGACTGAAGTGCTGTATTATCTTAAAATACAGTTGACAGATTCAATTTTAATCAGAATTTCATCTGTAGTTCTTGTCATTTGTAGGCCGTGTACAGCATGCATTAATTTTTTAGTGAGTGTTTTTTTAAAGAGCTGTATGTTACATTTTTCAATATTTGCAGTCTTCATTTTGTTAAATTGAAGTTCTAAACTTTTTTTTAATGTTACAAGTTGATACGTATTTAGTGTTATTTTAATATTTGGGAAAAGCTGTTTTGAATATATTGAAGTATAGTCAATATAAATAAATATATAATATATTTTAAATATTGTGGTTGTGTAGTTGGAATGCTAAGGAATAAATGACCTTTAATATTTTTTAATGCAGTATTTAGTTTCAGACACAGTTCTAAAGGAACGCCTGGATCCAGAAACATTGGAATCATTAGGGCTTATCAAACAATCACAGCAGTTCAATCAAAAGTCAGTTAAAATCAAGACAAAACTCTTGTAAGTACATATACCTTTCTGTTGCAGATCAAGTAACTGAATGTGTTTTGTTAGCTCTCGTTTTGAATACTAGAAGTTTCCGAAGGCAGTTTGAAGGTTTTTTTATGTTGCTCTTACCATGTGTCTTGTATTTTTTCCTTTTAAAAGTAGCCTGTAATTACTGAGTCAGCACTGAACGTGGCGTGTGTGAAACGTGTGTAAATTTTTTTCCATATTAGAAGTTGAAGTAGTATTCAGTGCTTCAAAATAATTTACAACTGGCTATATTCTAGGGTATATCCTTAGTGATGAAAATAGTGGTATGTTGTTACTCCTTGGGATTAGCAATATCCATTCTTTGTTTTACTGATTTTCCCTGTGTAATTGTCTCTTTGAACTATTGTTATCATTCTATCCTAAAAGATAAACAAAGGTAAACATTCAACAACTATTCTTACTGTGGTTATCTAAGAGAGATAAGAATATTCAATGAGAAGAATACATTACTCTTAATCAAGCATGCTAATTGAAATTAATTTTATCCCCTGTATGATGTTTATCTAATTTCAGTTATAAGCAGCAAAAATTCAATTTGTTAAGAGAAGAGAATGAAGGTTATGCCAAGCTGATTGCTGAATTGGGGCAAGATTTATCTGGAAATATTACTAGTGATTTAATCTTAGAAAATATCAAATCTTTAATAGGTAAGACATATATAATATGTGTTAATAAGAAATGTGTTTTTTAGCCTTTGAAGGATATCTGTAAAGACAAAAGGAATGCATTCCCTATAGTTTTTTTTTCAATTAAGAAATGAGAGCATGTGCTATTAAACTTGTTCTTTTAAGATTTTATCAGTAATAAAAAATTTGGGTTGATGATGAGAAATCTTTTTGTCACTGTTACCTGTGTGTTTGTATTAGTTTCTGCTATCTTTGGTATTTCTCTTCAACTTGTAAGTAATTCTCAATAATTTTATAGAGAGCAGAAAATAAAGTAAGCAGATTGAAACATCAATAAAGTCTTTGTTGAACTCTGAAATGCAGAGATGTTTAGTTCTTGTGAACTTGATTTACAAAATATCTTTACCAGAGACATTGAACACACCTTATTTTATCTTTACAGCAGCCTGTTAAAGTAAGTGCAGCAGGTGGTATAAAAGTGTAACAGGAAAGTGTTGTTTTTTTATAAGAATGTTTTAAAATAAATATTTCTTTAGCATTATTCTTTTTATTTGCATTGAGCATTTGAAGGAAATAGTTGGCTTCTATAGAAAGGAGGAATGAATGGTAGAAAAATAGGTAATCCTGATTTTTCTAGAAAGGAAAGAATTGTTGCTCTTAATGGTTAGGTATTATGCTATCTTAGGGAAGATTTTCTAACACCTTGATGTCTTAGGTTTTTTGTTTTTTTTTTTAGGTGATCAAAAAAACTGTTCTTTAATTATGAACATTTTCAAACAAAATTTCAAAGAACAGTACAGTGAACACTCATACAGCCAACACTTAACTTCAGCAGTTGTTAAAATGTTGCCATATTTTCCTATCTAAAGCAGTCTAAAGATGGATAGATTTAAATGGATATTTCTTTTTGCTGAATTATATGAAAATAAATTACAGGCATTGTGAAACTTCTAAGTATTCAAGCATGCATTGCCCAAAAATGGACATTCTCTTACATAACCACATTGCTCATATCACACAAACATAATTCACAATGATTACCTAATAAGTACAGTTGACCCTTGAACAACACGGGTTAAATGGGTGCACAATCTAACATCCACATATAATTTTGACTCCCCCAAAAATGTAACTACTAAATATAGTTACTTTTTTTAAATTTATTTTTATAATTGTCCCAAGAACATTTTTATAACTTTTTGTTGTTGTTTTTAATTAATTAAGATCCACAGATCTGAACTGCATTTAGTTCTTTTGTCTGTTGTCTCTTTTTTTTTATTTACAATTTATTTTTGGTATCATTAACCTACAATTACATGTGCAATATTATGGTGATTAAACTACCTCTTTCATCAGGTCACCCCACCAACCCCATTACAATCGCTGTCCATCAGCGTAGTGAGATGATATAGAATCACTACTTGTCTTTTCTGAGTTGTACTGCCCTCCCCGTGGCCCCCCTACCTTACGTCTGCTAATCGTAATACCCCTTTTACCCTCTTATCCCTCCCACCCCACCCCTCTTCCCCAGTCCCTTTCCCTTTGGTAACTATTAGTCCATTATTGGGTTCTGTGAGTCTGCTGCTGTTTTGTTTCTTCAGTTTTTTTCTTTGCTCTTATACTCCACATATGAGTGAAATCATTTGATACTTGTCTTTTTCGGCTTGGCTTATTTCACTGAGCATAATACCCTCTAACTCCATCCATGTTGTTGCAAATGGTAGGATTTGTTTTCTTCTTATGGCTGAATAATATTCCATTGTGTATATGTACCACATCTTCTTCATCCATTCATCTACTGATGGGCACTGAGGTTGCTTCCATTTCTTGGCTATTGTAAATAGTGCTGCAATAAACATAGGGGTGCATCAGTCATTTTTAAACTGGTCTGCTACATTCTTAGGGTAAATTCCTAGGAGTGGGATTCCTGGGTCAAATGGTATTTCTATTTTGAGTTTTTTGAGGAACCTCCAGACTGCTTCCTGCAATAGTTGAACTAATTTGCACTCCCACCAGCAGTGTAGGAGAGTTCCCTTTTCTCCACATCCTTGCCAACATTTGTTGTTGTTTGTGTTTTGGATGTTGGCCATCCTCACTGGTGTGATGTGATATCTCATTGTGGTTTTAATCTGCATTTCTCTGATGATTAGCAATGTGGAGCATCTTTTCATGTGCCTGTTGGCCATCTAAATTTCTTCTTTGGAGAAGTGTCTATTCATGTCCTCTGCCCATTTCTTAATTGGATTATTTGCTTTTTGTTTGTTAAGGTGCGTGAGTTCTTTATATATTTTGGATGTCAACCCCTTATCTGATGCATCATTTATGAATATATTTTCCCATACTGTAGGATGTCTTTTTGTTCTACTGATGGTGTCCTTTGCTGTACAGAAGCTTTTCAACTTGATATAGTCCCAGTTGTTCATTTTTCCTTTTGTTTCCCTTGCCTGGGGGGATATGTTCATGAAGAAGTCACTCATGTTTATGTCCAAGAGATTTTTGCCTATGTTTTTTTCTAAGAGTTTTATGGTTTCATGACTTACATTCAGGTCTTTGATCCACCTTGAGTTTACCTTTGTGTATGGGGTTAGACAGTAGTCCAGTTTCATTCTCTTACATGTAGCTGTCCAGTTTTTCCAACACCAGCTGCTGAAGAGGCTCTCATCTCCCCATTGCATATCCAAGGCTCCTTTATCAAATATTAATTGACTGTAAATGTTTGGGTTAATGTTTGGATTTTCTATTCTGTTCCACTGGTCTGTACGTCTGTTTTTGTGCCAATACCAAATTGTCTTGATTACTGTGACTTTGTAGTAGAGCTTGAAGTCAGGGAGCATAATTCCCCCTGTTTGATTCCTCCTTCTCAGGATTGCTTTGGCTATTTGGGGTCTTTTGTGGTTCCATATGAATTTTAGAATTATTTGTTCCAGTTCATTGAAGAAAGCTGTTGGTAGTTTGATAGGGATTGTGTTGAATCTGCAGATTGCTTTAGGTAGTATAGCCATTTTGACAATATTTATTCTTCCTAGCCAAGAACATGGGATGCATTTCCATTTGTTAGTGTCCTCTTTAATTTCTCCTAGGAGTGTCGTGTAGTTTTCAGAGTACAGGTCTTTCGCTTCCTTGGTTAGGTTTATTCCTAGGTATTTTATTCTTTTAGATGCAATTGTGAATGGAATTGGTTTTCTGATTTCTCTTTCTGTTAGCTCATGATTAGTATATTGGAAAGCAACAGATTTCTGTGTGTCAATTTTGTATCCTGCAATTTCGCTGAATTCAGATATTAGTTCTAGTAGTTTTGGAGTGGAGTCTTTAGGGTTTTTTATGTACAGTATCATGTCATCTGCAAATAGTGACAATTTGACTTCTTCTTTACCAATCTGGATGCCTTGTATGTCTTTGTTTTTTCTGATTGCCATGGCTAGGACCTCCAGTACTATGTTGAATAACAGTGGAGAGAGTGGGCATCCCTGTCTTGTTCCCAATCTTAGATGAAAAGCTTTCAGCTTCTTGCTGTTAAGTATGATGTTAGCTGTGGGTTTGTCATATATGGCCTTTATGATGTTGAGGTACTTACCCTCTATACTCATTTTGTTGAGAGTTTTAGTCAGGAATGGATGCTGAATTTTGTCAAATGCTTTTTCAGCATCTATGGAGATGATCATGTGGTTTTTGTTCTTCTTTTTATTGATGTGGTGGATGATGTTGATGGATTTTCGAATGTTGTACCATCCTTGAATCCCTGGGATGAATCCCACTTGATCATGGTGTATGATCCTCTTGATGTATTTTTGAATTCGGTTTGCTGATATTTTGTTGAGTATTTTTGCATCTACGTTCATCAGGGATATTGGTCTGTAATTTTCTTTTTTGGTGAGATCTTTTCCCGGTTTTGGTATTAGAGTGATGCTGGCTTCATAGAAAGAGTTTGGAAGTATTCCCTCCTCTTCTATTTTTTGGAAAACTTTAAGGAGAATGGGTGTTATTTCTTCTCTATATGTCTGGTAGAATTCAGAGGTGAATCCATCAGGTCCAGGGCTTTTGTTCTTGGGTAGTTTTTTGATTACCGATTCAATTTCGTTGCTGGTGATTGGTCTGTTTAGTTTTTCTGTTTCTTGCTTGGTGAGTCTTGGAAGGCTGTATTTTTCTAAGAAGTTGTCCATTTCTTCTAGGTTTTGCAGCTTGTGAGCATATAGATGCTCGTAATATTCTCTTATAGTTCTTTGTATTTCTGTGGGGTCCGTCGTTATTTTTCCTTTCTCATTTGTGATTCTGTTTATGTGTGTAGATTCTCTTTTTCTCTTAATGAGTCTTGCTAGGGGTTTATCTATTTTGTTTATTTTTTCAAAGAACCAGCTTTTGGTTTCATTGATTTTTTCTATTGTTTTATTCTTCTCAATTTTATTTATTTCTTCTCTGATCTTTATTATGTCTCTCCTTATGGTAACTTTGGACTTCATTTGTTCTTCTTTTTCCAATTCCAATAATTGTGTCTTTAGACTGTTCATTTGGGAATATTCTTCCTTCTTTAAATAGGTCTGGATTGCAATGTACTTTCCTCTTAAAACTGCCTTTGCTGCGTCCCTCAGAAGTTGTGGCTTTGTGTTGTTGTTGTCAGTAGTCTCCATATATTCGTTGATTTCTGTTTTGATTTGGTCGTTAACCCATTGATTCATTAGGAGAATGTTGTTAAGTCTCCATGTATTTGTGAGCCTTTTTGATTTCTTTCTGCAATTTATTTCCAGTTTTATACCTTTGTGATCTGAGAAGTTGTTTGGTAGGATTTCAATATTTTTGAATATACTGAGGTTTTTTTTGTGGCCTAGTATGTGGTCTATTCTGGAAAATGTTCCATGTGCACTTGAGAGGAATGTGTATCCTGCTGCTTTTGGGTGCAGAGTTGTGTAGATATCTGTTAGGTCCATCTGTTCTAGTGTGTTGTTTAGTGCCTCTGTGTCTTTACTTATTCTCTGCCTGGTAGATCTATCCTTTGAAGTGAGTGGCGTGTTAAAGTCTCCTAAAATAATTGCATAGCTGCCTATTTCCTCCTTCACTTCTGTTAGTATTTGTTTCACATATGCTGATGCTCCTGTGTTGGGTGCATATATATTTATAATGTTTATATCTTCTTGTTGGACTGACCCCTTTATCTTTATGTAATGTCTGTCTTTATCTCTTGCTACTTCCTTCGTTTTGAAGTCTATTTTATCTGATAGAAGTACTGCAACACCTGCTTTTTTCTCTTTGTTGTTTGCTTTAAATATATTTTTCCATCCCTTCACTTTTAGTCTGTGTATATCTTTGGGTTTGAGGTGAATCTCTTGTAAGCAGCATATAGATGGGTCTTGCTTTTTTATCCACTCTGTTACTCTGTGTCTTTTGATTGGTGCATTCAGTCCATTTACATTTAGGGTGATTATTGATAGATATGTACTTATTGCCATTGCTGGCTTTAGATTCGTGGTTACCAAAGGTTCAAGGGTTGCTTCTTTACTATCTGAGAATCTAACTTATCTTTCTTGTTAAGTTATTGTGAATGCCGTCTGATGTTTCTTTATCTCTCCCTTCCTATTCTTCCTCCTCCTTTCTTTATATATTAGGTGTTTTATTCTTTGCCTTTGGTTAGTATTTGGATGGTCTGCTTTCTTTGCTGTGATTTTATTTTCTCTGGTGATATCTTTTTAGCCTTAGGGTTGTTTCCCTCTAGAGCAGTCCGTTTAAGATATCCTATAGTGGTGGCTTATGGGAGGCAAACTCTCTCAACTTTCTTTTGTCTTGAAATTGTTTAATCCCCCCGTCATATTTAAATGATAATCGTGCTGGATACAATATTCTTGGTTCGAGGCCCTTCTGTTTCATTACGGTAAATATATCATGCCATTCTCTTCTGGCCTGTAAGGTTTCTGTTGAGAAGTCTGATGACAGTCTGATGGGTTTTCCTTTGTAGGTGATCTTTTTTCTCTCTCTAGCTGCCTTTAATACTCTGTCTTTATCTTTGGTCTTTGCCATCTTGATTATTATGTGTCTTGGTGTTGTCTTCCTTGCGTCCCTTGTTTTCGAAAATCTGTGGGCTTCCGTGGACTGTGAGACTATTTCCTTCCCCAGTGTGGGGAAGTTTTCAGCAATTATTTCTTCAAAGACACTTTCTATCCCTTTTTCTCTCTCTTCTTCCTCTGGTTCTCCTATAATGCGAATATTGTTCCGTTTGGATTGGTCACACAGTTCTCTTAATATTCTTTCATTCTTAGAGATTCTTTTATCTCTCTCTGCCTCAGCTTCTTTGTATTCCTGTTCCCTGTCTTGTAATTCCTTGATTGTGTCTTGAACCTGTTTCAATCTGCTGTTGAGCCCTCAATGGCTTGTCTCATTTCTGCATTGTCTTTCCTCACTTCTTTCACTTCCTTCCTCAGCTCTTGCACGTTTTTCTGTAGATCTGTCAGCATGGCTATGACTTTTATTCTGAATTCTTTTTCCGGAAGACTATGCATGTCTATTCCTTCAGATTCTCTCTCTGGGGTGGTGTTTGTCTGAAGCTTTGTCTGTATCATATTCTTATGTCTTCTCATGACTATAGAATTAGTTGTTGGTAGTTGTTACGTATGTCTGCTGGGCTATTTATGACTTCAAAAAGGAAAGAGAAGAAAGGAGAGAAAAGAAAAAAAGAAAACAAAGAGAAAAAATACTACTACTAATAAAAAAAGTAGAAAGAGAGAGAGAAAAAGGAAAAGAAAGGAAAGAAAAAGCAAAAGCAGCAACTGGTAAAAAAAAAAAAGCCCACTGGGGGTGGTTTCTGTGTGAATGCTGTAGGTGGTGCTATTGCTCCACTATTCCAGGGCCGTGGCCAGGTCACTCCGCCCGGCCCTTTAAAGCTGTGGCTGAGGTGAGAATGAATGGGAGGCTGTTGAGCTCTGTGGGATTCCTAAATATGGCTAACCTTTCCCATTCGATCACTATGGGGTCCGAGGCTCCCCAGGACTCCCAGCCTGCTTGGTTGAGTGTGCCACTGTGATGAGGTTCTCTGCTGGACTCCTGTCTCTTTAAGACCACTGAGAAACAAAGCGCGTGCTTTTCTCCTTTTTTTTCCCCTCCTCTTTCCTTCTTCTCTCTTAAGCTGGGCTGTTCATGACCGCCTCGCCGGGACTCCTGCTGGAGTGCTGGGGTGGAGGAGCGCTCGGGTCTCGCTGAGTTGCGGCTTCGTATCTTACCCACCTTGCCGGTTCCGAGTCCTCTCTCCGGTGTGTCTGACTGCCGTAGCTCTGGGGGGGAGGAGTGCTCGGTCCCGCCACATCGCGGCTCCATATCTTATCTTCCCCACTGGCTGCCGGGTTCTCTCAGGTGTACCTGTACGCTGTGCACTTTCCTGTGTATTCTGATCTCTCTTTTAGGGATAGTTGTATTTGCTGTGTTTTCGTGAATAAATATAATGTTCGGGGGAATTTTTCTGCCAGTCTGTTCACGTCGCCATCTTCCCGGAATTCGGGAAGTATCAGTTTTTTTTTTTTTTTTTACAATTATACTTTATTTTTTTTTTCAAACTTCGTTTTTCTGCATCTTGGTTCTTTGGTTCTTGCCTTGATCCTATGTGCAGTTTTTTGCAAATACTATTTCTTAGAAATAGTGTAACATAGGTTTTTATTTGCCTGTTTTAGTCCATTAGGGCTACTGTAACAAATTACCACAGGCTGGGTGGCTTTATAAACAACAAAAAGGTATGTTTCACAGTTCTTGAGGCAGGAAGCCCAAGATTGGGTGCCAGCACGTTTGGGTTCTGATGAAAGCCCTCTTTTGGGTTGCAGGCTGCTGACTTCTTGCTGTATCCTCATATGGTGGGAGGGGCAAGGGAGCTCTTTTTTTTTTTAAGGGCATTGCTCTCATTTATGAGGGCTCCATTCTCATGACCTAATCATCCCCTCCACACACCCCCACCCCATCCCCACCATAGGCCCCACCTTCTGATACCTTCATATTGGGCATTGGAAATTCTACACAGGGATTTTTTTTGCGGGGGTAGGCATAGTATAGTCTATTTCTAAAGTTAATTCTAGGATTAAAGATGGCGGCGTGAGAGGTGAGACAGAGGCTTCCTCCTAAAACCACATATAATATGAAAATAAAGCTACTACAACTACTCTTGAAAGAGCAACGGGAAAGAGAACTACAATAAACTGCATACACCTGGAGACAAGAGCAGACCTCACAGAAAACAGTAATGTACTGAAGCTGTGGTCCTGCGGGATCCAAGCCCTTCCCCCACCCCAGCTCACCAGCAGGAGGAACAGGAACGGAGCTGAGAGGGAGTGCAGAACTGGGACTGCTTAATACCTAACTCTGGAGATCTACTCTGGGAGCACAAACCTACATTTCATGGTTGCTTGCATGATGCTCTTGTAATTAGGAGCTTGGAAAGCTAAGACAGGCAGAGCTCCTGGAGAGACTAAGATTCCAGCTGCCTGTGAGATCAGGGATCCATACCCAGCTTCTCCAGGACAGGGGAGGGGCAGGCAGTCTGAGAGACTTCCTGGCAGGGAGGACCTTGGAAGGAGGCCTGCTGAGGGGGCAAGGACTGCACGGAGCTTGCTGCTCAGGAGAAAGGACAGGTGGACAGGATTGTCCGGGTGTACTCTGCCCAGCAGATTGGGGGTTTTCTGATCTTCAGGTGAGCCAGCTCCCTGGCTGCCTGCACGGCTCCAGGAACCCCTTCTGTGACAGGCAAACTAGTGCACCTATCGCCTGGCCAGCCCCACCGGGATTGCAAACCTGGAAGCCCTTCCCTGGTGTTGGGCCAAACGGAGGGAGGATCTGTCTACAGCAACTTAAAAGGCAAAGCACAGAGGCTTATACGTGTGTGCTCAGCCCACCGGTTCAGACAGTGGAGACAGGCATAGCAGCCAGGAACCAGGAAACAGGCCTTTCCTCCCCCGAGGCACCAATACCACTCCCCTACAATCCCTGACATTGCTTCAGGGGCTGAGCAGCTCCAGAGAGTAGAGCTTCTGGGCACTAGAGGGCTCCATCCACAAATATGAAACGCCAAAGGAACCTGGTCCAGAGTAAAATTATGAACACAACTCCTGAGAAAGATTTTAATGATATGGACCTTATGACTCTCCCTGAAAGGGAGTTCAAAATAAAAATCATTCACATGCTCATGGAGGTACGGAAAGATATTCAAGAACTCAGGAATGAATTCCGGTCAGAGATCCAATCCTTGAGGAACACAATGGACGGTGTTAAAAGCAGATTGGATACGATGGAGGAGACGATAAATGAAATAAAAACTAGAGAAGAGGAATACAAAGAAGCTGAGGTACTGAGAGAAAAAAGGATCTCTAGGAATGAAAGAATATTGAGAGAACTGTGTGACCAATCCAAACGGAACAATATTTGCATTATAGGAGTACCAGAGTGTCTTAGCAAACAAAAATTATTGCTAAAGTTGTGCACAGTCTTAATTTATCTGGTTCGATCCACTGAAAGAACGTCCACGAGCCGTAGTAGAAAGTGAAAGTAAATTTATTAAGGAGTGAGAGGGGTTACAAATAGAGGAAAATAGAATAGAAAAGCAGGGAAGTCCCCTTTCTATTAAGGGGACTTTACCCAAGAATTACCGCTAGGCTGGCTGGGTTCATCACCAAGGCACTGAGAAAGAAAATCATCATCAATGCAGCATGGGTCAGTTTCTGCTGGCTGGCTGGATCATCACCAAGGCATTGAGAAAGGAAATCATCATCAATGCAGCATGGGTCG
>JAQQAC010016209.1:103358882-103418588 GCA_029783875.1 Phataginus tricuspis | reverse complement strand
CACCAAGGCATTGAGAAAGGAAATCATCATCAATGCAGCATGGGTCGTTTTCTACTCCGTCCCAAGATCTCACGCGACTTCCCTGGATGGCGTTTTTAAGGCTGTTTCACACAAAGGTGGCTCTCTGCCAATACATTCGGCATGTTGTCTTATTCCCGTGTGACTAGCCTCCTTTGCACCCGGATCCTGGCCAAAGATACCAGGTGCAAAGTGGGCTACACGTCTTATCTTAAATAAACACTTCTCCGTTCTCCTTGAGAGCACTGGCCAGGCACCCGAAAGAGAAAGGGAGTCTTAGGTCATGCCAGTATACAAGCAGGGTTTGAGCCTTAACTCAAGCCTTTCCAGATCTTTTTAAACAAAAGATTCTTCTCTTACACACAGGAAGAAGAGAGAGAAAAAGGGATAGAAAATGTCTTTGAAGAAATTATTGCTGAAAACTTTCCCACACTGGGGAAGGAAATAGTCTCGCAGTCCACGGAAGCCCACAGAACTCCCAACACAAGAGACCCAAGGAAGACAACACCAAGACACATAATAATTCAGATGACAAAGGTCAAAGATAAAGACAGAGTATTAAAGGCAGCTAGAGAGAGAAAAAAGATCACCTACAAAGGAAAACCCATCAGACTATCATCAGACTTCTCAACAGAAACCTTACAGGCCAGAAGAGAATGGCATCATATATTTAACGTAATGAAACAGAAGGACCTCGAACCAAGAATATTGTATCCAGCACAATTATCATTTAAATATGATGGAGGGATTAAACAATTTCCAGACAAAGGAAAGTTGAAAGAGTTTGCCTCTCATAAACCACCACTACAGGCTATCTTAAATGGACTGCTCTAGAGGGAAACACCCCAAAGGCTAAAAAGATGTCACCAGAGAAAATAAAATCATAACAAAGAAAGCAGATCATCCAAATACTAACCAAAAGCAAAGAATAAAACACCTAATATATAAAGAATGGAGGAGGAAGAATAAGAAGGGAGAGAGAAAGAAACATCAGACGGCGTTCACAACAACTTAATAAGAAAGTTAAGTTAGATTCTTAGATTGTAAAGAAGCAACCCTTGAACCTTTGGTAACCACGAATCTAAAGCAAGCAATGGCAATAAGTACATATCTATCAATAATCACCCTAAATGTAAATGGACTGAATGCACCAATCAAAAGACACAGAGTAACAGAGTGGATAAAAAAGCAAGTCCCATCTATATGCTGCTTACAAGAGACTCACCTCAAACCCAAAGATATACACAGACTAAAAGTGAAGGGATGGAAAAAGATATTTCATGCAAACAACAAAGAGAAAAAAGCAGGTGTTGCAGTACTTGTATCAGACAAAATAGACTTCAAAACGAAGAAAGTAGCAAGAGATAAAGAAGGACATTACATAATGATAAAGGGGTCAGTCCAAAAAGAAGATATAACCATTATAAATATATATGCACCCAACACAGGAGCGCCAACATATGTGAAACAAATACTAACAGAATTGAAGGAGGAAATAGACAGCAATGCATTCATTTTAGGAGACATCAACACACCACTCACTCCAAAGGACAGATCAACCAGACAGAGAATAAGTAAAGACACAGAGGCACTGAACAACACACTAGAACAGATGGACCTAAGAGATATCTACAGAACTCTACACCCAAAAGCAACAGAATACACTTTCTTCTCAAGTGGACATGGAACATTTTCCAGAATAGACCACATTCTAGGCCACAAAAAGAACCTCAGTAATTTCAAAAATATTGAAATCCTACCAACCAACTTCTCAGATCACAAAGGTATAAAACTAGAAATAAATTTTAGAAAGAAATCAAAAAGGCTCACAAATACATGGAGACTTAACAACATTTTCCTAATGAATCAATGGGTTAACGACCAAATCAAAACAGAAATCAAATAATATATGGAGACTAATGACAATAACAACACAAAGCACAACTTCTGTGGGATGCAGCAAAGGCAGTTCCAAGAGGAAAGTATATTGCAATCCAGGCCTATTTAAAGAAGGCAGAGCATTCCCAAATGAATAGTCTAAAGACACAATTATTGAAACTGGAAAAAGAAGAACAAAGGAGGTGCAAAGTCACCAGAAGGAGAGACATAATAAAGATCACAGAAGAAATAAATAAAATTGAGAAGAATAAAACAATAGAAAAAATCAATGAAACCAAGAGCTGGTTCTTTGAAAAAATAAACAAAGTAGATAAACCCCCAGCCAGACTCATTAACATAAAAAGAGAATCTACACACATAAATAGAATCAGAAATGAGAAAGGAAAAATAACGACGGACCCCACACATATACAAAGAATTGTAAGAGAATATTATGAGCATCTGTATGCTAAAAATTGCAAAACCTAGGAGAAATGGACAACTTCTTAGAAAAATACAACCTTCCAAGACTGACCAAGCAAGAAACAGAAAAACTAAACAGACCAAACAACAGCAACGAAATTGAATCTGTAATCAAAAAACTACCCAAGGACAAAACCCCTGGACCTGACCGATTCACTTCTGCATTCTACCAGACATATAGAGAAGTAATAATACCCATTCTCCTTAAAGTTTTCCAAAAAATAGAAGAGGAGGGAATACTTCCAAACTCTTTCTATGAAGCCAGCATCACTCTAATACCAAAACCGGGCAAAGACGTCACCAAAAAAGAAAATTACAGACCTATATCCCTGATGAACGTAGATGCAAAAATACTCAACAAAATATTAGCAAACCGAATTCAAAAATACATCAAGAGGATCATACACCATGATCAGGTGGGATTCATCCCAGGGATGCAAGGATGGTACAACATTCGAAAATCCATCAACATCATCCACCACATTAACAAAAAGAACAAAAACCACATGATCATCTCCATAGATGCTGAAAAAGCATTTGACAAAAATCAGCATCCATTCATGATTAAAACTCTCAACAAAATGGTTATAGATGGCAAGTACCTCAACATCATAAAGGCCATATATGACAAACCCACAGCTAAGATCATACTTAACAGTGAGAAGCTGAAAACTTTTTATCTAAGATCGGGAACAAGACAGGGATGCCCACTCTCTCCACTGTTATTCAACATAGTACTGGAGGTCCTAGCCATGGCAATCAGAAAAAACAAAGACATACAAGGCATCCAGATTGGTAAAGAAGAAGTCAAATTGTCACTATTTGCAGATGACATGATACTGTACATAAAAAACCCTAAAGACTCCACTCCAAAACTACTAGAACTAATAATCTGAATTCAGCAAAGTTGCACGATACAAAATTAACACACAAAAATCTGTTGCTTTCCTATACACTAATGATGGACTAACAGAAAGAGAAATCAGAAAAACAATTCCATTCACAATTGCATCTAAAAGAATAAAATACCTAGGAAGAAACCTCACGAAGGAAGTGAAAGACCTGTACTCTGAAAACTACAAGACACTCCTAGGAGAAATTAAAGAGGACACTAACAAATGGAAATGCATCCCATGCTCTTGGCTAGGAAGAATAAATATTGTCAAAATGGCTATACTACCTAAAGCAATCTACAGATTCAACGCAATCCCTATCAAACTACCAACAGCTTTCTTAAATGAACTGGAACAAATAATTCAAAAATTCATATGAAACCAGAAAAGACCCCAAATTACCAAAGCAATTCTGAGAAGGAGGAATCAAACAGTTGGAATTACGCTCCCTGACTTCAAACTCTACTACAAATCCACAGTAATCAAGACAATTTGGTACTGGCACAAAAACAGACCCACAGACCAGTGGAACAGAATAGAAAATCCAAACATTAACCCAAACACCTACAGTCAATTAATATTTGATAAAGGAGCCTTGGATATACAATGGGGAGATGACAGCCTCTTCAGCAGCTGGTGTTGGAGAAACTGGACAGCTACATGTAAGAGAATGAAACTGGACTACTGTCTAACCCCATACACAAAGGTAAACTCAAGGTGATCAAAGACCTGAATGTAAGTCATGAAACCATAAAACTCTTAGAGAAAAACATAGGCAAAAATGTCTTGGACCTTCAACATGAGTGACTTCTTCATGAACATATCCCCCTGGTCAAGGGAAACAAAAGCAAAAATGAACAACTGGGACTATATCAAGCTTAAAAGCTTCTGTACAGCAAAGGACACCATCAGTAGAACAAAAAGACATCCTACAGTATGGGAAAATATATTCATAAATGATGCATCTGAGAAGGGGTTGACATCCAAAATATATAAAGAACTCATGCACCTTAACAAACAAAAAGCAAATAATCCAGTTAAGAAATGGGCAGAGGACCTGAATAGACACTTCTCTAAAGAAGAAATTCAGATGGCCAACAGGCACATGAAAAGATGCTCCACATCACTGGTCATCAGAGAAACGTAGATTAAAACCACAATGAGATGTCACCTCGCACTAGTGAGGATGGCCAACATCCAAAACACAAACAACAAATGTTGGTGAGGATGTGGAGAAAAGGGAACCCTCCTACACTGCTGGTGGGAATGCAAATTAGTTCCACCATTGTGGAAAGCAGTATGGAGGTTTCTCAAAAAACTCAAAATAGAAATACCTTTCGACCCAGGAATCCCACTCCTAGGAATTTACCCTAAGAATGCAGCAGCCCAGTTTCAAAAAGACAGATGCACCCCTATGTTTATTGCAGCACTATTTACAATAACCAAGAAATGGAAGCAACCTAAGTGTCCATCAGTAGATGAATGGATGAAGAAGATGTGGTACATATACACAGTGGAATATTATTCAACCATAAGAAGAAAACAAATCGTACCATTTGCAACAACATGGATGGAGTTAGAGAGTGTTATGGTCAATAAAATAAGCCAAGCCGAAAAAGACAAATATCAAATGATTTCACTCATATGTGGAGTATAAAAACAAAGAAAAAAACTGAAGGAACAAAACAGCAGACTCACGGAACCCAAGAACGGACTAATAGTTACCAAAGGGAAAGGGACTGAGGAAAGTGGGTGGGAAGGGAGGGATAAGGGGGTAAAAGGGGTATTATGATTAGCAGATTTAAGGTAGCGGGGGCACGGGGAGGGCTGTACAACTCAGAGAAGACAAGTAGTGACTCTATAGCATCTCACTACGCTGTAGGACAGTGACTATAATGGGGTTTGTGGGGGGGACTTGATGAAGGGGGTAGTTTAATCACCATAATATTGCACATGTAACTGTAGTTTAATGATACCAAAATAAATTGTAAAAAAAAAAATGTTCACACTTACATTTATACCCCCCAAAAAAAATAAATAAATAAAGTTAATGCTAGATGCCAGATCATGTTGTTTTATTCAAAATAAGTTTTTTTCTGTATTGTAAGGTCTGTCATGTCAGAAACATGGTTACTGGAGCTGTCGTCATATTGTCTGACATTATGGGCTAGGCATCTCTCCCAATCATGTTTACAATATTATGTTGGTTTTTTTTTCCTGTTAATAATCTCAATTTGGCCTTTTCCTAAAACAGCCATTGTCAGTTTAATTATATTTTTGTGTCTAGTTACAATCACTTGCTCTAATACACTGGCTATCTTGTCCATCTTTGAGGGAAGTTTAGTTACTTTTCAGTGAATTTTTTTCAAAGATGTATCACCCAAAAGGTGTGAAGTTCTCAAGATTTGGGAAGGCATTTTATTAATCTCTGTATCACAAGCATCTGGTATATAGTAGGTATTTATGTATTTAAATGAAGGAATTTCATCATTACAGGTTCACCATTTCTTTATTTTTCCACTTGTTTGTTCCCTTGTGATATGGTTCCTTTGTTTGTTTCTCAAAAGTCATAAAGATATTATGTGTGCTTATATATTCCTTAATGTAGCTGGTGAAAGTGGTAGGGAGCTAAGCTTATGTTCTCTCGTAAGGTCACATGACTACTGATGGTTAGGGTGGACAAAAGCCTTCTAAGATGCTTGAGCACAAGAGTGCCAATGTTCTGGCACAGCTGCCATTAGAAAAAAAATTACTTTGGATGTTCAAGGTTACTGATTGTTACTAGAGTCCCATTATATATGAAATAGCTTAACTGTTACTTAGTAAATCTGTAAGGTTTTAAAAAGCATTTAAAAAATCTTTGGTTTGGTTATGTTTTCTGTCTTATGTAGCAAAGGTCCCTCCAATTGATTGGACTAACTTATGGCACTTGAGACATTTAGTAGTAAATTCATCAGCCAGTTTTTCTTCTTGAAAGATGGAAGGTTGATACCTGTTATAAATAGAAGTGCATATACCTCCTGTTCTATATTACTGTCTTAAATAGCACCTAGAAAGAAATTAGTAGTTAGTTGACAGTACAGGTCATTGATAGAATAGTCTCAATAGAGTAATACTGCTTAATAAAACATGTCAGTGGTTCATATTATAGCAAACTAAAAATGTAAACTTTAAAGTGAATGAAACAATGTTTTCATGTAACATGTTGCTGTTCTAGTTCTTATATACAAGTTTTGTGTATGTAGCTTAATGGGTAATTTTTTTCAACATTATATTCAATGTATCTTTTGTCCTTTCTGTTAGAGTATTATTCATTTTATTTAATGATTGAATCTTTACATTTAGTAAATGTAGGAGTAGTTATAAGGTTGGAGAATTTGCTAGATCTTACTTTGATAATGTTTATTTTCAATGTTATTGGCAGTTTGGAGGCATTTTTTCCCATCTTTATTCAGGCATAATTGACATATAATAACCTGTGCAAATTAAAGTGTGCAGCTTGAATTTTAACATATGTATTCACCTGCGAAAACCTCACTGCAACCTAGATAATGCTTGTTTCTATTACCCCCTCCCCCAACTCCAATTTCCTCCTTTTTTATTTCATTCCCCCTCACTCCCTCGCCAGGCAACCACTGACCTGCTTTCTGACTCTATAGACTAATTTGCATTTTCTAGAATTCTTTTATAAATGAAATCATATAGCGAATATTCTTTTTTTTGTCTGGCTTATTTCATTCAGCATCATTATTTTGTGATTCACGCATGTTGTTTATATTAATAGTTCTTTCCTTGTTATTCATGAGTGGTATTCCAAAACTCCAAAAATATGTTTACCTAAAGTGTATATAGTTTACCTAAACTATATATACTACAAATATACTGTACCACAATTTCTTTATCCATTCATATGTTGATGGACATTTGAGTGTGTCCTATTATATATAGAGCTGCTAGGAATATTTGTGTACAAGTCTTTGTGTGGACATAGATATTTACTTCCCTTGGGAAAATACCTAGGAGTGAAATGGCTGGGTCATATGGTAGGTGTAAGTTTGACTTTTAAGAAAACTCCTAGTTTTACAAAGTAGTTGTACCATTTCATATTTTATATTTCTACTGGTAGCATTTAAAAATTCTAATTGCTATTTTGGAGTCACTTTTACATTTATTTTACTTTTTCAGTTGTTATTTTTGAGCCATACTTTTTGGGGATACAGGGAAGGGCTGAAATATTTAGACGTTTTCTTCCCAGATCTTTAGGTAAACATGTTTTTGGAGAATTTGTGAAAATTGGAACTCTTTTCAGTAAGACATGATCAATGTGTTAGTCCATTTTTCCATTAATATGTATGGAAAAAAAATGTGTTCCTAACTTCGGATTTCATAAGGAAAGAAATACTTCTTGTATTTGAAGAATTTGGTTTTCTGAGTAATTGCCAACATACTATGAATCAGGCATTAGTTTTATAGCATTTAATATAGTTGCAGAGTTAATAGGAGTAACTCTGGAAATCTTATAAAATAGGTTATGAAGGATTTTCTTTGAAAAGTCCCCTAAGTCATCTGTTAGGTACAGTGTTAGACATAACGTCTCTCCCTAAGTTCAACACAGTTCTCTTTTCTGCTGCCTGTGTTTATTTGCTTGCTGCAGTGGTTAGCTTGAAGTGGTTAGCTTGCATGTACGGGTTGTGTCTAATGAAAAAATATGTAATTTAAAACACTAGAATTCTATTTGGCTTAATGCACAAGACATGGGAACTGATACAAACGTCATAGCAGATTAATATCTCATGCGACTTTGGGTCATATATATACATTTTATTGAGAGGAATGGTGGATAGAATTGCCTGTATCATTTAAATTATTTCTATCATTTTTTTTTTGCTGTGTGTAAATGGTTGTATTCTCATAAATTAAATGCATATATGATGTCACTGCACTATAATATAGTATGGCAGCAGCTGAAGCTGAATGCAAGTAGAGGTAATAATTTACTAGGAGTAGGGTGGCTGATAGGCAGGTTTATTAAATCTGTGTCCATTGGCTCTTTTGAGCTTACCTTAGGGGATTAGCAAGGATAAGTAGCCTACTGCACCTATTCAGTGCTTCTTTCCCGTCCTTTTCCTGCTCTACCTTATTTTTTTCTTTCTCTCTTGCTTATGTTTATAAATGCTGCCCAAAACCATAGGTATAAATCAATGGTACAATTATGTTCTGTAGCTTTGTTGTGTATGTAAAATAAACTAAAAAATGATTCCAAAAATATGTTCTGCTTTCATGAATCTGATCTTTTAACTGTTTGTAAATATTCCAAGTACTTCTGTATAAAACATTAAAATAACTCCTTTAGTTGCTTAACTTGTAAAATGCATTGTTTGATTTTCATATTTTGCTAAGAATTAAAAATGTTTATCTCTTTCACTAGCCAGAGTAATCAGTAACTGATGAGACAGTGTGGCATAGAAGAAAGTTTACTTGACTTAGTGTTGCAGATCCTGCTCTTCAGCTCTATCACTTACCCACTTTGTAATGCTGGGAAAGTCACATTTCTTATCTGTAAAATGTGGGGAGTGGACTTGATGATCTTGAAAATTATGAAGATATTCTTCTGGGGAAGGGGAAGCAAATTTATAAAAGAAGTTGTTTTAAAAAACATTATTATCTTGTTATATAGGTTGTCCCTGAAAGTTAATGGCTTTAGTAGAAATGATGTATAATCAATTTTGAATTTGTGTGTATCTCATCTCTTGCAGGATGCTTTAATCTGGATCCCAATAGAGTTTTGGATGTCATTTTAGAAGTGTTTGAATGCAGGCCAGAACACGATGACTTCTTTATATCTTTATTAGAATCTTATATGAGTATGTGTGAACCGCAAACACTGTGTCATATTCTTGGATTCAAATTCAAGTTTTACCAGGTAATAAAAAAAATGTATATGTGTGTATCTATATATATCAATGGAGAAAGAGGGAGAGGTTAATTTCATCATTTTATATGTACAGTTTAATTTGATTTTATTTGTAAATGATTGGCTCCAGCTCAGCTATTCAAGCAGAGGAGAGAAGATAAATGGATAGGTAACAAAGCAATGTGATCAGCCCCATATTAGTAGGGTGAATGGTTTGATGTGAAAGCCTAGAGGAAAGCATAATAAATATTTGCCTTTCAAGAGATGGAGTCAGGGAGGACCTTACAGATACAACCTTTTTTTCACCTGGTTCTTGGAGGATGAGTAGAAGTTTTTTGAGAGTTGTCCATGCAGAAGTAACAAGTACTGTGAGAGTGAGGACATGACAGTATGAATGTATGTAACAGATTGAGGAAATGGTACATAATCTGATGTGGCTGGATTGTAAAATGGGAAAAGAAGGGACTGGAAGTGAAGTTGGAAAGTAGGTGCACTTTAGTGTCAAGGTCCCTTGATACCTGTGTTGACTTAGAATTTTATTGAATAGATAGTGCCCATTGCAGTGACCTTTGGAATTTTTTATGGATGTGAATAAATTCTTAAGGCATATCTTACATAATTTTTCACTTAAACCACTATAGTAATTATCTGACAAATCTGTGCTTTGGATTATTTCTGTTTCAATCCATTTTTCATATTATTACTATTACATTCTCAAATAGATCTAATTGACACACTGCACAAAAACCTTTGCCTGCAGGATGAAATTCAAACTTCTAAACGTGGTAGAAAGGCTCTTCACAATCTAGCCCCATTCTTTCTTTCCATCCTCATCTTTAGTGATTTAATCTTCTTAAACCTAATATTCCCATCATAAGAAATTCCTAGCCATTTCCTGAGTTTAGATAAAGACAGTGCTATGTATAAACCTTTGTTTACATGCAGTTCTTTATAACTAGAAAAGTGTTCTTACACAACCATCTCACCTGTCTTTTTCATCTTGTGAACTCCTATTTATTCTTTAAAATCAAGTGCTACTTGTTCTGTAATTTCTTCACTGACACTGCACCCGTGCAGAATTAGTCACTTTTTAATCTCTATTCTCATAAAATTTGGCACAGAATTATAGTACTTATCAGGTTATATTAGAATAAAACATATCTACATCCTTTGCAAGATTGTAAGACACTTAGGACAAGGTTTGTATTTTACTAATTTTTCTGGATTAATTTACTACTTAGGCTATAGTAAATGCTCACTAATTGTAAATGAGTGATCTATGTTTTAGGAAGATAACTCTGTTGATAGCATTGAGGATTTTAACATAATAAGGCCTCCATTGTCCTGTCGGTATAGCTTTCCTAATTTGTTTTCCTGCCTGGGGTACTCAGCTAGTCAAGAAATACTCATTTATTGAGTGTTTATGATAATGGTGTTGCTTTGATAGCCACTGAGGATACCCTGGTGAAGAGTGTGTATTCCTGTCCTCTGAAGCTCAAGTTCATGATAGTAATACAGTTTTTTTAGGATTTTCAAATGATAACATCACCTACTGCCTTTGCTTATCTTTTATTTTCCATTTTTTGGGATGTTGCAGAAGAGAAGTCAGATCAGAACTTAAAACCATTTTGATACCAAGCAAGACTCATGGTAGGGATTTTGGGCAAGAGCACTTTACCTTTGTTCAAGATTTAATGATAGCAGCTGTCCCCTGTTCCACCAGCGGCCAGGGAGGCCACTGTTAGTACAGGCAAAGAGAAGTTCAAGTATTTAATCACATTTTAAGAGGCACTGTGATTGCTTTGGGTTTGAGAACATGAAGCCAACTGCTGACATGACAGGGTAGCTGAAATTTAACTTGATCATGATGACAGTATAGGTTGGGCTTTGGAAATTGTAGGTCTCCGACCGTATTGCAGTGAATAATGATAATCCACTGCATAACATCAAGTATTATTAGTTGAATGTGAGTTTTAGAACTAAAATTTTGTATGAAAATATTCCTCATAATGGTAACACTTTTTGGGCTGAATTAAAATATCCCTGGGGGGGGGTTGACAATGTTGGAATAATCCTTTTGTCAAAAATAGAATGTCTTTTTCTTACATGAGAAATGCCCAACCAAAAAATATTTGATTTAGAAAAAACCTATTATTAGAAAGAATAACCCTCATATTATAACACCATTCCCTTGTTTCTATTGCCCAAGTTATCTTGTTGTGACAATCTGCAGTCTTAAGGACCATTGAGGGCAAGGGAAGAAAAATGTTAGAAGTTTTATGGTCTGGGAGGTAAAGGAAGGAAAGTCATAAAGATCAGGAGCTGCTTAGGGACTGTAACCCTGGGAATTGGTTCCTGGACATGTATGGTCAACCCTGTTTATTGGTCCCTTAATTTACTCCTCTCTCCCCTCTTCCTATCACTACCTGAAAATGTCACTCCTCCTGTCTACAGCCCATATTTTCACCAGTTAGGAATTATTTGGATTAACAGGCTTCTTCCCACTCCCCCCATTGCTAGGACTTTTTGGCAAAGCTAATTATTTCACTGTGAAGTCAGTGAGAGTGAGTTTATTCTGGTTTCAACCTGCTCATACTGGATGTTTTGACTTGGAATGATAGTAGGGGATATAAACAGTTTTAGAGCACACAACCATTTTGGAAAATTGGACAGCCACATTTGATTGATTTTCTAACAGGGATTACTACAATAGAGGGTTTAGGGACAACATGAGGGTCAGTACAAAGGACAGGAAGGAAGGAGTACTAGAAGGTGTGAGGGTACCACAAGACTCTTGGGCTGGAGTTGTCTTGCCATTGGAAAGAGGAGCAAGATGATCACTCTCACCCATATCACAGCCCCTTGATTCCTGGATTCAAGACAAAGTAATAGTAGTAATAGTGGTGCCTTGATTAGGCACTATTATAACTGAAATTCATTCATTTAAGAAATAATGACTGAACACCTCTTATGTGCTAGGCAATGTTTCAGGTGCTGGGGTAAACAAATAGAAATCCTTGCCTTCACGATCCTTACATTTTAAGTAAATTACATTGTAATGTCAGAAGATGATCATTGTGATGGGGCAAAAATAGAGTATGATAAGGAAGATTGGGAGTGTTGGAGTGGTAGGTTGCAATTTTAAGTAGAATGGAGAGAGTGGACCTTGTTGAAAAGGTAAACTTTAAGCAAAGATACAAAGGACGTGAGGGTGTAAATGTGCAGAAAACCTGGAGAAGAACCTCCAGGTTAAGAGAACTGCCAGTGCAAAGGCCTTAAGGTGTGAGTATGCCTGATGTGTTGAAGAATGCAAGAAGACCAGTGTGGGTGGGTCAGAGTGATTGAATGGCAGAGCGATAGGGGATGAGGTTTAATACGAGGGGCCACATTACACAGAGCTAGTGCAAGGTTTTTAACTTTGATGCTGGATGAAGTCAGTGGAGGATTTTGAGTAGGAGAGTGATATGATCTGACTTTGTGTTTTCATTTTATTTCTCTTTTACTTTTTCACTTTATTATGAACATTTTCAAACATACAGGGAAGAGTGAATAGTGAAATAAATACCCATAGCCCATCACTTAGAAGCAAGTTTATTAACATGTTGGTGTACTTCTTTGGAAATAATTATTTGTATTGCTGATATCATGAACATTTACTCCTACATACGTTAGTGTGTACTTTTTAAAAGTCAGGTCATTTTTCTGTGTACTATGATACCAATTTCATATCTAACTAGATTGCCATCATTATAGTAAACTCAGACCATATTCATATTTCCCAAATAATCCCTGAAATTTTATAGCTGGTTTATTCAAACGATGATCCAAAGACCAAACATTGCATTTCATTGTTAGGATTCATCAGTCTCTTTTAGTTTAGAATAGTTTCCCCCTTACCATTAATGGCACTGACTTCTTGAAGAGACCATTCCCATAGAAGACTCGGCCTTTTGGATTTATCTAATTGCGTTTTCATGATTGGTTTAATTTGTTCTTTGTCCCCTGTCTTACATATTTGGAGTTAGGTCTAAAGTATTGCCTGTGTTCTGGTGAAATGTTTTATCGCAGAAATATTTCATAGGTTGTACTATATATTTCATATAGCATAATGTCTAATATCTGTCTGACTTTTAACATTCCAGAATATTGGTGACAGTCTAATCCCTCCATTATACAATAACATTTCCGCCCTTGTCAATAGTAAGTAATCTGTAGTTTGTTGCTTTGGTACCATGTGAATATCCAGTTTTTCATCAACCTTACATTAAGTGGCTTAGAATACATGGATGGTCCTTTCCTGAATCAGTTATTTCCTTAGCAGTTCCAAATTTTTGATTTTCATGCCCTCTACATTTATTACTTGCCATTCTTCTATAAAGAAGAGTTGCCCCTTATGAACTTGGGTTGTTTGGTTACCCTGAAATAAAGTTCCTATGAAAGCCAGGGAAAATGCTTTAGTTTTCCCCCCATTAATTACTAGCTCTCAGAGTAAGGAGTTTCTTCAGTAGCCATCTCTAATGGTGACATGAGTGGGGAGTGTGTGAGAAAGAGACAAGAGAGACAAAAAGAGTGTGCATTTGCGTTTTGACTTAGGTTTTCAAAGAATCCATATGGTTATGGTAGCAGTAGAAGTTGATTAGACCCTGAACATATTTGGAAGGTAGAGCCAGTAGTATTTGCTAATGGATTAGATACAGAATATGAGAAAGTAGAGTTAAGGATTATCTTAACATATTTTTTTTGGACCGAACATCTAAAAAGGTGATGTCATCATTAAGATAGGGTAAATTTTAGGTGGAATGGGTTTGGAGTGTTGGGAATAGGAGTTAGGAATTTGGTTTTGGACATGTTAAGTTTGAGGTTGTGTTAGATATCCAAGTACAGATGTCGAGTAAATAACTGGATATATGAATCTGGTGTCCAAGAGAAAGGACTGGGCTAGGGATAGAATATTGGTGTCAAAAGCATGTAGATGATATTTAAAGTGGTGATACTGTATGAAATCACCAAGGGTTCAATATGGAGAGACAAGAGGAGAGAATCAATGGCTGAGCCTTGGGGTATGCCAATGTTAAGGGGCCTGGGAGAAGAGGAGGAACCAGAAAAGCAGGTATAACAGGAACATATAAAGTAAGAGGAAAACAGAATATAGCGTCTTTTTGTAAGCTAGATAGAAGAAGGAATGATGAACTCGGTTAAATGCCTCTGGGAGGTCATTTCAGATGACTAAAAATTGATCATTGGGTTTATCAGCAGAGAGGTCTAAAGTAGCCAGTTTGGTAGAGTTAGGGTGGTGTTAAGAGAGAATGGAGAGTGAAATTGGAGACAGAATAGATAACTTTATAAAGGAGTTGCTACAAAGAGGCACAGACAAATGGGGTGGTAGACGGCAGGGGGACGTGAACTTGAGTTTTTTTTGAATATGGGAAAGAGAACATATGTATGCTAATTAGGGAATGATTGAGTGGAGAGGAAAACGAGATGTAGGAGAGGAGAGAATTATTCGAGTAGTGTTTTGAGTAAGGTAGAGTTGAGTCTATGGCATAAGTGGATGGATTGGCTTTAAATATGAGCATAGAGAGTTCATCTATAATAACAGGTGGAAAGGCAGCATATGTAGATACAATTGTTGGTAGGTGGGTAGATATGGTGGTGAGAGTAACATGGGGAATTTTTCCAATAAATATATTGGGAAATTTTTTTGAGATTTGTGACAGTTTGAAAAAAAATTTTTTATTGTAATAATACAGTATAATACATATAACATAGAAAATATGTGTTAATCAGCTGTTTATGTTAACGGTAAGCCTTCTTGTCAGTAGGCTATTAGTAGTTATGTTTTTGGGGAGTCAGAAGTTATGTGTGGATTTTCAACTGTGTGGAGGTCAGCACCCCTAACCTACCCACCCTGCGTTGTTAGGGGTAAACTGTAACACTTTAAATGTAAATGGATTAAACTTTATAATAAAAAAGACATAGTTTGATAGAATGTATAAAAAAGCATGATCCAACTTTATGCTATCTGTAAGGGACTCACTTTAAATACAAAGATACGAATATATTGAAAGTGAAAGTGTGGGAATAGATATCCTATGCAAATAAGCATCCAGGAGAGAGCTGGGGTAGCTCTTCTAATATCAGGCAAAATAGATTTCACACTATAAACCAATTAGACTTGACAGGCATATATAAAACACTCTACCTAACAATAGATAACACATTATTCTTAACTGAACATGTAACATTCTCCAGGGAAGACCCTCGGATGGCAAAGTAAGTCTCAGTACATTTAAAACATTGAAATCATACAAAACATCTTATTTGACTGCAATGGAATAAAACTAGTTAACAGCAGTAGTGATTGATAGGAAATCCAAGGCTGGGTGGGTTTTTGTGAGGGTGCAGGTAAAGAAAATAGACTGAAAACAACTAAAAAGCAAAGATGACTTGTACTTCACCTCCAGGCCTAGTAGTGTGGGGCCTGGGGAAAATAGCCACCACTTGGCCAGGTTACAGTGGGAGTGGTGTTCCTAGAGAGTGCTAGGCTCTGTTTGGGCATGAAGGTGGAGGGGACATTTAGAGGAGAAGTTCAAATATAGGGGTTTTGCTGAGTATGGGTCATGAATTCCAGAGGATTCCATGGAATTTTTTGAGAATGTGGAAAGGTGGGATGGACAGGACAGAACAAGGATTGTGCAGAGCAGTATCAGGATCAGAGTATGGAAGTTGACATTTGGTCTGGGAGTTGTGGTGACTCATTTAAATAGAGATAATGGGAATAATGAGAATATACCTGGTGGATTCAGGTCAGGTAGTGAGCTTTTGTGGGTTTGCTCTGAAATCCTGACTACCATTTGTTTTCATGGGAAAATGTTTTGATACTAAGTAACAATGTACAAAAGTTTAGAATTAAACTAATAAGTTGATATCTCTTATCTGTCTTAAAAATTAGGGTGAAACAATGCCTTTTTTCATGATAAACCTGTTTGCTTTCTTAGGTTCATTTGTGCAAAACACCTGTCACAGGTGTGAGGGAAGCCTTACTTACAAAGATCTCATTTTCAGTTTTGAGAAGCAAAACAGTGTATTGTTACTGTTTGCTTTTTATTTTCATTTGGCCATTTAATAATAATTCAATTGTCCTCACTTCACTCTTCCATTCATCTGACCACAAGCAGTTTAAAAATTAGGGAAAGGTCTTCCTGACAGCATTCAGATATCCTTGTTTCTATGTAGGGTCTGCAGGGCTGGCCTAGAATTGACCATTTCGTATTTTTAAATGTTGATTTATCCATGTGTAATATGTATAGAGACCTGTTTTGAAGGGGAAATCTGATTTACATAGCACAAAACCAAAAAATAAAAGAATAGGGAGAAAAAATTAAAGCAGACACAGAAAGTGCTGCACTTACCAATTTGTTAGTCTATCTGCGTCTCCACTGAGAACACCTAAAAAAGCAAGGTAAGAAAACACAAAAACAGAAACCCAAACTAAATATTATGCAGTACAAAATGTTACTCTATTCAATTTCCAGATTTTATTAAACTATTAGCATTGTAAAGTGTGTCCATTTTTGAAATCTTTCCTCATGCTCATTAGAAGATGTTCTAATATGAAAAGGGATGTTGACATAAGTGTCTTTGTCCTGAATTCAGATGTTATGTATGATCAGGAAGAGGAATGAAGCTTATTGTTAACCTAGAGTTATTTAGTCTCTTTGTTCTTAATTATTGGTACGTAAAGGATATGATTTTAATTGTATTTTATGCACTAAGAAGAAACTTTTCTTTTGTTCTCAAGGAACCAAATGGAGAGACCCCTTCATCTTTATACAGAGTTGCAGCAGTACTTCTACAATTTAATCTTATTGATTTAGATGATCTTTATGTACATGTAAGTCAATAGTCTGCTAAGAATAGTTGTCCATCCCAGGGGTGTGGGGAGGAGTAGACAGCCTTATAGCACTCCAAGGTTGGTCCTAGGCTTTCATATCTTAATTTTTGAAGCCCTAATGCTTTATTGCTTTGTGTTTACTTTATAAAGTGAATGAATTTAATGCTTTGAAAAACTGTAGAAGTCCGATACTTTAATCATCCTTGCAGGATTCAAAGTTGGATATGACCTTCTCAATTGTCATCAAGGCATATCTTATGGGGAGGGAAGCCAAATTCTAAACACTGTGGTTTTAGACCTCTTTATTATACATAAATTATAGGAAATATGGGATTACCTAGATACTTGTTCCTCTTCCCCAAAATGTTAATTTTAGGCATTTAGGATGAATTGCTGGATCCGGGATCTAGAAGAGTATGTATGAGATTTTGGTTGATGACCTCTAGTTTAGCAACAGTTTAGCCTGTCAGTTTGAATAAAACTAAGTAATTACTGTTTTATTAGGTTGTGCGCTAGGATATCTATGAACTTAAACTTGTCCAAAACTGACATAACCTTCACTGCTTTTGCAGTCACTTTCTAACTTTCTTGCTTATCATGTACTGTGGTTTACAGAGTTGACTATAACTTGATCTTTACCTTGGAAGCAGTTATAGTCTAGCAAGGGAGAAACATTTTGCATTATATAGTAAGTACTATGCTGGAGGTATTCACAGAGTGCTGTTGGGGCTTAGAATAGATAGTGACTCTCTATGTTGGAAGGTTTTTCCAAACTAGTGATGTTGAACTGGTATCTTGATAGATGTGTAGGTGTTGGCTAAGCTTACAAGGTAGGAAGCTTTGTAAGTAGAATTAACTGAGTATAAAGGTGGAGGTTTGAAAGGGCCTTAACATCACCTCAGGGGAACATCAGGAAGCTCAAAGTCATTGGACCCTGGGGTGGTATGTAGGGGAAATGAAGATGGAGAAATAGATTGGGGCTGAACTGTGATCACTTCATAATAATAAACTTGTGTTCACTAGCAAGATATGGCAGTTGTAACTTTATATGCACCTAGTAATACATTCCCCAAATAGACAAAACTAGAAATAGAAATTTAAGAAGCTTGAAGTTCACCCATTATAATGAGAAATTTTAGAAACAATTGGCAGTAGTCTATAGATGGGGACCTACAGCAGATATATAGGAAAACAATAAAAATAGAGGGCATAAAGAATGAGCAGTGGAGAGCATAATGAATGACAAAAGTTTGTTTAACTCCTTGTACCAGTCTATAGTGACTTTTCTTCACCCCCCCTCTTTTGACTAATGGGACGAAGTCTACAATATGTAGTTTATTATTTCACTGTTGCCTTTTTTTATTTGCTGCTGGTTTACTTTGCATTAGATTTAGCTACTGAATTAGATTATGCATTTATTGGGGCAGATACACTTTCATAGCTCACAATAGTGCCTAGCAGAAACTACTAAATAATGGATTGTTGGCTGTATTTTTCTTTGTGTCTGGATTACTTTATGAAATGTCCACATTAACCATCTTCCACGCATACAAGATGGCTGTATTTGAGATACTCAATCCTTTTTAATAATGGAGGGTCAGCTATACACATTGCTTTCTCTTTTGTAATAAACTAGAAACTAGTTTGTGACTTAAGTCATATAGTTATCTAGGAAATGACAACTGAGATGTCAAATTGTTTATAATTTTTCTACTTGAGATTTTTCAGTTAGAGGAATCAAGTTTACCCTGTTAAGTAATTCAGTAGCTCACCTCTCCCAAATTGTATCTGTATGTAGTACTTTATTTAATTTGGAGTTTGTCCTTTGGAGGGGTAATCTTATATTTTTAATGGAACAGGTGTACATTTTCTTGGGTAAACCAAGTTCAGTGGTAAGCATCATTGTTGTAGTATTGTGTTAACATGAAACTTCAAACTGCTACCAGATATTAAGAGGTATACAAAGTTTAAGCACTTAATTAAATTATAAAAATATAATGGAGATAAACTTATTTAGAAGGGATATCATGGTTATGAATAAGCTAGACTTTGTTATTTACAGTTTTATCAATTGAGTGTAGTGTTTTCTTTTTATGTGCAAATAGTATTAGCTGTTATATGAAATTTTAATGAACCATTTTTAGCTTCTTCCAGCTGATAATTGCATTATGGATGAACACAAACGAGAAATTGTGGAAGCTAAGCAAATTGTTAGAAAACTTACAATGGTTGTATTGTCTTCGGAAAAAATTGATGAGCGAGAGAAAGAAAAGGAAAAAGAAGAGGAGAAAGTAGAGAAGGTATATAGTTCATTCTAGTAAAATCAACATTGTCTTCTGGATTTAGAATTATTAAATTTAATTAGTTAATCAACAATTTCTTAATTTTGATTGTGGTGAAAAAAGGTGGTTTGATTTCTTATATAAATTTCAAAATGTATTCTAAGTAAAATCACAAATGTATTTGTGACTTATTTATGCTCTGTCTCTTAAGTCCCAAAGGGGTTCTCAAAGGCGAATAAGTTCTAGTTTCTTGTGGCTCAGAACATTAAGTACAATTTAATATAATCCCTAGTCTACAAACTGTCACACTGTGTCTGCTAAATGAAAAAACAGATCCTGTTTTTTTTTCAGTTGCTAAAAAAACTTGATTGTAGTTCCTGGAATATACCATTGTATTTATCATGAATGGCAGCCATTGTTGACATACATTATTGTATTGTATAGCTCAATTTTTTTTAATTAAAAAAATTAGGATTTATTGGTGTCTGGTCTGTGTTCTTACTGTAATTGTTTATTTTTAGCCACCTGACAACCAAAAACTTGGTTTGTTGGAAGCCTTGTTAAAGATTGGTGATTGGCAGCATGCACAGAACATTATGGATCAGATGCCTCCATACTATGCAGCTTCGCATAAGCTAATAGCCCTTGCTATTTGCAAGCTTATTCACATAACTATTGAGCCTCTCTACCGAAGGTATGTTACTTTATACTTTACTACTCATTGAGGTAGAATTAGTTTAGGACTATAAAAAAATCTGCATGTTTATCTTGTCTCTTCAAACCAAGCATATATTTTAGTATGTTTTATCAGGAGATACAAATTATTCACAGTGTATCAGTCTGATACGTGTTAATTAGTGACTTGTTTCCTAACATCTTTATCAGGTGTTACAGAATGTGTGCTGCAGTGTAGTCTATAAAGTATAGGTTAAACTTTTAGGTTGAGTTTGTTCCATTGAGAGTGAAAACTCCATTCTTCTGTTCTTTACTTTTCCTCCTATCTGGGGGGTAGAGAATTCTAAGGTTTTTACTTAGTGTATTTTCCTCTATCCTGGGTTGAGTGGCTCTGAGTGAGGACTTTGCCTCTCTGCTTGCCTTATCTTTCCTGGCATTTAGGCTGCTGTTGGGGAAATTGCTAGTGCAGCCTCTCTCATCATCCCTAGTTACTGTGTCGACCAGTCCTCTAGTCCTCAGCCTACTTGCAGGATACTTAGGAGCAGTACTGGCAGCAGCTCTGGCTTCAGCCCCACAGAGCAGAGCCTGCCTCAAAAGCCCCAGCCTTGTGACTCGTGCATAGCTGCTGGCTGCTGCCTTCAGTGCCACCTGGGCTGTGGACCATGAAGGCTTCTTCTCAGGGAGTGACCCCTGTGACTCCACAGCGGGACACCTGCTCAGCAGGTGAGAACTCTGGGCATGCTGTGCTTTTTAGTGTGACACACTCTTTCATTATGCTGCTCACCTTCCCTCCCACCACCTACCTCATACTCAGTCTAGCTAGTGGAACCCAGATTGAGAAATGTTTATTGACTTAAGTCAGTGTTGTTTTATCCATATTTTTCTGTTTCATCTTCCAGTGTCTCTGACATCCATTCCTTGTTCCCCATGCCCATGTTCAAATTCCTGATACTGGCCAAGTTTAATGAAAAACAAATTCATACGATGTGTGTTAAGTGTTACTTGAAATTTGCATTTTTCTGATTTCCTTTTCTTACACAGTTAATTTGAAGCATTCTCTTCTGAGCTCTTGATTTTTTTCAAATGAGTATTGTTTTTGTATTTTCCACTAGTTAAATTATCTGGTACAATAAAGAGGCACAGTTGAAATATAGAAAACAAATACGAGCAAGAAAGGTTTTACTTACTGATTAATATGATTGTATTAATTTAAAATGGGCTATTCAATAGTATTAATATGAATTTTACTTCCTTTTTATAGAGTTGGCGTTCCTAAAGGTGCTAAAGGCTCACCTGTTAATGCTTTGCAAAATAAGAGAGCACCAAAACAAGCAGAAAGCTTTGAAGATTTGAGGAGAGATGTCTTCAGTATGTTCTGTTACCTTGGTCCTCACCTTTCTCATGATCCCATTTTATTCGCAAAAGTGGTGCGCATAGGCAAATCATTTATGAAGGAGGTTAGTAAGAGTCTTTTTTTCCAAGCAGAAAACTAAGTTGTGGAGTGAATATGTTCTGAGCTTATTTGTATTATGTATTTCTCTTGAAATAAAAAGAACATGAACTTAAGAAAAAAAAGTTGTTGGTTAAATTTTGGGGAAAGTCTATCTATCTAATCTATCTATAAAAATTTTTTAATCTAGCTAGATTATTAGTTGTCCCCCACATAGGAAAATATGCTTTGGACAAGTGATTGCTTTTGAGTCCCCTTATAATTAGTGGTTAACTCAGTGTTCTTTCTTCTTGCTTTTCTTCTGCTCAGTTATTTTCTTAGCTGCAATTTTGAATCATTGCCATGATTTATATGAAGTCCTTTTAACCTCAAACTGTTGAGGAGGACCCATTCCTTAATTTTTATAGTAAGCTTTTCATTGAAATAAACTACACAGATCATAATTGTACAACTCAGTGGCTTTTTCCAAACTGAATACCCATGTGTCCACCACCCAGATTAAGAAATACAACAGTACTGGTGCTCCAGAGGTTTCCTTATACTCCCTTGTGGTCACTACTCCGAAAGTAACCATTTGTGCTGCTTTATTTTAAATCAGATTTGAGTTATTATTGACATACAGTAAACTTCACTCATCTTGTGTGTAATTTGATGCGTTTTAACAGATGTGTACAAGTTGTGTGTTCACCACCACAATGATGACATTAAATATTTTCATCACCCCAGGAAGTTCCCTCTTGGTCAGTTCCCTCCCTTCATTTCTGGTTCCTGGCAACCATGGGTAGGCTTTCTGTCACTACAGTTTTGCTTTTTCTGGAACTTCATGTAAATGGAGTTCTATAGAACATATTCTTTTCTGTCTGGTTTATTCCACTTGATGCTTTTGAGGTTTCTCCAAGTTGTTGCACAGGTCAGTAGTTCCTCGAATGCTGAGTAATATTTCATTATATAGACATACCAGAGTTTATCCATTGACCAGTTGATGGGCATTTGGGTTGTTTCTAGTTGGGGGCTATTGTAAATAAAGCTGTTGTGAATATTCTTATACAAATCTTTGGGGATTGGGGGTGCTTTTGTTTCCCCAGGAATGGGATTGCTGGGCCATGTAGATAAGTGTATATTTAACTTTTTGCTGAACTATTCCAAGATGTGTGTATCATTTTGTATTCCTGGAATCAATGTATATGACATCCAGTTGCTTCACATCCTCATCAACACTTGGTATTGTCAGTCTTTTTAAGTTTTAGTTATTCTAATGGATGTGTAGTGGCATCTGTTGTGCTTTTAATTTGTTTCCCTGGTGATCCATGATGTTGAACATCTTTTTATGTCCTCTTTTGCCATTTGCAATCATCTACATTGAAATGTCTATTTAAATCTGCAGCCCATTTTTAGCTGGGTTGTCTTCTGTTATTACTTCTCAGTCTGATTTGCCTTTTCATTTTGTGAACTGTCTTTTGAAAAGCAAACTTTTAAATTTTGATTAATTCCAAGTTAGCAGTACTTTTCTTTTATGGTTTGCTTTTTGTATTCTAAGAAATCTTTGCCTAATCCAAGGTCTTAAAGCAGAAAAGAATACATAATTTCTTTTCAGTTGTAAAACAAGGCAGCCAAAAGACTAGAAATTGTTACAAGCACAAATGCAGTTTTCTCCAGTGTTTGGTGATTGCATCTAATTTTGATTTTTTATACATATATATATATTTATTTATTTTGGTATCATTAATAAACACTTACATGAGCAACATTGTGGTTACTAGATTCCCCCCATTATCAAGTCCCCACCACATAGCCCATTACGGTCACTGTTCACTGGCATAGTAAGTTGCTATCAAGTCACTACTTGTCTTCTCTGCCATACTGCCTTCCCCGTGCCCCCCCTGCCAACTATATGTGTACTAATCGTAATGCCCCTTTTTCCCCTTATCCCTCCCTTCCCACCCATCCTTCCCAGTCCCTTTCCCTTTGGTGATTGTTAGTACATTATTGGGTTCTGTGAGTCTGCTGCTGTTTTGTTCCTTCAGGTTTTGCTTTGTTCTTAACCT
This sequence comes from Phataginus tricuspis, assembly GCA_029783875.1. NCBI lineage: Eukaryota > Metazoa > Chordata > Mammalia > Pholidota > Manidae > Phataginus > Phataginus tricuspis. The sequence continues at coordinate 103,395,056 of JAQQAC010016209.1, read as the reverse complement.
CCACAGATGAGTGAAATCATTTGATACTTGTCTTTCTCCGCCTGGCTTACTTCACTGACATAATACCCTCTAGCTCCATCCATGTTAATTTTGATTTTTGATAATAGTAACTGCCTAGAAAATTTAACAGCTGTTGTATATCAATCCCTTGGCTACTGAAATATTTGACCTGCCATTTAATACTTAGCTGGTCAAATATTTTTAATGCTCACAAATTTGTGTTGTAAAAAGGTATTCTAAGTAGTTTATTACTATACATATTATTAACCTATATTCATGTAAAAAGAACGTGTAACAATGTTTCATTACTTTGATCCTTGTAGTCTGAAAAGTATGTCAAGTTAAATACTTCCTGTTCAAAGAACAAAAGGTTTGTCTTTGCTAGTGGATCATATTGGGAAGCATGTGAAGTTAATTTGTTCATTACTAGTAATGTAAACATTGATCACTTGATTAAGGTGATGGCTGCCAGGTTTTTCCACTGTATAATTACTCTTTTTCCCTTTGTTGTTAGTATATATCTTGTAGGGAAACAATGTAAATAGCCTCTTTCTCATCTTACTTTTCATCCACTAATGGTGTTCTTTTAAATTGACAGTCTTAATGTTCTTATTTCTTGTTGCGAAATTCTTTCTTTGGCTATAAGTATTACAAACTTGTAAGCAGGAGACCAGACATCCAACTTGCGGAACTCCCATACATAGATACATGCATAAGCAGATACACATACAGTATTACCAGCAAGATATACAGGTGCTAGAGCTGTCACCCTTTCCCTCTGCCATCTGTATTGCAGCCCACTTGTTCCTCCATTCTATCACAGTTGTGCTTGGTGCCTGCCCCTAACACCAGTTTCTATTTTTGCAGGGGGAAGAAGGGCAGAAGGGAAGAGAAAAATGTTTATTTTGATCACAGTGTGGGAAGAGTTGTAGTACGAAAAGAGAATCTTTCCAACAATCTGAGTTAGGATTTTGGTTCATTTTTTGCCTGTGAAAATATTTCAGTACAACAAATCACTTGTTGTGTTTATAGGCTTGACAAGTTTTTGTTGCTTAGCTAGGAATTTAACTGGGTTTCAGGGAATGTGATCTTAATTCCTAATAATGTATTTACAATTAAGTGTCTTTAACAAGTCTCATTTATAAGCTTGGAGTTGCTTATATATTTAAATTATGTATTTATATATGTTTTTTATTGAAGTATAGTTGATATACAGTATTGTACTAGTTTCAAACATACAACACAGTGATTCAGCTGTTACATAATAAAATCCTCACCCCAACTACTGCAGTTATGATCTGTCAACGTAGAACAATGTTATAGAATAATTGACTATATTCTCCATGCTGCACTTCCATCCCCGTGCCCAACTTATATTGTGATTGAGATTTTGTGCCTCTTTATCCCCCTCAGCTGCCCCACCCACCCACCATAACTCCTCCCCCATGGTAACCACCAGTCACTTCTCAGTGTCTATGACTCCACTGCTATTTTGTTTTGTTTTGTTTTTAGATTCCATATATAAGTGAAATCACGGTATTTGTCTTTTCTCTGCCTGGCTTATTTCACCTAGCATAATACCCTCTAAGTCAATCCATGTTGTCACAAATGGCAGGATTTCTTTTTTATTGCTGAATCATATTCCATTGTGTATATGTACCACATCTTTTTCTATCTATTGATGGACACTTTGGTTGCTTCCATATCTTGGCTATTTTAAATAATGTGGCAGTAAACATAGGGGTGCATAATATCTTTTCAAATCAGAGATTTTGTATTCTTCAGGTAAATTCCTAGAAGTGTATTTACTGGGTCCTATAGTTTTTCTATTTTCAGTTTTATGAGGAACCTCCATGCTGCTTTCCATAGTGGCTGCACCAATTTACATTTCTGCCAACAGTGTAGGAGGGTTCCCTTTTCTCCACATCCTAACCAACGCTTGTTATTTCTTGTCTTTTGGGTAGTGGCCATTCTTACTGGTGTGAGGTTATATTTCATTGTGGTTTTGATTTGCATTTCCCTGATGATTGGCAGTGTGGAGCATCTCTTCATGTGCCTGTTGGCCATCTGTATGTCTTCTTTGGAGAAATGTCTATATAGGTCGCCCACCCATTTTTGAGTTGGGTTATTTGTTTTCTTTGGTGATAAGGTGTATGAGTTCGATGTTAACCCTTATTGGGTAAATCACTTACAAATATATTCTCCCATATTTTAGGTTGCCTTTTTGTGCTGCTGATGGTGTCCTTTGCTGTACAGAAGCTTTTTAGTTTGATGTAGTCTCACTTGTTCATTTTTACTTTTGTTTCCCTTGCCTGAGGAAAGGTATCCAGAAAAAAATTGCTCATGCTAATGCTTGAGATTTTTGCCTATGTTTTATTCTGAGAGCCTTATGATTTCATATCTTACATTGAGGTCTTCAATCAAGTTTGAGTTTACTTTTGTGTATGAGTTGCACTGTAATCCAGTTTCATTCTCTTGCATGTAGCTGTTGAGTTTTCCCAACACCAGTTATTGAAGAGACTGTCATTTCCCCAGTGTATATTCATGGTTCCTTATCATATATTAATTGGCCATATATGCAAGGGTTTATTTCTGGGCTCTTTATTCTGTTCCATTGATCTATGAGTCTGTTCTTGTGTCAGTATGATACTGTTTTGATTACTGTAGCTTTGTAGTATAGCTTGGAGTCAGGGAGCATAATCCCCCAGCTTTGTTTTTCTCAGGATTGCTTTGGCTATTTGGAGTCTTTTGTGGTTCCATATGAACTTTAGACTGTTTGTTCTAGTTCATTGCTGGTGTTTTTTTAGGAATTGCATTGAATCTGTAAATTGCTTTGGGCAGGATGGCCATTTTGAGAATATTAATTCTCCTAATAGATTTCCATTTATTGGTGTCTTCTTTAATGTCTCTCTTAAGTGTCTTGTAATTTTCAGAGTATAGGTCTTTTACCTCCTTGGTTAGGTTTATTCCTAGGTATTTTATTCTTTTTGATGCAATTGTAAATGGAGTTGTTTTCCTGATTTCTCTTTCTGCTAGTTTGTTGTTAGTATATAGGAATGTGACAGATTTCTGTGTACTGATTTTGTATCATGTAACATCACTGAGTCCAATAATTCTAACAGTTTTTTATTGGAGTTTTTAGGGTTTTATATATATTATCATGTTATCTGCAAACAGTGACAGTTTTACTTTTTCCTTACAATTTGGATACCTTTTATTTATCTTGTCTGCTATGTCTATGACTTCCAGTACTATGTTGAATAAAAGTGGTGAGAGTGGTCGTCATCCTTGTCTTGTTCCTGATCTTAGAGGAGCATTTCTTCATTTAATATGATGTTATCTGTGGGTTTATTGTATGTGGACTTTTTTATGTTGAGGTATGTTCCCTCTGTACCCATTTTGTTGAGATTTTTTGTCATGAATGGATGTTGAGTTTTGTCAAATGCTTTCTCAGCATCTATTGAGATGATCATACAGTTTTTATCTTTCCTTTTGTTAATGGGGAGTTATCACATTGATTGATGTACAAATATTGTAGCATCCCTGCAATAAATCTCAACTTGGTCATGATGGATGATGTTTGATGTATTTTTGAATTTGATTTGCTAATATTTTGTTAAGGATTTTTACATCTATGTTCATCAAGGATATTGGTCTAAAATTTTCTTTTTTTGTAGTGTCTTTGGTTTTGTTATTAGAGTCATGCTGGCCTCATAGAAAGACTTGGGAAGTATTCCATCTTATACCTTTTGCAATTCTTTAAGAAGGATGGGTATGAGCTCTTCTTTAAATGTTTGGTAGACTTCAACTGTGAAGTCATCTGGTCCTAGAATTTTGTTTGTTGGGAATGTTTGATTACTTGTTTATTTTTGTTAATGGTAATTGGTTTGTTTAGATTTTCTGTTTCTTCCTGGGTCAGTCTTGGAAGGTTGTACTTTTCTAGGACTTTGTCCATTTCTTCCAGGTTGTCCAATTTATTGTCATATAATTTTTCATAGAGTTCTCTGATAATTACTTGTATTTCTGTGTTGTCAGTTGTAATTTCTTTTTCGTTTCTGATTTTTTTGGGGGGGTTCTCTTTTTATCTTGGTAAGTCTGGCTAGGGTGTCTGTCTGCGTTGTTTATTTTCTCAAAGAATCAGCTCTTGGTTTCATTGATTTTTTTTCTATTATTTTACTCTATTTATTTCTGCTCTGATCTTTATAATGTCCCTCCTTCTACTAACTTTGGGTTTCATTTGTTCTTTTTCTAGTTTCTTTTGTTATGAATTTAGACTGTTTATTTGAAATTTTCTTGTTTCTTGAGGTAGGCTGGTATTGCTATGTACCTCCCTCTTAGAACCACTTTTGTGGCATTCCACATATTTTGAACTGTTGTGTGTGTCTGTTTTCATTTGTCTCCATGTATTGTTCGATATCCTCTTTGATTTGGTCATTGCTCCATTGATTATTAGAAGCATGTTGTTTAGCCTCCATGTCTTTATGGGGTTTTTTTGGGGTGTTCTTCTTGTAATTGATTTATAGTTTCATAGCATTGTGATCTGAAGAGGTGCTTGATACAGTTTCAGTTTTTTTGAGTTTATTGAGGCTCTTTTTGTGTCCTAATATGTGATGCATTCTGTGGAATGTTCCGTGTGCACCTGAGAAAAATGTGTATCCTGATGCTTTTGGATGGAATATTCTGTATATATCTGTTAATTCCATCTGATGTGTCATTCATTGCCTCTGTTTACCTATCTAGATGATTCGTGTTTTTATTATAGGCTTTAGGTTTGTGGTTACTATAATGTTCATAGTTTCCTAAGTGTATAATAGTCTATAGTAAGTTGATGGTCACTCTAACATAATATAAAAGTACTACTTTTTTGTTCTTCCTCCTCCATACTTTATGTATGTGATGACATAATCTACATCTTTTGTGTATCCTGTGACTGATTTTGTGTATAGTTGATTTCACTGCTTTTTTTTTAAGCTTCATACTTGCTTAGTAAGTAATTGGTTTATTACCTTTACTGTATGTTTATTTTCACTGATGAATATATTTAGGCTTAGGCTTAAGGACAATTCTACCTACAGAAGACCCTTTAGCATATACTATGAGGCCATTAGGGGTGGTGAATTCTTTTACCTGTTGTTTATCTGGGAAACTTTTAATCTCTCCTTCAGTTCTGAATGATAACCTTGCTGGGTAGAGGATTCTTGGTTGTAGGTTCTTCCCTTACAATACATTAAATAGTTCATGCCACTCCCGTCTGGCCTGTAAAGTTTCTGCTGAAAAATCTGCTGATAGCCTGTGGAGTTTCCCTTATAGGTAACTGTCTGCCTCTCTCTTGCTGCTTTTAAGATTCTCTCTTTATCTTTAATCTTTGTCATTTTAATTACTGTATATCTTGATGTTTTCTTGGGTTTCCTTTTGTTAGGGGCTCTATGTGCTTCTAGGAACCTGGGTGTCTATTTCCTTTTCTCGATTGGGAATGTTTTCAGCTGTTACTTCTTCTAAAAGACTTTCTACTCCTTTGTCTCTCACTTCTCCTTCTGGGACCCCTATTATGTGAATATTGTTTTGTTTTGAGTTGTCACACAGCTATGTTAGCATTTACTCATTTTTAGAGATTCTTTTTTCTCTCTGGTCCTCAGCTTGGTTGTTTTCCTCTTCTCTAATATTCATCTCATTGATTATCTCCTGTACTTCCAGCAGTCTATTATTCATGCCTTCCATTATATTTTTCATTTCAGTTATTGTATTCTTCAGCTCTGAGTGGCTGTTTTTCAAATCTTCGACTTGTTGAAGTCTTCTCTGAGATTGTCAGTATTTTTCTGTAGATCAGTGAGCATCTTTATGACAGTTACTTGGAAATCTTCAAGAAGATTGGTAATCTCCATTTCATTTAGCCCTCTTTGTGGTGTCTTATCCTGTACTTTTGTTTAGACCATATTCCTCTGCTTCCTCATTTTGTCAGGGTTTCTGTGTTTCTTCCTTTATATTAGATGAATCTGCTATGCTTCCTGGTCTAGAAGGTAATGGCTTTATGGAGAAGGTGTCTTGTGGTGCCCAGAAGCTCAGGACTCTTTGCTCACCAGTGCCTGGTTCAACTTTGTGGTGGACCCCCAGTTGCTGTTGGTGGGCTGTGGGCGGGACCACCTTTCTGCCTGTCTCCTGGCAGTAGCTGATCTCTGTCGGCAGAGGCTGTTAGGTGCCTCTGTGGGCCCTTTGAGTGCTAGGAAGCACTTCTGCTTGGATTGTTGTGGGAATGCTGCCCTCTGCTTGCCAGGCAGCAATGGTGGTTTCTATTGGGCTGGTGGGGCAGGTGTGCAGGAGATTGTGACATGGGGCTAGGCTGCCAGCAAGGGAGATGGAGCGTTTGGAGGTGGCTCTGACAGGTGCCTCACATATTGGGCTGACAGAGGGCCAGGAAAGCTGGGAAGGCCTCCCTCTGCCTGCCAGGCAACAAAGTCTGATGGCTGCTAGGCCAGGCTGGCCAAGCAGGCAGGTGGGTATGCAGGGAAATACATAGGGGCTGAGCTGCCAGTGAAGGAGATGAAGCATTTAGAGCTGGCTTCCCTGAGTGCCTGACCAGTTGGGCTGAAGGAGGGATGGGGAAGCATCATCCACCTGTTGTTTCTCCTCCAGAGAGAGCTCCCTCCAACCTCCATCCGTCTGGTACACTTGCCACTGCTCGTTAATCTTTCAGACTGCTGCCTCTGTGTTGGGTCACAGGAAGACTTGAGGGAGCATGCCTGTCCTCCACAAGTGCCTGGAGTCTCAGCCTCCCAGAGTGTTCCAACACCCCCTGGTGTTGAGCCCCACTAATCACCAAAACCCAGTGCAATGTGGACTCGTGTTCTCTGGGGTCAGATGTGCAGAGTTCCTGAGTGCTTGCTTATCCCCTCTCCCTCCTGTTTGTGGGCTGGGGGAAGGGCTTGGGTCCTGACTGATCCCAGCTCTGCCACTTTACCCTTCTCTGTGTAGTCTTCTCTTCACCAGGTGTAGGTGGTCTCATCTGCAGTCTTCGGGTCATTTTCAGGGTTAGTTGTATTTGCTGTAGATGCTTCCTTGGTGGGCCTGTGGGAGGTTTCCCCCTTGCCTTCCTACTCCCTCTTTTCCATCCAATCTCAAATTATGTATGTTTTTAAAAAGTAGCTTATGTATTTAACACCAGATATTATTTAAATGAATAATCTTCCAGCCTATAGTTATTTGTAGTCATTTCTCTCTCTGATTGGTGTGTATTCCTTAAATTGGAGGTGCATAGTTGTAGGGAAGGCCCCTCCCACCTACCCACTTTCCCTACTGTTCTATGAGGACAACTGTCTGCTGCTTTACACCAGATATGTCTGGTCTTGTATGGAGCCAGATATGTCTGGCCTTGAGAAACCTGAAAACACAGCATATTGTACCTGTGAGAAAGGAGCTAGATAAGGGCCCTGAAGGCCATGCACCTGGTCATGAAGGCCACATGCATGCACATCTTCAGTACTTCTGTAACCATAACTTAGTGCTGTAGCATATAAGAAGTACAGCTTTGTGCAGAATAAAGTGGTCTCTTTGAGCACCCTCCATGACAATTCCCGCTGCCTTCTTTGCTCTTTGCATTGCCCCAAAACCTCAAAGGCAACCCCTGGACCCCAACAATATATAGGGCTTTCTAATAGTATGCTGATCCTCAAACCTTAGCATGTATCAGAATCACCTGGAGGTTTTCTTAAAACACATTTTTGGACCCCATCCTCTGAGTTTCTGATTCAGTAGTTCTGGGATGGGACCTGAGAATTTGCATTTCTAACAAGTTTCTGGGTGATCTTGATGGTGCTGATGCAAAGATCATACTTTGAGAACTGGTCTAGTGTATTACCAGTTTTGGTTTTTATTTCAGTCTTAACAGAGGGGCATGGCTCTATAGAAAACTTTTATATGAATGGACAGATTTTGTTGTCTTTAAAATTTTCTTTAATTTTAGAGCACGGCTTTAACATGCTGACCTGACATACTTAAGTGCTTTTCATAGCACCTACATAGTTAAAGATAAATTCCTTGGTGCTTTTTTTGCATCCAGCTGTCATTAATGGATTAAGTTGTTTATGATAGTGATAGCTAACACTGTGCTTTACGTAAAGCAGCTCATTTCACCTATACCAAACCCTTTGTACTCTAGGTTAAGTCATTTGTTCCAGGTTACATAGCTATAATGTGGCAGATTCAATCCAGATAATCTGGCTTCAGAGGCCAGGTTCAAAATCTCCATGTTCCACTGCCTATACACACATAGTATGTTTGAGGAATGATAGGTTATCTAAATTTTTCAATTCTTGACAGTCCTTGGTATTTTAAAATATATCTATCTGTTAGTGGTGTTTTGTTATTTATCTCTGATCTCTGTTTTTATCTCATTCTATATAGTTCATGTCAAACCTTTTCTTGTTTTATTCAGTTCATTCTTAACACCTTTTTTCTATGACTGTATGTAGATACTTGTGGAGAATCTCCTTCTGTCCTTTGTGTTCTACTTTTTTCCTAAGCTCATTTGTCTTTTTTTTTTTTTTTTTTTTTTACTGTTTGTTTCCGTAGTGGCTACAGCATTTCTCTGCATCTTTGTATGGACAGCTCTGTTCAGATACAGTGTGAGTGAATTCTCATATCCATCCTAAGTATAGCCTCATTTAGGAGACCTCTGCTTTTTCTTCTGAGATCATGTTACCTATCCAAACTAGGCATACCCAACCAAGGGGGTATCCAACTCTCTTGGGCTTTGACTCCCTGACCCATCTCAGCATAGTTCCTTTGAAAGACAGCAAGCTTCGGCAGCTGGTTCTCTCTTTGCATGAGTCCAGCTGGGCTTCTACAAATAAGGGATTTTCCTCAGGCTACTTACTTACTTTGTAGGCCATGTTGCCTAATGGATTTTGTTGGTTTATCTTCCTTGGTCAGTACTGCTTCTGGGGATATGGGTTAAGGGCAGGAGCCATACCACACTGTCTGTAGTATCAGAATCTTTGGGTGTGTTTCTGTGTATCCCCTTGAAGTTAATAGTGTAGTTTCCTCTTGCTTGGTTGGTGGTATATTTGGGGCATTAAAAAAAAACCCAAAACAAGAAGACATAGTTTGTTCATTGCATTGGGGGTTGGGGAGAGAAATTCTGTGTTTATGCTAAACTCTGTCATCTTAATTCATTTGTCTGGCTAGGCTCTTTATATGACTATTTCTTATGTTGGCCTTTGGTAAAAGTTGTGCTGTAAATTGATTCACAGGTAAAACTTAGAGAAACCTAGAGTCAGAGGGGTCAGAATATACCTTAGACTGGGTATTAGGTGAAATTAAGAATAGTTGTGATAATGATATTGTAGTGTTGTGGAAGAATGCCCTTATTCTTAGGAGGTGGATACTGAATTATTTTGAAATGAAATACCATGACTGCCATTTTTTAGATCAGTCACAAAAACAGAAAAATGTTAATTGTTGGCTCTACATGGTAGATATATAGGTGTTTATGGATAGTATATAATCCATTCAACTTTCATGTAAACTTCAAATTTTTCAAAATAAAAATTTGTTGCTAAGGAGAGAATGTACTTCAGAGTATTGATTCTAAAATTCTAGTTTATAAACCAGCAGCTTTAGAATTTTGGCTTGATGTTTACTATTTGTCTTTCATCAGCTGTTGGGGGAGGGAGAGTCTTTCATCCAGTTTCACTCTGTTTCTTTCTTTTCAAAATTGAAGGTCTACCTTATAGATCTACCCTGTGTAGGTTAGAGCTCAAAAGTAATACTCCTCTTAGATGGTGCTACAGGGTTCAAATACAGTGGAATTGCACCATACCCAGGCTTTATTTGTGTGAATGTGGCCAGACTCCTTCCATCAGAGTACTCAGTGTGTATGCCTTAAAAGTAAGGGTGAAGTTGGGGGCGTTGTCTTCTTTCAGTTTGGTTCGGTTTCTCAGGTCTCTTGGAGAGCACCTTACCACGTACAGTGTGACTCTGTTTTTTAAACTAAGTAATGTGGTTTCATGTGGCAAGCCTATCACTGCATTCTGTGTTCACATTAATTCATGTTCACATTTCATGTTCCCTTAACTGTGATTTCTTCTAGTACTAGTGGGGGAAAAACAGTTTTTTGTTGGAATGACATGAAAGATAATGCTCCATATACTTTAGACATGATTTGAAGGACTTTTTAGGGTAATTGTGAGTATATGTAACTTTTATGTGTTGACTATAGAACCTAACTTGCCTGCAGAGCATCTTCATTTAAGGCTGTCCTCCACACAGGGCAATTAAAGCATTAGAAATTGATCTTTCGGTTAACTGGGTTCATCAGGATGAGCTGCTAGTTACTTGCTAGCTATGTGACTTTATGTTGGTCACTTTTCTAAGCCAGAGATGGGTGGTAATATTACTGGCCTTGTCTAGTTCCTCGGGTTGCCATGAGGATCACATGAGATACATCTAAATATTAATTGGACACTAACATCAACTAGGTATTCAACTTTAGAGAGTTAAAAAAATAGGTGTCATGAATTCTTCAGATCATAGTAATTTTCTTTATTGAAGTATTGTTGATATACAATATTATGTTGGGTTCAGACTTACAACACAGTGGTTCAACAGTTACCCACATTATTAAATCCTCACCCTGTAGTGGCAATTACTGTCTGTCAACGTAGAAAAATGTTACAGAATCATTGACTGTATTCTCCATGCTCTACTATTGTCCCCATGACCAACTTATATTGTGATGACAAATTATTGTGCCCCTTTATCCTGGTTCCCCCCTCGACAGATCATAGTAATTTATCACTTTACTTTTGTAAGTTACCACTACCTAGTTTTTTATGATTTGTTTTAAAGTATTGATAAACTTTAATCTCTTTCTGTCTTTGAATATTAGGTGCCACTTTAAAGTAGCAGCTTCATTTCTCTCATAAACAGATTTGATTTTATATAGGAATACCTTTGGCTTCTTTATGTTGTAGTAAACAGATGTTTTTTTTCCCTCTTGTTGAAATTCATGTTATAAATTAGTAACAAATCAAAAATTTTATCAAGTAAAGGAAATTTTTATTGGTAGGGTGTTTGTGAATAAACTAGTAAAGGGTATTTACAGTTGTATCTGTCTCCATTTTTAAGTAGAAACAGATTTTGTAAAAATATTTTCAAGACAATCAAAACCTTGTATTATAATTATTGTCCAGGTAGAGACAGACACTGCTATCATTGACACCATTTAAGCTCCCCTATGTACTTCTGCAGTTATAAGCCTTATACAGAGCAGAAGAGGAACTCTAGAGTTGGAGACCAAATTTAATCTTCAACATGCTTGCTATTAATGAGCCTGAGCAGAAGAACTGTTAGGATGTTTATTTGCACTTGTCACCTGTAATCATTGGTTTGAACTAAGGTCACCTTAGCTATTACTGAGAATGTTCATGTGACAGTTCTAATCAAGGTATAGAATCATAGTTAAGTTAATTACAAATAGGATCTTTCCCATTAGTTTTGCTTTTTACCTGAGAGGTATATAAACATACACAAAGATATGCAGATATTAAGACTATTAGGCAACTGTGGACTCTATGTAAAAACAGTGTAATTTTTAAAAGTACATTTTATACAAGAAAGAAAAATAGAAGTTTTAGTGTGGACCAAATGTACACTGTAAATAAATGATTGAAACCCTGTGCCTCCTCTCAAAGACTGTTTTCTGCTATTGAACCTCAATTTTCAGTTTCAGGAAAAAAACGCTCAGAAGTGTGAAAAAGAGAGATAACATTAAAAATATTTGTGAAAATATTCACCTCTTGGAAATCTGGCCATTGTTTGTGCAGGACATAATAGATGCTCTCAGATGCTACCCATATATTCCTTTGGCTCTTACACTACAACCTTACTATTTCAGTGTGTGCTAGCCCAAGTTTCAACCACTGGCACCTGTGTCTCTTTTCAGTGCTTGTTCTGGCTCTGGGAGCCTGCCTAGGTATTGCAGGAATTGGTAGCTGGAATTGCTGGGGAACTAACTCACCTTGCACTCTCCAGCTCTCAATCAATGAAATTACAGGAGTTGGTGTATAACTACCTTGCCCTCAGATGGGATAACCCTGCAGTGTATTTCTGCAAAGATCTTCAGAGTCCCCAGAGGGATTAAGTTCCAGTTACCCACAGGAATAATTTCCTACTGGTGGTTTCTTGGATTACTTCCCAAATAAACTGTGCCTGCACTTGAATAGAGTCTGTTTCTGGGGGAATCTAAACTAAAACACAAGGGCATATTTAAACAGGTAACATACTAAACCCTCAATTTTCCCTAAAGATAGATTTACAGGGTGATTTTTTGTTTTACAACAGACTTCTATTATTAACTCCTTTTATAAAGAGAATTTATTTAAATAAATCACATATTTATGTTAAGTGCACTGAAAATACCCATTTTTATACACAGCTTGTTAGAGCTATGCTTGTTTAAAACAGAGCACACGGTCATATCATAACCTGTGTTCTAAGTAAAATACAGTTTACCCTTGCACAATGTGGGATTGGGAGTGCTGACACCCAGCACAGTTGAAAATCCATGTATAACTTTGAATTCCCCAAAACTTAACTACTATAGCCTACTGTTGACCAGAGGCTTTACTAATAATATAAACAGTTGATTAACACATATTTTGTATGTTATGTGTAGTATGTACTGTATTCTTTACAATAAAGTAAGCTAGAAAAAATGTTTTTTCAAGTTATAGCAAATCTGCATTGAAAAAAATGCATGTGTAAGTGGACACTCGCAGTTCAAACCTGTGTTGTTCAAGGGTCAGCTGTAATTACTTTTGGGTGTGAATTTTATGAAACACATCATAGCTATTTATCAGTTTGTTTGCTATGTTTTAATATTTAAACCATTCCCACAAGTCATTTACTACAGTTTGACTGCTGCCCATGTGGTAGGTAGGGAGACCATGTACTTGTATAAACCAAGATTCTCAAGATTGAAAGGATGTGCTATTATTTACACTGAGGTAAAAAGTGAGAACCAGTGCATATGGTCATCTTGTGTATAGGTGACCATATTATTATTATTTTTATTAAGGTATCATTGATATACAATCTTATGAAGGTTTCATAGGAGCAACATTATGGTTACTACATTCACCATATTATCAAGCCCCCCCCAACACACCATTGCAGTCACTATCCATCAGTGTAGTAAGATGCCACAGAGTCACTACTTGTATTCTCTGTGCTATACTGCCTTCCCCATGACCCCCCTACATTATGTGTGCTAATCATAATACCCCTTAATCCCTTTATGCCTCCCTCCCCACTCCCTTTCCCTTTGGTAACTGCTAGTCTCTTCTTGGGGTCTATGCGTCTGCTGCTGTTTTGTTCCTTCAGTTTGACTTTGTTATACTTCACAAATGAGTAAAGTCATTTAGTACTTCTCTTTCTCTGCCTGGCTTATTTCACTGATCATAATACCCTCTAGCTCCATCCATGTTGTTGCAAATGGTAGGATTTGTTTTCTTCTTATGGCTGAATAACATTCCATTGTGTATATGTACCACCTCTTCTTTATCCATTCATCTACTGATGGACACTTAGGTTGTTTCCATATCTTGGCTATTGTAAGCAGTGCTGTGGTAAAAATAGTGGTGCATCTGTCTTTTTGAAACTGGGCTGTTGCATTCTTAGGGTAAATTCCTAGGAGTGGGATTCCTGGGTCAAATGGTATTTCTATTTTGAGTTTTTTGAGGAACCTCCATACCGCTTTCCACAATGCTTGAACTAATTTGCATTCCCACCAGCAGTGTAGAAGGGTTCCCTTTTCTCCACATCCTAGCCAACATTTGCTGTTGTTTGTGTTTTGGATGTTGGCCATCCTTACTGGTGTGAGGTGATATCGCATTGTGGTTTTAGTTTGCATTTCTCTGATGATTAGCGATGTAGAGCATCTTTTCATGTGCCTGTTGTCCACCTGAATTTCTCCTTTGGAGAAGTGTCTATTCATGTCCTCTGCCCATTTCTTTTATTTATTTATTTATTTATTTGTTTTGGTATCATTAATCTACAATTACATGTGCAATATTATGGTTATTAAACTACCTCCTTCATCAGGTCCCCCCCACCAACCCCATTGCAGTCACTGACCATCAGCGTAGTGAGATGCTATAGAATCACTACTTGTCTTCTCTGAGTTGTACAGCCCTCCCCATGCACCCCCAACATTACATCTGCTAATCGTAATGCCCCTTTTCCCCCCTTATCCCTCGCTTTCCACCCATCATCCCCAGTCCCTTTCCATTTGGTAACTATGGGTTCTGTAAGTCTGCTGCTGTTTTGTTCCTTCAGTTTTTTTCTTTGTTCTTATACTCCACATATGAGTGAAATCATTTGATACTTGTCTTTTTTGGCTTGGCTTATTTCATTGACCATAACACTCTCTAGCTCCATCCATGTTGTTGCAAATGGTAGGATTTGTTTTCTTCTTGTGGCCGAATAATATTCCATTGTGTATATGTACCACATCTTCTTTATCCATTCATCTACTGAGGGACACTTAGGTTGCTTCCATTTCTTGGCTATTGTAAATAGCGGTACGATAAACATAGAGGTGCATATGTCTTTTTAAAACTGCGCTGATGCATTCTTAGGTTAAATTCCTAGGAATGGGATTCCTGGGTCAAATGGTATTTCTATTTGGAGGTTTTTGAGGAACCTCCACACTGCTTTCCTCAATGGGTGAATTAATTTGCATTCTCACGAGCAGTGTAGGAGGGTTCCCTTTTGTCCACATCCTCGCCAACATTTGTTGTTGTTTGTGTTTTGGATGTTGGTCATCCTCATTGGTGTGAAATGATATCTCACTGTGGTTTTAATCTGCATTTCTCTGATGATTAGTGATGTGCAGCATCCTTTTTTTTTTAATTTTATTTATTTATTATTATTTTTTATTTACAATTTATTTTGGTATAATTAAGCTACAATTGCATGTGCAATATTATGGTGATTAAACTACCCCCTTCATCAGGTCCCCCCCACCAACCCCATTACAGTCACTGTCCATCAGCGTAGTGAGATGCTATAGAATCACTACTTGTCTTCTCTGAGTTGTACAGCCCTCCCCGTGCCCCCGCTACCTTCCGTCTGCTAATCGTAATGCCCCTTTTCCCCCCTTATACCTCCCTTCCCACCCATCCTCCCCAGTCCCTTTCCCTTTGGTAACTATTAGTCTGTTTTTGGCTTCTGTGATTCTGCTGCTGTTTTGTTCCTTCAGTTTTTTTCTTTGTTCTTATACTCCACATATGAGTGAAATCATTTGATACTTGTCTTTTTCGGCTTGGCTTATTTCACTGAGCATGATACCCTCTAGCTCCATCCATGTTGTTGCAAATGGTAGGATTTGTTTTCTTCTTATGGCTGAATAATATTCCATTGTGTATATTTACCACATCTTCTTAATCCATTCATCTACTGATGGACACTTAGGTTGCTTCCATTTCTTGGCTATTGTAAATAGTGCTGCAATAAACATAGGGGTGCATCTGTCTTTTTGAAACTGGGCTGTGCAGCATCTTTTCATGTGCCTGTTGACCATAAGAATTTCTTCTTTGGAGAAGTGTCTATTCATGTCCTCTGCCCATTTCTTAATTGGATTATTTGCTTTTTGTTTGTTGATGTGCATGAGTTCTTTATATATTTTGGATGTCAACCCCTTATCAGATATGTCATTTATGAATATATTCTCCCATACTGTAGGATGTCTTTTTGTTCTACTGATGGTGTCCTTTGTTGTACAGAAGCTTTTCAGCTTGATATAGTCCCACTTGTTCATTTTTGCTTTTGATTCCCTTGCCTGGGGAGATATGTTTGTGAAAAAGTCACTCATGCTTATGTCCAAGAGATTTTTGCCTATGTTTTTTTCTAAGAGTTTTATGGTTTCATGACTTACATTCAGGTCTTTGATCTATTTGGAGTTTACGTTTGTGTATGGGGTTAGACAGTAGTCTAGTTTCATTCTCTTACATGTAGCTGTCCAGTTTTTCCAACACCAGCTGCTGAAGAGGCTGTCATCTCCCATTGTATATCCAAGGATCCTTTTTCAAATATTAATAGACTGTATATGTTTGGGTTAATGTTTGGATTTTCTATTCTGTTCCACTGGTCTGTGGGTCTGTTTTTGTGCCAGTACCAAATTGTCTTGATTACTGTGGCTTTGTAGTAGAGCTTGAAGTCAGGGAGCGTAATTCCCCGTTTTATTCCTCCTTCTCAGGATTGCTTTGGCTATTCAGTGTCTTTTGTGGTTCCATATGAATTTTAGAACTATTGTTCCAGTTCATTGAAGAAAGCTGTTGGTATTTTGATAGGGATTGCGTTGAATCTGTAGATTGCTTTAGGTAGTATAGCCATTTGGACAATATTAATTCTTCCTAGCCAAGAGCATGGGATGCATTTCCATTTGTTAGTGTCCTCTTTAATTTCTCCTAGGAGTATCTTGTAGTTTTCAGGGTATAGATCTTTCACTTCCTTGGTTAGGTTTATTCCTAGGTAATTCATTCTTTTTGATGCAATTGTGAATGGAATTGTTTTTCTGATTTCTCTTTCTGTTAGTTCATCGTTAGTGTGTAGGAAAGCAACAGATTTTTGTGTGTAATATTGTATCCTGCAACTTTGCTGAATTCAGGTATTAGTTCTAGTAGTTTTGGAGTGGAGTCTTTAGGGTTTTTTTATGTACAGTATCATGTCATCTGCAAATAGTGACATACTGACTTCTTTACCAATCTGGATGCCTTGTATTTCTTTGTTTTGTGTAATTGCTGTGGCTAGGAAGTCCAGTACTATGTTGAATAACAGTGGAGAGATTGGGCATCACTGTCTTGATCTTAGAGAAAAGCTTTCAACTTCTCGCTGTTAAGTATGATGTTAGCTGTGGGTTTGTCATATATGGCCTTTATGATGTTGAGGTACTTGCCATCTATACCCATTTTGTTGAGAGTTTTAATCATGAATGGATGCTGAATTTTGTCAAATGCTTTTTCAGCATCTATGGAGATGATCATGTGGTTTTTGTTCTTCTTTTTGTTGATATGGTGGATGATGTTGATGGATTTTCGAATGTTGTACCATCCTTGCATCCCTGGGATGAATTCAGTTGATCATGGTGTATGATCCTCTTGATGTATTTTTGAATTCGGTTTGCTAATATTTTGTTGAGTATTTTTGCAACTATGTTCATCAGGGATAGTGGTCTGTAATTTTCTTTTTGGTGAGGTTTTTGCCTGTTTTTGGTATTAGAGTGATGCTGGCTTCATAGAATGAGTTTGGAAGTATTCCCATCTCTCCTATTTTTTGAAAAACTTTAAGGAGAATGGGTGTTATTTATTTTCTATATGTCTTGTAGAATTCAGAGGTGAATCCATCTGGTCCAGGGGTTTTGTTCTTGGGTAGATTTTTGATTACTGATTCAATTTCATTGCTGGTGATTGTTCTGTTTAGTTTTTCTGTTTCTTGCTTGGTCAGTCTTGGAAAGCTGGATTTTTCTAAGAAGTTGTCCATTTCTTCTAGGTTTTCCAGCTTGATAGCATATAGATTCTCATATTATTCTCTTATAATTCTTTGTATTTCTGTGGGGTCCGTTATGATTTTTCCTTTCTCATTTCTGATTCTGTTTATGTGTGTAGGTTCTCTTTTTCTCTTAATAAGTCTGGCTAGGGGCTTATCAATTTTATTTATTTTTTCAAAGAACCAACTCTTGGTTTCATTGATTTTTCCTATTGTTTTATTCTTCTCAATTTTATTTATTTCTTCTCTGATCTTTATTATTTTCCTCCTTGTAGTGACTTTGGGCCTCATTTGTTCTTCTTTTTCGAATTTCAATAATTGTGTCTTTAGACTATTCACTTGGGATTGTTCTTCCTTCTTTAAATAGGCCTGGATTGCAATATACTTTCCTCTTAGAACTGTCTTTGCTGCGTCCCACAGAAGTTGTGGCTTTGTGTTGTTGTTGTCAGTAGTCTCCATATATTCTTTGATTTCTGTTTTGATTTGGTCATTAACCCATTGATTCATTAGGAGAATGTTGTTAAGTCTCCATGTATTTGTGAGCCTTTTTGATTTCTTTCTAAAATTTATTTGTAGTTTTATACCTTTGTGATCTGAGAAGTTGGTTGGTAGAATTTCAATATTTTTGAATTTAGTGAGGTTCTTTTTGTGGCCTAGTATGTTGTCTATTCTGGAAAATGTTCCATGTCCACTTGAGAAGAATGTGTAGCCTGTTGCTTTTGGGTGTAGAGTTCTGTAGATGTCTGTTAGGTCCATCTGTTCTAGTGTGTTGTTCAGTGCCTTTGTGTGTTTACTTATTTTTGTCTGGTTGATCTGTCCTTTGGAGTGAGTGGTGTGTTAAAGTCTCCTAAAATGAATGCATTGCTTTCTATTTCCTCCTTTAATTCTGTTAGTATTTGTTTCACATATGTCGGCGCTCCTGTGTTAGGTGCATATACATTTACAATGGTTATATCCTTTTGTTGGACTGACCCCTTTATCATTATGTAATGTCCTTTTTTTATCTCTTGCCCCTTTCTTTGTTTTGAAGTCTATTTTGTCTGATACAAGTACTGCAACACCTGCTTTTTTCTCTTTGTTGTTTGTATGAAATATCTTTTTCCATCCCTTCACCTTTAGTCTGTGTATATGTTTGAGTTTGAGGTGAGTCTCTTGTAAGCAGCATATAGATGGGTCTTGCTTTTTTATCCATTCTCTTACTCTGTGTCTTTTGATTGGTGCATTCAGTCCATTTACATTTAGGGTGATTATTGATAGATATGTACTTATTGCCACTGCTGGCTTTAGATTCGTGCTTACCAAAGGTTCAAGGGTAGCTTCTTTTCTATCTAACAGTCTAACTTAATTCTCTTGTTAAACAATTATAAACACAGTCTGATGGTTCTTTATTTCTCTCTCTTCTTATTCCTCCTCCATTCTGTATATACTAGGTGTTTTATTCTGTACTGTTTTACATTTCCTTCGACTGTTTTTTGTGGATAGTTGATTTTACTTTTTGCCTTTAGTTGGTATTTGGATGGTCTGCTTTCTTTGCTATGATTTTATTTTCTCTGGTGATATCTTTAGCTTTAGGCGTGTTTCCATCTAGAGCAGTCACATTTAGATATCCTGTAGAGGTGGTTTGTGGGAGGCAAATTCCCTCAGCTTTCGCTTGTCTGGGAATTGTTTAATCCCTCCTTCAAATTAAATGATAATCGTGCTGGGTACAGTAATCTTGGTTCAAGCTCCTTCTGTTTCATTACATTAAATATATCGTGCCATTCTCTTCTGGCCTGTAAGGTTTCTGTTGAGAAGTCTGATGACAGTCTAATGGGTTTTCCTTTGTAAGTGATCTTTTTTTCTCTGTCTAACTGCCTTTAATACTCTGTCCTTATCTTTGATCTTTGCCATTTTAATTATTATATGTCTTGGTGTTGTCTTCCTTGGGTCCCTAGTGTTTGGAGATTTGTGGGCTTCCATGGACTGAGAAACTATTTCCTTCCCAAGCTTGGGGAAATTTTCAGCAATTATTTTTTCAAAGATTCTTTCTATCCCTTTTTCTCTCTCTTCTTCTTCTGGTACTCCAATAATGCGAATATTGTTCCGTTTGTATTGGTCACACAGCTCTCTTAATACTCTTTCATTCTTAGAGATCCTTTTATCTCTCTCTGCCTCAGTTTCTCTGTATTCCTGTTCTCTGATTTCTATTCCATTGACAGTCTCTTGTACCTCATCTATTCTGCTCTTAAGCCCGTCGATTGCTTGTCTGATTTCTGCATTTTCTTTCCTCACTTCCTCCCTCAGCTCTTGCATAGATCTATCAGCATGGTCATGACTTTTGTTTTGAATTCTTTTCCAGAAAGATCATATAAATCTATCCCACCAGGCCCTCTCTCTTGGGATGTCTGGGTAATCTTTGTCTGTACCATATTCCTCTGTCTTTTCATGGTGATAGAATTGGTTGCTGGTAAGTGCCGTGTGTGTCAGCTGGGAGAACAAAGTCCCTTCCTGCTTGTTGTTCTCCTTGCCCTTCTCCGTGGCCTTAACTGGTTTCTCCCCCACCAGTAGGTAGTCTCTGGGATAATCCCCGGAACTGCCTGTGTGCGGGGTCGCCCTCAGCCTAGCCTATAGCACTGCAGTGGTTTGAAGTCTCGCTGGGTACCTTCTGGTCCCCTTGGTGCTTTACAGCCCTTGATGTGGGTTTTGGGGTCCTTCCCGCTTATCTGCGTGCCCCACTTCGTGAGGCACTGAGTTCTCGCAGGTGTAGCTGTAGCCTGGTTGTTGTTGTGTATCTTCTGGTCTCTTTTTTAGGAATAGTTGTATTTGTTGTATTTTCACAAATATGTATGGTTTTGGAAGGAGATTTCCACTGTCCTGCTCATGCCACCATCTTCCCAGAAGTCTCATGGCAGCTCCTTGCTTTTTGTTTCAGTCTTGATGGCTGTGGGTCTTCTTGCCTTGAGTGACTCCAATAAGCTGTTAAATATTCAGTTTTAAATAAAATCTACTGTAGGTTTGAAAAAAATCAATCCACTTTTCAGGGCCTGTATCTTTTTAACCTGCCAGTTAAAAAGAAAAGTGATTGTGTTTTCCCATCAGGGTAATACAGCAGTCCCTAAATTAGTTTATGTGAAGATATTGCACAGAAGTTTGACTTCCCAGTAGTAACACCTGTTAAATTACTCATGCATGAAAATATACATGCACAAAATGCCCTTATATGCCAAGGAGATAAGCTTGTTAGCTGCATTATCAGCTTTTTCCCCTCCCTGACTTGGTATTGCGCTAAATCCTTCCCTGAAATCAATTGTCCTTGAGTATCAGTGCTTCAGTAGTCTTGTTGGCCTTTGCACAATCCTCTGACCTCCCACCTCCCTATTCACACAAGTGTTACTATTTCATTTGGAATGACCAGTGAACATTTCTAGAGAAGGCACTTCTGGCTGTCATGCAAATCACTGGTATAATAATGACCAGGTCTTTTTCATTCAGTCTGTTCAAGTTAGGCAGTGGTTTTGTCTTTTTGTCAGCAGTGTTATTAATATTTTAGGCTTATTTCTCAGTGAGAGCTGAAATATTGGTGAATTAAAACATAGCTTTAAATTACTTTGGGTTTAATTTTTTTTAATTGTTGCCTTAGTGTTAGATTTCTTTCTGTAGAGGCAAAACTAGAACATCTAGATGGGAAAATGCAGATGCATCATAACTAAGTTGTGTTGGTTGTGGTTTTAGGATGCTTTCGTTTGTGATAATGAGGTTGAGAAAATAATTGGCTTATAAAATTGATATTTAAAATTCATGAATGTCCCTAATGATTTGGAGGTTAGAAATATAGATGGAGTCTAAAAATGTTAATTGGTAGTAGTGATGGCTATATTTAAAGTCTATATGTGTATAAAAAGTAAGAAAATAATTCACAACCATGTACAAATTAATTTTTTTCAAATTAGAAACTAAAATTGTGACATCATAATCTTAACCTTTTTGCATTTTATTTATAGTTTTTTTTTTAATTTTTAGTTTCAGTCTGATGGAAGCAAACAAGAAGATAAAGAGAAAACGGTAAGACTAGAAAAATCCAATATGTCTGATGTTTGTCTAGGTGCAACATACTGCAGATTTTCCTGTGAACCAGCTTTTGTCCCCTGTGAATAATTATTTTATACATTACTTGCTGAATATAGCTTTTGGCATATAATATGGTTATCTTTTAAGAGTGATAGCTTCCTATTCTTGAGGATTACCATGTTGAGAAAGGGAAAGGGATAATAAAAATCCCTTGTTCTGTTGCTACCCCTTTCCTTCCCTCATCTCATTTGCTCTGTTAGATGGAGAGACACAACTAACCATTGTGAAAAGGACAGTGATATGGTGGGGAACTAGATATGGCAGTTTTTCCAAGGCTGACATCAATTTATTTGCGGAGGGGGGATTAATATGGACCTCTTACTGAAATAATTTTTTCTCCCTTCTTCTTAGGAAGTTATCCTTAGCTGTTTGCTTAGCATTACTGACCAGGTACTACTTCCATCTCTTTCTTTGATGGACTGCAATGCTTGTATGTCTGAGGAACTATGGGGGATGTTTAAAACATTTCCATATCAGCATAGGTAAATACATAATATTTTTGTATTTTTAACTACTATTCTAGTGCATTAACCTCTAAGTGTTTAACTTTTCCTAATTCTTCATCTCATCATTTTTTAAGATATCGTCTGTATGGCCAATGGAAGAATGAAACTTATAACAGTCACCCACTTTTAGTAAAAGTTAAAGCTCAAACAATAGACAGAGCCAAATATATCATGAAGTAAGTCTTAATTTTTCTTCATATTAATATAAAATATATCTGGATCTATTTTACTTCCTTTCAGTCAGTTTGTATGTGAGCCTCAATTTTGAGGGAGCCCAGGAGTATTTGCTAATGGTATAACTGATTGTATGGATACTGCAGGTAAAATCACTGTCAATTTTTGTGGTATTTTGATTACCAAGTTTTTGTAGTTGTCATGTTTGCATAGTTACAAAATCTAATAAAAATCTTCTTTAATGCATCATAGGATGAGTATTTTTAAAGGAGACAGCATACTGTCGCCATTGCTCAGTTTACATAATACATTTAGTGGCTGGTACAAGATAGTCAAGGTTCTACAAATTTCCTCTGCTAAAGTTATAGCGAATTTTGTTTTGGAAGATCTAATGGAATTATGTAGAACTTTCCACAGGGAGTCAACTTTTGAAAGTTTTCTACTTTTTTCATTTGTGTGCTTTATTTTCATGTCATTAAAAACTTACTAGTGATTTTATTCTACTTCCTGGTAAACTGTGACAAGTTTAATTGAAAAATTATATACTTCAAATTAGTATCAGTTTAAGATACTAAACACACTGCTGTATTCCCATTGTCTTCAGCAAGGCTGTTTATTGTCTTTTCTTTCACATTTGTGGTATGGTTATTCTCATTAAAAGTAGTGCGTGCTGTAGTTTAACTAGATTTAACAATATGCAATGATACTATTTTTGCTTCAGGGGAAACATGTATGCACAGTCATAATCGGTTTAATAGGTGCTGTTGTATAGTATGTATTGACTTCTATGAGAGGAAAGAAAAGAGAGTGAATAGGCAAAAATCTCTTGGACATAAACATGAGCAACTTCTTCATGAACCTATCTCCCCAGGCAAGGGAAACAAAAGCAAAAATGAACAAGTGGGACTATATCAAGCTGAAAAGCCTCTGTACAGCAAAGGATACCATCAGTAGAACAAAAAGACATCCTATAGTATGAGAGAATATATTCATAAATGACATATCCAATAAGGGGTTGACATCCAAAATATATAAAGAACTCACACACCTCAACAAACAAAAAGCAAATAATCCAATTAAAAAATGGGCAGAGGATATGATTAGACACTTCTCCAAAGAAGAAATTCAGATGGCCAACAGGCACATGAAAAGATGCTCCACATCACTAATCATCAAAGAAATGCAAATTAAAAACACAATGAGATATCACCTCACACCAGTAAGGATGGCCACCATCCAAAACACAAACAACAGCAAATGTTGGCGAGGATGTGGAGAAAAGGGAACCCTCCTACACTGCTGGTGGGAATGCAAATGAGTTCAACCATTGTGGAAAGCAGTATGGAGGTTCCTCAAAAAACTCAAAATAGAAATACCATTTGACCCAGGAATCCCACTCCTAGGAATTTACCCTAAGAATGCATCAGCGCAGTTTGAAAAAGACATATGCACCCCTATGTTTATCGCACCACTATTTACAATAGCCAAGAAATGGAAGCAACCTAAGTGTCCATCAGTAGATGAATGGATTAAGAAGAGGTGGTACATACACACAATGGAAAATTATTCAGCCATAAGAAGAAAGCAGATCCTACCATTTGCAACAACATGGATGGAGCTAGAGGGTATTATTCTCAGTGAAATAAGCCAAGCGGAAAAAGACAAGTATCAAATGATTTCACTCATCTATGGAGTATAAGAACAAAGCAAAACCTGAAGGAACAAAACAGGAGCAGACTCATAGAACCCAAGAATGGACTAACAGTTACCAAAGGGAAAGGGACTGGGGAGGATGGGTGGGAAGGGAGGGACAAGGGGGAAAAAGGGGCATTACGATTAGCAGACATAATGTAGGGGGGGGCATGGGGAAGGCTGCACAACACAGAGAAGACAAGTAGTGATTCTATAGCATCTCACTATGCTGATGTAATGGGGTATGGGGGGGGACTTGATGAAGTGGGGAGTTTAGTAACCATAATGTTGCACATGTAATTGTAGATTAATGATACCAAAATAAAAAAATAAAAAAAAAGAGTGAATCATCTGACCCTGTGGAAATGGGGAGAGCATGGAAGGAGATGATATTAGAATTGATCCTTCTGAAAGAGTTCCAGTCTAAAGAATTTCCCAAATAGAGGTTCTAGCTTAACAATAGCAGCCAATATTTATGGAGCCATTACTATATGTGCCAGGTATTGAATTAAATGCTTTATATGGATTACTTAATAATATACCTAATATTATTAAATCTCTTAAATCTGTCTTTTCCATTCCCTGCCATTAACTTAGTTCTTTTATTCGGAGTATTACAGTACCTTGTATTACTCTCTTTGTTCAAACCCTGCACGTTATATGTCAGACTTTATGGCATGGTGTTGTAAAGGAACCTCCATGACCTGTCCCTTCCTATTTCCAACCTCATTTCCTGCCAGTTCTGCCTCCAGCTGTAGTGAGACCACTTATGTTTCCCTGAAATGTGCCATGGTCTCCTTTTCATTTGCATTTGTTTTTTGCTTCTTGTGTACAAATTTTCCCTTACCTCTTTTTCCTTTCTCCGTTCAGTGAACTCATTCTCAGAGGGTGGGCCTCTGGTAGCACCTCCTCTGTGAAGCCCTCTGTTAGCACAAACCACCAAGCACAATTGCATCTTTATTTGTGCCACCACTGTCCCAAATGCATATAGTGGTACCATACCCCTTGATATATTATGATTACTTTTCTTTTTAAAACCTTCTAGTTGTTTGAATAGTTTATCCATTCACATGGTTTGATTTTCTGTTAGTATAAACAGGTAGACAGTAAAAGTTTCACAGCCTATTGCCTGTCTACTCAGTTTTCTCAAGGAAAAAAAAAGTAGCTACTGTTTATTTTCTTACTGATCCTTCCAGAAATTTTTATTTATGTGCAAGTGAATACAAATATATTATTCCCCTTTTATAGTATTGATAGCACACAGTAAGTACTGTTCTATAATTTGCTATATTTAAGAATATAAACATTTTAAAATGGTTTTAAATCTGTCTCCCCAGCTGGACTGAACTTGAGAGAGGAGCTATTATTCGTCCTTGCATTCCTAATGCTTAGCAGTTTGCCTGTCATAGAAGACATTAATATGAATGAATGAAGGGACTAACTAATTAATTAATTAACTACAATATTTATCACAGAGAATGTATGCAGAATTCTTAATATACTTGAATTTTTGTTGTAATTTTAAGCTGTAACTGTTTCACCAGGCTTGAACAATGTGATTTTGGTATTGGTTGAACCTTATGTTGAGAATAGAATGTATTAATTTATTACTTCCAGAATTTTATAAGTTTTTGATTACTTTTTAAGACATGAATTTGCTATAGGGAATCCAGTAATTCATTCCATAAATGCTCATTGATTGTGTTCCATATACCAGACACCATAATAGATTGAGGAGAAGACATAATCAAGAAAGTATTTCTTTTATTTTTGTTTTTTTCTCTCTAGGGTGGTTCAGGCAGAAAGGAATGGGATAAAAAAAGTATGAAGAGGAAAGGTTAGCTTTGGCAGGTAGTAAGGCCACCTGAAATAGTAGGGTTAAAAGTAAGGACAGGTGGTATTAAGTTTGAAGGTAGAACAGAGAATATCGCCAAAGTTTAAAACTTGATGGGTCTCTCTTTTCCATGGCAAAAAAGAAACTGGGCCATGGAGAATGGGAAAGAGAAGCACTTGATGAAATAATTTTGATTGATGGGTCAGTATTTTCATAAGAAACTTCTTAAGGTAAATAAATCAAGTTTGCCACTTCCAGAATGGTCACATTCCTTGAACTATCAACTGAATTGATTATTTGCTTCATTATATTTTCAGTCTAGAAAGCTTCTTGTCTCTTGTATGCTTTTTAAGTTTCTAGATTTATTACGTAATAATCTCACCAGAAGAGTTGAAGGTGCTGTATAATAATTGTTTTGAATTCTAAGCACTTCATAGATATGAATTTCCAGATGTTAGTAAAAGAATACTGAACAGAGGAAAAATTAAACAGGAAGAAAAGGAGTAGAATTGATTTTTCAAAAGTTGTTTACTTTGAATATAAAAACCAAAGAATTTCCTATATCAAGGAGTGCAGCATTAGCTATTACTCTTTTGGGGTCACTGAGACAGAGATGCAAGGTAGTTCATTGCATTACACCAAATTTGATATCTTAATCCCTAAGGTGATAAATGAGCCTTTCTAAATCTAATGATTCTCTATAAGAAGAGTTGTATGTGCTTGTAGGGTACATTAAGAGTTTTAATGCTTATTACTATTACTATAAAAGGAAATGTATATATTATAAATACTAAGCATTAGTACAAAATCTTAATATCCCTTGGGAGAATGCCTAATTAAAATAGCCCAAGTCCTGCAGTAAAGTATATGGTGAATGTGGTTGTTTACATGGATTCATTTTGGATACTTGGGAAAGAATTTTTTTTTCGTGATGTAACAAAGTTATCAACATTATAGAGAAAATTATGTAAGATGATCCCTGCCACCTTTTTCTCCCCTTGTAGGCGTCTAACCAAGGAAAATGTGAAGCCTTCTGGAAGACATATTGGAAAGTTGAGCCACAGCAATCCAACCATTTTGTTTGATTATGTATGTTTTGAGGTTAATATTATTTTAAGGGACTTTTCTGTTTGTTATCTTTAAATCAGCACAGGTGGAAATGAAATAATGTAGTTTTTAGAACGTTTGGTAGTCTTGGGGTGGAACCTTTAGCAAATGGTTATTTCAGAAATGAAACTTAATATACAATATATTTAATACATTGATATATTTTTC
This sequence comes from Phataginus tricuspis, assembly GCA_029783875.1. NCBI lineage: Eukaryota > Metazoa > Chordata > Mammalia > Pholidota > Manidae > Phataginus > Phataginus tricuspis. The sequence goes on along the minus strand of JAQQAC010016209.1, from coordinate 103,367,927 downwards.
TAGTAATATGTAACAATGCTACTGTTTTAGACAGTCTGTATCATTTTGATTTATTGAAACATAGTAAAGAGATGAATTAGTTGTTGATTTAGTTATTAGAAACATCTAAATAACATTTCATTGTGATTCAGATGTAACACTTCCATATTTTGAGATCTCTAAAACATTTAGCATGAAAGTAGCCTCTGTAATTCCAAAATTCAAGTTTAGATGCCCTGGAATTATTTCCTAATTGGAAAATATAGCCTAACAAAGTATTTTCTAAGGAAATGGTAGAATAGTAGGTTGTATATAAATACAAAATGGAAGGAAACAAGTTTTAAGCATTATTTCTTTTGAAAAATAAAAAGTGTAGCCATTATTTAGACAGATAGCATCAAGTTCTTTTTTAGTTAATGCCATCTATTCTTTGTTGCTGTTTTCCAGATCTTGTCACAAATACAAAAGTATGATAACTTAATAACACCTGTAGTAGATTCATTGAAATATCTCACTTCATTGAATTATGATGTCTTGGCCTGTATCCTTTTGTGTGAAGTAATGCATAGATTTCATGTTTCATAGGTGTTAATGATGAACATTTTATTTTCGTTCCTTTAGTAACCATCTGCATATGATTCTGTTGGCTGATCTGAGGGTTGGCCAGTCAGGAGTGAGTGAGTGAGTGAGTGAGTGAATGTGTGTATGTGTGTGTGTGTGATGTATAGAGAGAGACAATGTTAAGTTTACTAAACATCTTGATATAGGTGGAATCTGTCTTTCTTGCTGAGAGATGGAAAAGAGGCTAAAGAAGAAAAGTTGGTATTACAGTGAGTGTATTTTTCAATAATTTGTAATAACTTGAAACTTAATTTTTCCAAAGATACAGCATTTTTGTTGTTGTTTTAAGTGTCTTTGTTAGAGATATAGTGACTTAAAACTTTTTCTTAATGTACGAAAGATTGTATCATTGAAGCTTTAGCTAATCCAGAAAAGGAGAAAATGAAACATGATGATACAACCATCTCAAGCTGGCTTCAGAGTAAGTATTTTTATTTTTCTGAGGATGAAATTTTCATCTGTTGTGACTACCATTCGATGTATTCTATTACCTATACTAAGAGCCTTCTTGTCAAGAGCTCTTAAGAACATCTAGCCACTTGACTTCTACTGAGTGTCCAAGTCCTTGGCTGCATAAGGAGGTTTATATGGTATGTACTTCCCAACTCGAGTCCAGTATTGGCTGTGGTAGAATTTGGGTAAGCATTGGTAGGGAGATGAAAATTCCCTTCTGGTCTATTATTTTAGAGGAATTAAGGGAATGATTATCCTTACCATCCTGAGGTTCCAGTCATCTTAAATAAAAATTTTCGCTTGTTTAACAAAAAACCTAGTCTTGTTTTATATATTTTTTTATTTCTTGTACCTTAGCAGCTAGTTCACTTTTCTTTCAACCTATTGTGTCTGATAGCTGAATCTTGCAGTAGGTCCTCATTGCCCTTTAGAATCTGAAATCTGTAGAAATCATATAAGTAAGTTCTTTCAGAGTTGGGTCCTTACTCACTGTACTTAGCCTCATCTTTTGCCTCTTCCTTAATATTCTAGGTTCCATTAATACTGAACTGCTTGCACTTTGCATGGCCCTTTTGCACATGTTATTCCCTCTTCTTGGGGTACTCTTCTGTGCCCACTCATCTCCTCCACCACATCTCTACTTGCTCATTAGATTTCAGTTTAGAGGTCACTTTCTTTGGAACTCTTTCCCTGTTAATGCTCCCACCAGAAGTCAGAATTATGTGTCCCTCTTCTGTACTCCCAGGGAACCTTTTGTTCGTCATAATGATTTCAGTTTCCTTTCCTTGTCCCTCACTAGACTGTAGGCTCCTTGAGGGTAGGACCCGGGTTTGTTCATTATTTAGGTGCTCAGCAAATAATTGTTGAAAGGCTGTGAATTACTTGACTTTACTCAGATCTCCTCCTCTTGTCCTGACTGGGGTTTTCTCACTACTCATGTGATAATGGACTGTTGGCTAAAATTGGTCTTTGTCTGCTTCTTGCTCTGGCAGTGCTTTACCTGTTTCCTTGCCTCTCCACAACTAGAAGCATGTTCCAAGATAAAAAGATTTTTGTGTGTGTATGACTCAAACGTTTGAAAGGCAGGTGTTTTGTTGATCATTCACATCTATGGTGTGATCTGCAAGATTTTGTTGTGGCCTATCATAAGCTCTGGAATCAGGCCAGATAGGTTTGAATCACTGCTCCACCTCATACCAACTCAGCAACCATGAACAAGTACCCAAATTTTCCTCATCAATAGGTTTATACCAACCTGAGGTGATAATTGCAAAGATTAAGTGAGATAATTAACAAAGTGCTTAGTACAGTGCTTGGCATATGTATGTATGTTCTATAAATATTAGCTATTATAAAATTCCATTCAATGGCATTAGCAATACAATTATTCCAGCCTCATTTTGTTTTAGAAATTGAGTTAGTTGAAGAAATGACACACTTAGTATTGTGTTTTTTTGTTTTATGAACTGTTTTTAAAAAGCCCTATTTTTGAATTTCATATAGGTCTGGCTAGTTTCTGTGGTGCGGTTTTTCGTAAATACCCAATTGATCTTGCTGGTCTTCTTCAATATGTGGCTAATCAGCTAAAGGCGGGCAAAAGGTATTCTTAGCAAATTATATGTAAATGAAATTAAGTAATTCTAGTTCTTCTGGTGGTATTATTGGGATATTGAGATTGCTATTATCCTGAAAAGGTATTTGTTACAGGCTTATTAGAATAGTTGCTCACTTATTTGTATTGAATTCTGTAATTAAAGAAATTGTAATTTAATACATAAACACTTTTTTTTTACAGAAAGAAATTTATATTTGGCTACATATGTGATTAAAAAGACTAGCTTATTTTGACTACCTGTTAGGCTTTTGAATAAATAGTACAGTATATTGTAAATTCTCTTAAGACAAAACATATTGTACTATTGATTATTGCTACTGGACAGTATTTGACCTTTACATTGAGCATTTGGTTAAGGACATGTTTATTTTGAGGGTGTGGTATCTTTAAGACACTATTAGTTATTGAACTTGAACCTTAGAGATACATAAAGCTTACATACCTTCTGGACAGTGTCCTATTTTCTTTGTAAATACTGAGGTATAATATTTTATTCTGGACCAATACCAGTGCTTAAAGTTTGAATTAGTATATATATTAAACCTCATCAACAGTAGACTGACTAGAGTCAAGGAACTGAAAATTGTTTCCAAAAGCTTTCTGGTAGAAAATGAACGAAAATTTATAAAGTTATCTGGTGTTCCAAAGAAGTATTACCTAAGTAATTCTTGACAGATTATTATTTTGGTTTAGGGAAAACCTTTAAAAAAAAGTAATATTTAGATTCAGGATTTTATCAGCATGTCATTCATACTGTGCTCATCTAGTGATCATTCCTCTATACTTTATTTACTCTTTGTGGGACAGGAAAATGTAATGTTATTTGTATGTCTGTAACTCAGTTCTCTGTACTGTGAGTATAGTTTTTGTGACCATCTAATTAAAAGATAGTTTAAAGAAGAATTAAAATATTTCATTGGTACTTGTTGCATTCTAATTTGCATGAGGGCCCTCTTGTTTTCAAAAATCATGTTAAGGGAAGTCAAGACAAGTTGCAAGAGTAAACACTTAATAAGAATCTTAGAAAAGTCTTCCTTTGTCTATTTAAACTTGCATCTTGGGTATGTGTAGCTTTCCCTTTGGAAAGACATCTATATTGGTTTTGTAGGAAATAATGTTTTCATTTTATCTTCATTACTTAACTAATTAAAGATCTTATAAGGTGTTATTTCTGTTGAAAGTCCTAAGCTTTGAGAATTAAAATGCATAATTGTCAACACAGTAATGAATGTGGTTAAGGCTGACCACTGAACTTCCATCTTAGGCTCAAATACCACGACTTGATACTTTTGTTTTTTTTCTTTTTTCCTTTCTCCTCTCCTTCCCTCCCTCCTTTCTTTCCAAGTGATAAAAATGAAACAGGAACTGTAGGTTAGATAAAAGTATTGTATCAGTGTTAGATTTACTAAAAGTTGGTAACTATGTTGTGATTATATAAGAGAATAGTGTGTTCTTAGGAATTTTAGGGGTAGAATGTACCCCTAAGTGATGTTTCTAAATAAATAAGTTATTCTCAGGTGGTTCAAAAAATTGTGTGTGTGTGTGTGTGTGTCTATAGAGAGAGGGAGGAAGAGAGAACAAAAAATGATAAAGTGAACAGGAGTAAAAGTGTTAATAGGTGGAATTGGGGTAAAGGATATATGAGTGTGCTTTGTACTGCTATTATCTTTGCATCCTATCTGTAAGTTTGAAATAATTTCCAAGTAAAAAGTTGAGCATAAACACATTACATGCCCCAAGTATTTTTCAGTATAGTTCTAGGAGTGCAGTTTTTCCTTAAAAACTGCTTCAGCCCCTCACCCCTGTATTTATATGCAAATAATTTAGGGCTTCTCAGTATGTTAATTAAAAAATATTTTTACTTTTATGTTTGAAGTTTCAACTATAAACTGTTCCTTATTTTTCTAAATAGTTTTGACCTGCTTATATTGAAAGAAGTGGTACAGAAAATGGCGGGAATAGAAATTACAGAGGAAATGACAATGGAGCAACTAGAGGCCATGACTGGTGGAGAGCAGCTAAAAGCTGAGGTGAGAGTTGCTATTTTTGTTTACTGACTTTTTTTTTCTTAAGATAGTGTTTTAGGTGCTGTTTATTGACTTTTTAAATTCAAAATGTGTGCATACTCACAGTGAAGAATCCAAACAATATGTAAGTATAGAAAACCAAACAAAACCATAGTACCCTTCTCTCACAACCACCCTGACCTCCCATTAAAAATTGAGGTAAACTGGTTGTTTTAATTTTTTAAAAACCTGAAGCAAAGTATAAAAGACAGTAATAGATATGTAAGAGAAATAAATTCCACCTTCTGTGGTCCTTGATATCTTAACTGGCATAAGTCTGAACATAGTTATTCTGTTGTTAGAATCGGCGCCACATGGAATAAAGAATACTCCTTTTCCTTTGTAAGGGAGTGAAAGGTATAAAATGGGGAATATGCAGAAGTTTTAATTCAGTTATCAGTTATCTTTCAGCCAGTAACTATAATCAGTAACACTGTCACTGAAATAAATTTGTGAAGAAAGGGAAGGAATGTTGGAAGTATATGAATTCTTCATCTTCCTGAACTGAATTGTAACTGAACTTTTTCTGTCTTCAAATCAGATGGCCTGTGTTATGTACTGTATGCTGATAATTTTGTCTTCTTTTGTGCAGGGTGGCTATTTTGGCCAGATCAGAAACACTAAAAAATCTTCCCAGAGATTAAAAGATGCACTATTGGACCATGACCTGGCTCTTCCTCTGTGTTTGCTTATGGCTCAGCAGAGAAATGGGGTCATCTTTCAGGAAGGTGGAGAGAAACATTTGAAACTTGTGGGAAAGCTCTATGATCAGGCAAGTTAAAGTGGCTTTTGTATTTATGTGGATTTTTAAAAATCCTAATACTGGAAAATACGGAGTGTTACATAATTTAAAAAATGCCATTTTACACATCATATGAGTGTGAAGCAGATTTAATGTAAAATAGATATTTTGGAAATATAGGGGGTATTTCTGTGCAAATTATGTTTAAGAGATGGCTCTTGGATAAGGTTTTTATATATATGTATAAGGTTTTCAGTTTAGCAGATAACTTCAAGTTGTTTGCTTTCATATCTTACCTGATTTCTGGAAATCTGAAATTTCAGTCACAACAAAGTAGATGTGATCTTAATAAAATATATTTCTAAATACTAAGTACCAAAACCTATGATTAGCCTACAGGTGTTTTTTAATCACTGACTATATTCCAAGAGAAAAAAAGATCCACATGTATTTTATAAAGTTTTTATCTTTCAAGGACAGTAGAATTGACTTCTATATACACAAAATTGTTGTATGTGATTTAGGTAAATATATTCTGCTACTAAAAGTGATTAAGAATAGCTTGGAACTTGAGATCTTGTTGACTGTTAAAGCCTTAGATTAGTCAACTTTTCAGGGCCTTGGCGGTTTTTTTTTTTTTTTTGTAATGTGATTATCTTTGTAGATGTCTCTAAAGTTCTTTCAAGTTGGAAACTTTGAATTTGTGATTGTTAACCAAAATATTGTTAAAATGACATATCTTAATCGTTTTGGAAAATGTTTATGTTGGTTTTGTAAAAACTAGTAGCATTTGTCTTTTGTCTTTTTTTTAAATTTAGTGTCATGATACCCTGGTGCAATTTGGTGGGTTTTTAGCATCTAATCTAAGCACAGAAGATTACATAAAGCGAGTGCCTTCAATTGATGTGCTCTGTAATGAATTTCATACACCCCACGATGCAGCATTTTTCTTGTCAAGGCCAATGTATGCACACCACATTTCGGTAAGATAAATACTCTCTGCTGCCATTCAGGAATGATTCCAAATTATTTCTTACCTGTTTTATTTGTAAATGCATTTTAGCTTGACATAGATGTCAATTATGTCTCTTGGAGTTACTCTTTGTTAATACTCAGCTCTGAGCAGTATACAATGAGAATGCCCCTTTAAGAAATTAAGCCTTACTTGTGTGATTTTACTGTTACTGCATCACCAGTTGATCAGGTTGATGTCTTATGGACCCTGTAGTACTATAGCTCTCAAACATTAGTGTAGATGAAAATTACCAGGGAAGCATCTTTAAAACTCAATACCATGTTCCCAAATTGTAATTTAGTAACTTGAATAGTACCTGGGGGAATTTGTGTGGTGTTTGTTTTTTTAACAAGCACTAGATCATTCTAACACAGGCAAATGTGGTACATTATTGAGAAACACTCCTGTTGAATACAGAGCCCTGTTCTTCTGTGATAATATCCTGTCAGATAACTGACTTGTTGATATGCAGGCTGCTTTGAAAGTAGTAAAGACAGATGGACATAAAGACTTAACCTAACTATCCACAAATGCTCTAAAAACTCTCACAGCCTCAGTGGTGTAACTTCTGGGAAAGGTGTATTCCTGGTTCTTGTTTTACTTATCTCCATCTAAATGAAATAACAACAGAAGTAAACTAGAGCCTTCTCTAGCAGGATAGCCCAGTAATGACGGTATTGAAATTCAAGTAAGGATGTGGGGGAAAAGGAGACAGCCTGCCCTCCTCTCCTCTATGCCACTTGGATGCTTTCCTGCAAAGCAGTGACCACTAATGGGAATTCACTTTTCCTTTTGCCTTGGGCCATGGTCAGTCCTTATTTGGAAACTGTGATACTTCCCCACTCTGACTGGAGCCCCAGCAGACTCTTCATTTTTGTGTAGGCTTGGATTCTGGACCTTCTGTTTATTTGTTGTTTTGAAGTCTGTAACTGTATGGTTTGGGGAAAGAACTCTGTCCTTTCTCTTAAACTAGGATTCCATGTTTGTTCCCAGTAGGGATACAGGGCTGTGTGGTAGAAGTGTGGGGAAAAAAAGGCACTGAGAAATTCTGGGTTCTGATTGATCAGGCAATCACCTGTCAGCTGTTAGTGTTTACATATCAACTGCTGCAGTCTCACACTTCCCTTTAAGAATTAACTAAATGTTAATTGATTTAATTTTCACTTTAGCATTGTGCAGCAATTCTGTGCTATACTCTCTAGGGGAAGGGGATAAGGCCTCTTCTTCCTCTTAGAATTTCTCAATCCAAAAAATGGTATGCTCTCTTTGCATAGTTATGCCTTGTGTTGCTCCCCGCGCCCCCCAAGTAGATCAGTTTCAGCTATACAACAAGGGACCTGATTTCTTGAAGGATTGAGGTTGGAGGATTGCTTCGTCTCAGGAATTCTGCCCTGCCTGTGCTATACTGAGAAGTGAACACACTAATCTGTGATATTGAACACTTTGGCTGCCTGAGGTTGGCTGAACTTTTCCAGGTCAAAAAATGGAGTCAGTCATTCATACCAATAGCTACCTTTTCTGTAGCCTGTGTAAAATACTGTGTCTTTGTCATTTAAGAATTACAAAAATCTAAACAATAAATGTCATTTGTCTATCAGGGTTGAGGAGGAAAACAACTATACAGAGGTGGCTATATAGCTAAGTCAGAGAAAAATCTGTTTCCCGTTGGCTATATTCTGCCTTCTGGAAAAGGAGTTCCTTGGCAACCTTGGCTGCACTTTGGATGAGTATCCAACTTCCTGGGGATCCTTGCTTTTGCTTCTTTTTTTTTTTTTTTTTTTTTTTACAATTTATTTTATTTTAGTATCATTAACCTACAATTACATGAGCAATATTGTGATGATTAAACTACCCCCTTCATCAGGTCCCCCCCACCAACCCTATTACAGTCACTGTCCATCAGTGTAGTGAGATAAGAATCACTACTTGTCTTCTCTGAGCTGTACAGTCCCCCACCATGCCCCCCCACCGTATGTCTGCCAATCGTAATGCCCCATTTACCCTCTTATCCCTCCCTTCCCACCCATCTCCCGAGTCCCTTTCCCTTTGGTAACTGTTAGTCCATTCGTGGGTTCTGTGAGTCTGCTGCTATTTGTTCCTTCATTTTTTTTTTCTTTGTTCTTATACTCCACATATGAGTGAGATCATTTGGTACTTGTCTTTTTCGGCCTGGCTTATTTCACTGAGCATAATACCCTCCAGCTCCATCCATGTTGTTGCAAATGGTAGGATTTGTTTTTTTCTTATTGCTGTGTAATATTCCATTGTGTATATGTACCACATCTTCTTAATCCATTCATCTACTGATGGACACTTAGGTTGCTTCCATTTCTTGGCTATTGTAAATAGTGCTGCAATAAACATAGGGGTGCATCTGTCTTTCTCAAACTGGGCTGCTGCATTCTTGGGGTAAATTCCTAGGAGTGGGATTCCTGGGTCAAATGGTATTTCTATTTTGAGTTTTTTGAGGAACCTCCATACTGCTTTCCACAATGGTTGAACTAATTTGCATTCCCACCAGCAATGTAGGAGGGTTCCCCTCTCTCCACATCCT
>JAQQAC010016209.1:103304869-103353882 GCA_029783875.1 Phataginus tricuspis | reverse complement strand
TCGTGAATAAATATAATGTTGGGAGGAATTTTTCTGCTGGTCCGTTCACGATGCCATATTCCCGGAAGTCTTGCTTTTGCTTCTTGAGCGAAAGCCTGTCTTGTAAAGCCTTTGATGAGAGAATGAGTATTGGAGGACTGGAAGGTCCCTTCCATAAGTTGACTACCAGTTTCTCTCCTGGAAATAATTCAGCTGGCCAAACATTGCTCAGAATACTGGGCCAAGAAGAACTTTTTGAACAGTAATTAGAAGTACAGCAATAATTGTGGATATCAGTTCTATTCCATAGATCTAGTGCCCCAGGTGACTTGAGACGTAGAGCTGTTATGCCTCTCCACTTGACTGAAGATGTGAGCTTGAAGAGGGAGTTAAACTGACTTTAGACAAATATTCATCATAGGTAAATATGAAGTATAGGTATCTTTTCTGAACAAAACTATTGCTTTTTTTAACACGATAGGGACTAGGGGAGTACCTAGTAACAAGTCACAGACTTACAAGAGGATTGGGGAGATGGGCTATCATATAACCCTCTCATTCCTATAACCTGATTTTCATGTATAATTATTGAGACTCACCTTTCAATGTGGGTCTGAAAAAAAAAGGCTCTCCCCCAGTTCATATTCTAGATCTTGTCTAAGTCAGGTAGCTAAGTTATCTTATGCAGGTTGTTTCAACCCTATACTATGTTTTGTTAGACCCTTAGATGATGTCATTCTGCTCAGATAGATTTGTTATTACTTACTCTTAATAGTACCCACCCTCAAATTTTTAAACCCTTTCTTATCCCAGCTGCTCTTCTCTTAGGTCTCTGTTGTAATTGGGGCCTCTCTCTCGTAAGTAACGTTCTTCATAGTTTTGTCACCTGTGTAATCTCAGTAGTTATCATCAGTGTGCTTTCTAAAATGGGGTAAGAGGAGATAAATCTTCTCACTTCTAGAATAATTTTAAGATTCTCAGAGCCTGCTTGAGATACCCTCTGGAACCAAAAGCACTTGGTATTTCTTCAGTCTAGTGAGCCTGGGGCATAGACATACTTAGGAGGGAAGGCAGCTGGACTGTGGGGCATCAAGACTGTTTTGCCATGATGGAGAACTGGAAGTGGAACCTTTGACCTCTGACCTTCTAGTTCTGGGTTCCATGTTTAGCCCAAACAATGAATGATTTAAGTGTTTTTCTAACATAAAGAAGAAACTCTTTTTAGATCTCCTCCTAGGTTCTTCTTCAGGATTATGCCTAACCCAAACAAAATTTTCTGTGTGAGAGCTCTTGTATCCTAAAGAGACTGAGGGACATGAGACAATTCTTTGTATTATTTTATATATATATATATCTTTTATATATATATAAAAAGCATGGGTGTGGTGAGTACTTGGTGAGTACTTTGTATTATATATATATAATAATACAACTCTACTTTGTATTATTTTCTTTCTTGCATTTGGCATACACTTTGTAGTGTCCCATCCTTTCCCCCTCCCAGCCTCCTTTGGTACTAACAGGTTCTTTCCTTGTACAATTAAGAGTATGGCCTTCCTCTGGCATGCCCCCTCCCCCATCACACAGACCCTCAAATTAGGGTAAACCAATCAGGCCACAAAATAAAAACTTACCATAGTGTCAATTCCCATACTCTTTAAACTCTAATATACCACAGCCATTCATAGGACATCATATTTAGCTTAGCAGTCTAATGACCAGCTGGTTCCAGTTTGCCAGGGACTTCCTAGTACTAACACTAAATCTTGCATCCCTGGAAACCTCTCAGTCACTGGCAAAACTGGGCAGTTGGTCATCCTACTTATCAGTCTTATGATAACTTATAACCTTTCTTAGCATTGATCCAGCTTTATCAACAAATTGTAACAGCCAATATGGGTATGTGTAGCGATAAAACATTCTGCCCAGATTGGCTGTTATTAGTTCCATTCTGTCTCTTCGTTAGTGTTAAGACCTGCTACTTGGTTCCCTTGACTATCTCAAAAGCAGGACCGGAAACCCTGTATGTTTAATCTTTGTGTAGCAGTAAGAGAGAGTATGTTTTGGGGGAATAGCAAGTGGCACACATACCTATTCCCTTACTGAACAGGTTAGATTCAGTAAGAATTTTCTGAAAAGCTCCTAGTGAGCACCCAGGACCAAAGATTAGAGCAGCTTCCAGGGATGATTTATTTTAAAATAAATGTTGGTAAGGAAGTAGAATTCCTACAGCTGTTTAGATTGGTCATTTTCTGACTCTTGAAAAGGGAACATAGGTTTTTATACTATGGAAGTCAACGCTATAAAATGTGTGTGTGTGTGTTTACTTTTTATCTTTAGTCAAAGTATGATGAACTTAAAAAATCAGAAAAGGGAAGTAAACAGCAGCATAAAGTTCATAAGTACATTACATCATGTGAAATGGTGATGGCTCCTGTCCATGAAGCAGTGGTCTCCTTACATGTTTCCAAGGTCTGGGATGACATCAGCCCTCAATTTTATGCCACATTCTGGTCATTGACGATGTACGACCTTGCAGTTCCACATACCAGCTATGAACGGGAAGTCAATAAACTTAAAGTCCAGATGAAAGCCATTGATGACAATCAGGAAATGGTAGGTTTTTGTTCTAATAGCTCAAGTGTAATAACTTCATGGTATTAGTTCAGCATTGCCCACAGTTTGAATTTGGACTAAAAAGCTATGATTTTGTTGCTATATATGTTCCTAAATGGGTTTAATGGTGACCTCTTCACTGGGTAGGAGCATGGGTGTGGTGAGTACTTGGAAGTTATCATCAGTCAAAAGTTTTTGAGTTTGCTTTTCTACTGAGGGCTGGGTTAGCAACTTTACATGATCTGTGTGATCATTTTACAATTGCAATTGCAAGAGCAATAGGAATTCCTAAAAGGAGAACTCTTTTGGAGAAGGCTTTACTGCAGAGGTAAGTCTTGAGCTGCATAGGCCTTGAAGGTAAATTAGGTTTGGAAATTTGGAGGCAAACTGGCCACTCTAGAGCTCCAGCAAAGGTGTAAAGTAGTCTAAGGTTTAAGGAGACCACTTGTACTGTAGTGAATTGGCTTAGGGATAATTTGAATAGAGTCAGATTATGTAGAGCAATGAAAGTTAGAAAAGAAGGCTTGATAAAATTGAGAGCTATTTTAAATTCCTGAGCAGGGAAGTAATAATGGTAAAAATGGTAGTTTAGAAAGATTACTCGTGACAGCAGCATGAAGGATGCATTTAGTGGGGGAAAGGACTAGCATTAGGCTGGAAACCAGCAAAGTGGCTTTTTGGGTAATTCATTGTGACGTGCTGAGAATGTAGACTGGTGGAGGTATATTGGGAATGCACAAGACTTGTAAACAATTGGGATTTTGGAATGAATAAGAAGGAAGAGTCAAAGATGATTCCATGCCTTAGATTAAGAGTACCAGTGTTGGGAAGATAGCCTGTTTGAATGGTGTATGAGGACTGGATGACTTTGTCTTGGATTTGTTGAATGGAGGTAAAACATCTGTAAATATCCCTGTTGACATAATATCAGCATTTATCTCTTTTTTTAATTAAAAGAAAGGGAGGTAATGTGCCTGTAGTTAGAGAAGTATATAACTTATACTTTGTAGCCTCCAAATAAAAAGAAAAAAGAGAAGGAGCGCTGTACTGCCCTTCAGGACAAGCTTCTTGAAGAAGAAAAGAAACAGATGGAACATGTACAGCGAGTTCTACAGAGACTGAAACTGGAAAAGGACAACTGGCTTTTAGCGAGTAAGTTAGAATTGTTACATTCCTGCTACTGCTGAATTACAAAAGCAAACCTTTATAACTCTGGAGGTGTTGAAGTGTATTTTTTTTTATTTCAACTCAATGTTCACTATCCCAGTTTTTGGTTACTCATTAATGCAGAGTCGACTTCACATGTTCACTAAAGGAACTGATTTAGTTTGCTGGTGAAATTAACTTACAACTACAATACTGGCAGCTTATCATTCAACTTTTCTGTATAAAATCATATTTCTGGAGAAATTACAGGTAGAAAAATATCCACAGAGAGAAAATGAAAGTCTCATCCCAGGCATGACCTTTGGTTACAAACTATAAATAGTTTGTGGTTCTATAGCATTCTCTACACTAAAATTAATATGTTGTTATGTTTAGTGGCCTTGAGGCACTTGAGGAAGAAATTTACCACTTAATATATTCTTCCCTTATTTTTAGAATCTACCAAAAATGAGACCATCACAAAATTTCTACAGCTGTGTATATTTCCTCGATGTATTTTTTCAGCAATTGATGCTGTTTACTGTGCTCGTTTTGTTGAATTGGTACATCAACAGAAAACTCCAAATTTTTCCACACTTCTTTGCTATGATCGAGTAAGTTCTTTTTATTGCAACCTTTAAAAAAAGTCTCACACAAAGATAGCTAAACATTATAATCTATAGAGGTATTGCTGTGTGTCTTGTTAAAAGCATGAACTCAAGAGCCAAGTGCTTGAACTTGAATCCTAGCTCTGCTACTTTCTAGATACATGATCTCTGGCAAGTTTTTAACCTTTTTGTGCCTCAATTTTCTTATCTGTAAAGTGGGATAGTAATACCTGCTTCATAAGATTCTTGTGAGGATTAAATGAATCACTATACACAAAAGTACTTTGAATTAGTGCCTGATATGTAATAAGCACCTCTAGTTAATCTATTAACATTTGGGTTTATATGTTTGTCATAATAGGTAGAACTCTCTTCTCCACTCTTAACCTTTACCCTCAAAATACAATGAAAAAGGCTACACCTTTGCACATACATAAATGCTTTATAGTATGATCACATTCACAAATTTTTGCATCTGGCCTTTTCTTTATAATAAATGGCTGCATTTTTGTGGTTTAAAAATATACTATATGTTACAGCATGTCAGCTGCCTGTTTCTGTTTTCTATTAGCCTTTTTTCTGCTTATTTTCCCTCTAACCCCAGTTAGTATCTGTGGCTAAGTCTTCGTTAAAGCAGTGAATGATGTAATAATAATGGTAGTTTTTTCTTCTATTATTTTTAATCAGCTTTTTAAATAAAAATTATGTTGTCATTGCTTTATTAATGCACTGTTCCCTCACAAAAGCCAAAATATTTAAAGGTCTCAGAAATTGTGAATATAAAAGGGGATGATGCATTGTGACTAAACTTATCTGTTAATTTATTATGATTTGCTATAACATGATCTTTTAGTATTTTGAACTAATTTTGACCTTGATTTGTTTTTATTTTTCAAATATTTTTTCCTGTAGGTTTTCTCTGACATAATTTACACAGTCGCAAGCTGTACTGAAAATGAAGCTAGTCGATATGGGAGATTTCTTTGCTGCATGTTAGAAACTGTGACCAGGTGGCACAGTGATAGAGCCACATATGAAAAGGTAGGACTAATAAATACCATTATATTTTATCCATGTATCCAATAGCCACTTCTAGTAATTGCTAGGTTCAGTTTTTAAAGGAAACTGAGTTTAAGACTCAGCTGTAAAACAGTATTTAAAACTTAAGCACAATTTGTTTATTATTAAAAAGTGCTATTTTAAAAAATCCTATCTTATGTTGACATTACAAAATTAATATCATTGAATAAGCTGAACCATCCTATGAAATCTACCTATCATTCAAATATGCATCACATTTTCACATGGAATCATTAGTCTACATAAGTTTCAGCTTCTGCTATTTTGAGGAACAGAATTTTTCTTTTAAAAGTAAACCTTTTTTTCCCCTTAGGAATGTGGAAATTATCCAGGATTCCTTACTATATTACGGGCAACTGGATTTGATGGAGGAAATAAAGCTGATCAGTTAGACTATGAAAATTTTCGACATGTTGTACATAAATGGCATTACAAATTAACCAAGGTAAAAAAAAAAAAGAATTTCTCAAAGGTGTTTTTTTTCCTCTTCATACTTAGATTTTTATAATAACAGATCTTAAAATGTTTGTTGTAGGCATCAGTGCATTGCCTTGAAACAGGCGAATATACTCACATCAGGAATATCTTGATTGTGCTAACAAAAATACTTCCTTGGTACCCAAAAGTTTTGAATCTGGGTCAGGCTTTGGAAAGAAGAGTACATAAAATCTGCCAAGAAGAAAAAGAGAAGAGGCCAGATCTATATGCATTGGCTATGGGGTAACACAATTATACTTTAATGTGATTTATGAGACTAGATGACAGAAGGATTCTGAAGACTTTAAAATGTTTTACAGTGTTGAAGTTTATCTTCTGCCTTACTTCAGGAGATTATGGGAGATTATGCGATCATGTTCCCACAGGCTGGTGAGAGTTGTCACTTCCGATTATCAGCTTCCGGTCTATACTGGATGATAGTTTCAAAAGTCACATCCAATATATCTTGGTTTGGTTTGGAGGAAATGTAATTTCATCATCAGTTATCAGCTCATCAATAGCAAAAAAAAAGCATCTTCATATAAGGATTAGTTTACATTGAAAATTTTTTTTTTTTTAGGAGAGCAAGGGAGAGGCTTTTATTGAGAGATACAGTGAGAGGACAGAGCTCCACCAGGAGAGGACAAGAGAGCCCGGGGTGGTGCGTTGTCTAGGGGATTTATAGGCAGCTGAGGACTTTTGGGAACTGATAAAGGGTTTTGGGGTGTGGACTTGTTAAAAGTGGTCTTAGAATGTTTGTCCTTGATCAGATATTTAAGTCCCTTTTAGCATGCTAAAGTGAATCTTACACATGATTACAAATGATTAGCATAATAAAAACATGGGCTGCTTTCCTTTATCTGGGAAATATCAACTGATCTCACTGAAGAATGACTCTAGAGCTTAATGTTTAACACAGGGTTTTGGTAGGGGGTTTCCTTGCATGTAGTTACATTGCTCTGAGTGTAAATATCCTACCTTGCTTTTTCTGGAGGCCCTCACCCTACTCTGACTACACCCATGCTCCCTGTCTCATTCTGCCCTCTACAGTTAGAGACCCGAGCTGCTGCTAGGGAAAAAGGGCGACCACCGCTCTGGCTGCTTCATGCTGAGAGGGGGCGCAGTAAAGGGTGCAGTTAGGTCTCCATCACTGGTCAGTCGAGAGGGCCTCAGAAGATGGGCACTTCTATTCCGAGTTCCATTTCTATTACTATTTGCAGTTTTATGGCTTCTCCGAAGCTATCCCGGACGAGCCCCCAAAGATGATGCCGGGGTTCTTGTTCGCGGAGTTGAAGAATGAACTTAGCAAACACCCAAGGTAGGAGAGCCAGGGAGAGGCTTTTATTGAGAGATACAGTGAGAGGACAGAGCTCCTGGCTCACGCCAGGAGGGGACAAGAGAGCCCTGAAATTTTTATTTTTAAGGAAGCATCTAGGGCTCCTATAAAGACCTTCAAGAACACTGAAAATTAATATTTTTTTATTTTGTGGAACCAAATAGTGGAGTGAATAACTTGATAATTTTATTCTTTTAAACCCCATGTTTGCGTTTTTTTATTTGTATTTGTATATTTAAACACTTTGTGCGACTTTCAGCTACTCTGGGCAGTTGAAAAGTAGAAAGTCATACATGATACCTGAAAATGAGTTCCATCACAAAGACCCCTCTCCGAGGAATGCAGTTGCCAGTGTACAAAATGGGCCTGGTGGTGGGCCTTCTTCATCATCGACAGGAAGTGCATCTAAATCTGATGAAAGCAGTAATGATGAGACTGGTATGCTTATTTATAGAAATTTATAAGTAATATATTTTGTTTCAACAAACTGAAATGTTTTGTATCACATGACAAGTAAAATGTAAGCTTAGTATTACTTTTTTATTTCCTAAGTAGGAGTATATAACTATCAAGAAGTAATCAGCCCTTTATTTCCTTCTAATTAATCTCTAATCATTTTGCTGTGAAATTATAGTTTATTTACATTTAGGGGCTTGTCAAATAAATCCTTACCTTTATTTCAGATAAATCAAGGGAGAGATCTCAGTGTGGTGTGAAAGCTGTTAATAAAGCTTCTAGTGCCACACTGAAAGGGAATTCAAGCAATGGAAATAGTGGCTCTAACAGGTAGGAACACTGTGCTATATGTCAAAATTCTGAATTCTTTTTTTTTATTGAAGTATCATTGATATACAAAATTCTGAATTCTTACATGATGAACCTCATTAGACATGAATGAAAGAGGCGGTAGTTGAATACGGTGAAATGAAAGTCATTTATGTTGGCCTTTGAAATTTTGTATGTACCCTTGTTTTGGTTATGTGCTTACCGTCCTCATTATGTTTTGTATATGTTGAGACTGACTCTGTTTCCCCTGCTGAGGTATGCAGGGGAAGGTAGGTGATGAAGTTAAAAAACATTTTAGGATTGAGTGTTTGCTGTAGACAGTCTGGGTAAGGATTATTTGCGTATGAGAAGCCTATGCTGATTTAGACCAGCAAGTGATTCATCCCAGTCAAGTAATCCAGTTCCTGATAGTAGCACCCTCAGTTGACTGTGGGATAATTTTTGGTTATGTTAACTTGTAATCTCCCAAGTTTATGAACATACACAAGAAAAGGGCCTGACATAACTTTAATCATTCTTTTTAATCTGCTCTTCATGAATTTGGTTATTTATTACTTGCTGGATAAAGAAGTACTTTTTCATTTAAAGTTGTTCTTTAGTTTTCAAAGGGCTACTCTTCTAGAATTTTTGAAGCCACTAAGAAACCTTTGTTTATGATTTAAAACATGGAGTGTATTTTATGACCATTTGTCCTAAAATGTCATATTTGTATTCATAAGCAGCAAAGCTGTTAAAGAAAATGACAAAGAGAAAGGGAAAGAGAAAGAAAAAGAGAAAAAAGAAAAGACTCCAGCTACGACTCCAGAGGCCAGGGTACTTGGTAAAGATGGTAAAGAAAAACTGAAGGAAGAACGGCCAAATAAAGATGAAAAAGCAAGAGAAACGAAGGAAAGAACACCTAAGTCTGACAAAGAGAAAGAAAAATTCAAGAAAGAAGAAAAAGCTAAAGATGAGAAATTCAAGACCACCGTCCCCAACGTAGAATCAAAATCTACTCAAGAAAAGGAAAGAGAGAAGGAGCCATCCAGAGAAAGAGATATAGCAAAGGAAATGAAATCAAAGGAAAATGTTAAAGGAGGAGAAAAAGCACCAGTTTCTGGGTCCTTAAAGTCACCTGTTCCCCGATCAGACATTGCAGAGCCTGAAAGGGGCAAGTTTACCTTTCTTTTATTTGTTTACCTTTGCATGTTGTAATGCATGGTTGTTTCTTATTTCCTTGTTTTGGCAAGTTATCTAGGGACTTTACTGGAGGGAAGTAATACTTAATTACCTTAAAAGTTGGTGTTTTTTTTTTTAACTATTTGGAAAAAATGGAAATATACCTTATTGTGACTATTTCTTTTGCCCAACAGAACAAAAACGCCGCAAAATTGATACACACCCTTCTCCATCACATTCCTCAACAGTAAAGGTTAGTATAGCCTGAGGAAGGCAGCATCCGTGTTAGGCTCACCTGTTTGGAATACGTGTCCTGACTTCCTTCAAGTCTTGTGCCAAGTATTCACTGGAGCCACTGGAGGTTTTATGTTGCATTAGAAAATGAAATTTTTACGTATTGGTGGACTGATATTTTTTCCTATTGAGTATTTTTATTATAAAAATATTAAAACTTCAAGGACCTAGCACTAATTTTGTAGCATTTCAAAGTGCAAGAGAAGTTTTACCCAGAAGTGCCTCACTGCTTTAAGCAGTCATTTTTGGAGTGAAATGGTAGCTACAAGCAAACGAGTCTTTTCAGCAGAATGAAGCCTATTTTTCAGCATAAATATTGAAGAATGTATAGCACTGAAGACTTCCTGGATGATACAGGATAAACAAGATACCTCTGAATTCATCAAGCTTCTTGATGAGCATCCTACTGATGTGTGCCTTCTAAGAAGGAGTCTTGAAAGGAGTTCCATTTTAAAGTCTCCTTGGTGATCAGTTCTCCTGTAGTGTGTATATTCAGTGAGCATGCAGCTTCTGTTGTATCTTCCCTTGGAGGTTTGTTTATACCCATTGGGTTCCCAACAAGTTGAACCTTGCGTTACGATAAAAGCAGATGTGGCATCCAATCCTACCACCCAGCAAAGAGAAATCCCAGGCATTCAACTGCAGCACAAAATCGTGGGTGTAGCCTTCTTGAAGACTCAGGGTAGCCATTCCTTGCTCCATATTTAATTTTAATTCTAAAGTCATCTAATTTCATGGAATATTTGAATTTGCAGTATGTTGAACTTTTAAAACTGTAAGTTAACTAATTCTTCATCAAGAGCACTGTGGTGGAATACTGTAATTGGTTTCTTTTTTTTTTAAGTGCTTTTTTTTTTGTGGGAGGTATGAGATTCACCGTAAGAGTCACTTTGCAAAAAAAGTGATTACTCTTTTATAAAATACCTTTTTTGTTTTCTTGTTAATGTAATGCCACTGGCTAAGATAAAAAATGTGTATGGTAGAGTCACAATTGAAGTAAAATTTGAAGCCTCCCAGTTACAAACTGAAAATGTAAGATAATGTTGTTCTTCCACAGTGACCTCCACTATTTTAAACTTTTTGTGCAGAAAAAATGTTTTGCTTTCTTAAGTCTCTTAATAGTACTTATAGCTTAATTACAGTATTATGAAAAATGTGGCATTGACATTTATTTTTGAATTCTGAGCAGAGAAAGATTTTTGTTACATTGAGTACATATAATTAAGTTTTTTTAACATTACAATTCCATTACATGGTTTTGCTTTTGTTTTTTATTGTTGATATTCATATAATAATGACATCACAAGATTTATCCTTACAAGAAGTAGCTGGTTTATTTCCAGGTTACAGCCATACTTCCCAAAGTTCCTCTGGGTTCTGAGAACTATGCCAGCTCACCTGTCATCTCCATTCATTTTCTGCAGGACAGTCTCATCGAACTCAAGGAGTCTTCAGCAAAGGTTTGAGTCTTTTAAAATCATCATGCCTAAGTAAAACAAAAAAATTCTTTACTTCATTTATTTAGTAGATGACCCTCGCCCTAGTAAGTGTTCAGTAAGCTAATAGAATAACCTTTAAAAATACCTATTACAAACAATGGATGACAATGGTCCCTTTTACTGAGATTGTTATCAAATGTGTGTGATGTGGGGACATTCTTATAATCTCTCCTTACTTGCTGTGTTATGCATTATCCTATTACGCTTCAAAATCTGGAAATAAGTTTAACATTTGGGGAATGGGTTGTTGGTTTGTTTTGGGGAGTTGACTTATTTAATTTCTCAAAACAAATCTATCAGGCTGTTTTCTGATTTTTTTTTTTTAGACAACTCAAACAACCAAAAAATAAATTTGATGCATTCACGTAACTTTTCTAAAAACTGAGCCCATCTCAATCCATAAACCTCTTTATATTGCTTCTGCCAAGCTACCTTTTTGGTAGTTGTAGCATAATATCAAGAAATATGGTTAATGTAAACTAATCTTTCTCCAGGAGGGGAATACTCAACTTGATGGTTGTGTTTACATGTCAGTATTAAGTCTTGCCTATTATTCTACTTTCTTGAATATTCTACTAAGAATAATGTGCAGTTTGTGTATCTTATTACAAGTTCATTTTATTGTAGTTGAATTGTCCATTGTTCATGTTATTTTGTCTTTATTATTATAAAACTTGTACCCTCTTTTCACTCTGCTTTTCTACTTTGCCTCCTTTTATATCTGCTAAGTATGATTTCTTGCTGGTGGACCAATGCAAAATGAAATTTTGAAACAAAATCAGTTGACATTACTGCTTTTAGCTCTGTAGCTTTATAATGAAATATCAATGGCAAATGAGGACTAATTTTTAACACTTTAGATTAGCCAATGTGCCTGTGTTCTGAAATCATAGCATTGTTTTTAGATTGTCCTGTATTAATCAAGACTCAGCTGTACTGCGAATGCTTTCTTTTAAAGTAACTTTTTATTGGCTAAATTAAATATGTATTGCAATATAGTAGGTTTTCATAATCAGATTGTGTATGTTAGTCTTAACCATCAGTGGCTTGTGTGGGCTATTTAAAATTCATGGATTAACAATGTTACCTTGTGAGTATTTATTTCCTGAAACATACTTTGAAGCAGTTTGAAACCTATTGTTACAGGTAACTGGATTTTCTAATCATTGATGAAGATTATGGTTTCTTATATTTGTGAAAATCTTTTGAAAATAAAACATATGTGAGATGAACATATGTTATCTCATTTCATGCTATAACAGTGCTGTGAGGTAGATAGAGCAGGTGGTAACATCTTTTCTGATAAACTGACTAAAGTTCTTGATCCTTTCTCAGTGGCATATAACTTGTTAGTACCAAATGTTGGACTAAAATTAAGGTTCCTCAAATGTTCTTACAACAATGAAAAAATGTTGCAAAAAAAATTATAGTTCCTTGATTCTTAGCACCTGCTTCAACAGTAGTTGAAAGGGTTCCTAGCCGCTTTAGTGTTTTCATCTTGTTTAAATTACAGCAATTCAAGTCAGTCTCTCCTCTCCCTTTTAAAAAAGATGGTGATTTTGTGGGCATTTAAAAATCAGTAGATTTATTCCACATTCAATCAGAAAAATTTGAAAATGGCATATGAATACGCTTTTAAAAATTGTGACTCAACTACTTTTCAGATCCTTAGTGCTTAGTATATGGTACTTTGACAATATGGTTAGGTGATCAGTAAATATTTGAAATGAACTCTTAATGCCTTTGGCCTTTGGTCAAACATCCAGTGTTTACTGGTCTGCACAGTAGTTGATGTTGCATTTTCACGTGTCTAGGAAAATTTAATAGAATATGAATGTCTTTAAAAAATTTTGCTGGGCTTTGATCTCTAAAATTGATGATCTATATAAACTCACTGTTTCCTGGGGTAGCTCTTACTTTTTAGAGGATTTGAAAGACGTGTGTCTATTTTTTCATATTACCTTGTCACTCAGACATATAAAATTGTTTCCCTCCTTTGTTTAACCTTTTAGTTATGTTTTGTCCCTGGGATCCTCTTTTTTATTAAATTATTTACTATTTTTACCTTCTAATCAATGGTAAAAGTAACATGGACTTGTCCTTTCAAGTAAGATTAATTAAAGGGAGAAAAGCCTAATTTAGTATCTAAATCTTTTCTCTCAGTTCACCTTTTAACCCCCAAATTCCAGCTGGCATATTTACAGTTTTGATCAGTTGTGTTTTCACCTAGCCATTCCAGCATCTACATTGATGAAGAAAGTGTGAGAAAAGTTTCTTCTTTTAACCAGGCTGCTCTGTAATTTTTTTTTAAATTAAGGTATCTTTGATATACACTCTTATGAAGGTTTCACATGAAAAACAGTGTGGTTACTACATCATTCACCCATATTATTGAGTCCCCTCCATGCCCCACGAAGTCACTGTCCATCAGTGTAGTAAGATGCCACAGGCTGCTCTGTAATTTATTAGGGCAACAATAACCACCTTAAAAACAATTCACCTTTGAATTCTGACCCCATCTTTATACATTATAGCCTAAATAAAGGCAGTGTTCTCTTAAACAGATTTTGAATTATCAAATTGTTTTTTTGGACCTAATGATCCCAATGCCAAAACTAAAAGCAAATCAGAAACAAAACCCAACAATGCTACATGCAGATCACTTTAACAAATCATTGATTTTTTTGCAAACTAGTATTGAGTACTCACTCTGTGTACAAGGCACTGTGAAGTGTGTAAAGGTAGAAAAGACATATTAGCTCCCCTATCATATGGAAACTATGTATGGACAAAAATAAAAGACATGAAATTGATAGGAAATAACCTGTCACAAAAAAGGTTAATATGAAATAATACAAGAGTTCGCCGGAAATTGAGTTTAAGGATGGCTGAAGTGCTGATGGCTTTTGAGCTGTCTTTAGTCTTTGGAGATTAAGATAAAAGGGAGCAACTGAGAACTGCTGGGAAGGACAGAGTGTTAGGAAGCAGTGGTAGCCACAACACGAATGCATTGGATTGCTTCATAGTAGGATATAATTGTGCAAAGATTGTGAAGAACTTGGAATGTCTGTGCTAAGTTGTATGCATTTATTCTCTATGCAGTGAGAGATGATATGTTTTTGTAGAAAAGGGTAATGTGATCCAAACTATGCTTAAAGGGTAGAAAGAAGAACTAGAATTGGGTACATTTCTAAACTAAGAATTTCTAGGTTTCTCAATTCCTTGCAATATAGAATTCAAGTTAGGCACAGTTAAAAACTTCATTCTTGTGGAGGCTGTGTGTGCGTGTGCCTGCTCATTTGTAATGGAAATCTTTGAGTATTGCAGTAATATATTATTTCCTTTGTCTGTCAGTTTCATAAGTAATATTAAGACATGAATAAACGTTACAATTAGAAAATCTTGAGTGTCATTTAGGGCATTATACCCAGCAAGAGTACCTTTTGGACAAGCACTTTGATGATTGTTTCTCATTCTCTTGCTCTTTGTTATTAATAAACATTTTGTCTATTTCAGTTGATCATCAACTTTTACACAATGAAATTTTAAAGAATCTACTTCTGCATTGCTATGGCAGTATTTCTGAGCCAACTGAATTGAAAATATTTGATGGTGTTAAAAAATGTGTTTCTTTTAATTCTCAGACTGATGGTTGTCTTTTTTCATGTATTCCTTTGAATATCAAAGGATTTCCTCATGTAAAAATACTTGACTTTTGCCTCACTATTCTTTTCATTCCTAAGGTGTATCTAGAATTGTGTAGTTATGTAATGAGTTCTAGTCCGTATTCTGCTGCCTAATACTTATAATGTCTTAAACATAAGCTTGTAGCACAGTTATAAATGCCATAAGATTAGGTATCTGAATACTTCCTTCATATTTTCTTTTATAATGGATTTCCATATTAACAACTTGCATAAGTAAGGTGATCTTTTTAATTATTTATAGTTAGCATATCTTTGATCTTTGGCTGTTTTTTATTGCCTCTGGGCCTTTCGGCAGAGAAAGAATAGGCAGAGGAGAACATTATTTCATCATTTTTCAGTCTTTTTGAGTTGTTTCATCATTCTCAGATGACTATGGTTTTCTGGGCTATTTAGAACCAATAATTAGACAAATTTCATAATCAGTTGTGATTATTTGATGTAAATTGGAGTGCTTTCAGAAGTAAAGAATGTGCAGCCTTTACATTTGTAAAAATAATTTAGGGTAATCTATGCATGGTGTATGCTGAGGCAGAAAAGACTAGTAAAGTTACAGCTTGGTTTTATTTTTATACTTCTGTTCACTGTCATCGATTGCCTATCAGTGGATGGCAAAACTATTCAAAATTTCTATGATTGTGTAGAGGCTTGTATTTTTTTTCACAGTAGAGAAAGTCTAGTTAGTATTTTTCATATATGAACTCTTGTAATGGTAGTTACAGGTCTTCGTAATAGAGCTGTATAAGGAACTGGAGCTACTTACTAACTTACAGATTTACTAATGAGTCTCAGTTGAGGCAAGAATTAACTGATTGGGTTTAAATGATCATTTTTATAAGGCCAGGAATCGAAGTCTTTGCGTAATTTGTGCCCTGCTCTTTTTATTTACCTCTCATAATCCAGACCGCTGACCAGTTTTGACTTTGGGTCTAACTACCAATTATCTTTCATTAAATAAACAATCAAGCAAATGATGCCAATACTGGAAAACTAATAATCTTTAGTAATATTGCCTTAATTTAACAGCTCTACATTAATCATACTCCACCACTGTCCAAGAGTAAGGAGAGAGAAATGGACAAGAAAGATTTGGACAAGTCAAGGGAAAGATCCAGAGAAAGAGAGAAAAAAGATGAAAAGGACAGGAAAGAGCGGAAAAGGGTTTGTAATTTTTTTAAAACTAGTTTGGAAAGCTATTATCATATACAGTAGCATGTTTTGTTGTCTTTTTAAAAGTACTAGTTTGTTGCATGGCAGTCTGATAACTGGTATTTTCATCCTAAAGTGTGAATCTTCTACAGTAATAAGGATCTTCAGCCTAATTTCTACCAGCTCTGCTTGTCTTTCATGTCATTTTACCAAGTATGTGAAACTATGGCAAATACTCTCCAATGCTAGTTAGCTATGCCCTTCTTGTATAAGAGTAATATTTTAATAAAACAAAAACATAAACTCTTGATCAATGTAGTTCACAATTCTTGGTTCTAGGATCACTCAAACAATGACCGTGAAGTGCCACCAGACTTAATCAAGAGACGAAAAGAGGAAAATGGAACAAGTAGGTAGACTTATTAATACTTTTGTAGCAGTGGTCACACTCAGTTGGAAGAGGCTTTCATGATTCTTTTTTATAATTTTAGTGGGGGTTTCAAAACACAAAAGTGAAAGTCCATGTGAGTCTCCTTATCCAAATGAGAAAGACAAGGAAAAAAATAAGTCAAAATCTTCAGGCAAAGAAAAAAGCGGCGATTCATTTAAATCTGAAAAGATGGATAAAATCTCCTCCGGTGGCAAAAAGGTAAATTAGGGAAACAAAGGAACAATATGGTTTTTCTTAGAAAGCCAACTCTGAAAATTTAGCAAATACTGAGGTTTTTTTTTGTAGTCACAAGTAGTCTGTTAATTATTTGGAGGTGGGAAGAGGAGGCTTTGAGGGAGGGCAGGTTTCTGGGAAATTAGAGCCAGTTCAGTCCCAAATTACTGGGAAGGTAGAATTAGTTTACTTGTAAAATTCCTTTCCTCTCCATTCCACTCCCACCTACTTCTATTCATGGTTCAGCCTTTCTTTCTGTGTTCTCTTTTTTCTCTGCCAACAGTGCTTTTAGTTTCTCTTCATTCATGAGATTAAAATATGGTCAGATGTATTCTCCCTGATCCTTAACATTGTCATAAAGTCTTTATTAACTGTGGTTTTTAAACATATATCTATCTGTAACATTTTCTCCTGATAAACTTGTTTGCAACCTTTTTTTTGTTTTTCAAATTAGATAGTGTGCATTTTTTTAGATACTAGTGGATGATATTCAAAACATACCACATGCATTTGCCATAAGGTAATAATTTAGTAATAAGCAAGTCATTACTAAAGTTTAAAGTGTTTATTAAGCATTATTATGGTATATTTTAAAAAATATTTTCCATATATTAATAGTTCTTAAAAGGGAGGCTGCTCATTTTAAAAAGTATTTTTTCAATTGAGGTAAAATTCACATAACATAAAATTAATTATTTTAAAGTGTAGAATTCAGTGACATTTAGTATATTTACAATGTTGTACAAGCATCTCTAGTTCCAAAATATTTTCATCACCCCAAAGGGAAACCCCATACCCATTAAGCAGTCACTCTCCATTTCTCCTTCCCTTTAGCCCCTGGCAACTACTAATCTGCTTTCTGTCTCTATGAATTTTACCAATTTTGGGTATTTCATATAAATGGAATTGTATAATAATGTGGACTGACTTCTTTCACTAGGCATAATGTTTTGGGAATTCTTCCATTGTGTAGCATGTATTAGTACTTCATTTCTTTTTCATGGCTGAATAATATTCCCTAGTGTGAATGTACCACATTTGTTTATCCTCAGTTGATGGACTTCTGTGTTGTTTTCCACGTTTTGGCCATTGTGAATAGTGCTGCTATGAACATTTGTGTGCTGCTGTGAAGTATTTGTTTGAATACCTGTTTTTAGCTCTTGTGTGTGTATACCCAGAAGTGGAATTTCTAGGTTATATGGTAATGCTATGTTTAACTTTTTGAGGAATTGCCAAACTTCCACAGTAGCTACACAGTTTACATTTCTGCAAGCAATGTGTGAGAGTGCCAATTTCTCTACATCCTTGCCAACACTTGTTATTTTCTGTTTTTGTTTTGTTTTTTATTATATCCATCTTCATGGGCTTGAAGTGGTATCTCATGGTTTTGATTTGCATTTCCTTAATGGCTAATGATGTTGAGAATCTTTTCATGTGCTTGTTGGCCATTTGTATGCCTTCTTTGGAGAAGTCTATTCAGATGCCTTTGCCATTTTTTAATTGGATTGTCTTTTTGTTGCTCAGTCATAAGAATTCTTTATGTAGTCTGGGTACTAGACCATTAATGAGATATATGATTTGCAAATGTTTTTCTCCCATTCTGTAGGTTGCCTTTTCACTTTCTTGATAGTGTTCCTTGATGCATGAAAGTTTGCACTTTTGATGAAGTCCAATGTTTTCTTTTGTTGCTTGTGCTTTTGGTGTCATATTTATTAAATAAGTTTTTGAAGAAAAATTTATGACTTACAAGTGATGAAAAAGGATTTTGAGCTGATTTTTTATAATTGGTTTTCCCTTCCTGAACTAATTCCATCGTTCCTTATAGGAGTCCAGGCATGATAAAGAAAAGATAGAAAAGAAAGAGAAACGGGACAGTTCAGGAGGAAAGGAAGAGAAGAAACAATATCCTTTTCATCTTATTGATGTTTTTAATTAGTATAATGGAAAGCTTTGATATTGGTCATGTTTAGAATTGTACCCTTATAGTATATGGCCTAAATGCTTAAAGGCTTATTAGCTTTTAAGTGGTCTCTCCAGTTAACCCTCTCAAATACATGAAATATGGAAGTGGGAGACTTGATTTTTTTTCTTAACTTCTATGGTGACTGAGGTTCTTTTATGCCACTAAGGGATTTAGATTCCCTCTGGCTGTATTAGCACTGAGAGGAAGAAAAGAAACAAAGTCCCTTGGGCTTAGGGCATGGGGAATAGAAGGGCAGGATGATGGGGCAGCTGAGCAGAGCTGATAGAGTTTGAGGCCACCAGGCTGGTCAGAGCCAATTAGGCCTGCGGGCTGAGGGATTGTGCTAAAAGATGAGACACTGTTCTCTTTTTTTCCTTTCCCAAAGTTGTTTTCTCTTAATTTGTCATCTACTCATAAGTCCTCGGACAAGCACAGATAATGAAGACTTTGAGTCAAGGTGAGTGTTCTCTCACCTTCTTTTCATTTAAAGATAGAAATATAAAATAAAGGTCTGATAATGCTGAAGAAACTAGATCCATTTTGCAAGATATAACTAGAATTTTTCATGTAAATATAATGACCAGGTCTTTCGGTATAGATGCAAAATAAGATTCACAGTTATTTTTAACCTGTTTTCATTTTAAGCTTGCAGATTAGCTACACTTTTTTTTTGCATCAAGATGTATTTAAGAACATCTGCTTTACTTCACCATTCATTTCCATCTTCTCTAGGTAATTTATTATCTTTTTAAAGTACCTATAGCCTTGTAGGAGGTGGTGGTATCTGCATTTAGAGGTGAAGAAACTGAGACAGAGACTAAGCTGAAGAGGGTTATAGAGATATTAGCTGACAGAGCCAAAACTCAAACAGAGGTCTTCTTGCCCGTTACATGTTCCCTGTTCTTCATTTTGCTTTTTCATAAAGATGTGTTATGCAGAGATTTTTAAGTTTTTGTGCCTCTTTTTCTATCACTGCCCATGTTTTTTGCTAAGCCTAAAAAATATGGTCCATGCTTTTCATTCTGGAATTTTGAATACGTGGCTTTGTTGTTGAGGTAGTTATGCCTTATGAAATTTAAAAAGCATTTTAACCATCTTAAGTAAATTGTATGTGAGCAATAGTCCACTCTGTCTTAGTGGACAGAGTGTTCAGAACCTTATTTAGTCTTTTTGAGCACTCAGATCATCATCTGAATATTTATTATTTGGTGATGCCTTAGGATTATGGATGTATGTAGGATGATTTGCCCTCTTCTTCTAATGGTTGGAGATGGCTGTATTTGAAGTTGTTGACTTTTTTTTTTGTAGCCCATTTTCTTGCTTCCATATTAGCTGTCACCACTTAATGACATCAAGTATATTTGCTGTCTGTACCCTCCCCCTAATATTATCTGCTGCTTCTAATCTTTTACAAAACTAGATAGATAACCAAGGCTGTTTGCAGTTGCTTAAATTAAGAGTGAGAAATGTCTGAGAGCCCATTCTGTGTAAGAGTATGTGAGCATTAGGGGTTGGTTGCATTTTATCGTATTTATTTTAGCTGCAAAGCAGGGTTTTGAATTTGCCAGATAGGAAACTTCCTGACAAGTGGTGTGCTTTTTCTGGTTTGTTTTCCTGTGTTTGTTAGCTGAATACTAGAGAAGGGTAAATGAGAGTTATGACCGAGCATTTTGACTTTAGTAGGTTCTTTTTTAAATTAGAGAGATTGAAAAAAATATATTAATTGCCCATTCTTCAATTCTAGCCATCCCCTGCCCCAACAACTTTGTTTTCTTCTCGTTAACTATAAACTCTCAATCTCTCTTCTTTTTTAATTTAAATTTTAGTTTTTTATTAATTTTGATCCAGTGCTTTAATTTTTTTTTCAGAGACTTCAATTATGTGTATTTGTTACCTTCTCTAATAAGATTATGTTGTAGTTGTCTATGTATGGGCTTCATATACCACAGTTACCATTCTGTGTTCCTGCCCAAATATCATTTAGAAAATGATTTTCTTATTTATTTCTTTTTCTCCTCTTGCTCCCGTGTTCCCCCTCCCTCATCTCCTCCTCTTCATCAGCTCCAAAGTTCTGTCCTGTTCTCCTAGTGTCATGCCAGAGCTGGTGCTTACAGAGTATACCATTTCACCAGCAAGGACAAAAGTGATTACTTGTGAAATGCAAATTGGTTTTATTGAGATGCTAATAAGTGATTCTCTCTCAGATTACAAAACGCTAGTAGTCTGATACCAAGTTAGACCATCCATTCTAAAATGTCTGCATACTTATTTCTGTCAAAATGGTGCCATTTGGTGGAGTGCTAAGTTCAGACAGATCTGAGTTTGAATTTGGTTTCCAACACTTACTACCTAAGGGGTCTTGCTCAACTGTTTCCACCTTCCTCTCTACCTGTTTTCTCATTTCCAAAATAAGGGGATAGTAGTTTCCATGAGGTTTTTGGAAGGATTCAGTGTGATAATGTTTATGAAGTACTTAGCTATGAAATGGCCAATCTTCTTTTTTTATTCCTTCCCTTAACCTTTCTTTTAGTTTGCCATTTTGCTTTTTACTTTCACATGGCTGCTTTATTAAAGAAACAAGAAAACCTCCCTCTTGAATCTTCATTAAGAATGGCCCAACCATTGTCACTGAGAACTTTCAGTGTGATTTTATCCATTGCTCTTCACTCACTACCTAATTGGTATGTGAAAGTTATGCTGTAGATTTCTTGGGAGTTCTTATTTGCATGGTCATTGGATTTGTGCTTTACTTGTCTATATAATCGCTCAGGACTAAAGCCATGAGAAGACTGGCCTGGGTGTTAGATATTAGGTTAGTGGTCTTGTAGTAAAGCTTCTCAGTTCAGATAACCTTTTAAGGTACATTGAGCTTGATGTTCATCCTGTTCAATTTCTTGTTGACAACTATGTCCTATACTTTCTTCTTGAATATACTTTGAATTTTGTGAGGTTCTGGGTGATTTTTTTCCTTTTTCTGGCTGTTCTGGTTGCCTCCTTCTATTGGATACATTCTAGGGTTGGTCAGTTCTTTCTGTTGTTCTTCCTTTTATTTTCTTAGAGTTCTCAGCATTTCTGATTGGCACCATTTACTTCAAATTAGGCTACTTCAAATAGCTGCTCTGTTTTTAATTTATGTTACATTATACAGGAAGGAGAGCTGCTGCATATGACACATTCTCATGATTCAAAGATATCATTAATTGTAAGATTCATTGTTGGTTTCTAGAACTGTTCTTTGGGAAGGGTGAGTAGGAAAATAACATTGATTTGCAAGTGTCACCCTGGTTTCAGAAACACTAATATTAGAAGTATGGAAATACACTGAGAGGAATCAGTGGCTCTTGACTCAGATTAATTCCTTCCAAAGTCTTCTATCTTCTTTTCGTATCTCATAATTTTTAGTTGCAAAATCCTTTATGCTTATTCTCTGTATCTTTACTATTACTTACTATTGCTAAAGTCCAAATTCATCTTACATTTCCTTGATTTAGTCTCTTGAACACTATTAGCTGCTTTGCCTTTAACCTTTTCTCATAGTTCATCTTCAAAAATTCTGCCTATTGAAATTTTCCTGGTAGAACCATCCCTTAGCTTCTCAATTTTACTTTGATGTGTGTGGTTCTCAATTCATGAATATTGAGTTCAGCTAACTTTTGAGAGTCCTTTTGTGAAGTAAGTGCTGTGCTGAACTGACACTTGCTCACAGACTTTGAGAAGCTCGGTCTTCTTGGACTTTGATTCTTAATTTCAAAGAACATTAGCAACTAGCTCTAACCTTTCCATCTGTGTTTATAATATACTACATTCCTATTCTAATCCTTCACTCCAGTGAGGCCTAATGCATTTTGCAGGTCCATCTTTCACCTCCTGTTTCATATGTGTCCTAATTCTCTTACCCTTTAAAACCAAGGTTGTAAATTCTCAGACCATGGGCAGAATGTGGCTTGTTAGGTGTACCTTTTTGGTATCACACAATAGTTACCATTTTGTAAATTGGTTGCCTTTAAAAATGAAGAGTTGACAAAATCCAAGTATCAGTTCCTCTTGAAGAACTGGAACATCTGGCAACATTGTATCCTGAATTCTTCATGGCAACAATCAGCTAGACCTGCCTAGGTACTTGCACCCCTCATATAGAATGGGTCTTTTTTTTTTATAGTTTACCTCAGCTGTCCCCATCCAGCTCACTTCATTTGTTTCCATTTTGTACTGGCTCCTGTAAACAATTGATTTGTAATTCCTGTTCTGAGACTTTTTTCTTCAGTCCATACTTGGAAACTGACCTATTAAGTGCTCAAAGATGGCTTATTTTAGGAATGTGTTGCCATTGCAAGGCATACCCCTAGATGCTGGTAATATGTATTGGAGTAGGGAGTGTTCAGTTAAGTTTCTTTCTCAGTAGTTCCCCATTGCTTACGTGTATGTGTGCGTGTCAGCTTGCCTACAGAGTCCTAGCCACTGATTCCTGTGTATATACAAGTGTGTTATATGACCCTTTCCTTAGATTGTGATCTTGTTGAAGGTGGTAACGTCATCACTTCCTTCCAATCAAACAGTCAAGTATTTTTCTTTATTACCTGCTGTGTTTCAGATACTTTGTTAAATTTAATAGAGACATGTACATCTCTTGGGGATTGATGAGAAATAGCACTGGCTTTTTTTGTTTTGTTTTTGCCCTCAAAAGAAGATTCTATTTATTTACAGCATTTGTTAGTATACTGTATAAGGATAAATTGCTTTGTGTGCTGCAACATATTTTTTGAGAGTAGGTTTATTATGCTTGTATTTGGGTCTGTGAGTAGTAATCATTAAATGTGTGTGAAAGTTTCATTAGGAGATTGAAATGATAGACACAAACTATTTTTCCCTTCGTTATCATCCTTTATACTCATTAAAGTACTGGGTGTGAGTTCTGTGCACTGGTATTCATGGACACCAAATAGTTGGAGAGAACAAGATGAATTTTCTGTTTCTGTTCTTCCACTTAAGGTAGACCAAATATTTACTACGGTGTGCTGTGCTGTTTTTATCTAGAGATGGGAATGAGCACTTAAAAGGCTCCCCTGCCATATTTACCTCTAAGTGGCACTATCCCTACACATGCATTTATCCTGACTATGCTAAGATTCAGTACGTTTTAACTGTGTTATATGTTATCTACATGGAACATCTCAGGGAGTGTGTTTGACATGATAAGAATTTCTAGATAGTAGTATAAGGGTAAATGAAGGAATAATGGAGAATAGGAGGGTTGTCCCTGTCTTTTTCCTTTAACTTCTTTCTTCATTTTTTTTTAACTGTCACCTTCATCCATATATGTCTTTCTACTTGGGGTGGTGTGTGTGTATGTGTGAGAAGTAGGATCATGAAATCCTGACAGCTTCAGACACTGGTGAAAATGAAGGGAACTAAATTTGGGGATAGCTCCTTTGAGGTGAAGACACTGAACCAAAAATAATGAATTTGGTGGGCTTGTAGTTTATGGCTTCTCTAAAAAAATTCTGTTCCCATCAAGAGGGCTCTTTTATGAGGAATCTGGGAACTATTGAAACATTTCTTAGGACCTTGTTGGTGAATTTGATCATAAAATTAGAAAGTATATGTGTGTGTTTATAAGGAATACCTCTGATAACAAGGCTGATTTTATATTTGCCTTTCTTCTCTATGTTGATCACCAGTCTAGCTGCTCTTTTCCCCAGACTACCCTAACTTTTCAAACTTGCTTCTTGATGTTACAACTCTCTATAATATAACATCATTTAAAATCAGCTATCTCAACTCTGAGAAGGTGCTCTCTGAGGGCATTTCATGCAATAGTTTCCTGATGCCCTAACAAAGGAGGAGGGTGTGGTGGAATATAGGGAAATGACTTTGCTGCTATAATAGGGCCTATGTCTGGCCAAAAAACAGGATGGGGTGGCAGGAGAAGCCCAAGGATGTCCAGAGAATTCCCAGTAGAAAGTGATGTTTACAGATGTAATCTTGTCTTAGCAGAGTGGAAGTCCTGCTTTTTTTGGAATGTGTCCTGCAAACATGGTATTTCCAAGGCAGTTTATAGCACTGGTAGAATAGAAGTGTCTAGGATGGAGGACACCCAACTCTGAACTGAAACCCTTTGAGAAACATCAACAGGCCTAGGTGTGAAAAAGAGACATCTCTGTGATTTCTTGCATTTAGAGCCTTTTTCTTATGTACAATGGTTAAAGTAGCATGTATTTAAAAAAATAGTTAATTAAAAAAATCCTTGAAAGAATGTTCCAGGTAATGTGGTATAAATTCATTGTTAATGAGAAGAAAATATTATTCTGCTGGAGGATAGAGTCCTGTAGGCTGAGTTTGGCACTATTTCATTACTGTGTGACTTTCTTCTCGATGGTAGTTCTTTCTGAAGTTCACTGATTTTGGGGGTAGTTTTCAAGTTTATAATTCCAGCACTTCAGCATTATTTTATAAATATGCGCTGAACACTGCTGAGAGACTGACCTCCCATATCTTCTTTCCACTTGCTCTTGTGCTGGCTGATTTGTCATTCCAAGGTATGGACAGACTCCTAAGCTGAAGATTTCCCAGAGGAGGATGCCAAAGCTCCAAGTGTCACTCTCAGAACGTTCTCTCCCATAACTAAGAGCTTCTGGTGCTGTCCATTTAATGAGAATCTGCTTTAAGTCAGAAGATGAATGCACACCACCATCCTCTTGACAAGAGACATTCCAAAGTCACTGATTTTCAGAATACTGTTTTCACCTCCAGGGAGTTTCTTGCAGCAAGGTCCCTGTGTATACAATTTTTACTCAAGATTCACCATCCAGAAGCAGCATCTAATGAAAATTTCACTGTTTTAGTTATCCTTTCTCAGAAAGAAGAGGAAATCACCTCCTGGAACCAATTCTTTAATGTTGTAGATAGGCGGTATTTGTGTGTGAACTCCTATAAGCTTGACAATACTGGGATGATTATATTGCTTGAGGATTTTGGCTTCTTGTTAAAATTTTAATTTCAGTTCCTGGGAAAAATCATCTTCATGTATTTTAACAGCAACAGCAGTT
The DNA here is from genome assembly GCA_029783875.1 of Phataginus tricuspis. Lineage (NCBI taxonomy): Eukaryota > Metazoa > Chordata > Mammalia > Pholidota > Manidae > Phataginus > Phataginus tricuspis. The sequence continues at coordinate 103,328,377 of JAQQAC010016209.1, read as the reverse complement.
TTATCCTTTGATACGCCCTTAAATATGTCATCAAAACTTCCCTTGGTGTAATTCTCCTATTGTGACATCTTGATGATTAAGAATCAATTTATTATTCTAGTTATGGCCCTAGATATCTACTTATATCATGATACTCTTCATTGGAACATTGACTTTTTGGGGGGTAATTAAAAAAAATTTAGATGAAATTTATATAACATAAAAATTGCCATTTAAAAGTGGTTTTTAGTATATTCACTATGTTGTAGCAATCACCAGTAATTCTAGAGCATTTCCATCACCCCAAAAAGTGACCCCAATTCTCTCCTTCCCCCAGCCCCTAGAACAAATAATGTATTTTCTGTCTTCATGAATTTGCCTGTTTTGGACATTTCATAAAAATGAAATCATGAAATATGTGGCCTTTTGTGTCTGGCTTCTGTAATTTAGCATCATGTTTTCAGGGTTCATCCATGTTGCAGCATGCATCAGAACCTCATTTCTTTTTATAACTGAATAATGCTCCACTGTATGAATGTGCACCACATTTTGTTTATCTGTCATAAATGATGGACATGAACAATGAATTTTAGGTATTAAAATTGTAAGTTCAACTTTAGTGTATCTACAATTACAATTGGTAATGTCAAGATTATACTTGGTGTAAACAGAATGCTGTATAGAAACAATATGTAAATGAATTGTCAGCATTTCATGCATATTATTACTTTCTAAGGCCCTTCTAGCTCTGGTTTTATGAAATATTTGAATGTAGTATTTTCGTCAATAAAGTTTAATGCATTAAGCATTAGTTTAAAATTTGAGAACAATGTTAGGCAGATATGAAGCTATTTGCCACATGTTGTAATGATCATGTTTTGAATTTATTTCAATATGCACTATTTGAAAAATGTCAATACATAAAATGAAATGAGTATAATTAAGTCAATATATTTTTAAAGCAATTTTTATAATTTAGCAAACATTGCATCTTAATATAAGTCACTATTAAAATTGTGTCCTTGTGAAAAATGAAATGTCATTTTTTTGTTGATCATGTAAAATTAATTCCTTTTCATTGCTGTGTGTTGTGTTTACTTTTGACAAGCTATTGCTTGCCCCTGTGGAATGATTTACTTCTATTTCATTTTTCCTTCCTTTTTCTCCTCTGATCCCTCCCTCTCTCATAGCCAAAATAGTCACTGTTTTTTTTTAAAGTCATCATAGTGTGCCTGTCTTTAATGGTTTCTAAGAGTGGATGATAAAAAATACACAGATATTTTTCATCCTCATTGAAAGACTTTATTCAAGCCTTTGTTACAGACAGAACTCTCTGATTTCTTTCTTAAATCAATCTTCTTTCCTTTCTTCCTCTCCTCCTCTCCTTCCCTCCTGCTCTCCCTCTTCCCTCTCCTCCCTCCCTTCTTCCTTGCCTTTCTCCTTCTTTCCTTTGTCAATTTAATCACTTTCTCTCTTTCAGGTGAGATTGGAATGAAATTGTTCAGCTGCAATGAGAAATTTGTTTTCCCGAGTAATATGCCAAGAATTATGAATGAAGAGGGCCCATTTGCATCTTCTTAAATTATTCAGTTATCTGCTTTATTGCTCCATGCTGAAACCTGAGAGGTTGAGTTGTGCATTAATGTTTTTAACTTTTTGCTTAGTTTCTACATGTTTATTTTCAGTAAATGGCTGAAAGTGTTAACTATTCCATATTTTTAGCACAATGTGCTGCATACAGTTCCCAAAAAGCAAATAAGGATACATGTGTACAGAATTTCATTTTAGGTTAACTAAATATTGCCTGGGTTTAGTTGGGGTTTTTTGTTTGTTTGTTTCAGTATGAAATGCTTCCTTTCCATTGTTTGAAACTGAAAATAAACAATTATTGAACCATTTTGAATTTACCTCCTTTTAAAACTCAGTTTAAATTTATTATTTGGCCTGTTGTTAATATTGGTCACTAAAAACAAAGTGAGAGCCGTGTCTTATGCAATGCTTAGGAATCATTTTATATAGTATGTGTACAACATTAAAACCTGTTGAAAAAAGAAGAATGAGGTACCAGCACTCACTTGTCCTTGGCCATTTTTTCTTGTAATTATGTTAGACAAATTGGTGGGAGGGGGGATCAAAAGTTAATTGTGTTTAATTCTACAGCTAGAGAAGCTTTGTATTGTTGAACTTTCATCTGGGAAAGTTTCACGGTGACATTTTTAAAAGAAAATTTTTTTACCGATTCTACCAGTGTAACCTTTTTCTAAATAAACAATAGTTTTCTGAAATGATTGTATATCAGTGTGTATATTGTTCCTTATTCACAATAACTTAGCAAAGATAATTCAGTAAGGTTCCTAGCCCTTTCTTCTCATTTCTTTCTTAGTCCATGGGCTACAGTGTTTTCAAATGACATATCTAATATGAAAAATTCCTATTTGTTCACCTCTGTACTCAGGCTGAAATCATGCCTAGAATTAACCACTTACTCTTCAGTTTCTTAAAACCAAGGATACCTATGTAAATTAAACTTTTTAAGACAATGACAATAAAGTTTATAATTTAAAGGATTGGGAAATGATGAGCATATATTAGAATTGGCAAAGGGATAAAAATCTTGATGCCCTTTTTCAGGTAATAGTAATTTGCAAAAATTGATGAGCACAATGCTTCTGGGAGAGTGATCCATCTGATATCTATTGTGTTAGAATTGGGTTAAATTGTAGAGCTCCTAGCTGGTGTCACAGAGAATTGTTACATGGTTGAGCACCCATAATGTGCCTGGCATAAAAAGAAATGATACATCATAAAAGTGATTTTGACATTGAGAAAATAACTGTGGTTCACCTCAAAATCATTTGCCCAAAACATAACAAGGAAGAGCTTTCCAGTTGTGTTGGATTCACATTATAAAGATAACATGATTGTGAGTTTGAACTAGAAAGCTCGCTACTACTTAGCATCAGTATCTCTTCTCTGTCCCCCAAATTATTGAACATAGGTAATCTTTGCTCGTGCCCATGCTAGAAATGCATTGAGGATGGAAAACACTAACTCTGTCTTTAACTGTGCAAGAATAATTTGTATTTTATGTCAGAAATCTGTATTTGTGTAGTGAGCTATTTTTAAGCATCTACTCTGTTCTAGGCACTAAGGAGTATTAGGACCTAACTTCTGTACCTGGGGTGCTTCAAAATCTAGCTTGAGAAATAAGGACCAAATGAATGCTATTGGGGGTCAATCATCTTTTTCTGTAAAGGGCCAGATACAGTAAATATTTGAGGCTTTGCAGGCTACGTGGACCCTGTGCAAGTCTTCAGCTCTGCCATTATAGTGTGAAAGCTGTCATAAGTGATATGTAAGTGAATGAGCATGACTGAGTTCAGTAAAACTATTTAAAAAAAACCTGCTATAGAGAATCCTGTAGATTTATTCAAAAAACACTTGAGTGCCTCTTAAACATTCCAGAGGTACATCCTTGAGCAAAACAAAGTTCTGCCCTCATGGAACTTATGTTCTAGTCACTGGAGGCAAACACCAACTATTTAATGTTAGGTGGGGGGAGGTCTTGTGAGGAGTAATAGGCCTGGGTAAGGAAGTTGCGTGAGGCAGGGCTTACTACTTTACAGTACAGAGTGATCATGTGGAGTGACGGTGTGCAAAAGCAGGGTGTTTTGAGGCAGTTTGTCACAGTATGAGAATTTTATTACTAAGTAATATGAGTAGGAGCTCTCCTTAATCCCTTACCCATCTTTGAACCTTTTACTTGAAAATCATGTAATACGCAAGATTTTTCTCTCAGGACTTAGGCTCTGAGCTCTAGTGGCTTGTGTCTGAGATTGCCATTTTCTAGAAAGGAGTTCTTCAAGTTCATAAGTGGATGTGGAGGATATCTATGGACCCCCAGAAACTAAATGCAAGTTTGTAGTGTGTGCAGTTTCCTGGGTCTATAACTTGCACCCAATTCTTAAGAAGATCTAATGTGTCAAGTTTTTCTGGATCTTGTTCCAAACAACTCTCAAATCTTTATATAACTAAGCTTGAACCTGTCTTGGAGGCTCGTGAGAAGTGGGAAGACAGTCGTCCATCTATCTACCTTGTCTTATATGGTAAGGGCAAATATTATAACATCTTGCCTTGTTAAATGATCTGCAAGTGATTTGCAATTTATTGTTGGAAAGTCACTGGTCCATGGTGTAGGGCCATTTTGTATTTCAAGGAAGCACCTTAGCCAAGTATGGGTAGAAATTGTAGTAGCCTTATTTTTTTCCAATAATTGTGTAATTGTTTTATTTCTACCCTGCCATGTTCCAAAAATGATTTATGAAAAAACATAAGCTATGGTATTTAAGAAGTAAATGAGAAAATTTCATTTCTGAGTAGAATTAATACCCCAGAGAGTTTAATACCCCCAAAATGTCACATACATGTTGGCCGTGAATCAGCTCTGAGAAATGTGGCAGGCCACACAGAGAAGGTAATGTAGTTACAGGAATTAGAGTGTCAAATAAAAAGCCAGTCATGGTGAACATTTTCTGGAAGTGAGGCCTGAAACAACTTAAGATTCTTGTAAAGAAGCAGCCCTGTCTTTTTTTAAATGTATGTCTGTATATATTTATTTGTATTTTTTTATTGAAGTCTAGTTAATAGGCAATATTATATTGGTCCCAAGTATACAACATAGTGATTTGACAGTTATATACATTATTAAATCCTCATCCCAACTAGTGTAATTGCTGTCTGCCCTGTCTATTCGGTAAATGATAAACGGATGTAATGGTCCTGAATGTCAGCCGATGGCCAGCACCTCAACTCCTAGTAAGGAATAATGACACCAAAATAAAGTGGTCCAGGCACCTAGGTCTCTGATAATTTGGTTCAGTTCAGGAAAAATTTTTGCGTATTTGGGACAAAGTTCCTAATCTGGGGTTTATGATAACCTTACTTATATTTTAAGGTATCATTGATATACACTCTTATGAAGGTTTCACATGAAAAACAATGTGGTTACTACATTTACCCATATTATCAAGTCCCCACCCATTCCCCAGTGCACTCACTGTCCAACAGTGTAGTAAGATGCCACAGATTCACTATTTGCCTTCTCTGTGCTACACTGTTTTCCCCTTGACCCCCCTCACACCATGTGCACTAAACATAATACCCCTGAATCCCCTTCTCCCTCCCACACCCCTCCCCACCTGCCCTCCCACACCCCTCCCCTTTGGTAACCACTAGTCCCTTCTTGGAGTTTGTGAGTCTGCTGCTGTTTTGTTCCCTCAGTTTTGCTTCATCATTTTACTTCACAAATGAGTGAAATCATTTGGTACTTGTCTTTCTCCACCTGCCTTATTTCACTGACCATAATACCCTCTAGCTCCATCCATGTTGTTGCAAATGGTAGGATTTGTTTTCTTCTTATGGCTGAATAATATTCCATTGTGTATATGTGCCACCTCTTCTTTATCTGTTCATCTACAGATGGACACTTAGGTTGCTTCCATTTCTTGGCTATTGCAAATAGTGCTGCCATAAACATAGGGGTGCATATGTGTTTTTCAAACTGGGCTGCTGAATTCTTAGGGTAAATTCCTAAAAGTGGAATTCCTGGGTCAAATGGTATATCTATTTTGAGTTTTTTGAGGAACCTCCATACTGCTTTCCACAATGGTTGAACTTATTTACATTCCCTCCAGCAGCGTAGGAGGATTCCCCTTTCCCCATATCCTTGCCAACATTTGTTGTTGTTTGTCTTTTGGATGGTGGCCATCCTAACTGGTATGAGGTGATACCTAATTGTGGTTTTAATTTGTATTTCCCTGATAATTAGCGATGTGGAGCATCTTTTCATGTGCCTGTTGGCCATCTGAATTTCTTCTTTGTAGAAGTTCGTTTGCTCATTTTTTATTTTGTTTTCCTTGCCCAAGGAGATGCATTCAGATAAAAGTTGCTCATGTTTATATTCAAGAGATTTTGGCCTCTGTTTTCTTCTAAGAGTTTTATGGTTTCATGACTTACATTCAAGTCTTTGATCCATTTTGAGTTTACTTTTGTAAATGGGGTTAGACAATAATCCAGTTTCATTCTGTTACAGATAGCCTTACTTTTTATAAGTGTATTTGTAAAGATCATAAAACTCATGTGACCATTGTTTGGTTTTCATGATACAAGTAACATAAGATGTCATTAGTTTAAAGACTTTTTCACTTTTACAGATACTGATCTCTAAGCCTGCCTCTTAATAGCATGAAGCTTATAATATTATAGCTGCTTAATTTTTTATCTTACTGCTTATCAGAAGCATGGTTTAAATGTTTAATTTTTTAAATTTAAATAACATTTCTAGAGATACTGTCAGGGCCAAAGAGATTTTATTGGGTCTAGAGAAAAAATAGAAACTGCTTAAACTATGCTGATTTATGCTAATTTATACAGATTTTGTTGTATTTATAGACAAATTACATGATAATTAAGAATGACAATAGACGGGATGTTGGAAGTAGTAGCTAAAGGAAGTGTGACAACTTGAGAAGATAAATGTTAATGTTACAGTAATTGCTTTTGGTTTCTGATTCTGAAGTACTGTGTTAAGCTCTAATGACTATTTGTAGAAAGGTCAGGTTAACAAAGCTTAATTTCTTTGATGTGTTATTAAATGGAGGTGTTTAATGGAGGAAGAAGGAAAGGAGGAAATTTTGAGCACAGGGCACATAAACTTGAGAAACGCATCATTGCAAGTCAGAAGTAGCCTTCATTTCAGGAATAGGAGTTAGGAAATGATTTGGTAGTTAACTTCTAGCTTAGTCTGACCTCTAATTTTTTTCATATTGCAGCTAAGTGTCCTTGGACTTGAGTGTCAGACTGGTAAACAGATACTATACCCCTATACCCACAAAATATTAACCAGAATATTATTGTATTATATTCAAGGCTTTCATGATCCTAATGTCATGTAGTATGTAGTGGTACTTATCTCCTAGGGTTACATATACCATCATTATCAAAGAACATTTATCAGTTGTAATTAGGTATGCCACTGCTAAGTACTATTATGCAGACATCTTTTGTGAATTGATCCAAGATGTCAGTGATACAAAAAGATCATACAAGATACAGGCAGGAAATGAAATATAAAATGAATAAGGTGTTCATAGCACATCTGCAGTCCAGTTACATTTTAAGATGATGGTGAGTACTCAAGGTCAGAATGACCTCAAACTAGGTATGATTTGGGAAGACTTAAGGGTTTGGATAATCAGGAAGCCAATCTATTTCTACTCAGACCTAGAGGGTGTAGGTCTTTTGGGTCTGGTATTGTTAAGGGTGTTAAGTTTATTTTCCTTGGTTCTTGTCCCCGCCGCAACAAAGGACTGAAGGGCAGAGAAACAGTAGTGAAGTGCACTAATAGTTTTATTTGAATATACTCCAAGGGAGAAGTGGGCCAGAGTTAAGATAGACAAGTACAGGTTTACTTGAATAAAGCAAGAGAGGAAGGAATAACAGGGAGGAAATGGAAGCTCATTGAACTGCTGCTCAGCATAGAGCATAATCCCTTACCAACTCCTAAAGATAGGTCACTTGGTGTCCAGTGTCTGCTTGAGTCTGCACAGCATCAGAACTAAGTCCCTACCATCCCAGGATTAGGGTAGCATCAGAGTGGATGGAATAAGATTATGTTCTGAGAACTTCCCAAAGGCAAGGAAAGGTTTTCAGGCAGGTTACTAAGGCATGATTGTATAGCTGCAGCTCTCTCTGGGTCACCCAGGGGATGGGAACTTACAAGTCCAAATCAGAGCTCTCAGTAGCCCCTCTCTACTTATCTTAAGTAGGACAGAGAGAGTGACATGCCCGAAGAGAGGCGAGTGTCTGCAACCTCAGAGAGGAGGCGTGCTTAAGAGTATAGAGTTTGGGGTTTTATAGGGCTTTTTTGGGTAAGGGTCAGCATAAGGCATGGTGTGTGCAGGTGATCTATAATTCCTTTGAAGTTTTGTCTTAAGAATAGGATTATGTAGGTGACTGCTTGTTTGGGACTTCAGCATTCTTTGTCCACATAGGTGTGTTTACACTTTGGAGGTCTGTCTCCTGCCCTGGTTACAAAGTTACTTGATTAGGGGCTGGAGGAAGAGGAAAAAACAGCATATAGGTTAAGTTAAAGAATCAGCTGGGCCATTTTTGCAGACTAAGTAGATTTTACAATGCATGATCTAATTGATAACAATGAAAACACAGGCTCTGTTTGGATACTTTATCTGGAATATCTGGACATTCTAAGTTACTCCTGGCCTTTGGAACTTCAACTAATTAACTCGTTAACTCTGTGAGTCGTTTGTGGCTCTCTAGTTTTATCTGGTTAAGTCTTTGAGTCCCTTTTAGTGAGCTTTAATGGCATATTCTCCCTCAACCCGCCCATATCTATTTTTCTCCCTAACAGTAACCCTTAGTTGGCACTGAAGGAGTGAGAATGTTGAACTTGGAATTTAGACCCATTTTGGTATAGTGCAGAATCCTTGAAGCCAACTTGTTATACTAGCCCAGGACTGGGTCATATTTGAGAGGCAAATGCTCTTTTTCGCAGTTCAGATACTGTTCCCTGCTGCCTCAAGATGTTTTCCTTTTTCAGTCTTTTTTTCATGACTAGGCCTGACATCACCAATCTTTTTATTGCCTTAATCAGTGCTAATCACATTTTTCATGTCTTTATAGTTAAGTGACAAGTTATGGCCTCTATGTCAAGATGCCTTTCCTTGTCTGTTTCCTCTGAGTGAGAATGAGCACTTGTATTTCCTCATCTGGTCTTCACAGTGCCGTTCTGTTGATGAATTAAATCTAACAATACATGCAAAGTACATAAAGAGGACCTAATTCATGAAATGTACTCAGTAACAGTCAGCAATTGTTATTAGTGGTAATGTTTATACCAGTACTTTGTACACTGGGAATCATCAGAATCAGAATTACTTGTGAAACTTTAGCTGACCTCCACCTCCAAATATACTGAATCAGATTCATTTAGCGTGGAATAGTTTTAAAAGTAGCCCCTCAGGTGATTCTAATGTACAGGCAATATTTTGGAATTACAGAGTTAACAAGCCTGCAGTTCTGGTATCTCTGGTCTTACCTCAATTAAGGACAGAACCCTTTCAGAGGCTGCTTATTTCTGTGGGTAGTAAGTATATTAGACCCCAGGGACAACTCAGTCTTTAGCAGGAAATATTTTAAAAGCAAGAGCAACAGCTGTTGTGGGATCAGAGTTCATCAACTCCACTAGCCCATGCTGCTCTTGTTCACTCTGACCCCTTGCCTTCTCCAGCCTACCTTCACTGACCTTCCTGGATATAACCTCTTGTTAGCCTGGATATGTACTGTTAGCAAGCACTTATAAGCAGTTTGGAGTTCAGAGGTACTTTTGATACTATTTGTAACTTCTCCTTTGTTTTATATGCAGTGGTTCACTTTTGTGATCAGAATTGCATTCAGGGTTGAGTTTTGTTCTCTATTCCTTATTTTTCCTTGCATAATATCCTGATGTTGGTGAGTGTGAGTGTTGCATAAATGTTTAATAATTCAGTGCTACAAATCTCTCTAACCACTAACTCTAGCTGCATCCCACAAATTTGATGTGTGGTATTTTTATTTTCATTTGACTCAAAATACCTTCCAACTTCCTTTGTGATTTATTCTTTGACCCATGTGTTTAGAAGTGTGTTGCTGTTGCTTAATTTCCAAGTATTTGCAGGTTTTCCAGCTATCTTTCTGTTACTGATATCTAATTCTGTTGTGGTCAGAGAACATACTTTGAATTATTTAAATCTTCTTAAATTTACTGAAACTTGTTTTATGCCGCAGCAGCTGGTCTACCATGTGTATTCTGTTCTTGTTGAATGTAATGTTCTGTAAATGCCAATTAGGTCAAGTTGGTTGGTGTTCTAAATCTTATGTATCCTTGCTGACTTTCTGTCTGCACAGTCTGTCAGTTCCTGAGAGAACTGTATTGAAATTTACAAGTATAATTGTGATTTTGTCTTACTCTTTTAGTTTCATCAGTTTTTGCTTCATGTATTTTGAAACTTTGTGATTAGGTGCATGCACATTTAGGATTATATATTTTTGGTGAATTGACCCTTTTATCAAATTGAAATATTATTCTTTATCCCTGGTAATATTCCTCATTCTAAAATCTACTTTAATATTAATGTAACGTCTCCAGCTTTCTTTGGTTGTATTTGCATGGTATGTTTTTTCCATCCTTTTCCTTATATTGAATGGGTTTCTTGCTTTTTAGTCCAATTTGACAGTCTCTGCCTTTTAATTGGAGTGTTTAAACAATAATACCTTTAATGTCATTATTGATATGGCTGGGTTTAAATCTGACAACTTGCTATTTGTTTTTTATTAGTCCCATCATCTCATCCTTCTTTCAACTTTTCCTGCCTTCTTTTAGATGGATTGTGCCTCAGTTTCCTCATTAGTAAAATGAGGCTAATAAGAATAACCATTTCTTAAGGTGATCCTAAGGATTAAATGAGATAATTTATGCAATACTGCATGGTACATATTTATATAGAGCTCAGTAAAAATTTTGTTTTGTTTTGTTTTTTCACTGGAAGATGGAGAACTCCTTGGGATATCAACTCTCCAAAGGTTTTGTTTCTAGACCTGTTATGTACATACATAGGTGAAGTAGGTATAGTTGTCTACAGTTATAGTTTGGCCACTGAAAAGCCTTGGTTCTAAAATATCTCCCCTACTGGCTAGCTCTGGTGGGTGCAGTTCTCAACATTAAGCACTTACAGACTTCTGGAGATGTGCTTATCTATTAAGTAAGACATTATGGGTAGAGGCAATCAATTTTCTCTCTAGCACCAAAGCACAAATGATTTCTGATGATACCCCATCAGGCAACTATGTTCCCTAGGAAAGCACTGAGGCTTGCCTAGGCAAAAACCAGAGAAGGGATTCTGGGAGAGTGCTGCAGTGGGCAGCTCAGATGGCTATGTGAGGGTGAGAGGAGAGGTGAGAAAGTTGCCAAAAAGGACCTGGCTCACTTGGTGGTTTTCCCTTGGGCTGACTTGTGAAGTTACGCTTCTGGGTTTTGTTTTTGCTGGTTTCCTCCAGTTTCATTGTAGGAGGAATATGTCACAATTGGTATTTCACTGTTTGTAGTAGTCGACATGGTCATACTTTACATTTTTCTAGCCTCTAAAACCTGAAGTGGTTGGTTTGGAAGGCTAAGTGGTAGTGGGTTGGGAGCACGTGTGCTTTTCCCTCTTTTGCCTCTTCACTGAGGATTTGTTTGGTCCCTGTAAACTCTTCCACACCAATCTAGAATGTAAGCTCCACAAGTGCAGGGACTGTTTAATGCCAGCCCCTAACACAGTGCCTGGCATAAGGTAGGTATTCAATAAATATGTGACCTATTTGTCATTTCCTCCAAATGAATAGAAACTTTTAAACCACATCAACAGATCATTATAACCTGCTTGACTCGCTGTCCTCACTGTTCTTCAGTTTGTCTCACTTGGACCATTAACCTCCTCTATACTCAGTCACAGTCTTGGGCTCTGGGCCCAATCCCATTCCTGGCTAGAAGAGGATTAAAAGTGCTAGGCAAGTGTTTCAGCAGCTCAGGCATTAGCTTTACCTCTGTCCTGCTCCAACCTTGGATGTAGGTTTTGTAACAGCATTTTTCTCTTGGTCAGCCCCTTACGGCTAACACCACCTGTGCACCTAAGTTACGTAAACAGAATCCTTTCTCTGTATCCCAGTTTGGCTAGAGTTGGTGTCCGTATCTCACACACAAGACATCATAGCTGAGTCCCTAATATCTTCTGCTCAGCTGGCTGTCCTCTCCCTCAACACATATGAAACTAGGGGTTGTGGTAGCATTGAGGGGTTTGAGAGGTTAAAGACATTGGGAGACGATTTTTAGGAGAACAGAGGGTACTATAGTTAAGTTTGGCCTTTTGGGAAAGCTGGTCTGAAACTAAGCACCCTTTATTCTTGGAAATATGTTCCGAGTTTCAAACAGTTGACTTACAAATATGTTTTGGAATACAACCCATTGATAAATTGGAAATGACCAGTAGGCTAATCCATCCATGTTTTTTTTCACCTGGGAGCATGAGTAAATGGATTTGCAGATTGGTCTCTATATATAAACAATGGGTACCAGTCCTTTTCTGTAACTCTGGACAAATAGCAGAGAAGGTTTTTCTTTTCAAGGTTGACATAATTATTTTTGACAGAAGAGTTGGCTAAAGAAAATTCTCTTTCTGGTTACTTTTATTTTGATGGTAGTTAAGATATAAGTTTAGAGCAACTTTAAAAAAATATTGGCATTCAAATTTTTTCAAATGGCAAACTTTCTTAGGGTCTCTTTCATTGTTCAGTTTCGTTGGCAGACATAAAATGTAGATGTCTAATGTCCTAACAACAGGAATAGGCTAACCTTTGAAGAAAGAACATTATGGGTAAAAGAAAATAAGCTGCCAGAGGCACCTTTCAGGCAGTCATGCTCCTAGTCATTTTAGAGCTAGTGTATTCAAAGGTGAAGTCATTGGGAATATTTCAGGGGCCACATCTCACTATTCCCTGTGTGAAATGCCCAGGGAAATTCTGACTCTGTCTGTTTGCCCAAGTGGAGTTTAAACTCTTTCTCAGAGTAAAAAACACATATGTCCAACATGAATTCTCTGTCTCAGTAAAGCATTAAAGTTGCACATGAAATAAGTGATTTTCTTTTATATTTAGAAGGCTTCCTTAGAATGTTTGAAACCCATACTTCAGTTAACAAAATTTCTGCTTACCCACCGCATTTGGAGAAAACACTTGATGGCTTAACTAAAACACATGATAAAATTAGTGGCAAACTAATTTCCATTAAAATTGATTCATGCAGCTTAGTTAAATGTTAGCATTATTAACAACATGTCCTCTTTTGAGGAAGAATGCAAGGAAGCTTTCTTTCTTTTTTTTTTCTAAGTTAAGTAGGCATGTTTTAATATCCATTGTATCCACTGAAGGAGTCTTTATTTATTTATTTATTTATTTATTATTTTTTTTTTACAATTTATTTTATTTTAGTATCATTAACCTACAATTACATAAGCAGTATTGTGATGATTAAACTACCCCCTTCATCAGGTCCCCCCCACCAACCCTATTACAGTCACTGTCCATCAGCATAGTGAGATGAGAATCACTACTTGTCTTCTCTGAGCTGTACAGTCCCCCCCGTGCCCCCCCACCCTATGTCTGCCAATCATAATGCCCCATTTACCCTCTTATCCCTCCCTTCCCGCCCTTCTTCCCCAGTCCCTTTCCCTTTGGTAACTATTAGTCCGTTCTTCGGTTCTGTGAGATGTGGAGAAAGGGAACCCTCCTACATTGCTGGTGGGAATGCAAATTAGTCTTTATTTATTTTTATTTTAATTTTTTTATTTAGGCATCTTTGATATATAATCTTATGCTCAGATTTCACATGAGCAACACTGTGGTTACTACATTCCCCCTATTACCAAGTCCCCACCATATACCCCATTACAGTCACTGTCCATCAGCATAGTAAGCTTCTCTGTGCAATACTAAGGAAGCTTTATTTCTGAAGACTTGGCTAGGGAGAAAGAGAAGCTGTCAAGCATTCTTAGAGGTACTAATAAGCATAGTAATACCATTAATTTTGTCCTCCCCCTCTTTTTTTTATCCAAAGACCATTAGAGGTCAGAGACCTAGTAGCCTGTAAGGTAAACTTCCTTACTATCCTGGGTACTCCTGGTTCACTTTACCCCATAAATATGTCCCTGGAAAGTGTCTAGAGCGCACACATGCCAAAATCAAGCAATTTTCTCATTGACTCATATTTTCACTTCTGATCTTCATTAATCAACAGATTTGAAAACTAACCCAGGCAGAGAGTTTATAAAAGGTACTTAAACACAGGAGGAGATCTTACTGTTTCAAGGAACTCCAGTGAATTATTTCATGAAACAAAAAGGCTTTAGGAAAATGTGTACTCTTGTGTTCTAAATTTGAATTTCATTTATTGGGCTTCCTGAAAATGAGGACCCCCTATATTTTCTCACTGTATTTTTTTTCTGGGGCTACTATGTCTATTGTGAATTATAGTTCCCCCTGAATTCTAGAGACCAAGTTTTCTTGCTTCATTTATTCATTTTAATTATTTGTTGTTAACTTGTAAAAATTACAGAGCAGTAATTCATTCTGCAAACATTGATTGATCATGTAGGACATGGGAGATACTGTACCTGGCCCTGGGGACTCACAATCAAGTAAGGTAAGATCTCTGCCAAGGTGCTCATAAGTAAGAGAGGGAGATAAATCAATAGGCAGTTCTTATGCAGCGTGAATAGTGCTTTGACAGGAAAAGTACATGGTGCTGTGGGAGCGCACATGTTGGAAGGAAAAGGCTTCAGGGAAAACTGCTTGCACTAGGTGGTGTCCATAAAAGCACAAGTTTCAGACAAAATAATTTGTTAGCACATGTCAAAGTTTTATTCAACCAAGTAATGAAAGAATCAGCAGATTCACAAGAATGCTGTTCAAAGAACATTTAAAAACAGGGATTCATCTAGTCAGTAGGGAAAAGAATGCCAAAATAAGATGACTAAGTTAGATTCAAAACTGGCTAACATTTTACAGTACAATAAATTGAAACTTTTGGAGTTACTGAGCCGACCACCTTCCAAAAAGTAAATCACATCTTAGTCGTTTTACGTGAGTTAACCTCTAACTTTATAAAATTAAAATTCTCTGGAAACCATAATCAGTTGTGGATAGTTAGTCAAAGTTGCAAACCTTGAGATAATCAGGTGACCTGACAGCTTATTTAACAGGTCATGCTGTCATCATTTTTCCTTACTTTCAAGTTTTAGATAAGTCTTCCTTGGTAGTCCTTCCTGTGACCTTAATTTCCAAAGAGAGGTTTTGGTCAAAAACAACTGGTCCAATTGTGTTTTTGAGTCAAAATTAATGGAACTTATTGCTTAGTTAATCATTTTCTATAATTCCTAAAGGTAATGGAAGTTAGATATAGAGTCAATAAGGTAGCTATTATTGTTTGCAGTTATTTACTCCCCATCTTTCCTGTAAGGATCATGTACCCCTGCTCACTGCCAGGTGACTTGCCAGGCTTCTTGGAGGAGGACTTTGGACCTGACATGCTTTGACAGTAGAGCTGTGAGCAGGCAGTAGCTGAGGTTTAAGGTATGTGGTTTGGTGGGGCCTCTTGTTATTGCCTTCAGCCCAAAGAGTAGGATAGCCCAGGTCAGGCCTCAGGCTGGGTCCTAGAATGAGAAGACATCTATATGTATGGAGTAAAGCTAAAAAGAACAGAGCACAGTTGCAACTGACCTACCATCAGCCATGGCTCACACATAATATGAGCAAAAATAAAGGTGGTGAACCACAGCAATGCCCCCTAAGGTCACGAACAAGACAAGAATATCCACTCTCACTACTTCTATTCAACATTGTACTGGAGTTCTAGCCAGGGCAAGTAGACAAGGCAATGCAATTAAAGACATCTGAATTGTAAAGATAGAAGTAAAGCTACATCTATTTGTAGATGATATGATTTAGTAGACAGTGAGTCCTAAGGAACCCACTAAAAACTAGCAGAACTAATAAACAGGCTCAGCAAAGTTGGAAGATAACTGAATTATATACAAAAATCAATTGTATTTCTATATAATAGCAATGAGCAAACAAAATGAAATTAAGAAAACAATTCCATTTATAATAGCATTGAAAAGATTTAAATATGTAGGAGTAAATGTTTTTAAAAGTGCAAACCTTATTTTCTTAAGACTACAAAACATTATTGAAAGAAATTAAAGAAGATGTAAATAAATAAAGATATCCTGTATTCATGGATCAGAAGACTTAATGTCATGAAGATGGCAATACTTCCCCAACTGATCTATAGACTCAACCCAATCCTTATCAGAATTCCAGCTGACTTCTTTGTAGAAATTGACATGCTGATCCTAAAATTCACATGGAAATTCAAGGGACCCATAATAGCTAAAATAATGTAGAAAAAGAACAAAGATCATGGCTTCACATTTTGATCTTAAGACTGTCTATAAATAAAAAATTAAGACAGTGTGGCACTGACATAAGGATAGACATATAGATAAGTGGAATAGAGTTGAGAACCCAGAAATAAATCATCATATTTATGGTCAGTTGATTTTCAACAAGAGTTCCAAAACAATTCAATGAGGAAAAAATAGTCCCTTTTGCAAATGGTGCTGGGACAACTGAATATCCATGTGGAAAAGAATGAAGTGGGTCCCCTATCTTGCATGATATACAAAAATCAACTTGAAATGGATCAAAGACCTAAATGCAACAGCTAAAACTATTTTTAGTTTTTCTAAAACTCTTAGAAAAAACAGAAGTAAATCTTCATGTTGGATTTGTCAGTGGTTTCTTAGATATGACACCACAGGCATTAGGAAAGCAGAAAAACATAGTTAAGTTGGACTTGATCAAAAGTTAAAACTTTTGTGCTTCAAAGGACACTATGAAACAAGTGAAAAGACAACCCACAGAATGGAAGAAAATATTTGTGAATAATATATCTGGTAAGGGACTTGTATCTGGATTATACAAAGAATGCAATTAAAAAATGGGTGAACAACCTATAAGGATTTCTCCAAAGAAGGCATAGAAAATCAGGGAAATACCAATCAAAACCATAGTGAGATGCCACTTTACACCCAAGTAGGATGACTGTAGTAAAAAAGACTAATAAATGTTGACCAGGAGTTTGACAAACCATATGAATGAGAACCTTCGTATACCCCTGGTGGGCATGTAAAATGGTACAGCCAATTTGGAAAAGTCTGGGTGTTCCTCAATCAGTTAAACATTTGTCCCACCTATTCCATTCCTAGACATATACCCAAGAGAAGTGAAAATATTCTTCCACACAAAAAAACCTGGACACAAATGTTCATATCAGCGTTGTTTGTAATATTCAGAAGGTGGATTTATCATCATCAGTTGGTGAATGAATAAACAAAATGTAGCATATCCATATTATGTGATTTTATTTGTCCATAAAAATGAATGAAGCTGCAACATGGACGAACCTTGAAAACATTATACTAAGTGAAAGAATTTAGTTTCAGAAGACCAGGTATTATATGATTCAGTTGATATGAAATATTCAGAATAAGCAAATCTATAGATACTGAAAGTAGATTAGTGGTTGCCTAGATTTGGTTGGGGGGGGGTTATGGGATAATGGGGCCATAGCTAATAGGGTTTCCCTTTAGCATGATGAAAATATTCTAAAATTGAGTATAATAATGATCACAGAACTCCATGTTCTAAAAATCATTGAACTGTGCAATTTAAATGTGTGAATTATGTGGTATGTGAATTAGATTTAAAATAAAGCGGTTACCCAAAGACAGGTCAGTTTTTTTACACTACATATGAGCTTGATTATTATTCCATCTATCCAGAGGAATATAGTAGCTGAGATATTCATATTAAGAACATTTGACCTATAAAAAATACTGTTAAAATTGGAGCTTCTCTTTTTTATTTGGAAACTTTTTTCATGTTGGGCGTTTGATGACAAGGAAGCTCTTATAATAATGTTGATATAATTTAAAAATATAAAACAGCAGCTTCCAGTAATTGCGGGGGAATGAAGTGGTCACGTGAAGCTTTTTGCAGGTAACAATTATAAAAATTGATTAAAAAAACTTCTTAAAGACACTGGAAAGTGCACAAAATCAGACAGAAGAGAAAACACTGCAACTTCAAGGAGTGAGAGTTCTATTTGTGGATTTCTGGTCTGAAGACATTTCCTGACCCCCAGTGGCTATGGGTGAAAGAGACAGCGTGGAAAAACAGCCTTATGGGCTTATGGTACCCTTCAAGACTGGAAAATCAGCTGGAAATTTAATGGGGGAAGTTCTAACCACAGGAGAATTATAAGAGGCATGAGGCTCAAATTCTGAATATAAATTTTACCCAAATCCTTTTAACAGCTAGACTACATATGTACAGGAGAGGATTCATGAGACCCAACACAAAACGGGTAAAAACTAGACAGAACTCTACACTTGAAATGTGGTGCTACATAAAACAATACCTGGGCATTGTTTGTTTGTTTTTGTTTTTTTGGTAAGTTGGTGTAATTAAATATATAATTTTTATTCTTATTTTATTGATTGATTGATTGATTGATATCATTAATATACACTTACATGAACAGCATTGTGGTTACTAGATTCCCCCCATTATCAAGTCCCCACCACATACCTCATTACAGTCACTGTCCATCAGTGTAGTGAGATGCTATAGAATCACTACCTGTCGTCTTTGTGCTATACGGCCATCCCCGTGCCCCCCCCAATTTATGTGTGCTAATCATAATACCCTATTCCCCCTTATCCCTCCCTTCCCACCTGTCCTCCCCAGTCCCTTTCCCTTTGGTAACTGTTAGCCCATTCTTGGGTTCTGTGAGTCTGTGGTTGTTTTGTTCTTACAATTTTTTCTTTGTTCTTATACTCCACAGTTGAGTGAAATCATTTGATACTTGTCTTTTTCAGCTTGGCTTATTTCACTGAGCATAATACCCTCTAGCTCCATCCATGTTGTTGCAAATGGTAGGATTTGTTTTCTTCTTATGGCTGAATAATATTCCATTGTGTATATGTACCACATCTTCTTTATCCATTCATCTACTGATGGACACGTAGGTTGCTTCCATTTCTTGGCTATTGTAAATAGTGCTGCGATAAACATAGGGGTGCATATGTCTTTTTCAAACTGGGCTCCTACATTCTTAGGGTAGATTCCTAGGAGTGAAATTCCTGGGTCAAATGGTATTTCTATTTTGAGTTTTTTGAGTAACCTCCATACTACTTTCCACAAAGGTTGAACTAATTTACCTTCCCACCACCAGTGTAGGAGCGTTCCCATTTCTCCACATCCTTGCCAACATTCGTTGTTTGTCTTTTGGATGGTGGCCATCCTAACTGGTGTGAGGTGATATCTCATTGTTGTTTTTTTTTTAATAATTTTTTATTAACGTATTATTTATATACACTCTTATGAAGGTTTCACATGAAAAAACAGTGTGGTTACTACATTTACCCATATTATCAAGTCCCAACCCATACCCCAATGCAGTCACTGTCCATCAGTGTTATAAGATGCCACAGATTCACTATTTGCCTCCTCTGTGCTACATTGTTTTCCCCTTGACCCCCCACACCATGTGCACTAAACATAATACCCCTCAATCCCCTTCTCCCTCACTCCCCACCCGCCCTCCCACATCCCTTCCCTTTGGTAACCACTAGTCCCTTCTTGGAGTCTGTGAGTCAGTTGCTATTTTGTTCCTTCAGTTTTGCTTCTTTGTTATACACCACAAATGAGGGAAATCATTTGGCACTTGTCTTTTGCCCCTTGGCTTATTTCACTGAGCATAATATCCTCCAGCTCCATCCATGTTGTTGCAAATGGTAGGATTGTTTCTTTCTTATGGCTGAATAGTGTTCCATTGTGTATATGTACCACCTCTTCTTTATCCATTCATGTACTGATGGATACTTAGGTTGCTTCCATATCTTGGCTATTGTAAATAGTGCTGCAATAAACATAGGGGTGCATATGTCTTTTTGAGTCTGAGAAGTTGTGTTCTTTGGGTAAATTCCAAGGAGTGGGATTCCTGGGTCAAATGGTATTTCTATTTTTAGTTTTTTGAGGAACCTCCATATTGCTTTCCACAATGGTTGAACTAGCTTACATTCCCACCAGAAGTGTAGGAGCGTTCCCCTTTCTCCGCATCCTTGACAGCATTTGTTGTTATTAGTCTTTTCGGTACTGGCCATCCTTACTGGTGTGAGGTGACATCTCTTGTGGTTTTAATTTGCATTTCCCTGATGATTAGTGATGTGGAGCATCTGTTCATGTGTCTTTTGGCCATCTGAATTTCTTCTTTGGAGAATTGTCTCTTCATATCCTTTGCCCATTTTTTAATCAGGTTATTTGCTTTTTGGGTGTTGAGGCGTATGTGCTCTTTATATATTTTGGATGTTAACCCCTTGTTGGATATGTCATTTACAAATATATTCTCCCATACTGTAGGATGCCTTTTTGTTCTGTTGATGGTGTCCTTTGCCATATGAAAACTTTTTAGTTTGATGTAGTCCCATGTGTTCCTCTTGGCTTTTGTTTGCCTTGCTTGAGGAGATGCGTTCAGGAAGAAGTTGCTCATGCTTATATTCAGGAGATTTTTGCCTATTTTGTCTTCTAAGAGTTTTATGGTTTCATGACTTACATTCAGGTCTTTGATCCATTTTAAGTTTACTTTTGTGTATGGGGTTAAACAATAATCCATTTTTATTCTCTTGCATGTAGCTGTCCAGTTTTGCCAACGCCAGCTGTTGAAGAGGCTGTCTTTTCCCCATTGTATGTCCATGGCTCCTTTATTGTATATTAATCGACCATATATGGTTGGTTTTTATCAGGGCTCTCTAGTCTGTTCCATTGGTCTATGGGTCTGTTCTTGTGCCAGTAGCAAATTGTCTTCATTACTGTGGCTTTGTAGTAGAGCTTGAAGTTAGGGAGCATAATCCCCCCAGCTTTATTCTTCCTTTTCAGGATTGCTTTGGCTATTCGGGGTCTTCTGTGGTTCTATATGAATTTTAGAATGATTTGCTCTAGTTCATTGAAGAATGCTGTTGGTATTTTGATAGGAATTGCATTGAATCTGTAGATTGCTTTAGGCAGGATGGCCATTTTAACAATATTAATTCTTCCTATCCATGAGCACGGGATGTGTTTCCATTTATTGGTATCTTCTCTAGTTTCTCTCATGAGTGTCTTGTAGTTTTCAGAGTATAGGTCTTTCACTTCCTTGGTTAGGTTTATTCCTAGGTATTTTATTCTTTTTGATGCAACTGTGAATGGAATTGTTTTCCTGATTTCCCTTTCTGCTAGTTCATCATTAGTGTATAGGAATGCAACAGATTTCTTTGTATTAATTTTGTATCCCGCAACTTTGCTGAATTCAGATATTAGATCTAGTAGTTTTGGGGTGGAGTCTTTAGGGTTTTTTGTGTACAATATTATGTCATCTTCAAACAGGGACAGTTTAATTTCTTCCTTGCCAATCTGGATGCCTTTTATTTCTTTGTGTTGCCTGATTGCCATGGCTAGGACCTCCAGTAATATGTTGAATAGCAGTGGAGAGAATAGGCATCCTTGTCTTGTTCCCGATCTTAAAGGAAAAGATTACAGCTTCTCACTCTTAAGTACAATGTTGGCTGTGGGTTTGTCATATATGGCCTTTATTATGTTGAGGTTCTTGCCCTCTATACCCATTCTGCTGAGTGTTTTTATCATGAACGGATGCTGAATTTTGTCAAATGCTTTTCCAGCATCTATGGAGATGATCATGTGGCTATATTTCTTCTTTTTGTTGATATGGTGGATGATGTTGATGGAGTTTCAAATGTTGTACCATCCTTGCATCCCTGGAATAAATCCTACTGGATCATGATGGATGATCTTTTTGATGTATTTTTGAATTCTGTTTGCTTATATTTTGTTGAGTATTTTTGCATCTATGTTCATCAGGGATATTAGCCTGTCATTTTCTTTTTTGGTGAGGTCTTTGCCTGATTTTGGTATTAGAGTGATGCTGGCCTCATAGAATGAGTTTGGAAGTATTCCCTTTTCTTCTACTCTTTGGAAAACTTTAAGGAGGATGGGTATTAGGTCTTCTCTAAATGTCTGATAAAATTCAGCGCTGAATCCATCTGATCTGGGGTTTTTGTTCTTGGGTAGTTTTTTGATTTTTGATTCAATTTCATTGCTGATAATTGGTCTGTTTAGATTTTCTGCTTCTTACTGGGTCAGTCTTGGAAAGTTGTATTTTTCTATAACATTGTCCATTTCTTCTACGTTATCCAGTTTGTTAGCATATAGATTTTCATAATATTCTGTAATATGTTATTTTTTAAATCAACCTTAGTGAGGTATATTTTAAGTTGCATTTTCTTTTTTTACAATTTATTTTGGTATCACTAATCTACAATTACATGTACAATATTATGGTTATTAAACTACCCCCTTCATCAGGTCCCCCCCACCAACCCCAATACAGTCACTGTCCATTAGCGTACTGAGATGCTATAGAATCACTACTTGTCTTCTCTGAGTTGTACAGCCCTGCCCATGCCCCCCAAAATTACGTCTGCTAATCGTAATGCCCCTTTTTCCCTCTTATCCCTCCTTTCCCACCCATCTTCCCCAGTCCCTTTCCCTTTGGTAACTATTAGTCCATTCTTGGGTTCTGTGAGTCTGCTGCTGTTTTGTTCCTTCAGTTTTTTTCTTTGTTCTTATACACCACATATGAGTGAAATCATTTGATACTTGTCTTTTTCGGCTTGGCTTATTTCACTGAGCATAATACCCTCTAGCTCCATCCATGTTGTTGCAAATGGTAGGATTTGTTTTCTTCTTATGGCCGAATAATATTCCATTGTGTATATGTACCACATCTTCTTTACCCATTCATCTACTGATGGACACTTAGGTTGCTTCCATTTCTTGGCTATTGTAAATAGTGCTGTGATAAACATAGGGGTGCATATGTCTTTTTCAAACTGGGCTGCTGCATTCTTTTTTCTTTCTTTCTTTTTTTTAAACAATTTATTTTGGTATCATTAACCTACAATTACATGAGCAATATTACAGTGATTAAACTACTCACTTCCTCAGATTCCCCCCCCACCAACCCTATTAACAGTCACTGTCCATCAGCGTAGTGACATGAGAATCACTACATGTCTTCTCTGAGTTGTACAGTCCTCTCCGTGCCTCCCCACCTTATGTCTCCTAATCGTAATGCCCTTTTTACCCTCTTATCCCTCCCTTCCCGCCCTTCTTCCCCAGTCCCTTTCCCTTTGGTAACTATTAGTCCGTTCTTGGGTTCTGAGAGTCTGCTGCTGTTTTGCCCCTTCAGTTTTTTTCTTTGCTCTTATACTCCACATATGAGTGAAATCATTTGATACTTGTCTTTTTCGGCTTGTCTTATTTCACTGAGCATAATACCTTCTAACTCCATCCATGTTGTTGCAAATGGTAGGATTTGTTTTCTTCTTATGGCTGAATAATATTCCATTGTGTATATGTACCACATCTTCTTTTTTTTATTTTTTTATTTTTTTATTTTTTTATTTTATTTTATTATTATTTTTTATTTATTTTTTTAATAATTTATTTTATTTTAGTATCATTAACCTACAATTACATGGGCAATACCGTGATGATTGAACTACCCCCATCACCAGGTCCCCCCCACCAACCCCACCACAGTCACTGTCCATCAGCGTAGTGAGATGAGAATCGCTACTTGTCTTCTCTGAGCTGTACAGTACCCCCCGTGCCCCCCCACCCTATGTCTGCCAATCGTAATGCCCCTTTTACCCTCTTATCCCTCCCTTCCCATCCATCTCCCCAGTCCCTTTCCCTTTG
>JAQQAC010016209.1:103269525-103304369 GCA_029783875.1 Phataginus tricuspis | reverse complement strand
TTTTTTGAGGAACCTCCATACTGCTTTCCACAATGGTTGAACTAGTTTGCATTCCCACCAGCAGTGTAGGAGGGTTCCCTTTTCTCCACATCCTCACCAACATTTGTTGTTGTTTGTGTTTTGGATGTTGGCCGTCCTCACTGGTGTGAGGTGATATCTCATTGTGGTTTTAATCTGCATTTCTCTGTTGACCAGTGATGTGGAGCATCTTTTCATGTGCCTATTGGCATTCTGAATTTCTTCCTTAGAGAAGTGTCTATTCATGTCCTGTGCTCATTTCTTAATTGGATTATTTGTTTTTTGTTTGTTAAGGTGCATGAGTTCTTTGTATATTTTGGATGTCAACCCCTTATCGGATATGTCATTTATGAATATATTTTCCCATACTGTAGGATGTCTTTTTGTTCTACTGATGGTGTCTTTTGCTGTACAGAAGCTTTTCAACTTGATATAGTCCCATTTGTTCATTTTTGCTTTTGTTTCCCTTGCCCGGGGGGATATGTTCATGAAGAAGTCGCTCATGTTTATGTCCAAGATATTTTTGCCTATGTTTTTTTCTAAGAGTTTTATGGTTTCATGACTTACATTCAGGTCTTTGATCCACCTTGAGTTTACCTTTGTGTATGGGGTTAGACAGTAGTCCAGTTCCATTCTCTTACATGTAGCTGTCCAGTTTTTCCAACACCAGCTGCTGAAGAGGCTGTCATCTCCCCATTGTATGTCCAAGGCTCCTTTATGAAATATTAATTGACTGTAGGTGTTTGGGTTAATGTTTGGATTTTCTATTCTGTTCCACTGGTCTGTGGGTCTGTTTTTGTGCCAGTACCAAATTGTCTTGATTACTGTGGCTTTGTAGTAGAGTTTGAAGTCAAGGAGCGTAATTCCCCATGTTTTATTCCTCCTTCTCAGAATTGCTTTGGCTATTCGGGATCTTTTGTGGTTCCATATGAATTTTAGAATTATTTGTTTGAGTTCATTGAAGAAAGCTTTTGGTAGTTTGATAGGGATTGCATTGAATCTGTAGATTGCTTTAGGTAGTATAGCCATTTTGACAATATTTATTCTTCCTAGCCAAGAGCATGGGATGCATTTCCATTTGTTAGTGTCCTCTTTAATTTCTCCTAGGAGTGTCTTGTAGTTTTCAGAGTACAGGTCTTTCACTTCCTTGGTTAGGTTTATTCCTAGGTATTTTATTCTTTTTGATGCAATTGTGAATGGAATTGTTTTTCTGATTTCTCTTTCTGTTAGTTCATCGTTAGTGTGTAGGAAAGCAACAGATTTCTGTGTGTTAATTTTGTATCATGCAACTTTGCTGAATTCAGATATTAGTTCCAGTAGTTTTGGAGTGGGGTGTTTAGGGTTTTTTATGTACTGTATCATATCATCTGCAAATAGTGACAATTTGACTTCTTCTTTACCAATCTGGATGTATTGTATGTCTTTGTTTTGTCTGATTGCCATGGCTAAGACCTCCAGTACTATGTTGAATAACAGTGGAGAGAGTGGGCACCCCTGTCTTGTTCCCAATCTTAGATGAAAAGCTTTCAGCTTCTCGCTGTTAAGTATGATGTTAGCTGTGGGTTTGTCATATATGGCCTTTATGATGTTGAGGTACTCGCTGTCTATACACATTTTGTTGAGAGTTTTAATCATAAATGGATGCTGAATTTTGTCAAAAGCTTTTTCAGCATCTATGGAGATGATCATGTGGTTTTTGTTCTTCTTTTTGTTGATGTGGTGGATGATGTTGATGGATTTTCGAATGTTGTACCATCCTTGCATCCCTGGGATGAATCCTACTTGATCATGGTGTATGATCCTCTTGATGTATTTTTGAATTCGGTTTGCTAATATTTTGTTGAGTATCTTTGCATCTACGTTCATCAGGGATATTGGTCTGTAATTTTCTTTTCTTGTGAGGTCTTTGCCCAGTTTTGGTATTAGAGTGATGCTGACTTCATAGGAAGAGTTTGGAAGTATTCCCTCCTCTTCTATTTTTTGGAAAACTTTAAGGAGAATGGGTGTTATTTCTTCTCTATTTGTCTGGTACAATTCAGAGGTGAATCCATCAGGTCCGGGGTTTTGTTCTTGGGTAGTTTTTTGAGTACCGATTCAATTTCGTTGCTGGTGATTGGTCCGTTTAGTTTTTCTGTTTCTTGCTTGGTCAGTCTTGGAAGGTTGTATTTTTCTAAGAAGTTGTCCATTTCTTCTATGTTTTGCAGCTTGTTAGCATATAGATGCTCATAATATTCTCTTATAATTCTTTGTATTTCTGTGGGGTCCATCATTATTTTTCCTTTCTCATTTGTGATTCTGTTTATGTGTGTAGATTCTCTTTTTCTCTTAATGAGTCTGGCTAGAGGTTTATCTATTTTGTTTATTTTTTTCAAAGAACCAGCTTTTGGTTTCATTGATTTTTTCTATTGTTTTATTCTTCTCAATTTTATTTATTTCTTCTCTGATCTTTATTAAATCCCTCCTTCTGGTGACTTTGGGCCTCATTTGTTCTTCTTTTTCCAATTTCAGTAATTGTGTCTTTAGACTGTTCATTTGGGAATGTTCTTCCTTCTTTAAATAGGCCTGGATTGCAATATACTTTCCTCTTAGAACTGCCTTTGCTGCATCCCACAGAAGTTGTGGCTTTGTGTTGTTGTTGTCAGTAGTCTCCATATATTCTTTGATTTCTGTTTTTATTTGGTTGTTAACCCATTGATTAATTAGGAGAATGTTGTTAAGTCTCCATGTATTTGTGAGCCTTTTTGATTTCTTTCTAAAATTTATTTCTAGTTTTATACCTTTGTAATCTGAAATGTTGCTTGGAAGGATTTCAATATTTTTGAATATACTGAGGTTCTTTTTGTGGCCTAGTATGTGGTCTATTCTGGAAAATGTTCCATGTGCACTTGAGAAGAATGTGTATCCTGCTGCTTTTGGGTGCAGAGTTCTGTAGATATCTATTAGGTCCATCTGTTCTAGTGTGTTGTTCAGTGCCTCTGTGTCTTTACTTATTCTCTGTCTGGTTGATCTGTCCTTTGGAGTGAGTGGTGTGTTGAAGTCTCCTAAAATGAATGCATTGCTGTATATTTCCTCCTTCAATTCTGTTAGTATTTGTTTCACATATGTTGGCGCTCCTGTGTTGGGTGCATATATATTTATAATGGTTATATCCTCTTGTTGGACTGACCCCTTTATCATTATGTAATGTCCTTCTTTATCTCGCTACTTTCTTCGTTTTGAAATCTATTTTATCTGATACAAGTACTGCAACACCTGCTTTTTTCTCCCTGTTGTTTGCATGAAATATATTTTTCCATCCCTTCAGTTTTAGTCTGTGTACATCTTTGGGTTTGAGGATAGTCTCTTGTAAGCAGCATATAGATGGGTCTTGCTTTTTCATCCATTCTATTGCTCTGTGTCTTTTGATTGGCACATTCAGTCCATTTACATTTAGGGTGATTATCGGTAGATATGTACTTATTGCCATTGCTGGCTTTAGATTTGTGGTTACCAAAGGTTCAAGGGTTGCTTCTTTACTATGTATGAATCTAACTTAACTTTCTTGTTAAGTTATTCTGAACACCGTCTGATGTTTCTTTATCTCTCCCTTCCTATTCTTCCTCCTCCATTCTTTATATATTATGTGTCTTATTCTTTGCCTTTTGTTAGTATTTGGATGATCTGCTTTCTTTGCTATGATTTTATTTTCTCTGGTGACATCTTTTTAGCCTTAGGGGTGCTTCCCTCTAGAGCAGTCCGTTTAGGATTGCCTGTAGTGGTGGTTTATGGGAGGCAAACTCTCTCAACTTTCGTTTGTCTGGAAATTGTTTAATCCCTCCGTCATATTTAAATAATAATCATGCTGGATACAATGTTCTTGGTTCGAGGCCCTTCTGTTTCATTACGTTAAATATATCATGCCATTCTCTTCTGGCCTGTAACGTTTCTGTTGAGAAGCCTGATGACAGTCTGATGGGTTTTCCTTTGTAGGTGATCTTTTTTCTCTCTCTAGCTGCCTTTAATACTCTGTCTTTATCGTTGATCTTTGCCATTTTAATTATTATGTGTCTTGGTGTTGTCTTCCTTGGGTCCCTTATGTTGGGAGATCTGTGAGCTTCCGTGGACTGTGAGACTATTTCCTTCCCCAGCGTGAGAAAGTTTTCTGTAATTATTTCTTCAAAGACACTTTCTATCCCTTTTTCTCTCTCTTCTTCCTCAGCTCTCGCACATTTCTCTGTAGATCTGTCAGCATGGTTATGACTTTTATTCTGAATTCTTTTTCAGAAAGACTGTGCATGTCCATCCCTTCAGGTTCCCTCTCTGGGGTTGTCTGTGTCTGGAGCTTTGTCTCTACCATATTCCTCTGACTTTTCATGGCTGTAGAAGTGGTTGCTGGTAGTTGCCACCTTGTCAGCTGGGCTCTTTATGACTTTAAAAAGGGGGAAAAAAAGAAAGAAAGAAAGAAAGAAAAGAAAAGAAAAAATAAAGAGAAGAAAAAACAAAAACAAACAAAAAACGCCCACCGGGAGTGGATTCCATGTGGAAGCTGTAGGTGGCGCTGTTGCTCCACTATTCCAGAGCTGTGGCCGTGCTGCTCCACAGGGCCCTTTATAGCTCTGGTCGGGTGGTAACGAATGGGAGGCTGTTGATCTCTGTGGAAAGTCTAAGTGCGGTCACCCTTTCCCAGTCACCAGCTAAGGGCTCTGAAGCTCCCCAGGACTCCCAGCCTGCTAGGCTCAGTGGTCCGGGGCGATCTGGTCCTTCGATGGGCTCCTGTCTCTTTAAGACTGGTGAAAAAAGCACGCGCTTTTCTTCTTTTTTTTTTTCCTTCCCTGAGCCGGCTGCAAGCAACCTGGCACATTCCCCGCTCATGTTCTGTACCCTCTGCTTCTCCAATCTCCACTACACCGTGCGATGCGTGTCAGCGCTCCCCGCGCAGATCACTGGGGCTGGTTATTTCATGGGCCTGTACTTCCACTCCCTCCCAGCTCTGAATCCTCTCCTCCCGCCAGTGCACTGGGGTGGGTGAGCGCTCGGGTCCCGGTGGGTTGCGCCTCCATATCTTACCCGCCTCGTGGCGTGCCGAGTCCTCTCAGGTGTAGCTGCATGCTGTGCGCTTTCCTGTGAATTCTGGTCTCTTTTAGGAATAGTTGTATTTGCTGTGTT
The DNA here is from genome assembly GCA_029783875.1 of Phataginus tricuspis. Lineage (NCBI taxonomy): Eukaryota > Metazoa > Chordata > Mammalia > Pholidota > Manidae > Phataginus > Phataginus tricuspis. The sequence continues at coordinate 103,299,206 of JAQQAC010016209.1, read as the reverse complement.
TTCGTGGATAAATATAGTGTTGGGAGGAGATTTCTGCCGCCCTGCTCAGGTCGCCGTCTTCCCGGAAGTCAAGCCTAAGGATTCTTAAACATGATGTTAAAAGTTATTTGATATTCTTCCTGAGTAGTCACCAAATTCACAAAGTGAAAAAAATAACTTCTTCTTTGAAAGCCACCACAGGATCTAAAAACATCTGGAAATGCTCCAAGTCTGAATTATCAAAATTTATATTTGTTAAATTTCATACCCTGTCTCTTTTTTGATAAATATAAACATAAACATTTATTATCCTTTTAAAATCTAATTTTAAATTCAATATAGTTCCATATGGTGGCTAAAAACACAAGTGAAGGGAGAGGAATTTCCAGAATGATGGGTTAAGGACTTCTGAACAGTTTTTTCCAGTGTAAAAACAATAAGAACACTGGTAAAAATTGTCAAAATCAACTTTTTTGAAACTGTAAATTAACCAGAACTTGCAATGATCTGCAGAATATTTTTTTCAGGAAAAACATCTGAATCCCAGTAAGAACAGTGAGCTTTGTGTTGTTTCAACTTTCCATAATCCCATTTTCTCCTCTGTCTTCTGTGATACCTTTGAAAGCCAACAGGTATTGAGACTATGATGGCTGTAAAACCCAGCAAGCCTAGAGCCACTGGACAGGCAAGAACAGTTTTGGAAATCTTCCCCAAATTCCATCTGCTGAGAACTATCACTATTTGACCTGTCTGTAAGCTCCCTGAAAAGATCCTTTCTCAGGGCTTTAATTTATTTGACCTAACTGAGAGCTTGCAATATACGAAGAGCTCTATCCCCAGGAAGTTTGTTCAAAACAATCACTGGAAATTCGTTAAAATCACACACATGGAGCCTCTTGGAAAAGGCTTAGAGACTTATTGCTTCAAGACATTTGAGGACATCTCTGTCCAATAATTAGCTAACCACTAATACAAGCAAGCAGAGACTTCAGGGACCACACATACCAGGGCATAGAGACTTTAAAGAATTAGCCCAGTGAAGTCACTAAACAAACAGTGTCAGCAACAACAAAAGAAGCAAATCCTGGGAAGGGGGAAACTGATTTTCAGAATTACCACATTGTATTATTTAACATGTCCAGTTTTCAACAAAAAGTTATGAGACAGGCAAAGAAAGACGAAAGTATGGTCCATACAAATGGAAGCAAAAGAGGCAAAAGAAACTGCTCTTGAGGAAGCCCAGACATTAGATTTAATAGACACAGACTTTAAATTAGTTGTTAAAAATAGGTACAAAGAACAAAAGGAAACCATGTCTAAAGAACTGAAGAAAAGTATGAGAACAAAATCTCACCAAATGCAGAATATCAATAGAACGAAATTATAAAAAAGAACCAAGTAGAAATTATGTAGTTGAAAAGTACAATAACTGAGCAAAAAATTCCCAAGTGGGGTACAACTGAAGATTTTAACTGGCAGAATAAAAAAGTAGCAAACTTGAAGGTGGGTCAATTTAAATTATCCAGTCCAGGGAACAGAAAGAAAAAAGTAAATTAACATAACCTCAAAGATCTGTAGGACCCCATCAAGTATATGCTTAATGTTGATGGGCACACAGTATATGAAGATGTAATAATTTATATGACCATATTAGCACAAAAGAGTGGGGGGATGAAGAGCTATATAGAAGTATTTTTATACGATGGAAATTAAGTTGGTGTTAATCCAAACTAGATTTTTATGGATTATGTTAATAGTAATCCCTAAAACAACAAAAAATATATAAAGAAACTAAAAAATACAGTATAAGACATGTAAGGGAGTGAAATGGTACACTAGAAAGCATATATTTAACACAAAAGAACAGTGATTGAGGAATAGAGAAATAAAGAAGACATAAGTCATATAGAAAACAAAACGGTGGATGTATATCACACTTTACCAGCAATTACATTAAATGTAAGTGGATTAAACATTCCAGTTAAAAGGCAGAAATTTTCAGAATGGATTATGAAAACATGGTCTAATTATGTGCACTTTACAAGAAACCTACTTTAGATTCAATGACACAAATAGGTTGAAAGTAAAAGGATCGAAAAAGACAATGACCCCTGACCTCAGCCCCTTCGAGGTATTTTAATTTTAATTATTAAAATGAAATTTAATGGAAAAATTTTAAATGAAAATTTGAAAGACAGTATAGTATAGTGAATCTCTATGCCTTTGATGACTTCCTTGCTTTCTGGCATGACAAGAGTTCCCAGCCTCATTTTGTATACTTTCTGCCCCATGCCTCGAATCAACCATTTCTCCAAGAAGCCCTGCTTCCTTTCACTTGCTGGTTGTTACTTTTTCAAATTAGCACTCATTGTCTAGCAGGCTTTCATATATTATATGATAAAAGTATACTAGAAGGAACAAAGTTTACAAGTCAGGGTACTTCACTTCAGGTTCTTAAATTTTCCTTCTGCTTAGCACAGGAAGTCCCTATACAGCACTCACAACAGGGGAAATATTGATGTTATAGGTTAACCAACATCCAAGGGCTGATTTATTTATTAAAATGTATCTCTGTCCAATTGGTCTTCTTTTCTTAGTGAGACACAGTCTAGGTGATTCCATCAGATTTCAGTCTGTTCTCAGGGATGTCCATCATGAATAAGTTCATGCACAAAATTGATTCTAACTTTTAAAACTGTCTCTTGCAAGAAGAACCACATTTGAGTGAGGAAAAAAACTGCCTCTTTGGTTCTTTTGATCCACAGCCTGGGTTAATAACTGTACATGTCTCCTAGTCATATCCATGATCATTATTTCAGGCATCATCTCTATGAGGACTTCTGTCTTCCACCCAAGGTCCTCTCCTAACATTGGAGCCTGCTAAATATCTCCACGTAGTTGTCCCACAGGCATCTCAAGTGTAATATGTCCAAAACTGAATGTATCTGTTTCCCTTCTCACACTTGTTCTTCCTGTTTCAGTGAATGAGACTTAACTGTATGTCAGACACTGTTTTAAGTCATGGTATTCAGTAATTCATATGACAGACAAGGTCTCTCGTCTCTTTTGGAGTTTGGGGATACAGATACTTAACAAATAAATAGAAACATGAATAAATAAGGAAACTGTTAGCTAGAAAGAAGTATTATGATTACCAGTTTGAAAAAATCAGGTCAGACTTTTCTAAAGAGTTGACATTTAAGCTGACATTTGAAGGATGGTAAGTAGTTAATAAAGCAAAGTTGTTGCTGAAGAGTTCTAATTATAAGGAACAATACGTGCAAAACCCCTGAGGTAGAAAAGAATTTGTTCGCTTCCAGGTACAGGAATGTGTCTTTGTGGATACAGTGTAGTGAGCAAGGGGTAGAGTGGTCAATGGTTCGGAGAGACAGAGAAAAACCAGATCCTGCAGGCCCTGGAAAGAGTGTGTATTTTATTCTAAATGCAATTAGAAGTCATCAGAAGGGATTAAGAAGGGAAGTGATACAACTAGTTTATAGTTTTAAAAAATTACTTTGGATGCTGTGTGAACCAGAGGTGAATGAGTTTACCGTGAAACCAGTGGGTCCCTTCAAAGGGCCTGTGGAAAGCCCAAGTAATATGTTCCCACAGTCATACGCTTTTATAATACTTGCAGAAGTAAGATATTTTTAACAACAATTAGTTACAGCTGACATCTTTTTCTATTCTGTTTCCCTTCCATCATATGCCCCCAGTTGTTGGTCACTGACCTTAGACTGGCTGTGGGAATTTTTGAGATCTGGCTACTGGACAGTTGATGGAAATGCACTGAGTTTGGGTTTAGTGAGATATTATTTATGAAATTCAAAATAATTTCTCTGTGTAATTAAATTATTGATAATGGTGGAATGTCTCCAGGAATACTCCTACTGCCCTTTCTACCCTAAGCGCAAGGCCAGAGGTTGTGCTGCAATAACAAATGTGCCTGTGGTGCCTGGCTCACAGAGAATGTGATTAGCCTAGGGGAAATGAAATTTGAAATATGGTCAGAAGCCAGTCAATAAAAAGTTCTTCCAGTTACCAGACTTGTTAGATTTTGTGTGGCGGATTTGGTTCTTATCAATGCCTAATCAAAGCATAAGTTCTGGCGTGACAGGAATAAAATGTTTCAATAAAAGTCAACTGACGTCAATAAAATTCACTGACTTCAATAAGAACTGTGAGCCTTCCCAGTGGTCTTGATGATGAACAATGATTCCATTCAGTATTGTTTAATGAAGAACATACTTTCCCCAAGTTATCCCAATAGTATTTACGGAGAATCAAGCATGGTATAAAATGGATATTAAAATGGTCAAATTAAGCAGTTACGAGATCCTCATTAGCCTATCCCAAGGCTTTTGTTTTGCTTATAAACTCTTTTCAACAAAACAGACTGAATTAATATATTAATTTATGAAGACTCCACAAAGAACCAGCAAGCTAAGTTTACTTGGAATACTTGAGAATCAAATGAAAATACACTAAATCAGTGTCTTGGAAAACAGATAAGAGAAGACATTCAGTAATTTTTTGAATTGCTTAAAAAAAAAGAATAGTTGTAGCTATTAAATTTTTAAGTGAAAGGTTTTCTCTTCAGAGGTTACAAAGAAAAGTGGTATTCTTCAAAAAACAAATTTCATGGGAATCTTGAAACAAATTGACAAATTTGATTGATTATTGCACAACCACTTGGAAAAAGAACAAAATTAAAAATGTGACTTATTTATCCAAACGTTTATAAGAATTGATGGAATCAATGAGGAAATGATGTGAGAAATTAAGTTAATTAACCAGACACCAAATTTACTACCTCATTTTTGTATATTCTACATTGTATGCGACAAACACCAATCAGTAGGTGATTATTGGGCATTATGGTTGTGCATATTCTTTGATAAAACACCAAAATTTGATGAGTGGAAGTATCTTAGTTGTTAGTTCCAGCATGGAATCTGAAACATCAGTGAAGTTTTTTTGTTTTTATGAATGAAAACTCCATTAGTATATCCTCACTTTGAATGGACTTTATAGCTATGCATTTTAACAACATCATGCATTGATCATTTGAAAAATATTGCTTCACTGAGTTATGCAGATCTTTCAATATTGACATATTTCAAGATACAATATAAAAACATCTCATTCGTTACTATAACCATTGAATGTCACCAGAAAAGTATTTACATTTTGGAAAGTTATCAAGCTCATGGTGGCAGATAAAAGTTCTCTAAAATTCTAATTTTTACTTGAAAACTTGAATTTTATAATTGGAAAAAATGTTGTCAGTTATTTTCCTTGAAGTGACAGGCTTGGTTTGTTAATTTTAGGGAAAATGTCTGCCAAGAACTCAAGTCTGAATAACTAGTTTGTCAGTGATTCTTTGAAGTGAAAATGGTGTTTTATGAAAAAAGTTGCTTTTAAATTGTGTGTCTTTGAGGCAGTTATGCTTCAGCATGCAGCAGATGTGTGTTATACATACTTCCCATTTTGTCATACAAAATATTAGCCATATACTCGAGTAAATATTTATAACATTAATAGTTTTCACTGCTCCATCAGATACATTAAGTGCAACTAGCATTTAAAAAAAATAAAGCTGCATATGGTGGTGACAAACACAATGACTACTAGTACCATTTGGGGCCACTTCCTAGTTTCCTAGGGTGGCTGTAACAAATTATTATGAATTTGGTTATTTAAGACACACTTATTTTCTTGCAATTCTGCAGGTTAGAAGTTTGAAAATCAGTTTCACTGTACTGAAATGAAGGTGTTGGTAGGGCTACACTCCCTCCAGAGGCTCTAAGGGAGAATTCATTTCCTTGCTTTGACCAGCTGCTAGTACTGCATTCCTTGGCTCATGGTCCTTTCCCCCATATTTAAAGCCAGCAGTACAGCTTATTGTTTTAGTCACTACACTGTCTTATGTCCAAATCTCCCTCTGTCTCTCTCGTGACTGTTGTAGGTGTTCATCAAGAGGACATGATTGCCAGTTGACCCACACACTGAATGCAGGCAATAGGAGGCCCCTACCCTCTCCGCCGTCCTTGGAATGTATGTTCCACCCACTATTCCCACACTAGGAGCTGTTTCAATGATGCAGCCTTGAGAGAGGGAGGTCTGGACAGTATACGTGACTGAGCCCAGGATGTAGGGCAGGAGGAGGAAGAGAAGGGGGCAAGCTTAAAAGCTATCAGCAGTCAAACATTAGAAAATTGAGTCAGACTCCTCATAGTTTGCCCTTACAAGGATGCTTGTAATTACATTTAGGGCCCATGGATAATCTCTCCATCTCAAGGTCTTTAACTTCATATCAGTAAAGTCCTTTTTGCCATATAAAGTAACATTAACAAATTCCAAGGTATTAGGATCAGGATATGTTTGCAAGCTGTTATTTAGACCACTGCAACACCCATTAGGGCAAATAGCAACATTGTACAAAAGACAAATAACTTCTTAGTGTGGTGAAGGCGGTTTCTATGCATGACTTAAAAAGACCTCAGGGACCCCCACAGATCCATGGGCCATACTTGAAGCTCTTGGGTATATAGATAGAAGTGGAAATACTGAGTTTGTAGGGATGAACATCTTCAATTTTATTTTATATTGTCAAATTGTTCTCCCTAAAGGTTGTAGCAATTCACATTCCCACAATCAAGGTATCAGGGTTCTTGTTTCCCTACATCCTCACCAACACCTAATGTTATCAGATTTTTTTTGCCAGTATGACAGATGTGACAAAAATCTTATTCTTGTTTTACTTTGTAGTTCTCTGATTTTAAGTGAGGTTGTAGAGTATTCCTTTCTCCACTTATTTTTCTTTTGTTTTGTCTTTTTCTTAGTGTTTTAGCGAGCTTTTTATATATTCTAGATACAAATGTATTAACAAATAGTATAATATAAACATATAATACAATTATTTTTACTTGTCTGTGACTCATATTATAATTTTTTAATGGTGGCTTTTTTCATATGGAAGTTTTAAATTTAAATATAATCAAGCATCAATTTTTCCCTCTACAGTTTGTGCCTTTAGTGTTGAATTTAATAAATCCTTTCTATGTCTCCTAGAGTCTTTTGTATTTGTTTCTGAAAAGTTTTATAACACCCTCCCTTTATAACTTTAAACCATTGGAATTTATTTTGTGTATATGATGTGAGGTGTAGTTTTCTAGTTTTCTCCTTTTCAACCTAGAAAGACACTTACCCACCACAAATTTTTGAATAATCTGTTTTTTATTCACCACTGAATTGTAATCCCATCTCTTCTATATGCCAAATTCCTATATATACGTGAGACTGTTTCTTGACTTGTTAATCTGTTCCAGTTGTCTGTTTCCTGTAGCCACTATGGGAAACAATATGGAGGCTCCTCAAAATGTTAAAAGTACCGTATGACCCAGTAATTTACCCAGAGAAAACAAAAACACTTATCCAAGAAGATACATGAACCCTTATCTTTATTGCAGCACTATTTATAATAGCCAAGATATGGAAGTAATCTAAGTATCCAACAATAGATGAATAGATAAAGAAGATGTGGTGCAAAAAATTCTCAATGATAATATAAGTTGGCCATGGGGATAATAGTACAGCATGGTGAATATAGCAAATGAGTTTGTAACATCTTTCTACATTGACAAATAGTAAGTACACTGGTGGGGCGAGGATTTAATAATATGGGTAACTGTTGAACCACTGTGTTATATACCTGAAACTATTATAAGATTGTATATTAACAATACTTCAATAGATAAATGGATAAAAAATATGTGGTGCATCTATATAAGGTAATAATAGTCATAAAAAAGAATGAAACATTGCCATTTACAAAACATGGATGGGCTAGAGGGTATTATGCTAAGTGAAATAAGCAGAGTAAGATATCCTATGATTTCACTTACATATGGAATCTAAAGAACAAAACAAATGAACAAACGAAATAGAAACAGAGTCATAAGCAAGGAGAACAAACTGGTGGTGGCCATTGGGGAGGGGCGTGGGGGGAATGGGCAGAATAGATGAAGGGGATGAAAAGGTACAAATTTCCAGTTATAAAATAAATAAGTCATGGGGATGACACAGCATAGAGAATATAGTCAATAATATTGTAATAACTTTGTATGGTGACAGATGGTAAGTACACTTACCGTGGTGAGCATTTTGTAATGTATATAATTGTTGAATCACTATGTTGTACACCCAAAACCAATATAATCTTGTATATTAACTATATTTCAATTAAAAATTGTTTTAAAAATAATGTATACTATTCCTTATAAGTCTTAAAATCTGGTAGTGCAAGACTCCTTGTTCTTATCCAAGATCATTTTGTCTTTTATTCTTAATTTGTCATTTATTCTTAATTCTAGTTGGAATTTTGATTGGAATTGCAATGAATTAGCAAGTCAATTTGAATAGGTCAACTGGGAAAGTCAATTGACATCTATATATAATTTCTGTGAATGAATATAACATAGTCATTTATCTAGGTCTTCCTTTTTATATCCTTCAAGAGATTATCATCTTCATAAAAATCTTATGTAACTTACATTACTGCTAGATAATACAGGGTTTTGAAATTTATGGTGAATGACTTTTAAAAAAATTTAAAAATTAAATTTGTATTTTAAAATTAGTTGCAACTAATGAATAATAACATTTGTTAAACCTTTAGTTTTATAGTTTTTAGTTTTTTGTGGATTTTTAAAGAAGTTATTTTGTCTACAAACAGTAATGATATTGTCTCTTCCTTCCCAATTCTAACAGATATTAGTTGTTTCCTTGTATTACTGCATTGTCTATGACCTCCAATACAATGATAAATGATAGTGGTGATAAGATACCTTTGACAACGTTATCCTTGCCTTCGTCCTAACTTTAATGAGAATGCTTCTAAAATTCCACAATGATCTTTCATACAGGTGTTTGGGAGAGACTCATTTTCATATTTAAGTTCTCTTCTATTCCTGTTCCAAGTAGTGCCATACTCTAAGTCTATTCAGTTCCAGTTGCTATCAAACTATCTCTGTCATATATTGTATTTCTTGGGCCTCTGGAGATCACTGGTTTGCATAGATATAATAATAGACAAGACTTTAAAGTATGAGTTAGTGTCAATATTGCTAGTGGCTGAAAGAGAGGTTTTTGAGTTATATTACCTGGATTTGAATCCAACTCGGTCATTCACTAGCTGGACAAGTCAACTAACCTTTTAAGCCTCAGATTCCTCATCTGCATGGGGGTATGAAAATAGTATCTATTTTAGATTCATTCATTGCATAAATATTTATTACCTCAGTCATGTTTAAAGCACGAGGGACATACCAGTGAATAAAACAGTAAAAATCATGCCCTCTTGGAGTTTATAAAGTTGTAGTGAGGATTGAAGGAGATAATGATGTATTCGTGTTTGGCACAGTGCCTGCCACATACCAAATCCTTATTAATTGTTATTTATTGCTGTTACGGTTGTGATAACTCAGAGGATATTGCAGCATCTAGATTTGCTTATTTATTCAATAAATATTTTGCAGCTACATCACACTAGGTACTTTGCTAAGAACTAGGGGTGAAGAATTTGGGGGAACTGCCTCTTGGCCTAAGTTCCAACAAATCAAAACATTAAAAGTGCTGCTTCAGAAGAAAATTGAGGATTTTCCTTTTTGTTTGGAAGAATTTGTGACCTCATCTGGCACTCGAAGCAGATTTTGTTTTTAATTGTTTAAAGTGTGTATTATTGAAATTCTCAAGTATTTTCAAATATAGAGAATAACGTAATGAGCGCGCATGTGCCTATTGTTGAGCTTCAGCATTGTTAGTGCATTAGTCACCCTTGATTTATATGTATCTCCACCTACTGTGCTCCATTACTCTGCAGCTCCAAGACATATCATTTCCTCTGTAACTGTTCCAATGCATAGAAGCAGTTGTCTTAAGTTGTGTGCAACCTTGCTATGATGCTTATTATTCCCAGCCTGTTTCCCATATAGAAGGGACAGTCTTCCAGTTCAGGAAAACTGAGATGGGCTTAGGAAGATCAGCTATGAATTGGCTCATTTTCCAGAAGGTGGTTCTGTACTAGCTAAAATAGGAGTAAAACTCAGAGCTTTTGATGACTTCCTGGAAAGCAGAATTCCAGCAAATGAACAAATATGAAGCATTTTAATTTCCAACACAAGGGGAAATTTAAAAAGGTCTTGCCAAAGATATGGACACAGGATTTTGTTTTGTTTTGTTTTAAAAGAAATTTAATTTAGAAGAAGAAATTGTCTGTATTTCAGTGGACGGTGATGGCTTCATGCTATCCCAACTTCATTTATGTGGTTTAAAACAAAGAATGGAAGTTCACTGTCACTTCTGGGAAGATGGCGGCATAAGCAGGGCAGCAGAAATCTCCTCCCAACACTATATCTATGAAAATACAGCAAATACCACTATTCCTAAAAGAGAGACCAGAATACACAGGAAAGCGCACAGTGTGCAGCTACACCTGAGAGGACTCAGCACCCCACGAGGCGGGTAAGATACGGAGCCGCGACCCGGCGGGACCTGAGCACTCCCCCAACCCAGCACACTGGCGGGAGGAGAGGATTCAGAGCCGGGAGGGAGTGGAAGTACAGGCCCGTGAAATAAGGAGCCCCAGTGATCTGCGCAGGGAGCGCTGACACACATCGGCAGTGTAGTGGAGATTGGAGAGACAGAGGGTGCAGGATCTGAGCGGGGAATGTGCAAGGGTGCTTGCAGCTGGCTCCCAGGAAGGGGAAAAAAAAAAGAAGAAAAGCACACGCTTTTCTCAGCAGTCTTAAAGAGACAGGAGCCCAGTGGAGGGGCCGGATAGCCCCGGCACACTCAGCCCAGCAGGCTGGGAGTCTTGGGGAGGTTTGGACTCCTTAGCTGGCGACTGGGAAAGGGTGGCCGCACTTACACTTCCCACAGAGATCAACAGCCTCCCATTCGTTCCCACCCCGGCCAGAGCTATACAGGGCCCTGTGGAGTGGCACGGCCACGGTTCTGGAATAGTGTAGCAACAGCACCACCTACAGAATCCCCACAGAATCCACTCCTGGTGGGCGTTTTTTTCTTTTGTTTTGTTTTTCCTTCTCTTTTTTTGTTGTTTTCTTTTTTCTTTCTTTCTTTTTTTTCTCCTTCTTTTTTCTTTACTTTTTTTTCATTTTAAAGTTGTAAAGAGCCCAGCAGACATACGTGGCAACTACCAGCGACCACTTCTATAGCCACGAAAAGACAGAGGAATATGATCCAGACTAAGAACAGCCAGACAACCCCAGAGAAGGAACCTGAAAGGATGGACATGCACAGTCTTCCTGAAAAAGAATTCAGAATAAAAGTCATAACCATGCTGACGGATCTACAGAGAAATGTGCAAGAGCTGAGGGAGGAAGTAAGGGAAGCCAGGAAAGACAATGCAGAAATCAGACAAGCAATCGACGGGCTTAACAGCAGACTGGATGAGATGCAAGAGACTGTTAATGGAATAGAAAACAGAGAACAGGAATACAGAGAAGCTGAGGCAGAGAGAGATAAAAGGATCTCTAGGAATGAAAGAATATTAAGAGAACTGTGTGACCAAACCAAATGGAACAATATTCGCATTATAGGAGCACCAGAGGAAGAAGAGAGAGAAAAAGGGATAGAAAGTGTCTTTGAAGAAATAATTGCTGAAAACTTTCCCACGCTGAGGAAGGAAATAGTCTCGCAGTCCACAGAAGCCCACAGTTCTCCCAACACAAGGGACCCAAGGAAGACAACACCAAGACACATAATAATTAAAATGGCAAAGATCAAAGATAAAGACAGAGTATTAAAGGCAGCTAGAGAGAGACAAAAGATGACCTACAACGGAAAACCCATCAGACTATCATCAGGCTTCTCAACAGAAACCTTGCAGGCTAGAAGAGAACGGCATGATATATTTAACATAATGAAACAAAAGGGGCTCGAACCAAGAATATTGTATCCAGCACGATGATCATTTAAATATGATGGAGGGATTAAACATTTTCCAGAAAAACGAAAGTTGAGAGAGGTTGCCTCCCATAAACCACCACTACAGGATAAATTAAACAGACTGCTCTAGAGGGAAGCACCCCAAAGGCTAAAAAGATGTCACTAGAGAAAATAAAATCATAGCAAAGAAAGCAGACCATCCAAATACTAAATAAAGGGAAAGAATAAACACCTAATATATAAAGAATGGAGGAGGAAAAATAAGAAGGTAGAGATAAAGAAACATCAGACAGTGTTCACAATAATTTAACAAGAAAGTTAAGTTAGATTGTTAGATAGTAAAGAAGCAACCCTTGAACCTTTGGTAACCATGAATCTAAAGCCTGCAATGGCAATAAGTACATATCTATCAATAATAACCCTAAATGTAAATGGACTGAATGCACCAATCAAAAGACACAGAGTAACAGAGTGGATAAAAAAGCAAGACCCATCTATATGCTGCCTACAAGAGACTCACCACAAACACAAAGATATACACCGTGTAAAAGTGAAGGGATGGAAAAAGATATTTCACGCAAACAACAAAGAGAAAAAAGCAGGTGTTGCAGTACTTGTATCAGACAAAATAGACTTCAAAACGAAGAAAGTAGTAAGAGATAAAGAAGGACATTACATAATGATAAAGGGGTCAGTCCAAAAAGAAGATATAACCACTATAACTATATATGCACCCAATACAGGATCACCAGCATATGTGAAACAAATACTAACAGAATCAAAGGAGGAAATAGACAGCAATGCATTCATTTTAGGAGACTTCAACACACCACGTACTCCAAAGGACAGATCAACCAGACAAAGAATAAGTAAAGAAGGAGAGGCACTGAAAAACACACTAGAACAGATGGACCTAAGAGATATCTACAGAACTCTACACCAAAAAGCAGCAGGATACACATTCTTCTCAAGTGCACATGGGACATTTTCCAGATTAGACTACATACTAGGCCACAAAAAGAACCTCAATAAAATCAAAAATATTGAAATCCTTCCAACCAACTTCTCAGATCACAAAGGTATAAAACTAGAGATAAATTTTAGAAAGAAAACAGAAAGGCTAACAAATACATGGAGACTTAACAACATTCTCCTAATGAATCAATGGGTTAATGACCAAATCAAAACTGAAATCAAAGAATATATGGAGACTAATGACAACAACAACGCAAAGCCACAACTTCTGTGGGACGCATCAAAGGCATTTCTAAGAGGAAATGTATATTGCAATCCAGGCCTATTTAAAGAAGGGAGAACATTCCCAAATGAATAGTCTAAAAACACAATTACTGAAATTGGAAAAAGAAGAACAAATGAGGCCTAAAGTCACCAGAAGGAGGGACATAATAAAGATAAGAGAATAAATAAATAAAATTGGTAAGAATAAAACAATAGGAAAAATCAATGAAACCAAGAGCTGGTTCTTTGAAAAAATAAACAAAATAGATAAACCCCTAGCCAGACTCATTAAGAGAAAAAGAGAATCTAAACACATAAACAGAATCAGAAGCGAGAAAGGAAAAATAACGACGGACCCCACAGAAATACAAAGAATTATAAGAGAATATTATGAGCATCTATATGCTAACAAGTGGAAAAACATAAAGACATGGACAACTGAGAAAAATACAACCTTCCAAGACTGACTGAGAAAGAAACAGAAAAACTGAACAGACCAATCACCAGCAAGGAAATTGAAGTGGTAATCAAAAAACTACCCAAGAACAAAACCCCCGGACCAGATGGATTCACCTCTGAATTCTACCAGACATATAGAGAAGAAATAACACCCATTCTCCTTAAAGTTTTCCAAAAAATAGAAAAGGAGGGAATACTTCCAAACTCATTCTATGAAGCCAGCATCACTCTAATACCAAAACCGGGCAAAGATATCACCAAAAAAGAAAACTACAGACCAATATCCCTGATGAACGTAGATGCAAAAATACTCAACAAAATATTAGCAAACCGAATTCAAAAATACATCAAGAGGATCATACACCATGATCAAGTGGGATTCATCCCAGGGATGCAAGGATGGTACAACATTTGAAAAATCCATCAACATCATCCACCACAACAACAAAAAGAAGAGCAAAAACCATATGATCATCTCCATAGATGCTGAAAAAGAATTTGACAAAATTCAGCATCCATTCATGATTACAACTCTCAACAAAATGGTTATAGATGGCAAGTACCTCAACGTCATAAAGGCCATATATGACAAACCCACAGCTAACATCATACTTAACAGCGAGAAGCTGAAAGCTTTTCATCTAAGATTGGGAACAAGACAGGGATGCCCACTCTCTCCACTGTTATTCAACATAGTACTGGAGGTCCTAGACACGGCAATCAGACTACACAAAGACATACAAGCCATCCATATTGGTAAAGAAGAAGTCAAATTGTCACTGTTTGCAGATGACATGATACTGTACATAAAAAACCCTAAACACTCCACTCCAAAACTACTAGAACTAATATCTGAATTCAGCAAAGTTGCACGATACAAAATTAACACACAGAAATCTGTTGCTTTCCTAGACACTAACGAACTAACAGAAAGAGAAATCAGAAAAACAATTCCATTCACAATTGCATCAAAAAGAATAAAATACCTAGGAATAAACCTAACAAAGGAAGTGAAAGACCTGTACTCTGAAAACTACAAGACACTCCTAAGAGAAATTAAAGAGGACACTAACAAATGGAAATGCATCCCATGCTCTTGAATAGGAAGAATAAATATTGTCAAAATGGCTATACTACCTAAAGCAATCTACAGATTCAATTCAATCCCTATCAAACTACCAAAAGCTTTCTTCAATGAACTCAAACAAATAATTCTAAAATTCATATGGAACCACAAAAGATCCCGAATAGCCAAAGCAATTCTGAGAAGGAGGAATCAAACATGGGGAATTACGCTCCCTGACTTCAAACTCTACTACAAAGCCACAGTAATCAAGACAATTTGGTACTGGCACAAAAACAGACCCACAGACCAGTGGAACAGAATAGAAAATCCAAACATTAACCCAAATATTTACAGCCAATTAATATTTGACAAAGGAGCCTTGGATATACAATAGGGAGTTGACAGCCTCTTCAGCAGCTGGTGTTGGAAAAACTGGACAGCTACATATAAGAGAATGAAACTGGACTACTGTCTAGCCCCATACACAAAGGTAAACTCAAGATGGATCAAAGACCTGAATGTAAGTCATGAAACCATAAAACTCTTAGAAAAAAACAGGCAAAATTCTCTTGGACATAAACATGAGTGACTTCTTCATGAACATATCTCCCCGGGCAAGGGAAACAAAAGCAAAAATGAACAAGTGGGACTATATCAAGCTGAAAAGCTTCTGTACAGCAAAGGACACCATCAGTAGAACAAAAAGACATCCTACAGTATGGGAGAATATATTCATAAATGACATAACTGATAAGGGGTTGACATCAAAAATATATAAAGAACTCACGCACCTTAAGAAACAAAAAGCAAATAACCCAATTCAGAAATGGGCAGAGGACATGAATAGACACTTCTCTAAAGAAAAAATTCAGTTGGCCTACAGGCACATGAAAAGATGCTCCACGTTGCTAATCATCAGAGAAATGCAGATTAAAACCACAATTAGATATCACCTCACACCAGTGAGGATGGCCAACATCCAAAACACAAACAACAACAAATGTTGGCGAGAATGTGGAGAAGAGGGAACCCTCCTACACTGCTGGTGGGAATGCAAATTAGTTCAACCAGTGTGGAAAGCGGTATGGAGGTTCCTCAAAAAACTCAAAATGGAAATACCATTTGACCCAGGAATCCCACTCCTAGGAATTTACCCTAAGAATGCAGCAGCCCAGTTTGAGAAAGACAGATGCACCCCTATGTTTATTGCAGCACTATTTACAATAGCCAAGAAATGTAAGCAACCTAAGTATCCATCAGTAATTGAATGAATAAAGAAGATGTGGTACATATACACAATGGAATATTATTCAGTCATAAGAAGAAAACAAATCCTACCAGTTGCAACAACATGGATGGAGCTAGAGAGTATTATGCTCAGTGAAATAAGCCAAGCGGAAAAAGACAGGTATCAAATGATTTCACTCATATGTGGTGTATAAGAGCAAAGAAAACAACTGAAGGAACAAAACAGCAGCAGACTCACAGAACCCAAGAACGGACTAATAGTTACCAAAGGGAAAGGGACTGGGGAAGATGGGTGGGAAGGGAGGGACAAGGGGGGAAAAGGGGCATTACGATTAGCAGATGTAATGTTGGGGGGGCACGGGGAGGGCTGTACAACTCAGAGAAGACAAGTAGTGATTCTATAGCATCTCACTACGCTGATGGACAGTGAGTGTAATGGGGTTGGTGGGGGGGACCTGATGAAGGGGGTAGTTTAATCAGCATAATATTGCCCATGTAATTGTAGATTAATGATACCAAAATAAATTATATATATAAAAAAAGTTCACTGTCTCACCTTAGCCTTTCCGCCTTTCCTTCAGTCTCCCTGAAAACTCAAAGAGAAAGTGGCTAATTTAGTTAGTGCAGGAGCATCAAACTTTTTATGTAAAGGGCCAGATGGTAAATATTGTAGGCTCTGTGGGCTGAAAGGTCTCTGTGACAGCACTCAACTTGGAACACAAAAGCAGCCATAGAATCTATAAATAAATGGGCATGCCTAAGTTCCAGTAAAACTTTTTATATGGATACTGAATTTGAATTTCAAATCATTTTCACGAGTCACAAAATATCCTTCTGATACCTGTTCAGTCATTTAAAACTGTACAAGCCACTGTTAGCTCATAGATCATACTAATACAGGTGATAGCTAGATTAGTCTGGAACAGATGATTGTCAAGAACATGTGAATCTAGCTCTTCACTGACAGCTTTTTTCCTGCAACTGCTAATCAGATGTTAAGTGGATGGGACTGAAGTCCTCTGTTGTATGATCTCATCTGTGCTGTAGACTAGTATGGAGGACGCTAATGGCTTACATAAGCCTTTCCTCGGTAACAGGGAGGTTTGCAAGAAACAGAGCTTATGTGTTTACTTGAAGAGCTCCTGTTCTGAAACACTTGGGAATCTGATTGGCTTAGGGAAGACAGGAAGCTTTCCAGAAGAGTACAGCTATGGTGCTTTCAAAGGGTAATGCACATGTGTGAAGACCTGAGAGGTATGAATCTGGAGAAAGAACAGGTAGAAATGAACTTTTTCCAGTTCAGGCTAATGAGATGAGGTGGGGCCCAGGGAGCATTAGTGAAGGTTGATTAGGGCATGCTTCAAGCATGCAATAGAGATACTGGAAAGATTTATAATGCAAGGATTCAAAACCATGTATTGCAAAAGGAGAGAGAAAACCTTGTGTGGGTCAGTGTTTCTCACAATGTGGTCCTTGAATCATTTACAAAAGAACTGTCTGGGTTAGTTGTTAAAAATACTGAGTTTTTTTCAGGCCCCACCAAGACCTTTTGAATCAAGAACAGTGTGGGGTTCTAAAATCTGCAAGCTTAACAGGCTCTCCTAATGTTTCTAGTGTTTGAGAAGCGCTGGTGTAAGCAGAACTGTGGCTCTGCATGGAGGATGATCCAGATAACAGTGTAATTTGAAATAAAGATGTCCCTTGCCTTAGGAAAAAAGAGTGTCTTTCTGAGAAGCGGTGTGTTTATAGAGGTACTTGCAGCAGTGGGACTTATTATTTAAAAGAAGCCAAAGGTTTGGACTTTCACAGAGTGAATGTTTATGAAATTCAACTGATATCTTAAAATGTTTGCGGGATCTAATCTGTCATAATATTAGCTAGCTCTCTAAAAAAATGCAGGCATTTGAAAATATTCACTTTTATACTAATTTCTCTGCTCCTTTAGCATTTTTGCCTTTCACAAAAACGTTTTGTGTCAATTTTAAGCTTAGAAAAATAGAATGAATGAGGTTTAATTAATTTTGACAACCATGATAACATGCTTGTTATGATTATATAAATGAGATTTTTGTGGCTTCTATGTCTGTTGCATCTCGTGTTCAAACAAAGATCTCACACTGGAGCAGAAATATGCTGATTAGATGAATGACATTAAGTACAAAATTGTATTGTTCTGGGCACATTTGAATTTTACACAAATAACAGGCTCAGTCTGATTATCCCCATCTCTGATTGCTTTGTCATTCACAGTTTTGATAAATGGTTTAATCATTTAATGAATTGATAATTTGCTATTGAGTCAACAAAACATCAAATGCAAACCTTACTTATGAAAATCTGAAGACTAGTTGGATTCTCATCCACACTGCATTATTTAATAGTGTATATATAATTGTTCTAATTTTTTCTACTGTCCTTAATCACTTCCACTTGATTTGATAAGGCCCTTGAAGGCTCTCTATAAGATTTTCATTTTGACAGAATGATGATAATACATGGCACACTGAGAATTACAGGAACTCCTATCGAGGAGAATAATGGCCTTATAGTGTGGAAATGTAGAGTCCCTATTTAGAAAATCAAATTGGTGGATAAATGAAAGGCAGTCCCAGCTTGTTTCCAAATTACCTGTTCACTGAGGTCTGTGTCAATCCACAATGTTATGAGTGTAAAGGAATCCAGAAGAGTATAGAATTTCAGAGTTGAGGATTGTTAAAAATGGAAGGAACTTAGGATTTCTCACTTAAATGTCTAAAAGGGCAATTAACATAAATGAATGATGTGCAGCAAAGTGAAATATAAAGGGGGATTCCTTCCCATTGACTGTGGAAATGTGGGCTCAGTGTTTGTAAATATTCTGATATTTCAAGAGATGCCAACATCTCTTTCCTTTTGTCATCCTCCTGCTGAGTAGCTACCGGGACCTGAGACCCCTCCTCTCAGTCACAGCTGACTAGACCAAGGACAGATGCCTGTCTTTGAGGGATGCTGGCCATCCATAGGCTGGAGCCCACATTTGTGGCCCAGGCTTAAGATGAACAGGGAAAGATTATTCCTTAGGAAGTCTGATTCATGACACAAAGGAAATTTACCACTTGGTAGCAGAACACAAATACGTAGACACAGAGACTAGAGTCAAGTCATGTTAATTGCACAGCCCTTGACACAAGGTCACATGCTTCTGCAACTGAGGTACTCAATAGTGGCTTAGAATCTAGACCCACCCAGCACCGTACAGGTCCCCATGGTAAGTAAGATGTTTTATTTTAACAGTGATCTAAGACCAAAGGAAATGGATATACTGTATTCAGGAATGTGTAAGTGCAGGGCTAGGTTAACAGGACATTTGCACTCTCCTTTCAGAGCTCTTGTAAGAATTAAATAAGAATATGTGAAAGGGTCTAGGTTAGTACCTGACACATAGTAGGCACTTAGTGCTGCCTTCCTGGCTGCATTACTCTCTGCCGCTGCACCACCCATGCATTTGTATCTACAGTTGGCCTCCAGCATGAGCAGGATGCCAGGATCTGTGACTCAGGCCAATGATGGATAAAGAGTTTTTCCTGCTGTTATTTCCTGCTATTAGCCAGCTGTTACCTGAAAGGCCCCCATCTATAACCCATATTTTTCCAGACTCAGGTCTTGAGAGGAATTGGTAAAAAATCCTAGCCCCTGACCTTAGCTGCCTGTATCTGTCAGGATTTAGTATGAGAAACAGAAGCCTAAGTATATCAATGATAGTATATAAAAAAAAAGAAACAGAAGTTACTCTAGATATTTTCAGTAGAAAGGGATTTAATAAGGAAATTAGGATATTTAAAAAAATCCTTGGAAGGGTTGGAAACATGGCCTCTAGACTGGGTCTAGGAGAATGGCTCCCAGAATCTTAGAGAACTGATCTACCAGTTGGCTACTACCTCTGATCCTACCACTGGAACGCTCAGTTCAAGAGCAGAGCACCATGCCTGTGGCCCAGGGAACAGAAGCTGGAATCAGGAAATGCCTCTGTCACTGATATACTGCGTATCAGCCCCAAAGGGCAGAGAAGGTGGTTTTGGCTTCACTCCTGCCTTCCAAATCTCATGTAAGTTCACAAAATCTTTAGAAGCTGCCTCATACCCAGAACTCTAGCTGTAAAAGAGTCTGTGAAGTGTAGTTTTCAGTTTTCCAGTCTTTGTAGTACAGAAGGCACACTAAAGAGAAGTGGGAATAAAGGGTGAGCGAGCCAGTGTCTGGTATCTGCAACGCTGTCCTGCCATATTAGTGACTGAAGGCTCTCAGGATCCCCCTGCACTGGGCTGCTACCTGGAACCATCTAAATTCTAAATGATGATAAAACCTGATTATGTTGCTAATTCTGATTTTAAAAAATTTTCATTTTATGTCCATCCTTTACTTGTCCCCAGTACAAATAAGGTTCTTTATTTTCTCCAGGAGTGGAGTTATGGGCAGATTTAGTGGAGTAATGAAGATATGGGCAGATTTAGAGGAAATAGCAAATTATGTCAAGACTTACAGCTAGCAACAGTGGAGGAATTACTGCATCTGATGTCTAAAGGGGCAAGAAGAACCTGTGAGTGGCTACCAAAATGTGAAAAGGGTAGCTATAAGGAAAGATCCTCTTGATAGGAGATACTGCATTCATTAGGTCCCAAAGGAAGAGAGCTGGGGAAATAAATACTCTCCTACCATCCTCCAAAATCCTACGGGTACTCCCCATTGGCTGAACCCACGGAGAAGCCAGAAAACAAGAGAACTCATTTATTTTATTTTATTTTTATTAAGGTATTGTTGATTTACACTTTTATGAAGGTTTCACATGAAAAACAATGTGGTTACAACATTCACCCATATTATCGTGTCCCCCCCATACCCCATTACAGTCACTGTCCATCAGTGTAGTAAGATGCCACAGAGTCACTACTTGTCTTCTCTGAGCTACACTGTCTTCCCCATGATCCCCCACACCATGTGTGCCAATCATAATACCCGTGAATCCCCTTCTCCCTCCCTCCCCACCCGCCTTCCCCCAGCCCTCCCCTCTGGTAACCGCTAGTCCCTTCTTGGAGTGTGTGAGTCTGCTGCTGTTTTGTTCCTTCAGTTTTGCTTCATTGTTATATTCCACAAATGGGGGAAATCATTTGGCACGTGTCTTTCTCCATTTGGCTTATTTCACTGAACGTAATATCCTCCAGCTCCATGCATGTTGTTGCAAATGGTAGGATTTGTTTCTTTCTTATGGCTGAATAGTATTCCATTGTGTATATGTACCACCATTTCTTTATCCATTCATCTACTGATGTACACTTAGGTTGCTTCCATATCTTGGCTATTGTAAAAAGTGCTTCAATAAACATAGGGTTGCATATGTCTTTTTGAATCTGAGAAGTTGTATTCTTTGGGTAAATTCCTAGGAATGGAATTCCCAGGACAAATGGTATTTTCTATTTTTAGTTTTTTGAGGAACCTCCATATTGCTTTCCACAATGGCTGAACTAGCTTACATTCCCACCAGCAGTGTAGTAGGGTTCCCCTTTCTTCGCATCCTCACCAGCATTTGTTTTCCTTAGTCTTTTTGATGCTGGCCATTCTAACTGGCGTGAGGTGATATCTCATTGTGGTTTTTATTTGCATTTCCCTGATAATTAGCGATGTGTAACATCTTTTCATGTGTCTGTTGGCCATCTGAATTTCTTCTTTGGAGAATTGTCTGTTCATATCCTCTGCCCATTTTTTAATTGGGTTATTTGCTTTTTGGCTGTTGAGGTGTGTGAGTTCTTTATATATTTTGAATGTTAACCCCTTGTCAGATATGTCGTTTACAAATATATTCTCCCATACGGTAGGATGCCTTTTTGTTCTGCTGATGGTGTTCTTTGCTGTACAGAAGCTTTTTAGCTTGATATAGTCCCACTTGTTCATTTTTGCTTTTGTTTTCCTTGTCCAAGGAGATGTGTTCAGGGAAAAGTTGCTCATGTTTATGTCCAAAAGATTTTTGCCTATGTTTTTTTCTAAGAGTTTTATGGTTTCATGACTTACATTCAGGTCTTTGATCCATTTCAAGTTGAATTTTGTGTATGGGGTTAGACAATAATCCAGTTTCATTCTCTTGCTGTCCAGTTTGGCCAACACCAGTTGTTGAAGAGGCTGTCATTTCCCTATTGCATACCCATGGCTCCTTTATCATATATTAATTGACCATATATGCTTGGGTTTATATCTGGGCTCTCTAGTCTGTTCCATTGGTCTATGGGTCTGTTCTTGTGCCAGTACCAAATTGTCTTGATTACTGTGGCTTAGTAGTAGAGCTTGAAGTTGCGGAGAATAATCACCCAGCTTTATTCTTTCTTCTCAGGATTGCTTTGGCTATTCGGGGTCTTTTGTGGTTCCATATGAATTTTACAACTATTTGCTCTAGTTTGTTGAAGAATGCTGTTGATATTTTGGTAGGGATTGCATTGAATCTGTAGATTGCTTTAGGCAGGATGGCCATTTTCACAATATTAATTCTTCCTATCCATGAGCACGGGATGTATATCCATTTATTGGTATCTTCTTTAATTTCTCTCATGAGTGTCTTGTAGTTTTCAGAGTATAGGTCTTTCACTTCCTTGATTAGGTTTATTCCTAGGTATTTTATTCTTTTTGATGCAATTGTGAATGGAATTGTTTTCCTGATTTCTCTCTCTGCTAGTTCATTGTTAGTATATAGGGTTGTGAAAGATTTCTGTGTATTAATTTTGTATCCTGCAACTTTACTGAATTCAGATATTAGATCTAGTAGTTTTTGAGTGGATTCTTTAGGGGTTTTTATGTACAATATCATGTCATCTGCAAACAGGGACAGTTTAACTTCTTCCTTGCCAATCTGAATGCCTTTTATTTCTTTGTGTTGTCTGATTACCGTGCCTAGGACCTCCAGAACTATGTGGAATAAAAGCAGGGAGAGTGGGCATCCTTGTCTAGTTCCCAATTTTAAGGGAAAAGCTTTCAGCTTCTCACTGTTAAATATGTTGTCTTCTGTGGGTTTGTCATATATGGCCTTTATTATGTTGAATTACTTGCCCT
The DNA here is from genome assembly GCA_029783875.1 of Phataginus tricuspis. Taxonomy (NCBI): domain Eukaryota; kingdom Metazoa; phylum Chordata; class Mammalia; order Pholidota; family Manidae; genus Phataginus; species Phataginus tricuspis. Next base: position 103,276,177 of record JAQQAC010016209.1, on the reverse strand, counting down.
CTATACCCATTTTGAGAGTTTTTATCATTAATGGATGTTGAATTTTGTCAAATGCTTTTTCAGCATCTATGGAGATGATGATGTGGTTTTTGTCCTTTTTGTTGATGTGGTGGATGATGTTGATGGATTTTCGAATTTCTACCATCCTTGCATCCCTGGATAAATCCTACCTGATCATATTGGATGATCTTTTTGATGTATTTTTGAATGTGGTTTGCTAATATTTTGTTGACTATTTTTGCATCTATATTCATCAGGGATATTGGTCTGTAATTTTCTTTTTTTTGTGGTGTCTTTGCCTGGTTTTGGTATTAGAGTAATGCTGTCCTCACAGGATGAGTTTGGGAGTATTCCCTCCTCTTCTACTTTTTGGAAAACTTTAAGGAGGTTGGGTATTATGTCTTTAGTAAATGTTTGATAAAGTTCAGCACTGTAACCATCTGATACAGGTATTTTGTTCTTAGGTAGCTTTTTAATTAACAATTCAATTTCGTTTCTGGTAATTGGTCTGTTCAGATTTTCTGTTTTTGCTGGGTCAACCTTGGAAGGTTGTATTTTTCTAGAAAGTTGTACATTTCTTCTAGGTTATCCAGTTTGTTAGCATATAATTTTTCTTATTATTCTCTAATAATTATTTGCATTTCTGTGGTGTTCATAGTGACTTTTCCTTTCTCATTTCTGATTCTGTTTACGTGTGTAGACTCTTTTTTTCTTGATAAGCCTGGCTAGGGGTTTATCTATTTTGTTTATTTTCTCGAAGAACCAGCTCCTGCTTTCATTTATTCTTTCTACTGTTTTGTTCTTCTCAATTTTATTTATTTCTGCTCTAATCTTTTTTTTTTTACAGTTTATTTTATTTTAGTATCATTAACCTACAATTACATGAGCAATATTGTGATGATTAAACTACCCCCTTCATCAGGTCCCCCCCACCAACCTCCATGTGTTTGTGGGCTTTTTCCTTTTCTTTACACAATTTATTTCTAGTTTCATACCTTTGTGGTCTGAGAAGCTGGTTGGTAAACTTCCAATCTTTTTGTATTTACTGAGGCTCTTTTTGTGGTCTAGTATATGATCTATTCTTGAAAATGTTCCATGTGCACTTGAGAAGAATGTGTATCCTGTTGCTTTTGGATGGAGTGTTCTGTAGATTTCCTTTAGGTCCATCTGTTCTAATGTGTTATTCAGTGCCTCTGTCTCCTTACTTATTTCCTGTCTGGTTGATCTGTCCTTTGGAGTGAGTGGTGTGTTGACGCCTCCTAAAAGGAATGCATTGCATTCTCTTTCCCCATTTAATTCTCTTAGTATTTGTTTCACATATGTAGGTGATCCCATGTTCGGTGCATAGATATTTATAATGGTTATATCCTCTTGTTGAATTCACCCTTCTATCATTATGTAATGTCCTTCTTTGTCTCTTGTTACTTTATTTGTTTTGATGTCTATTTTGTCTCATACAAGTACTGCAACTCCTCCTTTTTTTTCTATTAGTTGCATGAAATATCTTTTTCCATCCCTTCACTTTTAGTCTGTGTATGTCTTTGGGTTTGAGGTGAGTCTCTTGTAGTCAGCATATAGACGGGTCTTGTTTATTTTATCCATTCAGTGAGTCTATGTCTTTTGATTGGTGCATTCAGACCATTTACATTTAGGGTGATTATCGATAGGTATGTACTGATTTCCATTGCAGGCTTTAGATTCATGGTTACCAAAGGTTCAAGGGTAATTCCCTTACTATCTAACAGTCTAATTTAACTCACTTTGTATGCTATTACAAAAAAAACCTAAAGGTTCTTTTTTTTCCCTCCTTTGTCTTCCTCCTCCATTCTTTGCATATTAGGTATCGTATTCTGTACTCTTTGTCTATCCCTTGACTGACTTTGGGGGTAGTTGATTTCATTTTGCATCTTCTTAGTAATTAATTGTTCTACTTTCTTTACTGTGGTTTTATTTCCTCTGGTGACAGCTATTTAGCCTTTGGAGCACTTCCATCTATACCAGTCCCTTCAAAATACACTGTAGAGATGTTTTGTGGGAGGTAAATTCTCTCAGCTTTTGCTTATCTGGAAATTATTTAATCCCTCCTTCAAATTTAAATGATAATCTTGCCAAGTAGAGTATTCTTGGTTTGAGGCCCTTCTGTTTCATTGCATTAAATATATCATGCAACTCCCTTCTTGCCTGTAAGGTTTCTGTTGAGAAATCTGATGATAGCCTGATGGGTTTTCCTTTGTATGTGATCTTTTCTCTCTCTCTCGCTGCTTTTAAATGTCTGTCCTTATTCTTGATCTTTGCCATTTTAATTATTATATGTCTTTGTGTTGTTTTTCTTGGGTCTTTTGTGTTGAGAGATCTGTGGACTTCCATGGCCTGAGAGACTATCTCCTTCCCCAGATTGGGGAAGTTTTCAGTAATTACCTCCTCAAAGACACTTTCTATCCATTTTTCTCTCTCTTCTTCTGGTACCCCTATACTGTGAATATTGTTCCAATTGTATTGGTCACACACTTCTCTCAATATTCTTTCATTCATAGAGATCCTTTTTTCTCTCAGTGCCTCAGCTTCATTGTATTCCTCTTCTCTAATTTCTATTGCATTTACCATCTCTTCTACTACATCTAATGTGCTTTTAAATCCCTCCATTGTATGTCTCATTTCAGATATGGAATTTCTCAATGATTGAATCTCCATCCTAAATTCATCCCTGAGTTTTTATATATTTTTCTGTACCTCCATGAGCATGTCTATGATTTTTATTTTGAACTCTCTTTCCAGAAGATTGATGAATTCAGTTTCACTCACTCCTTTTTCTGGTGTTTGTGGGATTTTGGTCTGAACCAGGTTCCTTTGACATTTCATATTTATATGTGGCACCCTCTAGTGCCCAGAAGCTCTCCTCTCTGGAGCTGCTCAGCCCCTGGAGTGATGTCAGGGGTCGCAGGGGAGCAGCGCTGGTGCCTGGGGAGAGGAAAGAGCTGTTTCCTACTTTCCAGCTGCTGTGCCTGTCTGCACTGTCAGAACCAGTGGGCCGAGCACACAGATGTAAGCCTTTGTGCTTTGTGTTTGTAGCTGCCACAGGTGGGGCCTCGCTCTGGGTGGCCTGATGCCAGGGCAGAGACTGCCGGTTTGCAAGCCAGTGCTGGCAGGCCAGGAGGAAGGCCCAGCAGGCTGCATATCATGGTGGGGGGCCTCAGAGCTTAGTAGCCAGCCAGGGGAATGGAGCACCTGAAGCTCCTGAAAGTTCCCAACCTGCTGAGCAGAGTGTGCCTGGACAATTTTGTCCACCTATCCTTTCTCCTGAGCAGAAAGCTCTGTGCAATCCTTGCCCCTTTAGCAGCCCTCTCACTGTTAGGAAGTCTCTCAGACTGCCCGCCTTTCTTTTTTCCCAAGCAGCCAGATGTGGATCTCTGTCTTCCACAAATGGCTGGAATCTCAGTCTCTCCAAGTATTCCGCCTGTCTTAGTTTCCCAGCGCCATTAATTTCCAGGGCACCATGCAATGTCGGTTTGTGCTCCCAAAGCATATCTCCAGGGCTGGGTGTTCCGCAGTCCTAGGCTTCCACCCCTTCCCCACTCCATTTCTCTTCCTCCTGCTGGTGAGCTGGGGTGGGGGAAGGGCTTGGGTTCCACTGGATCAAGGCTTTGGCACGTTACCCTGTTTTGTGAGTTCTGCTCTTTTCTCTTCTCCAGGTGTATGCAGTCTAGTACAGCTTTGTTTCCTGTTGTTCTTTTAGGATTAGTTGTATTAACTATATTTTCATATTATATGTGGTTTTGGGTGGAATTCTCTGTCTCACCTCTCACACCGCCATTTGAGAGGTCATTTATTAACTCCACACAGGACAGGTTCCTGGGGACACAAAACATGGTAGAGAAGGTTGGAGATGGATTATATGGGCAAATGGAAGATATCTAGTACAGGATGGTAACCACTGTCTGACTGGACTTCATGGAAATGACACAGCCCAAGAGATCCTCATTCTCCTCTTTGGTTCCTAAGTTACATCTTTGAGAAGCCTCACTCTTCTGGCACCTATGCCTACATATGTGAGCATGTAAGTATGTCTGTGTGTATACCTACTGTGTGTCTTCTTCTGTGAAATATCCAACCGCTGCAAGTGAAAGAAGTGGAACAGAGTAAGAAGCCTAGAAACAGACACCATCATAAATCAATGCATAATAATTGAAGGTGGCAAACAAAACTTAAGGAGAAATTATTATTTCTTCCAATTCACAACTGTGGCACCATTATCCAATAAGGTTATAGCCTGACCTCACACTTCACCAATGTAAATTCCAGATGAATTAGTTAAATGTAAATAACAAACTCAGAGGAAAAAAGCAATATAAGTGTAATTTAGGAGAAGGGAATGCCTTTTAAACACATAAACCATAAAAGAAAATAGGTTTGAATGTATAAAAATCAAAACTTCTATGTGCTAAGGAAATAGAAAGACAATGACAAGCTAAGAAATTTGTATCATATGACAAAGTGTTAACATATAAAGTGTTCACAAATCAATAAAGAAGATAACATTCCAACAGAATTAAAAAGAGGGGCAAAAGACAAGGGTAAGCAATTTACAAAGGAACAAATACAAATAGCCAATGAAAAAAATGAAGGCTGTTGAAATTCACTGATAAGAAAAAATGAAAATTAAACAAAATTGCCATGCTAGTAAAATGATTTTCCATTTTTTTCCTATCATTGATGAAGAATAAAAGTAAAGATAATATGCAGCGATGACCTGGGCATGAGAAAATAAGCACTTTAAAATACAGCTGGTGGGAGAATAAATTGGTATAATCTTTCTGGAGGTTAATTTGGTGATAGGTTTCAAAAGTAGTGAATATGCATGCTCTTTAACTGAGTTGTTATAGTCAAAGGAATTGATCCTAAGGAAATAATCAGATGTGTTATTTGTAAGGAAACTCCTACAATATTAGTTTATAATGTTGAAAATTTAGAAACCATCTGAATGCTTTAACAATATGGAATTGGTTAACTAGTTGTGATCCATCCATAAATGAATCACAGTATATCCTTACGTTGGAATACTATTCAGCCATTAAAAATAATGTTATAGGAGAATGACATGGAAAAATGTCCATGATATATCACTAAGTGCAAAAAACAGGCAATGAATCCGTGTGTATTGAATGATAGCATTTTTTAATTCATAGAAAGACAGGAAGGAAACTAATTAAAATGTTAATGAGGGTTATTTCTGGGTGGTGAGATTGTAGATGATTTCAACATTCATGTTTTTCAGAGTTTTATTCCCAGTTTTTTTGCATGAAGGAAGCATTATCTAGGAAAAAAAATTTTAAAATCACAATTACAGTGTAAACTCTTTTGGTTTGTTCTTTTGTCTATGAAGGCAACTGAGTGAGGATAAATACTTTGTATTAGGTAGTCATGTTGGGCCAGCCCCTCCAGTTAGCCCTATGCTAAGTCTCCCTAAGAAATAGCAGGAGCGAATCACATTGTGGTAGTTTCATTGGAAAAACTGCTGAGAAACTTGCCTTACTCCATCCTGTGGCACAAAGACAAGTGCTTTCTCTGACATTTGTTTGTTAACCTCCAGTGGCCACTGAATGTCACTGTGGTTCCAAAGAAATGCAATGAAGATAAGACTTCTTTGGTCTCAGTAATGACTGTGGAGACTGGGGCAAGAAAAATAAATAGGCAAATCAGCCCCAGAATTCCCTAGATGCCTCCACAATGCCTACAGCCTCCATTTCTACTAACAATACATTTAGGCTGATAAATGAGAAATGAGAACAAAGCGAGTCAATGCTTCTCAGCCTCTAAGACGTTCTGAGTCCTGTGGTGAGAACCAAAAGCCCCAGGCTGTGATCCTGGTTCTGCCAAACTGTTGTCAGATTCCTTCAATGGACAAATGGGGAAGGTGAGCACAGAGATGGAGGACAGACTCAGAAGGCAGAAAGGGGTTACCGAATAGGCAGACTAAGCACCTGCTTGGGGCACTAGCAAAGCGAAGGGGCCAACCAGTGGTGCTCCTCTTGAAGCAGAGGCTCTGTAGGACCCATCTCCCTACCACAGCTGTGCAGTATAGGGGCTGGCACAGAATAGGTGCTCAGAAAAGTTGGCATGGCATCCCTATGACCTCTTTTTTTTTTTTTTTTTATAAACAACAGAAATTTATTTCGAGGATTCAGTGTCTGGTGAGAGCCTGCATCCTGTTCACCAATGGCCATCTTCTCCGTGTCCTCACACGGCAGGAAGAGTGAGCTCTCTGGGGTCTTTTTTTTTTTTTTTTTTTACAATTTATTTTATTTTAGTATCATTAACCTACAATTACATGAGCAATATTGTGATGATTAAACTACCCCCTTCATCAGGTCCCCCCCACCAACCCTATTACAGTCACTGTCCATCAGTGTAGTGAGATGAGAATCACTACTTGTCTTCTCTGAGCTGTACAGTCCCCCCCGTACCCCCCCACCCTATGTCTGCCTATCGTAATGCCCCTTTTACCCTCTTATCCCTCCCTTCCCGCCCTTCTTCCCCAGTCCCTTTCCCTTTGGTAACTGTTAGTCCATTCGTGGGTTCTGTGAGTCTGCTGATGTTTTGTTCCTTCATTTTTTTTTTTTCTTTGTTCTTATACTCCACATATGAGTGAGATCAT
>JAQQAC010016209.1:103226198-103264525 GCA_029783875.1 Phataginus tricuspis | reverse complement strand
ACTTTGGGCCTCATTTGTTCTTCTTTTTCCAATTTCAATAATTGTGTCCTTAGACTGTTCATTTGGGAATGTTCTTCCTTCTTTAAATGGGCCTGGATTGCAATGTACTTTCCTCTTAAGACTGCCTTCGCTGCGTCCCACAGAAGTTGTGGCTTTATGTTGTTGTTGTCATTAGTCTCCATATATTCTTTGATTTCTGTTTTGATTTGGTCGTTAACCCATTGATTCATTAGGAGAATGTTGTTAAGTCTCCATGTATTTGTGAGCCTTTTTGATTTCTTTCTGAAATTTATTTCTAATTTTATACCTTTGTGATCTGAGAAGTTGGTTGGTAAGATTTCAATATTTTTGAATTTACTGAGGTTATTTTTGTGGCCTAGAATGTGGTCTATTCTGGAAAATGTTCCATGTGCACTTGAGAAGAATATGTATCCTGCTGCTTTTGGGTGCAGAGTTCTGTAGATATCTGTTAGGTCCATCTGTTCTAGTGTGTTGTTCAGTGCCTCTGTGTCTTTACTTATCCTCTGCCTGGTTGATCTATCCTTTGGAGTGAGTGGTGTGTTAAAGTCTCCTAGAATTATTGCATTGCTGTCTATTTCCTCCTTCACTTCGGTTAGTATTTGTTTCACATATGCTGATGCTCCTGTGTTGGGTGCATATATGTTTATAATGGTTATATCTTCTTGTTGGACTGACCCCTTTATCATTATGTAATGTCCATCTTTATCTCTTGCTACTTTCTTCATTTTGAAGTCTATTTTATCTGATACAAGTACTGCAACACCTGCTTTTTTCTCTTTGTTGTTTGCTTGAAATATTTTTTTCCATCCCTTCACTTTTAGTCTGTGTATATCTTTGGGTTTAAGGTGAGTCTCTTGTAAGCAGCATATAGATGGGTCTTGCTTTTTTATCCACTCTGTTACTCTGTGTCTTTTGATTGGTGCATTCAGTCCATTTACATTTAGGGTGATTATTGATAGATATGTACTTATTGCCATTGCAGGCTTTAGATTCGTGGTTACCAAAGGTTCAAGGGTTGCTTCTTTACTATCTAAGAATCTAACTTAACTTTCTTGTTAAGTTATTGTGTGCGCCGTCTGATGTTTCTTTATCTCTCCCTTCCTATTCTTCCTCCTCTTTTCTTTATATATTAGGTGTTTTATTCTTTGCCTTTAGTTAGTATTTGGGTGGTCTGCTTTCTTTGCTATGCTTTTATTTTCTCTGGTGACATCTTTTTAGTCTTAGGGATGTTCCCCTCTAGATCAGTCCGTTTAAGATATTCTGTAGTGGTGGTTTATGGGTGGCAAATTCTCTCAACTTTCTTTTATCTTGAAATTGTTTAATCCCTCCGTCATATTTAAATGATAATCGTGCTGGATACAATATTCTTGGTTCGAGGCCCTTCTGTTTCATTACGTTAAATATATCATGCCATTCTCTTCTGGCCTGTAATGTTTCTGTTGAGAAGTCTGATGACAGTCTGATAGGTTTTCCTTTGTAGGTGATCTTTTTCCTCTCTCTAGCTGCCTTTAATACTCTGTCCTTGTCTTTGATCTTTGCCATCTTGATTATTATGTGTCTTGGTGTTGTCTTCTTTGGGTCCCTTGTGTTGGGAGATCTGTGGGCTTCCGTGGACTGTGAGACTATTTCCTTCCCCAGCGTGGGGAAGTTTTCGGCAATTATTTCTTCAAAGACACTTTCTATCCCTTTTTTTCTCTCTTCTTCCGCTGGTACTCCTATAATGCGAATATTGCTCCGTTTCGATTGGTCACAGAGTTCTCTTAATATTCTTTCATTCTTAGAGATCCTTTTATCTCTCTCTGCCTCAGCTTCTTTGTATTCCTGTTCCCTGTCTTGTAATTCCTTGATCATGTCTTGAACCTGATTCAATCTGCTGTTGAGCCCTTTGATGGCTTGTTTCATTTCTGCATTGTCTTTCCTCACTTCCCTCACTTCCTCCCTCAGCTCTTGCACATTTTTCTGTAGATCCGTCAGCATGGCTATGACTTTTATTCTGAATTCTTTTTCTGGAAGACTGTGAATGTCCATTTCTTCAGATTCTTTCTCTGGGGTGGTGTTTGTCTGAAGCTTTGTCTGTATCATATTCTTCTGTCTTCTCATGACTATAGAATTGGTTGTTGGTAGCAAGGAGAGATAAGAAAGGAGAGACAAGAAAAAAAAGAGATTTCTACTAATAATAAAAAAGTAAAAGGAGAGAGAGAGAGAAAGGAAAAGAAAAGAAAGAAAAAGAAAAGGCAGCAACACCTAAAAGAAAACAGCAACAACAACAACAAAAAGAAAAAAAAGAAAAAAAAAAGAAAAAAAACACCAAAACGCCCACCGGGGGTGGTTTCTGTGTGAATGCTGTAGGTGGTGCTATTGCTCCACTATTCCAGAGCCGCGGCCATGTCGCTCCACACGGCCCTTTAAAACTGTGGCCGGGTGAGAATGAATGGGAGGCTGTTGAAAGAGAGGGAAAGAAAAAAAGGAAAAGAAAGGGGAGAAAAAACAATAAAAAAAAAAAAAAAACCACCGGGATTGGGTTCCGCGCGAGTGCTGTATGTGGCGCTGTTGCTCCACTATTCCAGCGCCACTGTATAGTTCTGGCTGGGTGGAGAACGAATGGTAAGCTGTTGAACTCCGTGGGGGTCTCAATGGCGGGCACTCTTTCCCAGTCGCCAGCCACGGGGTCCAAAGCTCCCCAGGACTTCCAGCATGCTGGGCTCAGTTTGCGGGGCTATCCGGCCCCTCTACTGAGCTCCTGTCTCTTTAAGACTGCTGAGGTAGAGCGCGCGCTTTTCTTCCCTTTTTTCTCCTTTCTTTTTCCTTCCCGGAGCCTGCCGCGGGCAACTTGCACGTTCCGGGCTGGGACCCTGTGCCCTCTGTCTCTCCTATCTCCGCTCCACCGCAGGCCGTGTGTCGGCACTCCCGGCGCAGACTTCCACTCCCTCCCGGCTCTGAATCCTCTCCTCCCGCCGGAGCGCTGGGGGAGAGGAGCGCTCGGTCTGCTCGTGTCTCTGTACCTTACCCGCCTTGTCGGGACTCCCGCCGGAGTGCTGGGGTGCAGGGGCGCTCTGGTCTCGCTGGATCGTGTTTCCGTCCTGCCTCGCCGGGTGCCGAGTCCTCTGTCCGGAGTGTCTGGCCGCCGGAGCTCTGGGGGGGGGGAGCGCTCAGTCCCACCGTGTCGCCGCCCCATGTCCCGTCCGCCTCACCGGCTGCCAAGTTCTCACAGGTGTAGCTGTACGCTGTGCACTTTCCTGTGTATTCTGGTCTCTCTTTTAGGGATAGTTGTATTTGCTGTATTTTCGTGAATAAATATAATGTTGGGAGGAATTTTTCTGCTGGTCCGTTCACGACGCCATATTCCCGGAAGTGGCCCCCTATGACCTCTTGAACCTGGACTAGGTGCCCCTCCTTAGTGGTGTCATAGAACTTGTGTTTACTTCTATTCTAACACTTAAGGTCCCAAATTACAATGGTCTGTTTACATGTCAGTTGGATGCTTGAGACTAGAGACCATGTGCTTTGATACGATTCTCAGCACTTAGTGCAAAAGAAAAGAGATTTTCATAATCCTTCCCTGCTCTCCACAATTCCCCATCCACCTGATGGGCTGGATTATGGTAACTAGAAAATCTAGAAAATCTTTTTTTTTTTTTTTTCCCACATGGGCTGAGTTACATGTGGAGAAGCTGAAATTGGGTTAGGGGCAGGCATGAGAGATCCAGGAGGAGGGGGCTTAGTGAGGCTGGGCAGCTCTAAGTGGCTGAAGGAAAAAAAATATCCTTCATGGTTGGAGAGAGACTGAGACTAAGAGACATGTCAAGAGGGGGCTGGTGAAGCTGTGTATGATGTAAATGTTTCCTCTGTCTCCCCTTTGAAACCTTCAGTATAATCATCAATGTTTTGTCAGTAGATTTTCTTTTGGGGTGTGTGAGAAGTGTCAGGATTGGTGGGCAAAAACAGACACTGCCCCCTGGGGAGCAGCTAATCTGAGGGTTACATTAGTCCAGCACACATATTTCTCAGTTCCATGCTCTTCTCAGGAAAGCTGATTCGTTTTACTTATGTAGGCCTGCCATAACTGGCTGTCCTGATATTTGAGAGCCTCAGAGATCAAATGTGACTGTGTAAAGTCAACCCCAAGTGCACCCGGAACAAGTGGCTACCTCTGTGCTACTGATCCCCCCAACTCTTTGTCTCTCCTTTTTTTTTTTACCTTTTTAATGAGGTATAATTGACGTAACGTTATATTAGTTTCGGGTGTACAGTGTAATGATTCAATGCTTGTATATATTGCACAATTATGACTACAATAAGCCCAGTTAATATCCATCACCTTACAGCTACAAAATATTTTTTCTTATGATGACAAATTTCAAGATCTACTCTCCTAGCTACTTTCAAATATGAAGAGCAGTATTATTAATTATAGTTACCATGCTGTACATTATATCCCCATGACTTCCTCATTTTATAATGAAATTTGTACCTTTTGACCCCTTTCACCCATTTTGCCTATCTCCCACCCCTCACCTGGATATCAGAGAAGACTTATGACATGTGTCTCAGCACCATTTCCCCAGGGGCTGGAGAGGGAAAAGCATTTCTGCATTAGCTCCAAATCTTCCAATCGGGACTGGCTACATAATCTGTGGGACCCAGTGCAAAGTGAAAATGCAAGGCCCCTTGTTCTGGTTAGGTCAGAGGAAGGACTCAGAAGTGTTACTAATTCTATCTTTTTTCCTCCATAGGTCCTCTTTTTCCTATTCCAAAGGAGCTAGGGAAAGGTGAAAGCACTCCCCAGCATCATCTGTACTCCCTTGGGGTCATGGTATTAATATATTAAGGGATGAACAATGTGGTTTTTCACTCTTACTCTTTTTTATGTCTGTGACTTTGCCTAGACTGCTATCTTCCTTCCTATAGTTTGTGGCTTTGGCTGGGTGATGGCTGGTGGTGTGAAAAATGACATGCTGTCCTAGAACCTGTGCTGGAGACAGCTCTTCTTCTTCCCAGTAGTGGTTTTGAGTATGCAAACAGCAAAATAAGGATAGTCTTGACTTTCTATCTGTGGCAGAGACTGTGGGTTGATTACCACAATATGTTCTTTCCTTCTTCCTAGGAACACGGTGCATGCTTATACCTTCTTCTATCTCTTGTTCAGTAGGCTTAGCCATTTGACAAAGTTCTCCACAGTGGAATGGGAATGGAAATGGTGTGTGCCACATCCAGGCCTTGAGAGAACAAACTAGCCTTCTCCATAGTGCAATCTATGGTGACCTAACTTTAACCAAACATATGACATCCATGATTTAAGGCATGGAGGGGCAGCCCTATGAGAGGAAACCAGATCCCCAAGTGACCATGGATCAGAGTTGCCTTACCTTGACTTATGCCCTTATGTCACAAATATTATGATAGATGCTGACCTAAAAAAATAAATCCCTGTATTGTTAGTACTGTTTGTTATAGCAGCTCATCATGTTGCCCCAAAACACTGTAAATGTGCTCTATATGGACTCGTACCAGAGCTCCAAATTCAAATTAGTACTTTTATGCTGCAGTTAAATCTTGTGCAGGTGAAGACAGGCCTCATTATACCTATAATCAGAGATTGAGTTGTTCCCATGGTGGGAATGTTTGCACAGATGCAGCCATAATATCATTTGTCTTTCTGGAGTGGAAGGTGACCAGGCCACGATTAGAGGTCAGATTGAACTTGGAGTCAAGGGTGCCGTCTGCCTATGGAAAACCCAACTGGCTCACACCAGGACTGAATCCATCAAGACCTTCACCTTATTAACAATAAGCACGAGCCAATTGAGTTAATGATCCCAGGAGAAAAAAAAGCCTGAGCTGTAAGGTATTCCTTGCAACAGAATAGTGAAACAAAACCTTTACAATTCTAATAAAAGATCCTAGGCATGGAAGAGAAAAGTCACATTTCGTCATTCTAACTTGACTCTATGGTTACTAAAGATTGTATTCTGTGGGAAATTTCACTTTAATGGTTTATAAGAGCTTCAGATTTTCTTGAATAAAGAAAAGTGGTGTTGTCAAAGAGTTGCCAAGCCTCAAAGACACTTGATACAAGATATTCTGAATCTTTATGGTACAGAAAAGCTATCCTTTTTTAAAAGTGGCTAGAGATGTAATCTTTTGTCTTCCTAGAAAGCCATCGAAGGCCTTTGTTGATTTCGTGAAAACAGCATTGTGGGCTTAAAAAACATTAGCTGTGTCACCTCCTCGAAGACACTGAGAAATGTGCAACCTTTAAACATGAAAGAAGTAGAGTGTGAAATGTTTTAGCTGGAAGTTTAAAGGGTGAGCTTAAGAAATGCAATTCTTTAGCAAGTAAGATTTAATCGTCTTTATAATTGGGTGGTTAGTAGGCTAAACTGCACAAAGAACTAAGCTCATGTAAGAATTAAATATTTATTTGCCTTCTAAAGGAGATTGAGGCAATAAATCACAAAAATTTCTTTGAAAAAAGTCTCTGAAAATAACTTTTGATATCTTTCAAGGGGTAAAAAACCTACCACCTGGTTAGCACCAGGCAGTATTAGTAGTTGATTGAAGTTTTTCAAATAGGGAGAATGTGTTTTGAATTAGTTGGGGGCTGTTTGTGATACTGCTCCTGAGAGTGAGTGCTATTCTTTCACGTACAGAGTAACCAGCATTTGCATGCTGTGAACTTTTTGTCATTTCACATCTGCAGAGCCTAGAGGAGCAGTGTTGTCCATTTGTAGTTAGGTGTGTCTCAGTTAGCTTGGCTTTGTAACCAACTACCCCAAAACTTAGTGGCTTAAAGCTGTAATCATTTCACTTGCTCACAGTTCTATTGGTCAGTGATTTGGGCTGAGCAGTCATTATGCTGGTCCTGTCTGGAGTCACTTATGCAGTGAAGTAGGAGGGAATGGTAAAGCCAAATACAGAATGGTTTCATGCTTCCTTCCTACCTCATTGTGTCATGGAAGGGTCTGCCATTGGAAAAAGCTATCTCTAAACTTGGTGTTACTGTGGGCATGCACAACAGTTGGATAATGCCATTGAGTGGCAGGAAATGAATGGGAAAAGTGAGAAAGAAATGAAAAACTGAGAGAAAAAAATCCTGTATGAGAAACCAGGAATCATTACAACTTAGCTTTGCATAGACAGTTGTCAAATGTCAGATAAATTTATGACAACACGGTCTGCGTTAGACAGCACACCCCTCTGCTCTTGTGCTCTGTCAAATACATACATAATGGTGGTTGGTCAGTTACCACTGGCCTGCTCTACCGTGGGAAGCTCAAACTTCTTAGCAAAATGTTGATATCCTTTATAATTTGACCTCCACCTTCCAAACTTAGCATGTGCCTTCCCTTCCCCAGGTCCCCACTTTGTATTCTGAAACCATCACCATGTGCCATGTGTTACAGATGGCAAAAAGAGATTGACTAGAGATGGACATGAATTGATATGTGTCCACATAACTACCTTCTGGAAGTGAAAGTACTGGTGGGTGGTTGGTTAATCTTGACAAAAACGATTCCTCTTCCCACATTCTCTACTCCTAAGAAACTGCTCTTCCTGGCATATGTGCTCTTGTGCTTTCCTGCTTTGGTTATTTGTTCTTCCACATCTACTTCTAACCAGCATGTCCAAAAACTCTCTCTCCCTCCTTAAACTCCCAAAGCAGTTTATCTGGATTATTAAACTGTTTGTATCAGAGTTTCTAATACATGTGTCTTATCTACTCTGTTTGCCTGGAATCTCTTTCATGTCCAGGTTTGGGTCTAAATCATCTTTGTATACACCTAATTACAGTGTTTAGATCAATACCCTTCATCATGTTAGTGCTTAAATATTTGTCAAATGAATGTACTCTGCTCCTGAAATACAGTATAATAGTCATCTCAAATTTTGTGGTAGGCTTTTTTTTTTAAAGACAGCTTTATTGAGGTATAATTGATATATGAAAAACTGCACGTTTAATGTGTACGGTTGATGAGTTTGGACCTATGCATACACCCGTGATACTATCACTACAATCAAGGTAATAAAACAGATCCATTGCCTCCAAAAGTTTCCTTATATCCCTATCTATTTTTGTTGTGATAGGAACACCTAACATGAGATCCACCCTCTTAACAAAATTGTCAGTACACAATATTGTGTTGTTAACTATAGGCACTGTGTTGTATAGAAGATTTGTAGAACTTAATTACCTTATGTAAATGAAACATTATACCCATTGACCTATCACACCCCCACTTCCCTCCCTCCAGCCCTTGAAAATCACCATTCTATTCTCTGCTTCTATGAGTTTGACTATCTTAGATTCCTCATACAAGTGGAGTCATACAGTATTTGTTCTGCTGAGACTGGCTTATTTCACTTAGTGTAATGTCCCCAAGTTTCATCCATGTTGTCACAAATGGTAGGATTCTTGCATTTTTTAGGCTGAATAATATTCCATTTTATGTATATATCACATTTTCTTTATCCATTCATCTGTTGATATTTGGGTTGTTTCTCTATCTTGGCTATTGTGAATAGTGGTAGAGTTTGTTTTGTACGACTGGATGGGTTAGGGAATAGCCCTGAGAAAGTGTAGTGTAACTGACTAGGCAGATGGAATGGAAAAGGAAAAAGGGGAGGAAACATTGTAATGCAAATTGATACAGCTACAATGAAAAGCTTACATTGAAAAGCTACAATGAAAAAATCACATCGGAGCAGATACCAAATAACAAGGCATTAACTTCACTACCACTGTGTTAGGCACTGTGAAGAATTTCTAGGAAGACACTATTCTTGACTCCAGTGAACTTACCATCTGGTTTGGTGACAAAGCTTTATATCCATGAAGCTATATAAAACAGATGGAGATTATAGTACAAATTTGAGTTACTAAAATCCTATTCCAGATAATGAATTTTCAGCTATTTCTGCGATGTGCTATTGTATCTCTAAGGTTATTGCAAAAATTTTCAAGCAAGGTTGGTGACAGTTTACCTCAAATTAAATATTGCCATGCACTTAAATTTAGGAGGAGGGGGCAACTGGCAAAATCATGATTTTTGCAAAACCAAACCATGACCAATGGCAGGCTGTTGTGAATATGAAAAGACTGGGTGAGTTGAAACTTGTTCCTACCAGGTTTTCTGTGGTTGATACTGTTTTGTACGACTGGATAGCATTTTTAATTTCCAAAGCTCTTGGAAGCAATTTGACATGATTTGAATGTATTGCGTGTGTGTGATGTAGTGGTCTGTGGTGATAAATGTTTGGCAATTATCCCAAGGGGCTGGGTGGACCCTGATTTGTAGTACTTAGCCAATTTCTGTGGTGTAAATACTTGCACTGTGGCCAACTTTTAAACTACCAATTGAACATCACTAAATGTGGAGTTGGGAAGAGACCTGTACCGTTAGCTCTGAAAAGCCGCTACAAGCAGGCTCCAGCATGCCACTCGTTGGAGGCAGGTGGTAAGGAGGGAGGCAGAATGAGGGGTGAGGGTCGGCAGGGATATACAAGCAAAGGAGCTGTTTTAAAACTCTAAGGGTTTGGATAATATTTTTATTGAAGTATAGTTGGTATACAGTATCATACTAGTTTTAAGTGTACAAGATGGTGATTCAACAATTATATACATTATGAAATGCTTGCCACAGTAACTTACCTTCTGTTACCATACAAAGTTATTACACTATTGTTGCTATATTACCTATGCTGTACTTTCATCCCTATGACCTATTTAGTTTATAACTGGAAGCTTGTACCTCTTTATCCCCTTCACCTATTTCTCCTATCCTCCCACCCCCTTCCCCCATGGAAACCATGAATTTGTTCTCCATGTTTATGGTTTTTTTTTCCATTTTGTTTGCTTGCTTGTTTTTCTTTTTAGATTCCACATATAAGTGAAATAATATGGTATCTGTCTTCCTCTGTCTGCCTTATTTCACTTAGCATAATAACCTCTAGGTCGATCCATGTTGTCTCAAGTGACAAGATTTCATTTTTTTATTAAGGTCATCATTGATATACATTGTTTTTTTTTGTATGAAGATCTTATTTTTATTATGGTATTATTGATATACACTCTTATGAAGCTTTCACATGAAAAACAATGTGGTTACTACATTCACCCGTATTATTGTGTATCCCCCAAACCCCATTGCAGTCTCTGCCCAGCAGTGTAAGATGCCACAGAGTCAGTACTTTCCTTCTCTGTGCTACACTGTCTTCCCCATGATCCCTCCCACACCATGTGTGCCAATCATAATACCCCTCAATCCCCTTCTCCCTCCCTCCCCACCCGCCCTCCCACACCCCTTCCCTTTGGTAACTGCTAGTCCCTCCTTGGGTGTCTGTGAGTCTGCTGCTGTTTTGTTCCTTCAGTTTTGCTTCGTTGTTATGCTCCACAAATGAGGGAAATCATTTGATACTTGTCTTTCTCTGCCTGGCTTATTTCACTGAGCATAATACCCTCCAGCTCCATCCATGTTGTTGCAAATGGCAGGATTTGTTTCTTTCTTATGGCTGAATAGTATTCCATTGTGTATATGTACTACCTCTTCTTTATCCATTCATCTACGGATGGACACTTAGATTGTTTCTATATCTTGGCTATTGTAAATAATGCTGCAATAAACAGGGGTGCATATATATCTTTTCAAATTAGTGATTTTGTTTCTTTGGGTAAATTTCCAGAAGTGGAATTACTGAGTCATATGCTATTTCTACTTTTAGTTTTTGAGGGACCTCCATACTGCTTTTCATTGTAGTTGTATCAATTTATAGTGTATGGGGGTGCCCTTTTCTCCACATCCTTGCTGACACTTGTAATTTCTTTTTTCTTTTGATACCTGCCATTCTGACTGGGGTGAGGTGATATCTTATTGTGGTTTTTATTTGCATTTTCCTGATGATTAGTGATGTTGAGCACTTTTTCATGTGGTTGTTGGACATCCATATGTCTTTGGAAAAATGTCTATTCAGGTCCTCTGCTTTTCTTTTCTTTTATTAAAGTGTTGTTGATATATAATCTTATGTTGGCTTCAAATGTATAGTACAGTGATTCAACAGTTATGCATATTGTTAAATCTTCATCCCCTCTAATGCAGTCACTATGTATCAATGTAGAAAGATGTTATAGAGTCATTGACTTATTCTCCACGCTGTACTACTGTCCCTGGGACCAATTTATATTGTGATTGCAAATTATTGTGCCCTTTATTCTCCTCTCCTCCTACCTGCCTTAACCCCTCCCCCTTGGTAACCACCAGTCACTTTTCAAGTGTCTATGAGTCTACTGCTATTTTGTTCCTTCCATTTTGCTTTGTTCTTATATTCCAAAAACAAGTGAAATCATATGGTATTTGTCTTTGTCTGTCTGGCTTATTTCACTGAGCATAATACCCTCTAGATCAATCCATGTTATTGCAAATGGCAGGATTTCTTTTCTTTTTATTTATGCCCATTTTTAATTTGGATTTTTTTTGTGTGTGTGGGGGGGTGTTTTTGGTGTTGAGTTCTTCAGTTCTTTATATAGTTTGGGTATTAACCCCTTGTTGGACATATCGTTTGCAAGTGTATTCTCCCATTCACTAGGTTGCCTTTTTGTTTTGTTAATGCTGTCCTTCACTGTGCTGAAGCTTTTTACTTTGAAATAGTACCACTTGTTTATTTTTTCTTTTATTCCCTTGCCTGGGAGACAAATCCAGGAAAAAATATTACAAACGCAGATGTGCAAGACTTTATTGCCTAAGTTTTCTTTTAGGAGTTTTATGGTTTCAGGTCTTATATTTAGGTCTTTAATCCATTTGAAGTTTATTTTTGTGTATGGTCTAAGACTGTGATACAGCTTCATTCTTTTGCATGTAGCTGCTCAGTTTTCCCAAAAGGGTTCAGATAATTTTGAACTACCTTATCAGCTTCCTGAAAAACAAAAAGTTGTTGTCATTAAACTGCGCTGATAAGGGTGCTGGACTGTTGCCTGAACTCTCTTGGCAATTGTGACAAATAAGTTCAGTCTTCACTTTAGGGAATTTCGAAGTACTGATTTTGCATTCTTAAGAAGTTGCTCACTTTGAAACTAATCTATGGTGATACAAATCAGAATAGTGGTTACCTTCTGGGTATAGATGCAGGGGTGTGGGGTGCCCAGGGGAGCTCTCCGGGGTGATGAAAACTTTCCATATCTTGATTCTGGGTGGTGATAACTTGTGTGTTCATTTGTAGCTTAATAGTAAATAATCATTAAAAATTGCTCACTTTGAACATCTTCCACCCCCCATGTTTCTTCTAAGTATAGGCTGGATAAAAAAAACCATGAGGAGAGAGTGGCAGGCAGGGAAGAAATACAAATTATCTTATTAGGTGATGTACATGCCAATAACTGTACTATATATAATGTGTTTTTGCACAGTGTACATTCCACACAGTGCATTATTCATTACACACACAGTGGTATTAGCTAGGAAATTGGGATCAGGTAAATAACACCAGGAAGTAATGATTGTTGACATTACATGTAGTAATCTGTTCTCCCAGAACAAACTGCAAATGTATTCCGTTTGGAATTAATACAGTATTTAAAATTTTATCCATAAAAATGACTTATGAGATTGAATCCATTAGTTTAATGGAATATCACAATCATTATTCCAAACTTATTTATACTGGAATCAGTAGAATGGGGTGTCTCTTCCGAATAAGAAAATGAATGTGGATGCCAAAGATTTTCTCTTATTTAATTTTAGTAATTGTAAATCATCATATGTGATATGTATTTTTTCATTTTCATGCCTGTAAGTAAATCCCATCAGAGAAAACAGAGGCGTGAAAAGCCACATTAAAACTTGCAAACTGTTTCTCTCAGTTTGTAGTTTGATGGTTTTAAGGCTTTCTGTTTCCACAGTGAAATGATTGACATTAAGGCATGGTCCCTAATGAAGGTTAGATATGGGCCAAGAGTAATGAACAAGGGAAGGCCCATGGCATGGCACTCATCCCTCGAACCTTTCAGAGAAGTCTTGCATTTCACCAGGCTATTTGTCAAGGCTAGGGCTTCCAACTGAGACCTTGGAAGATCCTGGAATGGCAGTTTCTTTTGGAAAGAATGTTCAAAAAAGGTTGGGTGGGATGTTGTTGACTCCATTGCCTCCAGAAATTAGCCAATCAGCAGGCTTAAAATTTTACTATTAGACACTTATGCCTTTGGTTTGTAGTATTGTCTCTTCAGGATGGCCCAATTAAAATATCCTGCCATTTACAAGTTGTGTTTAGCAAGTTTCTTAATGTGTTTGTACCTCAATTTCCTCATTTGTAAAATGGAGAGCATAAGAGTATCTACATCACAAACTTGTGATGATTAAATGTGTAAATATGCCCCTCACATCAAGGCATGATTGATTTATTGTATTGCCAAATCTCTCTCATAAAAACACTATCTCAGAGGCAAGACTAAAAAAGAAAATGAATTAAATCAGAGACCTCTATATGGTGCTATGTAACCTATAGGAAGAATAGAAGGATCAGGAAACAAAGAAAGGAAGCAGGGCCTCAGCACTGGTTCCTGTTACTGGCAGTTTGGACATTGAGAAGCAGTGATTGCTAAACACCCTAAGCACGTAGGGGTCCACTATACTTTTGGACCCACACTTAGCCCCCATCTGTGCCACTGTGCTATTCTTTTTATGAACACATTTTGCCAGTGTTGGGGTAGATGATGAAAGCTGGTTTACCATCAACTGATCAAATAATTTAGACTATTTGATGTTTAGTGCTCTTCCACGGTAGAGCCTTTCTGACCTTGAAAGACAGTAGAGAGGGAAAAAATACCTAATGAACAGGTATTTTTTTTCATATTCAAATGAAGATAGTATTCATTTGATACAAATACAAATTCAAATTCAATAGATAAAAATAAGGAAGGATTAATTTTTCATTCTTCTAGAATTGACCAAACTCAAGTTTTACAGAGTCCTAGAGCAGTATATTTCTTGCTAAGGTAACTGTCAATGTTAAAGGTAAAATATTACATTTGTGCTAAGCACTGCTTTGGGGGAATAACACAATGCTGCCGGTAGCCGTCCCCAGTAAGTCTTTGCCCTTCTTATTTAGCAGTTGTTCTCAATGAGGATTGAGTTAACATTTGATACAAGGATCTTCACAATACATGCCTCTGTCCCAGAATCTGTTTTCTCTGATCTTACAATCTTTTTCCTTCCAGTGCCTTGACCCAGCTATTTACCAGTGCTTATCAGTCTGTATTTATTCTAATCTTGGGCAATGTCTCCTCCCACATGAAGTAGATGACCAGGTATACATCTTGTAGCTTCTGTCCATTAGGTATTTTTTCCCCTCTCTATTGTCTTTCAAGGTCACCCCTGAGGGAGGCTGTAATGCAGCCCCTTTCCATTTTGGGCTTACACTCATATGTCAAAGTAGCCCATCTGTTAACCAAATTCAGAATTTTTCTTTCTCCTTCAGCTGATCATATGGGACCCCTCCAGTATGGTCATCAGTGTGAGATGAAGGAGGGGTGCTAGTGCAGTGATAGTCGGTGACATGAGAGTCTAGGCCACCTTCTCATGCAGGTTTCCTGTGTCTGCTGGTTCACTTTGTGCTGACTCCTGGATGTGTTCTTTCTGTATTACCATGGACTGCTGCTAGGCCTACTCAGTGTTAAGACCTGGTGGTTCTGACAGGACCCAGAACATGATGGGAATTTCTAGATGCATGGTCACTGTTCCACAGTCAAGCAGTCTATTTGTATCATGCCCTAATAGCTTGCTAAGAGCTATTTTTCAGAAGGCATGTGTATTCTGTGGTATTGCCTCACTCCAGAACTCTAGGGGCCTGCATTGTGGTTCCACCTCATTTGTACCACAAATTCAACATTTCATCTTTCTTTAACACCAAAACCTCCAAGAACACAGGGGCTGCCAGGTGGTATGGCCTAAGTACTAGGGCTGCTTGCACCAAGGCTTGGATCTGCTGTAGAGGCTTTTTTTGCTCTGGACCCCAGTCAAAACTGTAGCCTTCTGTTTCATCCACTCTGTGAGCTAGAGCAATACTCCTATGTGTGGAATGTTTTGCCTCCTGAACCCAAACAGACCTAGCAGGCTTTGTGTTTACTTATTTAGAGTAGGGTTTAAAAGATTCAGCAGTTTGTCTTTTATTGGGGAAAGGATATTCTTGCATACCCCTGATATTAGGCCTAATAACTGTACTGAAGTATCAGGTCCCTGAATCTTTAAAGGGTTTATATCTCACCCTCTGTAGCATGTGTCTTACCAAGACCATCATCATGCTAGTCACCTGTGGATAAAATGAAAGTTCCCGTGGCCAGGATTCCCATCTGGCCCTGGTCGGCTAGCTCAATGCACACATGTGGGCAATATGTTGTTACTGACTCTATATAAAGAGCTCCGCCCAGTGCTCTGGAAGACACAGTGGCATGGCTGCAAGGGTGCAGGGGAACAGAGACTGGAGTTGTGGCAGTGCCCAGGACAGAGACTGAGATGACTGTCGGGGAAGGGAGGCCCAGAGGCAGAGACCAGCTTGCTGCATGTAGATTTGCTGAGTGGACGGGATTCTAGTGATGGACATGCCACCGGGCAAATAAAGTTGGGTATAAACCCTTTCACCCCAAGAATCTTCCACCATCATTTCCTTGGTCTCACTGAATCCATAGTGAACTTGCCCAGGGCTGAAACCCACTGGCAAGACAATTGCTGATCGTCGGCAGGATTCCTTGTTGACCAAGGAAAAGAACAGGTTGCCCTCATGGGAGGAGCATTTCAGTGGGCGGTGCCTATGGATGGGGAGACTTCCGTGTGTCCCCCAGTGAACATGTGGTCTGACGTGGCTTGTCTCCTAGAGGATTGGGCTCCACCCCAAGCCTGGAAAAGGGTGAAGGCAACACCTGAGGCACTAAAGTTGGCCCTCAGCAAAATAGGGAATTCCTTAGAGAAACAGAGTGCCCATGAGGCTGTGGGAATGGTGGGGAGTTTTCTTCTCACAATATTGAGAAAGGTCATAAAGGAGAAAGACGCCCTCCTGTAGGAAGCATGAGAGGAGGCAGCACGAGAACATGAGCTGCGAGGTGCCATTGAGGAGGTAAAAAGTTTGTTGGTGACTAAAACGGTGTCACTATGAGGTACTGTGGAAATGGTAGAGGATGTCGTGGTGGCCCGGGGGGAAGCAGCACCAGAAGGAGCAGCGGCCCGAGAAGGAGCAGCACGAGAAGCAGCAGCATGCAGGCTGCCAGGTGCCGCGCGGCAGGTGAAGGATGTGGTGGAGCCGTCAGCCCCAGAAATGGAGGAGCGGAGGTTTGACGAACAGGTGGGGGTGGAGGCCCTGCAGGTGCCGGAGGCATCAGCCCCTCCTCCGTTGAGACCCCACCGAGTTGGAAGCTGGTAGAAAGCCAGAAGGACTCGGCAACTGCGGGTTCTTTAAGGAGAGGTACAGCCCCCTCCTCAGGTCGTTGAGCTCTCCATGCTCTGCTTCTGCCTCAGGCTCAAGCACTAGAGGAAATACAGTCGGCTTCTCAAAGGAAGAACTTAAAGGGCCTGTGAAGGTCACGAGGACCCAGATGTGGGTTGGTTTGAAAAGACAGGCGCAGACAGAAAGAAATTGGGTGATGGAGCTGTGGCAACAACTGAGACCAGAGCAGTGGTTCCGGCTGCTGAGGACGAAGCAGAAGGCAGAGATAAAGCAACAAGATCGGCCTGTGTGTCTGCAAGGCTTTCTGCTGGAGAGGCTGGAGAAGGTGGGTATTGTAAGACCCCCCCCACGGCCCTTTTGGTTAACTCCTTTGAGTAGAACTGGGTTGAATCCAGCCAGGATGACCACTTGGCAGTGCATCTCCTCGGGCTTGAGGGTTATTATAATTTGTATATTGTATTATGTTATTATGGAATTTGGTTACAATGTTCCGGCTTCCTTGCACAGGGACCATTGCAGAGGATTGAGGGCACATAGACTGAGAGGAGAGAATCCTGGAGGGGTGAAGTGTAAAGTGAAGGTTCCTGTGGCCAGGATTCTCACCGGGCCCTGGTTGGCTAGCTCACTACACACATGTGGGTAATACGTCATTATTAACTATATAAAGAGCTCTACCCAGTGCTCTGGGCCACATGGTGGCAGGACTGCAAGGCTGCAGGAGAGCAGAGATGAAGCTGGGGTGGTGGCAGTGCTGAGGACAGAGACTGAGACGGCTGTGGGGGCAGAGAGGCCCAGAGGCAGAGACCGGCTTGCTGCATGCAGACTCGCTCTTAGTGGACAGGATTCTAGTGATTGAACTGCCACCATGGGAATAACCTTGGGTATAAATCCTTTCACCCCAAGAACGTTCCATTGTTATTTTTCAGTGTCACTGAATCCATAGTGAACTTTCCCAGGGCTGAAACCCATTGGCAAGACAGTTTGGATTAAAGTTTATACTGCCTACCCATTATCCTGTGGGTGAGTCTCACAAAGGAGATTAAGTTTGTACATCTGAGTGTCCTGTGAATGTACGACCTTGACAGAATGTAGTAGCTTGGGACATTGGCCAGGGAGGGCACCCAAGGGGTGGTGATGGTGACTAGTGTAGGAGATACTCCACACCTGAAGGAAGTTGAAGGCTTGGCTGCCTGGATAGTGGGGGATGAGGTAGGGTATATTGGGGAGAATAGTGACCTTGAAAAGATGGCAAGACACCACAGCTCACCAGTGGGTTTCAGCCCCAGGCAAGTTCACTATGGATTCAGTGAAACCAAAAAAATGACACTGGAACATTCTTGGGGTGAAAGGGTTTATACCCAACTTTATTTCCACCATGGCAGGTCAATCACTAGAATCCCGTCCCCTCAGAGCAAGTCTGCATGCAGCAAGCCGGTCTCTGCCTCTGGGCCTCTCTGCTCCCCCAGCCGTCTCAGTCTCTGTCCTCGGTGCTGCCACCACTCCAGTCTCGTCTCCGCTCTCCTGCAGCCTGGTAGCCGTGCCACCATGTTGCTCAGAGCACTGGACAGAGCTCTTTACATAGAGTCAATAACAATGGATTGTCTACACGTGTGCAGTGAGCTAGCTGACCAGGGCCAGGTGAATATCCTGGCCACAGGAACCTTCACTTTCTCCTCATGTGGAAAGCTGCATTTGCTGACTGATTATGTGGAAAGTGGACCTCTTTGGACAGAAAAATTTGTGAGGTTTTTCATTTTGTATGGTATGAGATGGCACAATCCTATTTTCTAAATTATGTCTTTGGGTTTTTTTCTTCAACTCCCACATTTCATTCATTTGTCCATAAAATATTTACAACTTTTTTTTAGTTGTGAAAATGACTGAGACCCTGCCTGTGGTCTCAACCCGGGCTCTAGTGGGGAAGACAATCTATAGAGCTCTGCAAAAGTTAATCACTAGTGGGATGGGATCATGGAGGAAGAGTCTCTAACCTGATGCTGGAGGGGAGAGCTTCCCAGAGGAAATGATGCCACTTTTGTCTTAAAGACACAGTGTGAATTAGGCAGAAAAATGAGGGGAAAGGTTTTCCAGGCAAATGGAGAAGCAGGTGCAAAAACATGGAGGCCTGAAGAAACATGGCAAAGCCAGGAATTTTAAGTAATTGGGTATGACTGGGTCTTAGTGGAGATCTGTGATGGAATGGAGAATGGAGGTGAAAAGGTGGTAAACAATAAGGCTGAAGAAATGGGCAGGAGGTGGATTATGAAGGGTTTTTTTATAACAAAGTAAAGGGATTTGCTCTTATGCCAAAGGCCAATGAGGAGTGCTGAGATGAGAAAAATCATTCTGGTTGCAGTGGGGAGGGCAAGTTGGACGGACAAAAACTAGAAACGAGGAAAGTTGAGAGGCTATTGCATTAGGCCAAATAGAAAGTGTTACAAGCTCAAACTAAGATAGTAATTGATAGAAGGAGGTTGAATTCAGTGGGAACCAGGGAGTAAAATCATTAGGACTTGACTCAGGGTCAGAACCATCAGAACCATCTCCTCGTATTATGTTCCAGGGAGTGGTTTGGGTGGTTTATTTGGAGTCTGTACATTCCTTCTTTGGTGATAACACTAGTTGGTTTTCTTCCATGTGAGTGGAAACCATGTTATGATTCTGGGATCCAAAAGATGAGAAGAATCATGTGCCTAATTTTCACTATGTCTTATAGCTGTACAAGTGGATGTTAAACCGGCCCACTTGTTTTTTCATTGTCAGTGTGCTGTGGGTTCTGCTTTTGAGTGCAAGCCTATTTTTTCTCAGACTGTCACATCTACCACTTATAAAGTTTGATTTCTTTTTGTATTTTATTTTACAATGGGACTTTAGATCAAGATAGAGACTCTTAGAGGGAACTCCAGTTTAGCAATGGGGTGAGGGTAAGAGTAGAGACAATAGTTTCTGTGTTGGAAATATTGAGCTTTATTTTTATTGAAGTATAGTTGATATACAACATTATATTGGTTTCAAGTATATAACATAGTGATTCAACAGTTATATACATTATTACATCCTTACCCCATCTAGTGTAGTTACTATCTCTCAACACTGGAAAGATGTTACACACATGTTGACTATATTCTCTATGCTGTACTTTCATCCCTGTAACTAATTTATATTATGATTGAGATTTTGAGCCTCTTTTCCCCCTTTACCTGTTTCACCCACTTACCCCAGGCCCTCCCCCATGGTAATTACCAGTCACTTCTCATTATCTATGAGTCTACTGCTGTTTTGTTAATTTTGTTTTTAGGTTCCACATATAGGTGAAATCATGTGGTATTTGTCTTTCTCCAGTTGGTTTATTTCACGTAGGTCCATCCATGTTGTCTCAAATGGCAGGATTTCTTTCTTTTTTATGACTGAATAGGATTCCATTGTATATATGTACCACATCTTTATCCATTCATCTACTTATGGACACTTAGGTTGCTTCCATATCTTGGCTATTATAAATAATGGGCAATAAACATAGGGGTGCATATATCTTTTCAAATCAGAGATTTTGTTTTCTTCAGTTAATTCCTAGAAGTGGAGTTTCTGGGTTGTATGATATTTCTATTTTTAGTTTTTCGAGGAACCTTCATACTGCTTCCCACGGTAGCTATGGAAATATTGAGTTTGATATGCTTATGAGATAATCCAAGTGAGGAGGTACCATACTCATTTGGATATACTGGTTTGGAGCTCAGGAAGAATTTTGAGATGAAACTGGAGACTTCAGAAACATCATAATATAGAAATAGAAACCATGGAGTAGAACCTAGGGATAATTTACAGAGAAAGAAGAGAGGAAGAAACATGCTGGAACTCAGAAGAACTCAGGAGAACATTGATATTAAGAGGTAGAAAAGGAGACCAGGAAGCAGGAGAGAAATTAACAGCAGGGTAAGAGGAGAACCAGGAGAACGCGCTATCACAGAAGTCAAAGGAATAGAGATTTCCATAATGGGGAAGGTTCACAGCGCCAGATTCTGAAAGGAGGTCAAATAATGTCAAGTAAGCTAAAGTAGGGGTTAGCAAGCTTTTTAAGAGCAAGTTAGTCAATGTTTTCGACTTTGCACAGTACTGTTGCAAATACTCAAGTCTGCCATTGTGGAACTATGGGCATGGCTGTGTTCCATTAAAACTAACAAAAACAGGTGGTGGGTCAGATTTAGGCTGTGGCCCAAAGTTTGCCATCCCTTGCTATAAAGTAGGACTACAGTTTGTAGTCCATGACCTTGGCAAGAGCAGGTCCTCTGGAGTAGTGGGGCAGAAGCCATAGTACAATAATTGAGGAAGTGGAGATGGGGTAGAATGCGTTTTTCTGAAGCTATACTGTAAATGGGGGGAAATGCAGGCCTTAGAGGCATTTTCCAGGTTGTGAGAGGGTTTCCAGGCTTTGAGGGAAGCCAGCACTCTCAAAGGGGAAGACTGCAATGTTGTTTGGAAATACTTGTAAACTTGTTTCCTGTCTTCTTGTGAGCTGCCATCACTTTAATTGATTTGTTCAGGCTTAATGCATATTTATTAGGAAAAATTTAAGTCAACTATCTTGCTGCAGGATTGAAACCAAATGAAACCAATGCAAGGGTAATTTTGCCAATGCTGCTGACAGGGAGGCAGGATTATTTCTTAGGCTGTCATTTCAGGTTGTCTTATAGTTTTATAGCTAGGGCATCGTGAGGCAAGAATTGAGCAAATACCTAGGGCTCAGAGGGTGGGCAGCTTGGCAGCAAAGTGGTGTGGTTTTCAGAAGCTAGAGGCTTACAAAGGCCAGGTGTGACTCCTCAGCTGAAAAGGACAGCTTTTGAGGCACAAAGTCCCATCCAATTGTATTAAGAACCAATCAGGCTCCATCTGATTGTATTAGGAAGCACAAGTTGAAGTGAAGGCACAGAGGGGAAAGTCTTCATTTTGAGCTCCTTAGAGTTCGCTCCCAAGCACAGCACTGGCATGAATGGGTGCAAACTCTTTTTAGTCTTCGTCTGCCTTGCTACCCAGGTTGCAGCCCCCTGAGGGCAGGAGCTAAATTCGCTGCCCATCATCGGGCTGCTGGAGTGGAGAGGAGGAGTGCGTGCCCTCCGGAGTCATCTTGTTCAGGTGATGTTTGCTTGCAAGGACAGTGGCTGTCAAAGAGCTTGGGTGTCTCGTCCATTCGAATGGTTTGTGAACCCTCAGTTTTGAGGAGGCTAAGGAAGTGGCAGTAGGTTTGGGACAATGAAAGACCCTCCATTCGCTTCTGAGAACAGCACCCTCCTTGGGAGC
Source organism: Phataginus tricuspis (assembly GCA_029783875.1). Taxonomy (NCBI): domain Eukaryota; kingdom Metazoa; phylum Chordata; class Mammalia; order Pholidota; family Manidae; genus Phataginus; species Phataginus tricuspis. Next base: position 103,242,787 of record JAQQAC010016209.1, on the reverse strand, counting down.
CTTTTGAGAAAGTCCAAGCTCCCTGTGTCTTCATTGAATATGAAAGTCTTGTCTATGAGTCCTAGTCTTAGATGAACAGGAAGTCTCTTAGCACCTCATTCTTTAACTTTCAGTTCATTAATTCTTAGTGCCTCCCATCACTGTCTTCCAAGACCTTTATTTCAGTCCAGAATGATAGGCATGAAATGATAAGTCTTTCCAGTGCTTCTAGATTCAAAAGAGATTTCCTGATGAGATGCTAAGTTCTGTGAGTACCCACAATTGAATTCAGATATATTGCTGCTGAGTGTCCTATCTGCCAAGTGATCTGATAATAAATTGGTGCCCAGGAAGCCCACTCCAACATGGCAAGTGAGAGGAGGGATATGGGCCAGTGTAATTGAATAGCTGGCTCAGGTTTTGAAAGTAACTTTCCAACTGATAATAGTTTTGGTGGTATAACTGTTTTTTGACCCTTATGAGATAGCATATGAATACATTTTCTGCTTCTCTGAGTCCAGATCCTGAGGAATAATGGTTTCATTTCTTGCTTCTCAATTTTTTCTCCTCCTCCTTGTTCATCTCCCCAAATCAGTCAACCCGTCCCCCCACCCCACAATATCAGGAAGGTGACTTGCAGCACCATTACTTCCATGATCCTACCAAGATTTCCTTAAATGCAGTTGCCCTTCTTGTTTGAAGATTGTGCTGTCGACAGAGTGAGGTCAGATATGAGTCTTGACAGGCAAGAAAACCAAAGCAGAGACTAAGAGGCACTCTCCTTTTGTGCACAGGAGGAGTGTGACACTTGGAGCAAGACCTTTGTGCACACCGGGTTGGCAAGGCTGACCTTGTGTGTAAACAAGATACACAGCTACCTGAGGTCTGACATGAGAAAGTCTAAAAGTGGTCCTGTTGCTTCTCCCTTCCTCCAAGGAGAAAAAAACACAAACCCTACCTAAACCCAAACTGGGTTCTACCATCATCTGCTATGGCACCTGAGAGTAGCTTCTCCTTTGGGGTAAGGAGTTGGAGTTCTTGTTAAAATGGAAATCTATTTTGGAAGATCTGGGGACATCGTTTTGGACTTGAAGTGATTTCATCAGCCACCAAGGGAACCGTCATGCCAATCTAGTCACTGAGTGTGCTCCCTAGAGAATCAGTTCTCTTCTGGTGGGACTGCTATGGGTGTCCTGATCAAAGAAAAGGGAAGCAGTTAAGAGTTATAAAGTGTGATGGTTCACTAGCTAACTGGCATTTCAGAGGGCAGTGAAAATGGTAGTAATACGGTGAAGCCTACAGGCCAAATTAACTGCTGTGTGTTGATGACAGCCTATACTTCTGAATCTTCTGAGGAGTGTTTTCCTTTCCCAGTCTGATTTTTCCTCCTCTCCCAGGCCTTGTGTTCCTTGTTTCCTAGATCCCTAGCCTCAGATATCTCTTACTTTATCTCTCTAGCATCCCAGTTGCACTTTTCTTCTTTCCTGGCTCAGTGACAAATTATCCCCTTTCTTTTCCCCATATCATTATCCTGTTTTCTATGGCAATCACAATATAAAACTGGTCTATGTTTAAACACTTGCTTTATTTATTGAATAAAACTCTATGCCATGTTCAGAATCTCCAAATCAGGAGATCATTAGCCTTATGTTTCTCTCTCAGAAACATTCTAAAATACTCCTGAATTTATTATTTCTCCGGACACTCTAGATCAGTGACCCTTGGTGGAATGAAGATTTTCCAGTAGGACATTAAGTTGTTATCAGCAGTGCAAAACATAGCCAATTTACTGAGCGTACTAGGATGCATACTTTGTGATGATATGGGAAGGTAATTGGAAGTGTTTTGAACATCATCAATCCTGAGTTTCGGTACCTCTCTGGGAGGTCAGTTCTAAATATGGGAGGACTGGGGGGCCAAGAATAGGGTCAAAGCCTCTGAAGAGAGGGTCCCAAAGGTTGGAGTAGACAAAGAATGAGAATGGAAAGCTCTGAAGTCATACTTTTTCTCTTTCACAGATGAACTGAAGTCCTGTATCTTGCTTTTTGTAGACACCATCCCACCACCGGTGATCCTGACAAACCTAATCTAAGGTCTTGGTGGTGCAGTTTCATTTAGGTGGAGGCTGAGTCCAACCGTGGTTGCAGCTGGGGTGGGGAGAGGCATAATCCTTTGGGAAAATCACTGCTAAGGTGACTTATATCATTGGCAAAGCTTCTGGTGGGAAGTGAATTAGTGAATAACTTCTTGGCACTGACATTCAAGTAAATTTTCAACAGTTAGTCAAAGCACAAACCCAGAATTCTTTCTTTACAATTTTATTTACAAAATGTATTAAAACTTTGTACAATACCTCATGGCAATGAGGCTCTGTAATTTATGCCCACACATGCAATTTACACTTTTACGGCCATGAGTTTGCTTGGCAAGTTTTCTGTTCACTGAAGTACAGCTTTAACAAGAAAAAGAAAAGAATTGGAAAAAAAATAGTCCTCAAGTGACTACCGCCAAACTCCCATAGCTTGAAGTTAGTAGCAGAATTTTGAAGCAATCAATGTTTTTCTTAAACATGCAAGTTTAAAAAAAATAACAAACCAAATACCCGCCTCTTCCTTTCCAGTGAAGTTTCCTCTCTGAAAAACTGATTTGAGTCAATAAATGTACATTTCTCTTTGTACAGTGCCTATGAAAACGTTTGTGGGTAGGTTGTTGGCTTGTTTTATACAACTTCATATTTGCACAGCGTTACCTTCCCGCTCTGGGACATTATAGCATTCAGAAGTTGAAAAAATCAGTTTCATGAAAACAAAACTAAACAAAACACAACAGCTTTCTTTTTTGTTGTTGTTGTTCAATGCCATTTAAAATTTGACAGGTGAGTTATTCACTTATGACACAATTTTTGGAATGCAAGTTTATATTACACTTTTCTGGGAACATTTTGTTGGAACGAGACTTCTTCCTTTCTTTTCCGAAGACAAGAGAAAATATTCAGCAAGTGAACTAAGCATCTAAAGGTCACACTTGGGAGATGATTTCGAGCTCCTAGTTTTTATACAGCCTGGATACTTCCCAATGCACGTCACTGATGAGGGCAAACTACTGAACTACAGGAAGCGTACGTCGTTATATAGGAGGTAATTAGTGAGCGGAGTCTAGTTCCTCTGAGTGTTCTGAGGATGCCAACGGCAGGTACGCAGTTAGTTACTTGACAGCCCGTGGAGCAATGGTGCGATCTTCCGAGAGTCAGTAGAGAGACTGCTCCAAGCCAGGACCTGGGGGTGGTGCTGAGGCCCTCGGTTTAGCGGGAGGTTTGGGGGTGCATTTTAGTCTTTGCAAACTGGAGGAGGACACATGCAGTTTGACGGAGAGCCGCGGGCAGTAATGGCCAACAGCCAGTAAGACACACCCAGCAAGAGTAGAGTCAGATTGAGAACTGTGGTCTGAACCCGCAGGCCTGCCTTGCCACGCGGTCGTGTCTCCATGGTGTTCACTTGAAAGGCATACTTAGCAGAGAAAGCAGAGCTAGACACAGTGTTGTTTCTGAGAAAGATATTCTAAACACATTTGGGAGTATAGGCAGCATTTCCCTCACCCCAATGCTAAAATACTCAGCTATATTGACTTAAAATGCACACTGAAGCAAGAAAAACAGATCTGTGAGCTGAAATTCCAGGCTTCCTTGGGAGCCCAGGGATCCATTGTAGGAAAGCACTGAGAGGTATGCCTGATAGTGCCCTATCCCTTGTTATGCACAAAAGCCCGTTTCCAAAGCTCTGTTGTAATCCCTTCACCAAGCGGGAAGTAGCAAAGCATTTTCACAAAACCACTTCAAGAACACAGAGAAGTCACCGTTAAGTCCCTTTTCTGAAGTGTCTGAATTTTCTTAAGTGTTGCATTTACATTCTAAAGATATACACATTTCAGCAACGTGGAAAGGAAAGAGGTGCATGGAACATCACCACCAACAGGAAATACCAAGAACATCTGGTCAGCAGATCCTAGAGGAAATGCCAGTCTGTCTTCCCAAACACAGGGAGTCAGAGATTTTTTTTTTAAATCAGGAGGAATTAATTATTTTAGCTAAGATGGGCCTCTTTGCTGAATTGGAATTTTAAAGTGTGTGTGTATTAAAGACATGGTATTTGTATACTGTGCAGTGGTATCAAAGAATGGCTTTTGTAGAATTGACTTTTTTAAATAAGATCTTTTTTCGCATACTGGAATCTTGCATGTCCGTTTTTTTGTTGTTGGTTTTAATTTTTTTCAAGCAAAGCAAAAAGATTTCAATGATGGTTTGCATTGTCGCGAGTCTCAGAGTGTTCCATAAGGCACTGAAGGAAAAAAAAATCAGTTTTTCCTATTGAAAGGTCATTGCACCATCAGCAATATTCGTGTCATGCCCGACACCAAGGAGAGTGAAATCTGGCTCAGGATCCTTGAAGCAGCCACATTTTCGGTGATTCCTCTCATCACATGCCTCCAGTGGGAAGGGATCTGCAAAGACAAGAGGGGGCATTGAGATTTGAACAGGCTTTTTGTGGGAGTTGAGACATTTATTGTGGTTCAGTCTATCCTGGACCAGTACTGTGACTGTTTTGGCAAATTGGCATCTCTGGGGCTGCACCCAGTCTGACTGGCTTTAGGCAACAGGTCTGTTTAAATTCTATCCCCTGATACAAATGCTTTGCAATAGACCTGTTCAATCAGGCTTGTTCCCTACTAGGCATTGTACTAAGGAATATACAGGCATTGCATGAAGTCCGACTCAAGCTGTTAGTCACTTAGGATGTAAGCATGCTAGAAAGTCTTAGAAGCATTTAAGTACACATATTCAGGACTGCTGCACTGAAGAGGGTATTCTGATTGCAGAGCCCACGACCAAGGACAGTTTACCTAGGACAGGGTAAACGGTGTTCTCTGGTTTGCTTGATTGCAAGCCCTTTGACTGTGAGAAGAAATTTTGCTGCTCATTGCCAGAAAGGCGGCAGCTTGTTTCTCTTAATACCTACAACCTTAGTTATTAAAGTCTGAAAATAGCAAAGAGGCTTTAAAGAGACAGTGCATTCCAGGAAGAGGTCAGAACAGTGATGTCCCTGAAGGGGCTTTGCATTCATGGGGTCTTTGCCCTGATCTGATGGGCCTGATTGAGATGTGGATGCTGCCCTGCCTCTTGGAAGCATTAACTAGTGCCAGGATTCATTCGCCCTGACTCTGAAAACCTAGGTCCACTGCCTCTTCTTCAAGCTCATACCCCTCCTCTCAATCCTTTCCCTCTACATCAATAAGACCCTTATTTTTCTCCTCAGCTAAGTATTTTATCCCAAAGGAGTGACATAGTCATTTTTTATCACTGGCCTTGTACTAAGAGTATCTGTAAAAAGAATGTCAAAGGTGCACCTGGAGGCCAAAAACCATCTCCAGCTCAGTTATCCAGAATGTTTCTCCTTAACAAAAGATGAACTCTTTAAAGCAGGATAATTCCCCAGCAAGAATGTCTATGCATAGGCTGCAGAAGGAAAATCTAACCACTTTGAAAACGGGCTGCATGAACCAAGTTAATATTTTCTAGGAAGGCTAAACAGAATCATCTGAGAGGAAAAATGGAAATATTTTCCCTTAACTTTAGGCATCTTGAGTTCTTGAAAATGAGAAGGATTTCAAAAATACTATTGAAGAAACCAAAGCCAGAAGTAGTTCTGAATGGTAAGGAGGAAGTTGGAAAGAGTTTCTTAAAACAGCAGAGTGAATCCCAGGCTGCAGTGAATCTGGGGCTCTTGGCAGTTGGTCACTTGGTAAGGCATGCTTGGGGGCCACACTTCCAGCGGGGTGTCAGTAATCCAGAGAGGCAGCAAGTGGTCAAGTGGCGGTCTGCTGGCCAGTGGGTGCTGGATCTGAGGCAGAGGCACATGTTCCCGCAATGAGTCCAGTAGTCCTGACCCTGCTCTCACTGAAGGACAATGGAGAGTGACTCCTTTCTCTTTCAAGGATGCCTTTCCATTAACCAGATTTCACCTGTGTGATATTTTTGCAGGTGGTTTGCCCTTGAGTCATTCTTCCTGAAGAATTACTGGTACCACGCACTCCTGAGGCTGGCTCTGATAATTAGCAATAAAAGTAAAATCTCAGGGTGCCTTTCAATCTCTGTGCCCCTGAATAGACCCTGACAGATCTAGGCCAACTCAGAGAATTGGAAGCCGGATAACTATGTAACAAATTAGAAGTCAGTAGGAGATATAGTCCAAAATTTTGGGGGGAAATAAAAGATGAGTGGATGAAGAGCTCTCTCTTCACTTAACCACCATTCCCCTGATTTTATGTCACCAAACTGGCTGAGGAGAGCAGAGTGGTTTTATTCCTTGCTCACCCTGCTTTGTGCCTCTTGACTGACACATATAAAGTTTTTTTCTGGAGGTTTCATCCTCTAAGGTGTTTCCTTCTTGTCTGGAGGCTTCACATAGACTTGGAGGACAGATTTGCTTGCAGAGACTGTCACCAGGTTTTATTTTCATCCTGGGATAGTTGACAAGGTGCTAGCCATCTGGACTGTAACCATATTGACATCAGTGCCTACTAAAGTGTGATTTTTGCCTCAATTATCCTGAACTTTGCTTCACAAAATGGATCAACCACGATGACTCAAGGAAAGCTAGTGGGCCAGAAGTTGAGGCTCCTGCCCAGGTCTGATGTTCTGACCCTCTACTTTAGCTCTGCAACATTCTGCCCCCAGGTCTGCTGATTGCCTTTTTTTCTTTCCTTCCCTTTTCCTCTCTCTTCTGTTCTTCCCCCTCCTCTCTCTCTCTCTCTCTCTCTCTTTCTGTCTCTTTTTCTCTCCTTCCTTCCCTCTCTCCCTCCTTCCCTTTTCCCTTTCTTTCCTTAAGTTACACACTCTGAGATAATTTTCTCTGGACTCTTCCTACTCCCTGCACCAGCAGAATCTACATGACCTGGGAGCGTGTGAGAAGTGCAGAGTCTCGGGTCCCAGCCCAGATCTACTGGATCAGGATCTGATCTGCATTTTTATAAGATTGCAGGGGATTCATGTGCACACTGACATTTGAGAAGCACTGTGCTGGGACGTTAACAAGAGACTGAGGTTATAGTAGTTGGGGAGTAGGGACATAGATTCCCATTGATTCCTGGTGGAATGGGTGATAATAAGGAGGGTCTAGAGGCTGTGGGATCCTGAGCCTTAATACCCTTGTGTTTCAGAATGGTTCTTTCAGTGGAAAGTAGGAGTACTTGACTATACGACGTCCTGCAGAGTGCCTAAGAAGTAGGGCATATGGAGGCTTGGTGAAGTCCCTCAATCTGCTCTCCATTTGACAGGATCCCGCTGGGATTTCAAGGTTCCTGGAGACTCGCAGGCCATGGGTGGTTAGAAACAGCAGGTGTCCATGAAGGAAACCACTGCAGGAGGAGGAAGGGCAGGGTCCAAGTCCCAGAGCTGTCCCTACTTGGTTGTGTTGCCTTGAGCAAGTCACTTGATGTGGCAGAGTCTCAGTTACCTGAGAGGAAAAATCCTTTCTGAGTCATTACCTCGAATGAGGTGATGGATGTGAGAACACTTGGAAAATTGCTGTGCAGGTTTAAGGTGTATTATTTCTTTGGATGCCAGGATCTCAGAATTTGGGATAGTTAAGTGAGGCTGCAATTACCCATGTACTATCCTGTGAGAAAGCAAACAATATGCCCCAGATTGTCATGGCCCTAAATAGCCTACTCAAGAGTAACATATGGTAAGCACAGTGGAACATTAAATGCTTGCATGCAAACAGTGTTAATTACAGGTAGTCTTGGTATTGTACATTCAGCAGTACAATGGAAACACTTGGTTAGTGGGTCAGTTCAGTGTACTGAATATATTGTGGCAAAAGGCTGCAGTCTGCAGCAGGAAGGGACCACCAGCAACTTCCTGAAACAAGATAATGCTTTCCATGGTGAAGACAAATGATTTGTTTGGATGAGATAGTACTTAAAAACTGGCGGAATTCACAAGGTGAAATGTAAGGAGATCAAAACACAGATAAATGCATTTGTAGAAAGGCTAGCACATTGACGTTGTCTCATGAACTCAAAAAATCTCCCAGCTAAAATAAGGGCTATGAAGTTGATAATTATTCTGCTCCATTTCAGATAGGTGTGTTAGTAAATGACAGATGCACTTGAAGGTAACAAGACAACATTCTTTTAAACACTTCCAGAATGGATACCTTATCCAAATTCAAGCTTGCCTTTGAACATGTCTGAGTTATTAGTTGGGGGATTGGCTGTACCTCCCAGCGTCAAGGAGGCATCAGTCAGGTTCATCTAAATACGAATTTGGGGCAGCAGCAGCAGGGGGCCTAGACTGTTCTTTGAGAGACACTTACGTGAATATCAGTTCCAAGAAAGGGACAACAAAATTCAAGAAATTATCTCATGCTTATACTTAAGAGGGCCCCCACTCCCGTACGGAAGCACTTCAGTTGGCAGCGTGACAGTGTCCCACTTCCAGTGCTCATTTTAACATCAGTTCCAGAACAGCTGCTTTCTCTAGAGCTGCACTGTCCAATATGGTGGCCAGTAGCCACATGCTACCACTAAACAAACACGTGCTGTGTGGCTAGCACAAGTGGACATATGCCATAAGCATAATATATCCCCCAGATTTCTGAGACTCAGTATGAAGAAAGTAAGGAGACTATCTCATTCTTTTTATAATGATAACATATTGAAATGGTATCTTGGACATACTCGTTTAAAGAAGATTTATCTTTACATTAATTTCATTTGTGTTTGCTTTAAAAATGTGTCTACTAGTGCACTTAAAATAATACACGTGGTTCACATGTGGCTTGCAGATATTTCTATTGAACAGTGCTGCTCTAGAAAATTTCTCTTCCTTTCGGGTCACAGACCACAGTTCAGTTACAACTATGCTGTTAGGAAAGCACCTTTGCTTTCACAGAATCAGATGGTTGCAAAGGATAGACAGTATTTGAAACAATGAAGTGAACTAGAAAACAAAGAAATAAGAAACAAAAGGGATTAACACACAGTAACGCAAGGCTGATTAGTTTACTAGGACCTTAACCGTACCCCTAGATCTTAACACTCTCTGTTCCATACACGTTGTAGCCTTCTCTGTAGGTAGCGTAATTTTGAGTGTTGGTGGCAGGAGCAGGCTTAAAGTTTTGGGTGTTCTTTGTGAGTTTCATGCGTTTGGACTCTGCCCGTGATTTGTAACAGAATTCTATCAAAGCCACCATCATGGCCAGCCCCAGACCTCCGACAAGTATATAGAAAACGCCTGCCACGTTGCTCAGGCTCAGAGCGCTGGTCTTGTCCTAAGAGAAATGAACAACACGATTAGTTCTTGGGGAAAACAAAGACAGTGGGCACATTATAGCACATTACAACAGTATAGGATAGTTCTAAGTTGTAAAATCACTAAACATTGATGTAAGTGTTATGACTCAACTCTGGCAAGTGGCTGAGGTTTCATCATGGCCAGTAAGATGGTAGATTGTGCTTCTGTTGACAGTCATGATCCTCACATACATATTCTTGATTGTGGCTCCTTACATACCCCAACAAGGTATCAATTACTAGATAAAACAGCACTTGGCTGTGGGAGCACAAGGGTAAACACAAGCTCAATTTATTCCTCTGCCGGCCTCAGTAAACACCATTTGCCAGGGTTCAGCTGTGACATAATCTCTATAAATGTAACCTCTTGTCATGTGGGAACTTGAAGCACTCTTTCCCCTCTCTGCCCCGCAACACCCCTTTCTCCATTGTTCTTCCTGTGACAAACTTGTCAACAACTGGTCTTTAAGTTACCAGGTGAGAATATTAGAGGTTCCTGATGTTCTTATCTGGGGAGTCACTTCACAAGGGTTTATTTAAAAAGGATTAACTCTTCCCTTTCCCTCGGTGGCTGAGGAATTGGTCCCCTCGGGGCTTGGTTGCTAAGTTCTCATCTTCAGGGCTGCAAGTGTGTGTGCTGCGGGAACAGGCACCGCAGAGAGAGCCGGCTCCCTTCCGTGTTCCAGAGAGTTTAAGAGAACTGTCAGGAGGACCCCCGGGTCTTGAGTTGGCTCATTACAAATCAGGAAGCTTTTCCAGGAGGCTAATGGTTCTAAAAAAAAATCTAGCTCACTTTTAGTTTTACTCCAGGGAATGTAGTGAATAGTTAAAAAAAATAATACACTTATTTGCCTTCTGTTTAAATGGGGAAAAACCGGGGGAGCCGGTCAGTGACTTTCAGGTCCAACTGTGCAAACCTGACTAGACTATCTGCCTGTATGAAAAAGCAGAAACTGAGCTGCTGAACAATGGAAAGAAAAAAGTTGGTGCCTTAAGCCCTACGTTGAGGTAGGACACACCAAGGGCCAGGAGCCTTTCTTTGGAAAAAAAATAGCATTTTGTAGTCTTTTTAGAGGGAATGTAACCATTTTGCTGCTGAATGAGATTGCGTGGAATACCCAGATTGTTAAGTCAGTGAACTGAGCTTCTTATTCAAATGATAACACAGTGAGCAGATGATGGCCATTGCTGACACTCAACGCTGTGGCTCCACCAGTCCTGGTATCATTTAAATAATGAAATATAAAGACCACGTGGCCATGCCCTGATTCTGTTTTCCTAGGAGCCAGTACTGTACTTGTTTACCTTAATAAAAAGGCCAATTGGAACTGAATTGCATGTTCAAGAAGTGGGTATGACCATGTCTCATGTCTATGACAACCTTGTAGACAGTCACTCTTCTAGGATGAATGACAGCTAGGCAAGTGGTAGGCATTTCTGTCACGTATGAAACAATGGACCATTTCCTTAAGGAGGCTGGTGAGGCTATCTGCAAGGAGGTTCTACAGTCCATCAGGAGATGGACCAATTTCTGGCAACCCTTCCCCTGCCAAGAAGTTTTGGTGTGTAATGCGGCATTTGATGGGGGGGAAAGAGTTCTTTGACATAACCCACATAAGTTGTAGCAACAAGAACAGTTTCAAGTTTCATGTATTTAAGTTGCACAGATTTCCCCGTTGCGGGACATAGAAAACCAGTAGCAAAATGGTTCACTGCACAGGGAAAATGAGTGGCATTTCATGAAATGAATTAACTGATACCACAGTATTAGTTTGAAAAAAGGAAAGGCAAAAACTGAAACTAAAAAGAACTTTCTTAGGGGAGCAAAGGGGGGCAGGAAGGAGGTGGAGAAGAGTGTTTCATGCTTATCAATGTGATGTTATCCTGACAACGTATACTCTTAAGGAGCATGCGACTGAATTTGACAAGAATTATGTCCAGAGATTCAAATGACCCCTTTGCAAAAGAGAAGTGTGACAGACTTAATGAGATTCGAGATCCAAATAGATGCTGAACTCAATGTGACAGCAGCTGGGAGGGGCAAATCATTCTGCTTACAGAGACCAGTCTCTGTTACTTATTCTTTGGCTGTTTTCAGACGGGATCAATGTGGTATATGCATAACCAAAAGTATTTATAGCTGCCAAGTCTCTGACACCGTAAGAGGTCAAGAAAAAGTACTGTCACAACTGGGTGTGCTTTGTTTTTTTCCCTTTGGTTGCTGTTGTTGTCAAAGTTTCTCTTTGGACTTTCAAAATGTGAAATACAGTAAAACCCCCTTATAACACAGCTCATCATTGTCCAGCTTTGGAAATGTGGTGGGCCAGATCGCCATCCCTGGTCGCAGCTGCGGCTCTGGGGCGGCAGTGGCTGATGCCACGTGGCCGGCCTCGGAGGCTGGTGTTTGCCTTGTCCTTTAGCGCCGGTGTTGTAAAGGGGTCCCACTGTGTCAGGGTGTGTGTGTTGGGAAGGAAAGCCGTTTTAGGGTAGAAAATAAACAGTGGTTCAAAATGTGAGTGCTAATCAGTACAAAAAGACCTTCAGCGACTGACCTTACTCCCGGAGTCCTTGGCTCCACATTCCCCCTTATCGTACCACCATTTGTTTTTCAGCTTGTCTAAGATGCCTTGTTCACTGAGTTTCAATACTGCAAGGTTTACAGGCGTTCTTCACGTGGGAAATAACATAAATAACATTATATTATGTTATTTTATGTTATTCAAGCTTCAAACTACTTTAAAACTATAGAAAGCGATAAGCAGGGGGCCCTGGCCACAGAGTAATTTTAGACACTGCAGGCAACCTGAGCATTACCTTATAAAAAGTTAACACTACAGCAACGCTAGATTTACCAGGGCCTGCCCATATCGCTTTGAGTAATCGGCACACACTGTTAAGCAATGAGGATAGAAAAAAAGGCACTCCTCAGATAGGCTGTGTGTGGTGAGGGCGGTTTCCCCTCAGGTGACAATCGTCGGCGGCAGCTTGCAGTAGCTTTGTGACGGAGGTGTGTTAGGTTTGATCTAACCGGGTGTCTTATTGTACTTCCAGACAGAAAGCAAGTTCTATGGAGGAGTGGGGAAGGTGATGGGGCCAGAAGGGGAAGGGTGTCCATATGTGGAGCGAGACAAAAGGATGAATCCGAATCGAAGAGAAAATAGATTCTATGTGAACAACATGCCTTCTGATTAGTTGTCCCTTTTCACACACATCTGGTGCCCAGATGAAAATGATCTCAGAACTGTACTACATACATGTCTTCACTCCATAAACTCTGAATTCTTATGCATGTACTGGTCTTAATATTAAAGCTACAATGTGGACCTCAGAGTTTTGGGTAGGAGGAGTATTTTCAACAATACGAGAACTGGCCTACGGATTGTTTGGGAGTTAGGGACTAGCTGTCTCTCTGACATGGCCATATGTCTGTGAGCAACTCAGATCACCAGAGGGTGAACCAGGTTGCTTAAAAATGGATTATCGAGATGTCATGACCTAAAATGGCAACCAGACTCTGCCGCTGCGGAAGAACGCTGTAGAGGGACAGTTTAGGTTAACTGTGCTAGTAATGTAAGACTCCCTCAATTGGGAGGCTATGGCGTCCCGGGAGGCCAGGCCATTGTTCCCTCGTTTCCTGCCTCTTAAAGCATAAGGACTGCACTCAGAACCACTGGGCAAACACAGGAAATCCTACTGGTCCTAGGAGAAATATTTGCTCTCTTGGAAATTTCTTTAGTTGTAAAATGGGAATAATGACCTTTACACTGTCGTCTTTCTAGAGCTACTGAATTTTAAGTAACATATCTGTAATAACTTTGGATAAAAAAAATATACATAGAGGGTGGCATAATTCTGAGGCAATAAACTACTGTGTGTTCAGATTCATGTGAATAATATTGCCAATACCACTGCATGTTATTTTGAATGCCACCAATTTACAAGGAGGAAAGCAGACACATTTATGTAACTACGAACATGCCATAGAATTTCTTAGCTTATTTTGGATAACGCACCAACATATCTAGTCATTGACAAGACTTCCTAGAGTCACAGAGTTCTGCCCTCTGTCAGACCAAGTCCCCAGAGCCTATTTTCTTTCTTCCCTGCTTTGCTGTTGAAAGCAGAGGGACCATCTCGTCTTGAGATATTCTGGGAAGTGTGTCATTATTTAAAAATAATATGCAATTTCAGAATACTTGAAATTTGAAAAACTATAAACCTTTAGTGTCAGGGAGGTGACACTTTCTTGGTTCGTGCAGGGCTTGGTAGCCCGAATATATGCATTTTGTATCTCACCAGGAAATTGAGGTCCTTTTATACTTTACACAAGTTCTTCAATCAATGCTCAGAAACTTAGGCTTCTCAAATGCCAACTAGAGTTGCTTGGAATGTAAACCAATGAAAGACACTCAGATAAAACTTTGAGCCTCTTTAAGATATTATTGGTTGTGAAAGTTAAGTCCTAGACTTTTGAAGGACAGACAGGCTGTTTATGGCCAAGATCAGTGTTGGAATGGCCTCCTTCCTCTAATTCCCACTGTCTGCCCCCCTCCTTGCTCTCCTTTCCCGCTACTATTTTTTTGTCTTATCACCACCATCTCTCTCCCAGTGCTATGCCTTAAGTTAGGCACTGGCCCCCAGGCTCTGGACTGTAGCAGTTAGTTTAGAGTGCAGAGCAGATGCTTTCCAAGGTGTATTGGGTGACCAATTCCATCAGGACCACAGGAAAAAGTACAGAGCATTTTCTTCCTCCTTTCCATGCTTCCTCTAACTGGGTAGCCCAGTGTCCTCACACTGTTCTCTGACTAAGCCCTTACCAGCCCCTGTACACCCTCAAGGTACTGTGTTCTTCAAATTACTTCATTTAATTTCTTCAGTACGGCTGCTCTTACTAGATCTCAGCAACAGAGCAGTCGGATTAAAGGCACTTGCACTACAGTCCAGAGATCTCTCCCTAGAGATCTTAGGTTTTAAAGAAATGAGTCAACACTTAAGTGAGCTAGGCTGATAAAAGTGTGACATGTTAGTTTAGAGCAGTGGTTCTCAAAGCATGTCTAATAGCCCCTGGAGGATCCCTGAGACCTTGTCATCAGCTTGCAAGATCAAAAGTATTTTTATATTAATACTAAGCCATTCCTTTTTCCCTCTTATTCCCTCATGGTGTCCAATGGAGCTTCCTGGAGATCATGTGACACACGATATCACAACAGACTGAATGAAGAAGGAGAAATAAGAATCCTATTGTCTTAAGCCAGATAGTTAAGAGATTTAGAAAAACATAGGGTAATGACACTCTTCATTCATTTTCTTTTGCAGAAAAGCATGGTTATTTTTCATAAAAGGTATGTTATTTATGTGAACATATATTGGCTTTTTATTTTTAAAATCAATGAATGTATTCTTTTAAAAGTCTTCTGTTTTAATTTTTGATATGGTAAATGTTAATAGCTACAACACATACAAACAAAATCTTTTGGGGGCCCCCTATGATTTGTAAGCATGTGAAGGGTTCTGGGACAAAAAAGTTTGAGAAGCACTGGTTTCCGAGGAAGACTTTTCCTGTGCCAGGACCTGTACTGGGCTACCACCATCTGCTCTTGCCAAAACCCAAGCTCAGTATGTCAGCAATTTAGCATCCTATTTCTGACACATAGCCTACCCCACCTCTGGCCATCCAGGGGCTTCCACAGAATGGCTGGTAACTGCGCTCCACTCCCGTAGCCTCCAAAGTTACAGTGGGTGTTACCTTGGAGCACTGGTTCTCAATCAGGCATCATTTTGTCCTCCCAGGGATATGTGACAATGTGTAGAGTCATTTTTCATTGTCACATCTGGGTGGGGGGATGCTACAGGCATCTTGTGGGTTCCGCTCAACAACCTGCTATTGTGCATAGGGCCGCGGCCACCACAAAGCCCCACATGTCAATTAGGCAAAGGTTGAGAAACCCTGCCTTAAAGCATCTAGGCCTCATCTGATGCCCCAGGACTTTAGAGAAATCTGACAAAATGATACACTTTTAGAAGTTTAGTCTTTGATTGGAAAAAAGATCACAGGGCTTATGAAATCTGGCAGGGAACCAATGTGCATTTGGGAACTTCTAAATAAAAATGAAGGAGAAAAATAAACATTTCAAGCAGCAGCACAGCCGAGGAGCTTAAAAGCTGTAATCGGAAATCACAGATAATACCACTTAACAAGGTTAGGATAGCTGCCAAGGAAAGAAAGTACTTTAAAGGCCAAATCTCCTAGAACTGTATGTTGAATAAGTCCTCAAGATGGCAAAGAAAAACTGCCATCATTTTCTCTTTCATTGTATCTTACTGGATGTATTGCCTAAGCAATCCAAATGAACTGAATATATTGACACCCCACCCCATCCCAACACACACCACACACACACGCACACACACACACACACAATTTGGTATTTTAAAAGAAGTGGGATTACGTGGGCATTTGGTCATGTTAAATGTCACTTTTTCTGTGAAGCCATTTTTGCTCTGCACTCTGATATTTGCTCTCCCCAGCTTCATCTACCTTGCCTCTTGTTGTTACCCATGTTTTAGAACTCCCACTAGACTGTGTGTTTTTCAAGGGCAGGGGCCATTGGCTTATGTATTTGTATTTTCACTTAGAACAGTTCTGTCAGTAAATACTTGTTGAATAGATAACTTTCCTTTAACATAGAGGTATTTCACATAATTATGATAATTATCATTGTTGGTCAAGTTTAATGATCGCTTTAAGAAGGTGGATTTAAAGTCTCTGTCAGTAAAGAAACTAAAGCACAGACAGGTTAAGCAACTGCTCAAGGCTGCCCAGCAGATTAGGAGGCAGGCCAGAAGGCAAACTAATGTACCTCTGACTCTGTACTGTATGTTGCCCAGTGGAACACACAAAAGGGGAATGGTCACCCTTATTTTTGTTCTTCAGGCTTGAATGTTCGTAATGAGCTTTTTCTTTATGGACTATATTTATCCAAATAACTATGAACCTAGTAAGGGCATATCTTGCACCTGGGGCCTTCTACTGTGGTGCAGCAGTGTGACTCCAGGGGAATGTTTCAGAGCAATTACTGCAGGCCCTTGACTGGTACCTAAGAGAATCGTTAAGTCAGAAATATTTATTGTTCTCACCTCAGTGGAGAACAGAAAGGCTTAAACAAAGTAGGTCAGATTCCCATCGTGGAAATTAGTCAGGCATTTTTCCCTCTGAAGGGTGTGCTATGAACTTCTTGCTGGGTAGAGCCCTCCTAAGA
>JAQQAC010016209.1:103058969-103226188 GCA_029783875.1 Phataginus tricuspis | reverse complement strand
GAGTATAGCACGCCTTTCAGTTTGAGCAACATTTCTTGTTGCTCAAATACAAAGCTTCCTGAGAAATGGGAAATGAAGCAGAGAGTAACTACTTACAAACTCAAACTCTTTGTTTCATTTCGTTCATAAAATGCCCACGGTTGGGGAGAACTGGGGTGGGGGGGAAGAGTATAAAGTTCCCCTAAGAAGAAAATGGTTACTTCATCTAAGTCATAAAAATGCATATGGATTGTTGATCAGAGGGAGAGGGTAACAGCAGATGCCAATTGGACAGCTGCTTGGCAACATGTGAAGGGAGTGCTGACCTGTGGCAGGTGGTGGCTCCTGTCATGGAATGACATCTATTTTTTTTTAAAGAGCAGTAGTAATGTTTATAATGCTTTGAAAATGAGTTCATTTTTTCTGAAGTAAACATAACTGGCTGATACAAATTTCTGCTTTTCTCTGCCATCCACACCTGGCAGTAGCTCAGCCACAAAGGACTGTACTCCCTAATCTAAGGCAGCCAGCCCCAGGTGATGGTTATGAGGTTCCTGGCTTGTTCTTGGGATATGCCATCCAGCCATTTCAAAGTTCAGTGTTACCTTAAGAATGGCCAACGTTGCATATGAAGACAGTTTTAGGATAAGACCATTTTTCCTCCCTGTGAAAGTAGAAACTGTTTCCTTAAAATAAACAAAGTAACTAAAAATTTTAGTCTATTTCAAAAGAACTGTACAATTTATTTTTTAAGTTTGATTTCAGGAAATACCTAAGATAGGTAGTTTGGAGCCATGCTGGATTCTTTCTTATGAATAAAGAAATGTGGAGAGAGTGATGTGAGGGTGCTGAGTTTCTTCATCGTGGACAGGAAGAAAAAAATGGCCTTGTGAATTAATGATCAAGTTGACTTCTCCAAGGGGTGACCCTGGAAGGGCTGAGATAAGAATTTGTATGGTGGATATGGCTCTGGGCTTGAAAAACATAGGAACCCAGGGTACAGTACAATTCATCTACGCAAGAGACTGTGGGATACATTCTGCCCTGAATGGCTTCACTTCTCCTTTCTAAGCAGGGACACAGAGGAAATGTCTGTTTAATTAATTATGTCAGAAGATGTTTAATGGGTGCCCTGAGGAGGGATAGATGGATGTGTAAATATGTAGGTTATGGAGAAAGACAAGGAGATCACAGAGAAGTAAAAGAAAAACATGAGCAAGGGGGGACTATCTGTGTGGTTAATTAGCCACCTGCTCTGACAACACAATAGCAGATGATGAAAATGGAAACTTATCACAGCTGAAGCTGCAAGCCCTCCCCTCACCGTATGCCTTATCCAAACCGCATTCCAAGTAGCTGACACTTGCTTCTTGGTATGTAGTGGTTTTCTGGAACCAATTTCTAGAATTATCTTTGGTCCAGAGGAGGGAGGAGAGCCATCCTCTGTTTCACTGACTTTTCTATTTCAGTGTTTCATGGTGAGAAGTCACCTTTCCCAGTTGCTCACTTGCTTGCTTCGCCTTTTCTGGTGAACTCCCAGCATGGCTCAGGAAGTGGCAGGCAGCCGCAGGCATCCATGCTTAGGCAGCTCTTGCTTTATTAAGTTGAAGGCAATTGATGACCAAGCAAGAGATGAAAGGATTTGCTCTTAGGTCCTTTATATCCTTTTCTGTGGGTCACCTTGGGATATGTGTGGGGAAGGGATTTACTTCTCCATTGGGTTAGCTGTTGGGAGCCACTGGCAGTTCAAAATATGGCCTAGACTAAACTAGTGTTTGGAGCCCTTTAAAAAACTCTCTATGCATTTCTTTTCATAGGGGTTTCTGAAGGCAGGATTCCAGAAGAATGAGGATTTAAGTTATTTCAGTCTTTCTACTTTTGGATTGGCATGAGCTTTCTCCATGACCTGGGAGCACACACATGTGACTGCTGCCATTACTGAGCTCTGGCCATTCAAGTGGCCTGCGTTCCACAGGGGCAGCTACAATGATTGGCGGAGTTATGCAGTGCTTAGCTGCTAGAAGCTCCCTCTGAGAGAGTATTTATAGCTATGTAGTTCACAAATGTAGCTCAAACCTATTTAACTCCTTGCTAATGAGATCATAATTTAATATAAGTGCAAAGAGCAAATTCAATAATGCATGCATATAACATTAGGAGTTGAAAGCTATGAGTCATCTTACTAAGGGCCTAACAATACTAGTGACTGAAACCTATTGATGAGCATCTGTGCTACAGAAGCAGCCCCAGTAATCACTTGTGGGTATGTGGGTAAAGCCAGTGAGTTTCCAAATGCTAACCTCTCAAATCCAAAGTGATAGACCCCTTGATTCCACAAGTTGTGAATTTCACTGGTGGACTTTTGCCAAATTGGGCCTTTGTCCAACGTCTCCCTCTAGAACAGGAATCCACAAGCATTACTGGCTGTGGACTATCTCACATAACCCAATTTGTCTGGAAAGGACAAACTCAATTTGTCCTTGACAGAAAACCAGGCTCAGGGAAGATGCTAAGTTTCTGGAGAAGCCAGTTTTTATTACAGTGTGGCCACAGATACTTTCCCAAGTAAATATTGATATGATTCACTTGAAAACTCTGTTTTAAGATCCATTAAAAATTCAAATTTGGTAGGGTTTATTACATATGAGTGTTTTCTTTAGTCCCTCCCAATGGTACTGAGAAACAGAAACATAGATAGAGAAGACAGACAGAAACTGATCTTTACCAGAAACTCACATGACCAGTGTTTCTGAAGACATCTAGTTCATTTCCCTGACTCTGGGCAAACTATTCATTGAGAGTGTAATTTGATGGGTGCCAGCATCCTCTTTTTTTCCCACTAGCTCTCCCTTGACCATGACCCATAGAAAAATAATCAGCCTTAGCTTATACTCCAATAGATTGCAACAAATGGGGTCTATAGAGCAGATCTGAAAGTTGACTACTGGTTGTCATGCCAGGGCACGTAGCACCCTCTTTTAGCTACTGCCTTAAGTCTATATTTTGAGAAATATTTGCTTCAAGGCCAGAAGAAATTAAGCTTTAAGATGACTCCAGCTCTTGGGCCACAATTTGCCACCTCTGACCAATGGGGTTTTGCCTCATGTGCCAAGGGCCAAATGCTATACCGCTCTCTAGAAAGTCAAAAGAGAATGGATTTCAGTTCTCCATAGAAGAAATTTGCCCCCACCCTGTTCCACCAACCTCAGCTCCCACCCTCATTGAATGTATTTCAATCATTTCAAATCTTTTGTGTTTCTTTTCCATGGCATGGCCTTTCAGAGAGCATGGTTCTATATAGCCTTCTCTCCAAATGAAAGGCAACCAAGTGATTTGGTCTTAGAGG
Organism: Phataginus tricuspis; assembly: GCA_029783875.1. Taxonomy (NCBI): domain Eukaryota; kingdom Metazoa; phylum Chordata; class Mammalia; order Pholidota; family Manidae; genus Phataginus; species Phataginus tricuspis. Next base: position 103,222,863 of record JAQQAC010016209.1, on the reverse strand, counting down.
GGCAGGAATGGCATAGACATAAACCATTTCACTCTGCACTGCAGAGGTGTCATTCCTCATGGTAAGCATACAACAGCGCTCTTACCTGTAGGCTTTTCACTCCTGCTGCTCTTTCTGTAGCTCTGGTGTTGGACATTTGGTCATTATTGGTCAGTAAGAAACACATTCAAGTTATCGTGATAACATCAGAGGGAATATAATCATGTCCTAATCATAGAAACCATGGTAAGGCCACACAGTCAATTTCAAACAGGGTATCACTAGAATAGATTAATTTTTGAAAACGTTTTCTTTCTGGATTACAATTTTTTTCCGGTGGTAGAATTTATTCTTTAGCACCATCTGGCAAAATCAATGGTTTTGGCAGTCACTGGACTGGTTGAGTTCTTAAGGCAAAAAGGTCCCTTGCTTGAAGCAGCCACTTGAGAGAAAGTGAGCATTTGCTCTTGGGAGGAAGACCTGAGTAAGTTCAAGGAGCAAGTTTAGTCACTACCAGGAAAGAAAACTGTCAGGTTCTTCATACTTCCAGGAGGCAGCACCAGCACAGAGACATGCAAACCAACGAAGAGCATAATATACTCACCCTCCTCCTTGATCCCAAACCAGTCTTGGTGATTCACAGGAACTTCTTCTAAGACCCAGGAAGTGCCACCGATCTGTAATGATTCTGGCCTACACACATAACAGTGTCAATAAAGAGTCATTGGGGTCCATCTTAACCCTGGGTATCCAAAATGTCTACCTTTAGGGAGGCTCCTGCCAATAAAAGGTCCATCTTGTTGCAGGTAAAAGGCAGATGCAGTTCACATCCATTACCCAAGGCCCAAGAATGTCAAAGAATTCTGGGTGTGGAAGAGAAGTGGTTAAGAGACGGTGGCATAGGAGAGGAGAATTGTAGACATACATGGAAGGAGAAGAAGAAATACACACAAAACCGAGGATCTCATTTATACATATGCGAAACACAGTATCACCTCATTCATCTATGTACTATCAAATAGGAGGCCGAGGGCATTTGGAAACAGGCTGTCCTAGAGTGTAACTTTTTACTGTTTGGAATAGAAGACTTGCTAAGCAAATGCATGGGATTTAAAAAAGATTGCTAGTGATAGGGAGGAGTAATATGTTTGAATTTCTTAAGAGAACAAACTCTTACTTTAAAAGCACCCACGTGAAAGGCATTTCAACTGCAAGTAATTTTAATTGCAAGCCATTTTTTGAATTTATTCAAACAAGTTCCCTAAGTTCTTTCCCAGCATCACATTGGTTAGTTTATTCTAGTCCCTATATATGTTTGAAGATAATTAAACTACCAATAGTCTATGAAGCATAATAATCCCCCAACCATTGACTTAATTAATGGAAGCGTAACTGCATATCCCATCCTCACCCCTCACATCCCTATATGCGTTACAAGAGAAAGGGCCTGTGGTACAACTCTCATTGCAGTCAAGAGCTTCAGAATGGTCCCATTTAAGCATTCTGTTTCCATGTTCCCAAGAGCCTACCAAGTGTGCTGATTTGCAGCTTGGAAAATGTGGACATTGGAAGTCTATTTTAAATTCCTGGATAGAATTAAAGCCAGGATAACTCCAGGGTGACGAGGGGTAGGGTTTATGATGCCATGTCACCCTGGTCACAGATAGCTTGTTTCCCTGACTACGCCCCCTCTGTGAAGGTAAGGCTACCTGGGAAAGCTTAGCTGCTGCCTTTTACCAAGATTAAGGGAATGAGGCAGGGTGGCTGGGGGCATCAGAAGGATTTGGAAGTCTGAGGCAGCAGGCAGCTGTGGAGGGAGGCTGCTGCGCGTCTGTGGTGATTCAGTAGTTAATCACCATTCCGCTGTGATTTACAACAGGCTTGCACTGGCTGTGTTGCAAACCCCTGGTGATCTGGGTTTATTGCTGAAACAACCCACTGGCTCTTAATTACTGCATTTGCACACACATTGTAATAGGTACTAACATGAAAGGATGATTTGCAGGTTAAAAATTCCCAAAGCACAGCTCTAATTTTCGTGATCCTTGCCTGTACCTTTGTAGTCCATCAAGGAAGGACCAAGCACGATTTGTTTAGGTCCTATTAGCCCAGGTTTAGGAAACTGGTAAAACCAAGGAGTATTTTAGTTCTAGCCTGTAGGTCTGGTATGGGAGCTGCCTTAGCTCCTGACCTTGTCTTAATTCCTTGTATTCGTAAAATAAAAAACAAAATGAAAATAATAAAAAATCTAATTCATTAGTTTAAGCGTGTGCACATTTAAGACAGCCTGCAAAGTTGCTAGTTTCTTCCATAGAATAGTAACTTTTTTGAGAATAGGCTTAGAATGCCTCATGTCTCATGCTAGGGGGAAAGTCAACAATTTAACATAATTGCCCATTTATGATCATTTAAAGGTTGCAGGAGAGAGACAGAGGTAAGTAATGCAGGTTTTTCTCCCTCTCCTGGTTTCAGATATAATCGGTGTGGAAGTGTTTTTGAAAAAATAAAAGCACTCATAAATGTCAGGCTTTGTGATTATTGTCATTTTTAGTAATCAGCACTGAGGGCTGGAATGGCTTAAATATGCCATTTGCCTTGTAACCAGGGTAGTTGAGAATGAACCTGATTTTTATGGAAATATTATCATATGCAATGAGATTCACATTGCTCATTGAATGGATGGATGTGATAAATTGCTGTCTGCAATATCATCGGAAGAGGTGACCCTGAAAGTCAGCAGAGATTTGTGACAGCATTAGCTGTGTGACCTTCTCAAAGTCACCACCATCTCTGGGTCTCACTTTCTCTATGAAATGCCTGTATATTCAACAGTCACTTGTCATGTTAACTGTGGAGGAGATACAGTAAAGGAGGGTAATTCTCAAGCTATTTTACTAATACAGTTAAGCCTCACTGATTTGGACTAACAGTGGGTAAGGATTGTCTGTATGAGAAACTCCTGAATTACAAAATAGGTTTGAAGAATGACAGTTTTATTACTTTAAGTTTGTTTTGAATTCAAACTCACTATAAAACATTGCCTTAGTGGAGGTCCTTGTGAGAACTACTTTAGCAGATAGATTTGTAATGAATATGATTACATCTAATAAATGCTTCCAACATTTGGGAAAAGTTTGTTCTCTTAAGGAAAAATTCAACTGACAATCTAGTGTAAGTTCTTCATTTGCTTAACAAACCTCTCTTGGCCATATCCCTGAAAATATAAAGGCAGATGGGAGACTGGTCCCTGTCCAGTTTATCACAAACTATGAATGAGAGAGCTCCAAATTAATGAGGTTTCATTGCCTTTTCTACCTGCTCCATGGATCTGTTTTTGGCATTGCCACTAAATAGTGGTAAAACAGATTCAAGTTCATCTCTTGCCCCTTCTCTAGCTCACTGTCAGAAAACAGCAGGTAGCAAGAAGGAAGAAAATAAAGGCAAGCTCCATGGTAATCCAGAAATGGAATAAGCAATCATTGAATAAGCAGCACTGATCATACTATTATCCACAGTTGAGAAAGGGGTGGGCTTCTTTCAAAAGGCTGGCTAGAGGAATGACCAAAACAAATGATTTGAAAGATGCCTGGCAGGTAGCACTAAGGTCAAAGAAGTTGGAAACATTTAGGATCTACTGAAATATTTTTGTATCTGTATATCAAAAATCAGATAATCTGGAAATCATGGGCTAGCAGTAAAGTTACTTGATAACTTTGCAGCAGTGTCAGCTGAGGAAAAAGACAAGCTTGATTGCTGGTCTAAAGTTATAGGGGTCTTCATGATACCAAAACATCTGGGTGAAAAGAAAAATTCAGCCGAATACATGCAGATTTTTTTTTTGTTTGTTTATATAACATCAAACATCTGGTTATTTGGAAACTTCTGGGCACTTGGCATCATGTGGAGTTTAGAGTCATCTTGATACAGTCCATGGCTCCTTTTTAACCATGCTGGCTGTTACTGATGAATTCATGAGAGCAATGTATCCAATCCAGCACAATTCTCATTCTGCAACTCACTTGAATGATATAATTTGGTTCTCCGTGGCCTGCTAATAACATGGGAAAAGCCCAAGAAGAAGGTGCTACATACTCTAGGCATCAGGCTAGCCATTGCTAAATGTGAGTGAGCCAAAGCTTGGCTACACTGTCAATGACATCGGTTCACACAGGTGGTAAAGAAAGTTACTGCTTTTGGACACACAGTAAAACCTTGATTAATTGGAATCCATAAGGGATGAATGGAATTTTCAATAAGAATACTCATTTTGTTGCCTTCTTGGCTAATAACTTTTTTTTTCCTCTCCAAATGCTTGTATCCACTTTCTTGCCTCAGGGAAGCAGCCTCTCACGTTTGAGGGTCAATCCAGATGGAGAGAAGATATAGGAGACAGAGCTGAATGTGACCTAAGCACAGGTCATCTCTTGGCATGTGATTAAAAAAAAAAAACAATTCCTTTCAGTCTTCTTTATTTTGGGTACTATTGCTGTGCTCTCATCAATGTGGAGTACTGAGGAGGGCAGTTCAGTTAGTTGGGGCACTGGTTACGTGAGTTCTGGTTAATCAAGGTTTTACAGTAAAAGACCTTGCCAATGTCTTACAGTAAGATTATGTGCTGGAGAAAGTTGTATTTAAATTTATTTCTTTGAAAGTGCACTGTATCAGTGTTTCCAAACCCATATTATACTGCAGACTGGCAAACTAACTTTTCCATCAGGATCCTGAGGAATGGAGGGAGAAAGAGTGGAGCAGAGGTATAACCATTGCCTCTGAAGGAGAAAAGTTTTGGCTTGCCTGTCTGTTGGTCTGTGGTTGGGAAACACTGTTCTTCACCTTAAGATGCCCATGGTATCTTTGTTGTATAAGAGCCGATCTTACAGGCTTCAGTATAATTCTCATGCCCTCTGGGCCATGGAGGATTCGGTTTTCAGGTCCTCTCCTGTACTTACCCAATGTGTCCTTCCATCACTTGGTATCATGGCTTCCGAGCTTGCCCCCATTTCTTGTTGCTTGGGTGATGGCTATTCATTCTTTCTGTCCTCGAAGAGCATTAAGGAGCCAAAGGAATGCCAAGTAAGATGGGTTTTCTCATGATGGCAGCCTGGACAACAATTAGACCTGAACCAAGAACATGGCTAAGGAGAAGCCAAGTCAGGGATTCACACACACAGAGTATCACAGTTAGGCGACGCACTTGCTTAAATATACAAGATGTCTGTATATGGGGTGGCCTATTGAAGAAAGACCCCACTTAACTTGAAAGCAAGCTTGCCCTTTGGCTTTCAAGTTAAGTGGGGCCAGCTTAAATGGGCCACCCCATATAGAGAACAACATCTCATCGTTCATACACATAACTGAAGAAGCCAGTTCTAACCAACCAACCGACCTCTGTGAGCAACCATTATGCCTTAGGGGGAAAAAGGACTGCAACCTGACTGTTCATTAGATGGCTTTGATTTCTTACACCACTCATCTCAGGCACTTAGGACAGGCTTAAGGAAAGCCTTGGGCTCTTGAAAGCCTAGGCCACTGAAAGCCACCCCAGGGCCTTCACAAGGCAGCCAGTCTGGTGGGTGAGGAGAGGGGTGGGGGATGGATGGGGAGCCTCTGTCTGGGAGTTTAAGAAGGGACCCAAGTTAGATCAAAAATGCGCACAGCGCCCTGAAGCCTTTCTGGTTCCCAAAGCTGCCAGACGGGGGAATAACCTGGTCATTCCACTTTATGTGTGAGTCTTGTGCTCTCTCCTCAATAATAAGATAACAGTCTTGCCGATTACTCGTCACTAAGGGTACCCGGTTGTGGTGACATTGAGGCTGACCTTGGAGTCACCGCCCCCGCTGCCGCACTCTCCTTTGTCGTACCACCATTTGTTTTTCAATTTGTCCAAGAGGCCTTGCTCATTCAGTTTTAATACTGCCAGGTTAACAGCATTTCTTGAAACGATAAAACATAACTTGTAAGAAAATGCACAAATGCTTAGGAAATCGTTAACGTATAAAAAGGAGCACAAGAGGACAAATTGGCTAAATTTCACAGAACGTGGAGCTATAAAAATGTCTGTACAGCAAATACAGGGTTAAATATTGGAAGGTGGCATGGAGGATAACATTTGCTCAAAACTGAAGTGTGCGGGATGGGGAAATTGTCTTTGAGAAGAAAAGTAACAGGAACACCACATCCATGCAATTAACGTTCGTCACATATGGCACCATAATTTGGCTTTTACCATTTAAATTGAAAAAGCCGTTGAACTGTAAAATTAAAACAGCAACAAACAATCAGAGAAGACAACACAGAGAGAGAACATTAAAAAAAAAAAAGGATGCATTCAATAGATGAAACCATAATTTACCGTCTTATTTAACTCCATGGAATAGTGTAGATTTTAAATTTTTAAAAGTTACCTCAAAATCCACAAGAAAGAAAATGACAACAAAATGCATCAGGGTAGGTGGAATACTATAACAACACGGATATTGTTATATTATTCCACCCACCTTAATGCTGAGCCTTTAGGGGTTGCCACACCATAGCCTTTGGAATCCAGATTTCCACCAACTTTCATCGTATCACACGGTTTTCTCTGCTCAATGTACTCATTCATGGTAGACTCCAGCAGAAAGGCGAACTTCCCCTTGGACTTCCGCACTCGCGCCACTCCGTCTGCTGTTGTTTTGGTAAACACAGATGGCTCTGCTGATTTCATGTAAGACCACATTTTCTCATAGACAGCGATTTTGGACCTCTGCAACAGAGAGAAGAATTCTTAGAGCTACCAGCTACAAAAACTGGAAGAGGCCTCAGTACAGTGGTTCTCAAACATTTTTTATTGCAATCCACAGTAAGAAAAGCTTGTCACTCTGCAACCCAGTAGGGACACTCATAGATAGATCAACATGATTCCAAATAGGTGTCTCAGAACCGTACTCATCCTTGCTATGTGTGATGCCCTCTGATACTTTTTATTCTATTCTAATTCACTTAAAAAATGTGCTGGTCAGGACCTGCCAAATTGATTTCATGGCTCCACTAATGGGTTGCAGTCTAGTTTGAAAAACTTTCTTGTTCGGTCTTCCTTTGGTTCAGCTCTACCCTATAAGATCCTGCTATGTGATCACCCTGTACCTGCCTGAAAAGAAAAGGCCATTGGAAGGGAGCATACAACCATTTTAGTTAGCCCACTCCAGCATGAGGCATTAATGTACTGTAAGAAAGTATTTAACTGATTTTGAGCTGACATTTGTTTCTCTATAACTCCCACACTTTTGTACTATCTGCTGGAGCTATGCAAAGCGATACTGTTCCTCCTTCTACATAATGGTCCTTTAAATATTATGCCCCCTCTTCATCTCTTCATTAGATTATTAAGCTCCACTGATGTGAAGATTACTTCCAGAACCCTCATAATTTTGGTCTTTTGCCCATAGTTAGAGACATTGCTCTTAAATTGGAGTGTCTAGAAATAAACATGGCACCTCAGATACATGACAGAGACAGAATTAAAAGAAAAACTGCTTCTCATTATTGGAGACTTATTTCCCAGCAACACTGCCTGAGTTTGCACTGACATATTTAGTCTTTCATCCATCCTTTAAACAAATATTTATTGAGTATCTCCTATATATGAAGCAATCTACTCGGGGTGTGAAGAATATAATAGAGTGAATAGAGGCCCTCCTTCGGTTCTGGCCAAGGCCAAACCAAAGCTGTTAGTTCTTTCTACCAAGCCAAGTTTCCCTCATCCTTACTTTTTTGAATTTTGAATGTAATTCCATTGAATTTCATTTCAATTCAGGTGGTCCTCAGAGCATACTAGATGCTTACAGCAATTTTAGGTGCTCTGGAGAATTTAAAGGAAGCATGGTCTCCAACTGACCCAATGACTTCCAGTTGAGTTGGGAGCTAAGTCCTTAGGAGTGAAAACCCTAGAGAAAATTTCTAAAGTAATATTTGACCAGAGGTGAGATAGTATGGTAGAAACTATGAACATATGCCATGTTCTCAAGTGTCCTATTATGGCGTTTCCTGCCCCCTAGCTCAGCTTTTTTTATTATTTAGTTACTCTTCTCTGGATTTTGCCCAGCTGCATCGAATCTTTCTTGAAACCTGCTTGGACCTGCTCATATAATTGCAGAGGGCTGGAACTCCCAGAGCTAGCTCCATGGAAATTAAACATTGTGTTTATGACAATCAGGCCCTCACTGGTTACTGAGACCGTTCACTGAGATGGGAATATGCTTGGTTTGCATAAAGAAAAGCAAAAAAAAAGAAAGAAAGAAAAAAACAAAAAACCCAAAAGCCAATATGGCTGAAGGCAAATGAGTAAAAGGGAGAATGGTAGAAAATGAGCTTAGACAGATAATCAGAGGTCCGACCTTGTAGGGCCCTATAGGTCATGGTACAAAGTTTGGACTTATCCTACATGTGATAGGAAACTATTGGAGACTTTTGAGGAGAGAGTGTGATGAGATCTGATTTAAATTTTTAAAGCATTACTCTAGCTGCTTTATGGAGAATAGTCTACAAGGTGGGCCAGAATGGGAGCAAGGAGACTGATTAGGAGGCTATTCTAATAGTTTGGGGAAGGGATGATTGTGACTTGAGCTAGGTTGGGAGCAATGGAGGTAGAGAGAAGGTTGGATTCAAGATAAGTTTTGGGGAGACAGCAAATAAGCCTTGCTGATAGACATCTCCAGCTATTAGTCCTATAGATACTTTCAGATTAAACGTTTCCAAACCAGACTTATCTTCCTTGTAAAGCCTGGCTCTCCTAAATTCTGCCAGTAAACCACTTAACATCCAAGCTAGAAGTTTGGTGTTGACTCCTTCCTCAGCCTCTCATTATGCTGCATTTAACATAGAAGTGTCTGTAGGATCTGTCCTTCTCTCTTCTACCCATTCTCATTCTCACTGCCCTGGGGCAGGCCCCCATTATTTTTGGTCTAGATACCGTTGCCTCCTCATGGCTCTCCCAGCTTCATTTCTGTCTTAATTTATCCTCCAGTGATCCTTCCGAAGTGTAAATCTGATCAGATTACTACTTCACTTTTTAAAATCCTCTAATAGAATAGTTCCTGAATACCTACAGGACAAATCCAAACTCTTATGTATGATATTCAAGAGTCTTTATGATCTTGACTATACTGTCCTATGAGCCAGTCACACTGAACTACTCACTGGTCACTGAAATGTGCCCCCCACACTTTCACATCTTATGCCTTTGGTTATGCTTTTGCTTCTGCCTCCATTATCCCTATTCCTCCTATAAGATCCAGAGCAAATACCACGTATTCTGTGAAATCGTTTGTGCCTCTCTTCTGCCCACAGAAGTGCTTCCTTGGTGGTCCTCCCACAGCACCTTGCTCATACCGTTTCTATAGCGCTTACTATATTGCACTGAAACAAGACGGCTACGTGTCTGTTCCCCACATGACTGGGTGGCCCAGAGGACGAAGGCCATGCCTCATGCATTTTGGTAACCCTCTTGGCAGCCAGCACAATGCCTGCTACATGGTAGTCGCTCAAGATATATTTGCTTAGTAACTGAAGCTTAGGCTTGATCAGGGTGACAGCTAGATTGTTGGTTAAAGATATCAGAAGGTTGGTGAAAAATGGCACCAGCACTAATTTTATAGTATTGTAGAATTCTAGAGCTGAAGTTATTCTAAAGATCAGTGGGTCCCATTCCCAACTAAACCAAATTTTTGTTTCACTCTCTCTCTCTCTTTTTTTTTTTTTGCCACTTAGCCTGCCTTTGATGTCCACACCAACAACTGCCTCTCCTAAAGATCAAGGTGTCAAGGCTTTCTAAGATTGAAATCTCACCTGTTGATATTTATGATTATTCCATATCACATCCTCATCTGACTCGTAAAACAATTCCTAAGCATCATAATGAAATGCATTCTCAATGACTTTAGTTTATTTCAGTAGGAATTTCCTAGTCAGCTGCTCCCAAAATTTTAAGAAATAGAATATAATTCAGATGCACAGACAGATAGAAAATAATGTAAGAACATCTGTGTACCTGACACAAAACTTAAGAAATAAAACATTATTAAGTTACTGGAAGTCCCCCTGTGTACCCCTCCTTAATTGCATACCCCTCCCTCCAGGCCAAAAGTAGCTACTATACTGAATTTGGCCCTTGTCACTCCCTTGCATCTCTTTATACTTTTACGAGAGTAAACATATCTCTTTGGAATAGCTGCATAGCATTTCGAGGCAACACTGTGGTGGGTATGTACCTTCGTGCACTTTAAAGTACTTCGTGTTTTTCATCTTGGTCCAATCAAATCTGAGTTGAAGGGGGTTGGGGCCAGACCTATTTCTCTCTTGCACTATTTGCAAACAGGCCACTGCTTCCAAAGATAAATTTATAAGCCTAGAGCAAAGGGGTCCATGAATTCTGACCCAAGTGCACTATAATTTGGACTCATTTACTTCATCATTTACTTGAGTTCTTTGATTGCGGTTACAGGTTAAAGGTTTATTCCTTTAGGTAATGATGCGTTTCTAGGGGAATAAATGGCAGTGCTTGTAGTGGGCACTTTGAGTGTGCGTGGTGTACATGCAGCAGATCTTGAGTGCAGCAAGTGAAAAGCTAGTTAGTGGCAGCAATGATTGGGCCCTGCTTCATGACTGACTTCTGAAGGCGGTTAGAAGGGGAGAAAAGCAGTGGCTCATAAGTGAGAAAAATGAAGCTCAAATGTTTCTCTTCCGAACTAATATTTAAGTGACAGTATGACAGAACAAAAAGAAGAAAAAAACCCACTAACTTTTTTTTCAGTCTGTCTTATTTTAGCTGAAATACTAAAAGGCAATAAAAGGGACTGAATCTTAGCTCAATCATCTGGGAGAAATGTAAAAACTTACAGGTAGGATGTGTAATAGCAAGCTCATGTTTCTTAAACCTGCCGCGATCCATTTCTCTCTTCCTACAGAGCACCATTTTGTACCTCAGAAGGAATAAACCACCAGTGTGCAGAGAGGCCATGAGAAATTCTCTTAGTGCTGCTAGATAATTAGCAAATGAAGCCCCAGAGGAGAAATACATGAGTGAAGGAGGGACAGATTAATCCAAAACAGTAAAGTCGAGCTCTCTCATTCACGGATTCAACTGTCACCGTTCCAACTATTTGTAATAAAATCGTGAAGGGCTTTTGGAGAGAACTGCTTTTTTGCTGAGGTGAAAATTTGAATCTTGGGTCCAGTGAGGCTGGTGTGTGGAAGCAAGCGATTGGTGAGCGCACATCTCCCACCACTGGGACCTTGTTTCTCTCAGTGATGGCGGTGGTCACTTCTTGTCACTGTGCCATAAACATTCCTCTGGAGACCAGGCAGGTACAAGGTGATGCTGTAGCACAGTGATTGACACTGGAGAGTCACATCGCTTGGGTCTGAACCCCACTTGCTACATGCACAGATCATCTAGCCTCTATGTGTCTCAATTTCCTCACCCATAAAATGGGATGATTTTTTTTAAAGTGCCTACTTCAAAGGTTTATTGGGAGAATTGATAAGACTTAGTAGGTGCATCTCACTTAGAACAGCACCTGGCACCCTGGAAGTGCTGAAGAACACTGCATAACATTATAGTACAGGAAGCATAATTCGTTTCAGTGGCAGAATTGAATAGCATTATAGATTACTTCAGTCTCGTATTTACAGAATCATTACTTCATTTTACGGAAGAAATAAGATGTTCAAGTATTACTCACATATTTGGGTCTCCCAACATATCCCTGGTGAATACCCACAGTCTGCTGTCAATAAAAATCATTATCATTTGATCTGGATTTTTAAGATTTTGTTGGTGGAGGAGAAATGGGTAGGATGGCAAATTTTCCTTTTAAATTTATGTTTTGTAGTTAGCTGAGGTTCATCCGTTAAAATCCCCATTAACCAGAACACTGTTATTGGGGAGACTTGGTGGATGAAGTTTACTGCTTCCCCAAGAGTTAAGTTAGAATATCCACTTGGTAAATAGAACATTCAATTGGAGTCAGTAGAATACTAGACTTTTAGAGACAGAAGACCTTAAAAACCATCTGGTTCAGCCTCTCCCCCAGTCGAGCAGTAGCTTCTCTGCTGAAATGCCTCTAGCGGTGAGGCGCTCCCATGCTCAGAAGAGGCTCAGGAGGTAGCTTTCTCCCTGGTGGGACAGTTCAAGTTGATAGAAAATTCTTTTTGTTGGACTGGTATCCTTCATGAGAGTCCGTCTCCCCTCTAGTTCTACTTCTGCCCTCTGCTTGAATTGGGCAGTCTCTCCTCTGCTTCCATTTCTCCACTGGAGGTTGCACTGGTCACATTGCTTTGTACTGGTTATCCCCAGTGGAGCCTAGCTCCTGGAGAGTGGGTATTATGTCTTATTTGTCTCTGTAGTCCCAGTATCTAGCATAATGCCTGGCACGTAGGAAACTCTCACTATGTATCTGTGAAATGAATGACTGTTGTAATTGTGGTTCTACCTACTGGTCCTAATTCTGTGCTCTGTAGTGATACAGAATAAACGTGCTTTCTTTTCCACATGATGTACAACCTGAAGATTGCCACTATCATGTCACCTGTTAACTGTCCCTTTAGCAGGCTAAACATTTTAAGGGCCTTTATTTATTACTTGTAGGACATGAATTCCAGTTGTCCCCCTCCCCTTTCTGGTCACGATCTTCTAGATATTTTTTAGTTCTCAAAATCCTTCCTAAAATGTGACCCTCAGAATTGACGATAATATGCTTGATATAAGGGCACTAGCACAAAGGAAAAGGGGACCATCTCTTCTCATGATCTGGGCATGAGCTAAAATTTTCACTTTGACAGGATTCAACAGGCACTTTTCCATATGTTAACTGAGAAATAACTACCTTAATAAAACAGACCAATAAACTGGAAGCATGATTGTCAACAAAGGCATAATCTGCTAATTCACTTATGGTATTAATTTCCTATTGGCACACAAAGTATTACATAATTTGAAAAGAGAATATTGGTGTTTGTGACATCTCTGTGTCCCAAACCTGTACAATGTGTTCTGAGTGACAGCTCTGAGAGGATAGAATGAAGAAAGGTCAGGGGAAGACGGTTTCAGGTACTTTTCCCCCAGTGCTCCTCAAAGGAGAATGGGCTAGCTTAATGTATTTATTTGTTTTTTTGGCCACTATTACCATCATGCCTATATTGTCCTTTTCTACCACTGTATGTGTGAGGCTAACCTTGTGCAGACATATCAAAGAGAGGTAGATTTGAGTTTAGGTTCTCAGCCCTTACTCCTGTCCCCCGACTTCCCCAAAAGGAGTGTGGGTTTCTTGGCATTGTAAAAGGCACCTTTTAAGGGTTGGAAAAGGCCAGCCCTGGGAATAGACACCAAGAAAGGGGAAAATGGCGAGGGTGTTAAACAAAAAATGCCTTCCCCTCACTCATTTTTGCCTTCTCTAATTTTATGGTAGGCTATTTATCGCTTAATAATTTGGTCATTTTCTTCTCTAGATCATATCTTTAATTAAGGCAATATCTTTAAAAAGCATAACCTGCTTTTCCTTTCGAGTTATTTAGCGCCCTCTGAAATTTCTGCTTTCCTAAAAGTTCAGATGGGGTTGCTAACTGGTACAAGTTCAAAAAGGTGGTTCTGGGCCTCGGCCTGCCTGACCTGAGCGCTTACAGGCCTCCCGCGTGCCTCCTGTGCCTCCCTAACATTCAGGAGCAAATGTGGCCCGTTGAGTTTCTCAAATCCTGGGATATGGACAGGAGATCCTTGTAAGGCAAGGTGCCGAAATGAAAGGAAGCCGGTGACACGACTGCTCTGGAGAGTTCCTAACCTCCCCGTTTATGCCCTCTCTTCTTTGCCTTTTCTAATAATGTTCAGCGGCACTGGAAGAGAACAAGGCGCTTTTGTGTCCTAGTGGGGTGTGCAAGGTAGGAGAGTTGGGGGAAGGGGAAGGCCTGGGTGGAGCGGGCCCATTCTCCAGTTCGTTACTGTGCTTATAAATCTCAGGAGTACAGAAATTCTTTATGTTGTGATGCTGACAGTGGCAATTTTAGGCACTTGTGTTAGGCCCACAGAGGGGACATCTTTTGGTGGCAAGAGCGTTGCCCGTCACACAACCTTTCAAATATTCCTCTTTCTTCTTCAGAGAGGCCTTGGATTGGACCAGAAGCAAGAGATAGTTGAATTTATTTACACCTTATATTTGCATAAGGCTTTCTAGTTGCCAAGGTGATTTGACCTGACACACACTGTCTCATTTAAACCCACAGCCACCCTATGAGGTCAGAGCAACAGCAGGTACTGGTTCCTCACACTTAATCCTCAGCACCTTGCCCGGTGTCTGGCACCCAGAGGGGCTCAATAAATACTTGTTGAATGAAAGAATGAGTCCCCATTTTACAGGTGAGGGAATTGAGTGTGAGAGGGGTAGGTGTGGTGGCAACGCCAAGAGGTGCCAGAGTGAGCACTAGCCTACCCGATCCTTTCCATCCATCCCCCGCCAAAGGCACTACAAACAAACAAGTCTGGGAACGAGTGTGCTGGCCACACACGCTGTCTCCAGTAAGTCCTAGCAGAATGCCACCCTGAAGGGCCTCCAAATAGAAATTCAGAAATTGCCAGTGGCTCAGTAACTTGCCCCAGGTCACACAGCTAGTGAGGAAAAAGCTGAGACCCCATCCAAGTCTGCTGAACTCACAGCTACAGACAGACTTTTCCCACTACAAGCCCCCCTCTTCAGTTCTAACACTGACAATATCCATTTTGGCGAAAGAGAACAACTCACCTTCAAGATCATTTTTTATTTCTTGTTCAAGCTTTAAATTGGGGTAAATTGTAAATTAAACCAAATCCCTTCCCACTAAGGCACTGGAATAAGTGAGTGTTGGCGTCACGCATTGTAACCCTGCTACATGCACCTCGTGTCCACACTTTACTGCGTGGAGGGATTAGGGCAGTTTGGGGCAGAAGAGGAAGAGCGCATCTGCCTTGCCAAGTGCAGCTGACACATGTTTTTCTTCCACATTTGCTCTGAAGAAATCAGTAGCTCTAATGAGGTGTACTTGGAAAGGAGAATCATTGGATTTCACAAATTTTCCCTCTAACGCAGAGGAAATGGTTTCCATTTTGACTTGGAGCAAGGCACTCAGGAAATGATTTCATTTTTAAGCATGGCGGAAACTCCAATTTCATTGTCTTTCTTTCCTTCACTTCACTTTATACATTTCTAAACATTTAGACAAGTACCGCTTGTCGGCTTCCTTTTGCCCCAGACAGTCAGCTACTGTGTATTACTGAAAGCGGGGGGAAGAAGGGGGGAGAAAACCTGGTTTCTATTCTTAGGTTTTCTATTGGTGTGTTATGATCCTGGCTGAGTTACTCTGGGGGCTGGGCTTCTAGATAACTTCAGTGAGTTCAGAGGTCACCTTTTGCCTAGACATTGAGTTTTGCTCTCAAATGTCAAGTACTTATTGCGAATGCCTTTGGCTAACATTTTCGCGCTGTGCTCTAAAGTTCTGGGACAGGTTTCCTTCTACCTCAAGGATTACTGTTTTAGATGTCTCCTTTCCAAAAGTGCAGGTGACAACCCAGATAAGTTTCCAGTGACCTTTCTAGTGTCCCTCCTAGTATGCGAAGTCAGATGACTATTCTAATTTGTCTTCTGCTTCTCTTGCCAAGTTGGACTCAGAATAGTCCAGTGGGTTGACAGTAGTGTCAGTGGCTATGTGAAAGCCAGAGTCAATAAACTCTTGGAGAAAGTGGTTCTAAGTTAGTATTGCAGTATTCTGGGGGAATAGAGGAAGGCACACAGTATCCTTACCCCTGTGGCTCTCAATCAGCGGCGATTTTGCCTCCCAAGAGACATTTGGCAGCATCTGGAGACTTTTTTTAAATGTCCCAACTTGGGAAGAGGAGTGCTAGTGGCATCTAGTGGAGAAGAGCCAGGGAGAATGCTAAACACCCTGCAGCACACGGGAGAGCCCACAACCAACGGTGACACCTGAGGTGTCAGCAGTGCCACGTGGGAGGAACCCTGCTTTATGGGCTTCAGTGGCAGCACTGTAAGGTGGGCAAAACCAATAATTGACAGAACAATCGTAACAATTGAGCCCGTACTTGTTTCAGGCTCTGTTTGAGGAATTTGCATGTGTTAATTTATGTAATACATGTCTGTGAAAGAGGTATTATTATTCCATTTTAAAAGGGCACAACCAGAGACACAGAGAAGTTCAGTAACTTGGCCAAGGCTATTCAGCTAGCAGGTCGAGTTGCTGGGAACCCACTCGTGCAGGCTTCTGAGTTGGTGCTGGGAAACTTTATGCTGTTCCTAACTGGATTAAGAGATGGTTGTAAATCATACACTAGGGCTAGATCAAGTCCACATAAATTATGCTTGAAATAGTGCCTATATCTAGAACTTCAAGGGGCATGATATCTGTATTAGTCCCTTCCTGAAATGTGAATGGGAGGCCAAGATGTCTTTCTCTAAGCCCATGTGAAATCCCTGCTTTTTAAACCAGAAGTTAACAAAGTATTTTTTCTCTTTATTTTGAGAATGAAAATACATAAATATGGACTACTAGGGCCATTATCAAGCAAAACTGATAATATCAACTTTTACTATTTCTGATACTCCTCATTTTTCAGTACCCCACCTGGCCAGTAATTATGTCTTCCCCATTTGCCTTAGCAGGTACAAGACACCCTCCCCCAGCCTACCATGCTCACGGAAAAGGACTGGAAACATTCCCGCTGAGGAATAAATGATGGAAAAGAGCCTAAAGTGTGACCCCCTTGCAGAAGAATTGCATTTCAGCAAAGGTCAAAATACAGCTAAAGGAATGACAGCCAAATAGTGGACACGTGAACCTGCTACGGGAGAGGTGTGTGTAGGTATTGAAAAGCTGACTTGGCTAACTACATACCCTTACCTTTAGATAGCAGAATTTATTTTGAGGATGGAGAATGGGCCACAGAGAAAGTATGCCTGCCACACCCTTTCACTACTAACTAGAGCAAAGCCTCAAATTCCCTGACTCCCAAGCAATAGAACAATTGCCTCTAGGCCTGCCATCACTATTGAACACTCCAGGATCATTTCCCTCGGCTTGCAAGAATTCTATTTTTCAGTGAAATTTCATCTTCAGCAATCCAGAGCCTATTACCCTTGACCAACTGGATTACACTTTCCAACCCGTATTTTTATTCTCTAAAACTAAGATTTTTAAAAGAGAAGTTCAATACTCTTGTTATTCTTGAATCGATTAATTGTAATGCAGAGGCCAAACCTGACAGCCCAGAGTCTAAGAAGTGAGAGGAATAAAGATTCTTCTATTAAGGAGAGAAATCTATCCTGGAAATGCAGTATTTTAAGTTTCCACAGTGGCTGTTTCTTCCAGATCCTTAGAGCAAGAATTATTTTCATACTAAGGGAGTATGAAAAAAAAGGCAGTATGCGCAGGGATGTCAGGAAGAGCCCCAATTTTCCACTTAGTGTTTTTTTGGGGGGCGTTAGCTTCCCAAAAGGTGAGCTGGAACTAATCTGAAGAGAAGTTCTGTTAAAGCCAGCTCCTGTGTTCTCTATCTGTAGGCAGTGTATACCTGGGAAGCTACTGGTCACTGCTCCTGTGATTCTGATTTAATTGGCCTTAAGTGGGGCCAACAATTGTTTAAAAAGCTTCCTACATGATTCTAATATTCAATCTGGGTTTAGAGCACCCAAAAAAGATTCTGCAACAACAACTAGCTGCCAGTTATTGCAATGAATACCGATAATGAGAAGGCTACTGTTTTTTAAGCACTGATGGACACCATGAATGGTGCTCCACACTTTACCTACATTGTTGCAAATCATTAAAATGGTCTGTGGAACAAATATGATCCACATTTTATTGATGAAGTAACATGTTTATAGAAGTTAATTTAATGGTTCAAGATGATATAGCTGGTAAAATGGTTGGCCCTAACCACTCTAAACTCTGGACTTGTTTCTCCAACTGCCTACTTGACTCTCCACTCAGATATCTGAGAGTCCTGTCCAACTTAGCATGGCGAAAATGCAAGTCTTGATTCATTCCACCGCCACCAGCTATCCTCCGGTGCTCTCCATCTGATAAGGGGCACTACTGTCCAATTCATCCACTTGCACAGGCCAAAATCCTGTCGCCATCCTTGACTTCTCTCATTAGTATTGCATTCCACACTCAGTCAACCCAGTCTTTAAAATAGATTCAAAATCCAGTACTTTTTACCACCCTTTCCCTAGTCTAAGTGAGTCATTTTCCACCTGAAAAACTTCACTCACTTCTTAAGTGGTCTCCCTACTCTTCAACTTTCACCATTACCTTGCTGTCTGCACATGATCCTCAAAAAATTTTTTTATTGAAATATAGTTTATATATAATATTATATATAAACAGATGAACAACTTAGTGATTCATCAGTTATATACATTACTAAATGCTCACCATGGAAAGATTACTTACCATCTGTCACTGTACAAAGACATTACAATATTAGGAGCTATATTCTCTATGCTGTACTTCCATTCCTGTAACTAATTTAGTTTATAATTGGAAGTTTCTACCTCTTTATCCCCTTTACCTACTTCGCCATCCCCTTCCCCCCATGGTAACCAACTATCTTTTCCCTGTGTTTATGAGTCTATTTCTGTTTTGTTTGTTTTGTTTTTCAGATTCCACATATAATCATATGGTATTCATCTTTCTCTGCCTGGCTTATTTCACTGAGCATAGTACCCTGTAGGTCCATCCATGTTGTTGAAAATGGCAGGATTTGTTTCCTTCTTATGGCTGAATAGTATTCCATTGTGTATATGTACCACCTCTTCTTTATTCATTCATCTACTGATGGACACTTAGGTTGCTTCCATATCTTGGCTATTGTAAATAATATGGCAACAAGCATAGCATGATCCTTTTGTACATAAATTGGATCATGTCACTCCTCTGCTCAAAGCTCTTCAAATGACTTCCAACATAGAATAAAATCCAAAATCTCTACCAGGGCTTAGAAAACCCAGCACAACAGGCTCTGGTTTGTCTTCACTGCCCTCACCTCTTACCACTCCCTCTCTCTCCTACTTTGCTCCAGCCACATGGGCCTGCATGTCAAACCCGTCAAGCACATTTCCACACCAGGGCTGCTCCCTCACTTCCCTCAGGTGTGTGGTCAAAGGTCACCTCAACAGAGCGGCCTTCCTCAATCAGCAGGCAGCAAATAGCACTCCCAACATTTTGTCTCCTTACCTACTTTTTTTTTTCATTTCACTAACACCAACTGAAACATGTGTTATTTACGTATTTTTTTCCTCATCCACTACAGTGAGCACAAGGACTGTGTTTCCTCTGAGCACTTAGAACAGGGGCTGTCATATAGAATGTACTACTTAATAGGTATTAACTGAATGAATAAATGAATGGAGTAGCTGGTGTTAAATGAGAGTTAAATGTACGTTATTTCACACCAGAGTCTATATTCTTAATTACATTGTCATCATTTGTCTCCTCCACCCCCTTACAAAGCTTAGAGAGGTAAAGTGATAATTCTCAGGTTGTACAGACGCAAAGCCACAGAATTAGTATTCAAATCTGGCTGTGCTGGCTTCCAAAACCTGTGCCTAGCCTACTACTCCACACTGCCTCCCAGTGGAGAAACTGCTAGTGAGTACATTGACCAAAATGCCAGGCAGTTGACTGAGTTTACTTTCTGACCTGTCATTTCAACATATATAGCCTTCATCTTCCTTGGGTCAGCTTTGAAGCCTGTGCATTATGCCATGACGTAAAAGGCACTGATATAATACTCCACTAGCCCGTCCTAAGGCCCTACAGCCTACCGTTAGGGATCATGACTTCTGTTTGACTTGGACAAATTACTTAAATTTCTCTAAGACTCTAGTAACTATCTTTAATTGGAGAGAGAATATTAAGTGAGATAATTTATATAAAGCACCCTGCACAGTGCCTGGCATGCATTTAAATCCTCAATACATTAGATTATACTCTCATGGCAAATGGGAGGGTAATACAAGCCATACCCACTGCCTTGTGATTTGCTTTGTTCAAGAATTTGTGCCGGAGGAATGCTGGAGGGAAGGAAAATCATGAGAGTTCTTGGGGAGGGCAGACAAGATAAGGCGCCACGCTGACAAGTCACATGTGGGTGGCAAGAGGGATGGTGCCACATTATGTGCTGTCAGTGCTACTGAGGCACAGACTCAAACCAAAGCAAATTCACTAGATGCTCAGCAAAGCATACCTTATAAGGACCAGTGGGGCCACTAAAATGTTCACTTTTCACACATTCACATTTCAACTTTTGTGGCTCTCAATTTTGAACATTTGGGTTTAGATTTCAGTCTTTTCCTTCTTGCTGTGTTAGGAGAGTTCCAGTAAGTATTATCTCTAAAGGAGCTACACTAATTTAAAAAAAGTGGCTGGCTGGGGTTTGTCTGGCAAACACACTGATAGTGAAAGCTGCAGGAAAATGGATTTTCTGGCATTTGCGTGTCCTGGCACAAACTCTGCAGTGTGGAAGCTCAAGTTACAGAGCCTTCAGCTAAGTGCAGCACGTGGGAGTGATTTCACAAAATGATTGGTTTCACTCATCTTCACCATTGGGGGCCAAGGCAATGGTCTACCTATGCTGAATTGCAGAGAAAACTGCTAATTTGCTATTATTTCATTTAGAAAAGTAGTCAGGAAGCCACTTAGTTTGATAGCCATACTCAAACACATATCAACACACCTTCATTCTTTATTTCCAGACCTTGATCCTAACCCGTCTTTATTTGGCCTTGGCCAGCATGAATGCTGTGGACAAGCCACCCAGTCACCAATGTTCTGCAAAAGGCTCACCTGTCCATGGTGAAATTTGCAGTTATGTGTTTTCTTTTGGTGCATGGAGCGTTGATTAAGGGCACAGGTCCTGGAGTTACGAAGACCTGGCTTTGGTACTTGTTAGCTGTGTGACTTTGAGCAAATCATTAACCTCACTGAGTCTCAGTTTCCTCATCTGAAAAATGGGGATGGTAATAGGAGCCACCTCATAGTGGTCTTGCCATGATAAAATGACAGTCCGCTTATAGAGTAATTAATTTAGTATGGCTCTTGACAACATAGCAAACACTTCGTTATCTAATTAAGAAACTTACTTAAATCCCCATGTCCCCCTCGCACTCCCCCCACCCAAAACACACACATTCAACAGTTGTATCAGGCACTGCGGTTGAACACTGTAGGGGATGGAGATGTGGAAGACAGGCTCCTTATGCTCAAGAAGCTAAAAGAACTAACGCTCGGAAGTGCTGTCCGACAGAATTTCTGAAATGTTCTCTATCTGTGCCATTCAACACAGTAGCTTCTAGCCACACATTTCTTGGGCACTTGGAATGGGACTGGTACCACCAAGCAACTGAATTCTACATTTAATTTGAATTTTAACAAATTTAAATGTGAGTAGTCACAGGAGGCTAGTAGTACCATTGGATACTACAGCTCGAGTAAAGGAGAAGGCAGAGGCACTAAAGGGCAGCAAAAGGTCACCATGACCTACTGTCTCCTTCACAGTATTCCTCTTGTCCTTCCTGCCGACAGCAGTGGTGCTGCGAGTTCAAGTCCCGCCTGGGCCCATGGGAAGGGTTCGCTGCAGCCTGGCTTGGGGGCCAGGGGAGGAGGGAGTCTAAGTACTGCCCAATTCAGGGCTAATCTGTAGCTCTGGACTAGCTTACCTAGTGCGCCTTTAGGGAAGGCCTCTTTAAGCAAAGGTAAGCTGTATTACTTGCATGGGCAAAAATCCTTGGGCATATGTGGAACCGTTTTCTTTAAACTTATCCTATTTGTGTATGATAGGAAATAAACGAACTCCTGGGTCTAGTAGGCCATGAAAGAATAGTCTTGTCACTGCTCTCTGAGAACCATACTTGCCCTCAAAAGAGCAGCTCATTATACAAGGAACTATTTGTGCCAAAAAAAAAAACAAACCCAAAAACCAAAAACGGGTAGGCTCCATAAATTTCTACCCAGCCCGATTTTCTGTTTGTGGCTCTGTGAGTTGCTGCATTAAGTTGTTTGGGCCCCCCTCTCTGATTCTCTTTTCCAAGGAAGGAATTCCAACACAGGTGGGCAGACAGGTGGCAACACTCACAATTTTCCCCAGCTTAAAAAACAACAACACAGTACTTCCCTGTATCAACTCTGATAGAAGGGTTGAAGAATGGCGTGTAATCAAAATTGAAAGTGGTAGGATCTCCAGAGATACTTTCTTCTAAAAAATTCAAATAACTTTGTCAAGTTCTCATTCCAAAGCCTTTGCCTAGCGTTTTCACACTGTGTTACAGTTACATTAAGGTCACAGATGTAAATTAGCCTCTTCTGAGTCACCAAGGGAGGACAGGACCAGCATTTCAGATGGAGGTAAGACTGGGGGAATTAGTTTGAATGTCGCAGCCATTCAGCTTGGGTACTGTCCTTCAGCGACCTGGGGCTTGAACCAAGTTACGCCAAAAGCCTCACACCCAAACGAATGTGGCCAATTGCAGGTTTGCAAACCAAGCCTCATTAGGAATCAAAAAACAGGAAATGAATCATGAGCTGAAGCAAAGTTGTTTTAAGAATCATCTGGAAAACGAGGTTGTTTTATATTCAGGCCTGTGTGTTTACTGCAACTGTTGTACAGAAGCAAAGTCAAAGTATGAAAACTGTCCAAAGGAAGTTTAATCAAATCATTATTTCATTTGATTGACTTTCTAATAGACAGTTCTCTCCTCTGTTTAGTAAAGACCCATCGTCAGACTGCAGAGGGAAGCCATGGTGAATTCCAGAGGATTTAGAAGAGTAGAGGGAAACTGAAAGCCCGGTGCATTTCCTAATTTCATGTATTTTCTAGTACCTGCAAAACCTGTAGCCTCTGGGATAATTTATTAGCAATCCTTGGTTTGAAATGCGTTCCTCTTAAATCCCCGTTTCTGTGCCAGCACGTTATTGCCAAAGAAATACAGTAATTTGAAAAACAGGGTCTCTGTATCTCAAACAAGAACAACATTATCCGTTGCTATACCAGAGAAGTGCAGTAGGTCAATAATACTCTTCTTCCTTTAAGACCCTCCTGCTTGCCTGCTATTCTGCTTCTGGTCAACCTAATGGGAAACATTTGTCAGTTGAAATGCTTCCTGCCTGCTGCCTCCCACCCTGCAGCCCCGCTAGTGCGCCACAAACAAGAGTTTACTCAACAAATCAAAGAACACTTCTGCAGGCCGGTATGACTGGCAGAGCCCTTCAGGACAATCTGGGACTGAGAGTTATCTGGCTTTCTTTTTCATAAGGACTTTAAGATGACTTTTCCTTCACAGTCCTACATGTAATTGATAGAGAATTGACAGCAGAATATTTAATTAAGAACTCTCCTGAGACATTCATCTCTCCCTAAGGCTTCTTTCTCTATCTTGTACCTTGAAACTGCTTGTCAATGTGGTGGAGAAAGTGGATTTCCTCCCCGCTTCTCCACCTAATGGCATCCTACATCTCTACTGATTTCTACCCAGGCCATTCATTACCCACCCACTGAAAAGTATGTTATTAACGAGAAGCAGGTAGGAGTCATGCTGTCCTCCCAGGTTTAAATGAATCTTTAAGATGGTACAATCAAACAGATATGCAAAACAGGTCATTAATGCAGCATTAAAGTTACAAATTTAAACACAAAATCAGGGAATGCAGAACTTTTTAAAGTTTCTCATAGGTTCAGTCTTGGTAACATGGGACATGCTGAATATATAGTACAGAGTGAGGAACACATGGATCAAATTTATTGCAAAAAACGACTGATATTTGTAAGACTCCAAGATTAGCGACCAGACTTCTGGAATGCTGTAGCCATATCTTTGTAGATTGGCTCACCCTCAAAAAGTAAGTTTTTTCCAACACCTTTGAATTTTCCTTTCCCTGTGCTGCTTTACTTGGATAAGAGTGTATGTTCAGTCAAGTAACAGATGAATTCCTAGAAAAAGCTGTGCCATGACTTAGATTCATTTTTGAAAATCAAATTTTATTTCTCTATCAATGCTTGGGCTGTTTTATGTTTATTTCTGAAATCCCTCCTCTTAGCTTTTCCTGACAAACGGTTAATGATCTCTAAAGACCAAAATGCAGTAGGGGAATCTATGTTTTCTAGGGAAGAATATGTTTCTAATGTGAGTAGTTACTATTTATTGCTTTTATCAGTTGTAAATTTTCTGATACATGGATTACTTAAGGTAGGGTCCAGCTGGGTTGTGTTCCCAAAGGTTTGGGAAGTAAAGGGAAGCCTTGGAGATTACAAAGATGGTTTTAACTAGTCCTTCTTAATATCCAGAATGGCAGAAGGGCAAGCCCAGTCATTGCCTGGGAAGACAAAACCACCAGTATAAAGTGATTCAAGGTGGAAAGGCCTCATACAATGGATACTCTGCTGCACCCCTTAAGCGCCACTGGCCACAGGAAGAGGTATCCATGGTAACAGCAAAGGTCCCAGTGAACAGAGTCTTACAACAACTGATCTGGTCTTCATAAAAGAGACAAACTATCCTTCAATAAGCAGGAGGGTAGAGGTCTCTTTTCTGTAGTAACTGGGATCCACACTTTTGTTTGAGAGGTGATGGCACCCCAAAGGAGATTAGGAGGAAGGAATGGTTCCCCTTGAGTGTTCATTGGTGTTGCAAATCATTTGTGGTGGGAATACTCTACCTACCTTGTTAGCAGTTCCCCACACCCCTTAACCCTGTGTGAGACTTGGCAGTGCCCATAGTTGACCACCTGCCCCCCAGCCAGTGGTGTGGATGAGGATGGGCAATCTGGCCTCTGGGCTGGAAAGCATTTCTGTCTTGCTTGGGAATTGGAACACTCCCACTGCCACCCTGGTGCATCATACTTCTGTTGACCTAATACCCATATCATGGAAAAATGGCAAGCTCAAGGTAGAATTAACAGAACGGAGGCAGGGAGAAGAGATCACAGCAATCTCACTTCTTCCCTTATGGCCTAAAGAGCCAGCACTTCAGTCTGGCCAAAAATGTCCACCATACCGTTCTTTTCTAGAAAGATTAACCCTCACTAACTTTCCTTATCAAAGTTACCACAAGGAGGGGTCCAGCTCAAATTCCCCTCTCCGGTTCCTCCCAGGAAGCTTCATCTTGCCATTTGGGTACTTGGAAGTGTCCAGTTAACAAGTCTCCTATTCAAGAAAAGCTGAACCCCTGGTCTCCCTAATGCCTCTGTAATAAATGAATGCAACTGAATTTGTTGCCCAGTGCCCAGACCCCGCAGGTAAAATCAAAAAGGAAACAGGGGTAAAGAATAAGGATCAGTATGTTGGAAAATGCTTCTGGAGGAAGGGCAGGGGTTTCCTGGCTCCTGGTCTATCTTTTCCTTCTGAACCAGTTTTAAAATATGTTACTCTTCCTGACAGCATTTATGTCCTCCTACTTTAGAGCTCTTCCTGGTGATCAGGTTCATGTCTATCCAGCTAAACTCCTCTGGGTTGGAAACTTTGACGCATGAGGCTCAATGAAGGCTCTGAAGAGCAGTATCGCAGAAGAGCTGCCTCATAATAAAAGGCATGGAAAAGGACCAAGAGAGAGGTAGGGGAGGGGTAACGTGACAGCAGGAGAGAGCTTTGGCTAATAGCCAAGAGTTCAAAACTCTTGTTACAATTTATCATTCTGCCCCTTTCCATTTTTAAGGACACTTCTCTTCCCATAGCTTCAAATCATATTTTAATACTTGAACTTTCCCATATGAAGTCCAGCTCTTCTGTTCGTCTACCTACTGTCCTCTGGATTGGGGGGTTTTGGAGCTTGGGTTTCCCTGAAGCCTCTGTAAAAACATCAACACAGCAGCTGTGATCACCTGAGACCCTGCAGACTACGTGGGGGAAAGCAGATATGGGGGAGGGCTGGTAGGGCAGTTTCTATCATATTGGCAGGGGTTTTCAAGTTCCTGGTGTCTTCCTAATGTCTCATTGATTTCTTTCTCTCAGAAATTTCTGGTGCCTGTACTTCTTTGTGAGTTCTATTGCCTTTGTTTTCCCGTGGTGACCAGCACCGAGGGAGTTCACCTAAATTCTTCCAGGTAGGGACATTTGAGGTCAGAGGCTCTCTGAAGCCTCTGTAAAAGCACTAACATTAGCAGCCCTGACCACCCAAGACCCAGTAGGTAAAAGAAGGAAAGAGAAGGGACATAAGGGGTGGCTAAAGGAAAGTAGGAGAGAGCTTCTCTCTAAAGGGTAGGGGTTTCCAGCTCCTGGTCTCTCTTCTACTTCTGTCCCCCTTCTTCCTAAGGAATTTCTCTTACCCACAGCCTGTACCTGGGTCATACTGATTGAAAATCTCTACCAGCAATGAACGATTGGCCCTGGCTCCCTGCATTCCTCTAGGATAGGAAGTTTGCATCTCAAGGGTTGCTGAAGGGTCCATAAAGACATTCATACAACAGTCCTAGTCACCCAAGACCCACCCAGTAGATGAGCAACGGAAAAGGAAGGGTGTCATATGGCTCACAGAAGAAAAAACTAGGTCAAAATTCTAAATATTTTGGGGCTTCTGGGCATTTTTCCCCAGCAGTCTCAATTCCCCCTCACTTTTAGTCATCCTGTGCTTTTATTGTCGATAGTCTCCAGCCAAATACCACTGCTGAAGCTTCCCTATAGAGACCTGCATGGGTGCCACCCTGATGCCTCAGTGCCAGCTCAACCTCAGTTTCCAGCCTGGGACAATCATCTCCCTTTGGCCTGCTGATGAGGAACACTCACAGGAGGAGGCTACCACCCAGGCAGTCAGCTGTGATTGCCCTCAAGCTACCTCCTCCAGGCAGACAGGCCCCAGCCGCTTCTACTCACGCTTCTCTCTGCCTCACAGGCCCAGCCTCCAGCCTCCTCACTGTACCCTTCACAAAGGATTAATACGAAAAAAGCAAATCCAAATCATCAAAGCAGAAATTCTTATATGTGGTACAGGCAAATGTTCCTCAAAACGTGGCTGTTGGTCGTCTGTCCTGGAACCACTGGGGGTGCTAGTTTAAAAATGCAGATTAATGGAACCTGTGGAATCAACATACGGCAGGAAGGTATGAGACCCAACAATCTGTCTTTCAAACTAGCTCTCCAAGTGATTTTTTTTTATTTTGGTATCATTAATCTACAATTACATGTGGAATATTATGGTTATCAAACTACCCCCTTCATCAGGTCCCCCCCACCAACCCCATTACAGTCACTGTCCATCAGCGTAGGGAGATGCTATAGAATCACTACTTCTCTGAGTTGTACAGCCCTCCCCGCACCCCCAACATTATGTCTGCTAATCGTAATGGCCCTTTTACCCTCTTATCCTTCCCTTCCCACCCATCCTCCCCAGTCCCTTTCCCTTTGGTAACTATTAGTCCGTTCTTGGGTTCTGTGAGTCTGCTGCTGTTTGTTCCTTCAGTTTTTTTTTTTTCCTTGTTCTTATACTCCACATATGAGTGAAATCATTTGATACTAGTCTTTTTCGGCTTGGCTTATTTCATTGACCATAATACCCTCTAACTCCATCCATGTTGTTGCAAATGGTAGGATTTGTTTTCTTCTTATGGCTGAATAATATTCCATTGTGTATATGTACCACCTCTTCTTTATCCATTCATCTACTGATGGACACTTAGGCTGCTTCCATTTCTTGGCTATTGTAAATAGTGCTGCAATAAACATAGGGGTGCATCTGTCTTTTTCAAACTGGGCTGCTGCATTCTTAGGGTAAATTCCTAGGAGTGGGATTCCTGGGTCAAATGGTATTTCTATTTTGAGTTTTTTGAGGAACCTCCATACTGCTTTCCACAATGGTTGAACTAATTTACATTCCCACCAGCAGTGTAGGAGGGTTCCCTTTTCTCCACATCCTTGCCAACATTTGTTGTTGTTTGTTTTGGATGTTGGCCATCCTCACTGGTGTGAGATGATATCTCACTGTGGTTTTAATTTTCATTTCTCTGATGATTAGCGATGTGGAGCATTTTTTCATGTGCCTGTTGGCCATCTGAATTTCTTCTTTGGAGAAGTGTCTATTCAGATCCTCTGCTCATTTTTAATTGGATTATTTGCTTTTTGTTTGTTGAGGTGCGTGAGTTCTTTATATATTTTGGATGTCAACCCCTAATCGGATTCGTCATTTATGAATATATTCTCCCATACTGTAGGATGTCTTTTTGTTCTACTTATGGTGTGTGTCCTTTGCTGCACAGAACTTTTCAGCTTGATATAGTCCCAGTTGTTCATTTTTGCTTTTGTTTCCCTTGCCCGAGGAGATATGTTCATGAAGAAGTCGCTCATGTTTATGTCCAAGAGATTTTTGCCTAAGTTTTTTTCTAAGAGTTTTATGGTTTCATGACTTACATTCAGGTCTTTGATCCACCTTGAGTTTACCTTTGTGTATGGGGCTAGACAGAAGTCCAGTTTCATTCTCTTACATGTAGCTGTCCAGTTTTGCCAACACCAGCTGTTGAAGAGACTGTCATTTCCCCATTGTATATCCATGGCTCCTTTATCATATATTAATTGACCGGATATGTTTGGCTTAATGTCTGGACTCTCTATTCTGTTCCACTGGTCTGTGGGTCTGTTTTTGTGCCAGTACCTAATTGTTTTGATTACTGTGGCTTTGTAGTAGAGCTTGAAGTCTGCGAGCGTAATTCCCCCTCCTTCTCAGGAT
The DNA here is from genome assembly GCA_029783875.1 of Phataginus tricuspis. NCBI lineage: Eukaryota > Metazoa > Chordata > Mammalia > Pholidota > Manidae > Phataginus > Phataginus tricuspis. The sequence continues at coordinate 103,194,163 of JAQQAC010016209.1, read as the reverse complement.
TCCTTTGGCTATTCGGGGTCTTTTGTGGTTCCATGTGAATTTTAGAATTATTTGTTCCAGTTCATTGAAGAAAGCTGTTGGTAGTTTGATAGGGATTGCGTTGAATCTGTAGATTGCTTTAGGTAGTATAGCCATTTTGACAATATTTATTCTTCCTAGCCAAGAGCATGGGATGCATTTCCATTTGTTAGTGTCCTCTTTAATTTCTCTTAGGAGTGTCTTGTAGTTTTCAGAGTACAGGTCTTTCACTTCCTTGGTTAGGTTTATTCCTAGGTATTTTATTCTTTTTGATGCAATTGTTAATGGAATTGTTTTTCTGATTTCTCTTTCTGTTAGTTCATCATTAGTGTATAGGGAAGCAACAGATTTCTGTGTGTTAATTTTGTATCCTGCAGCTTTGCTGAATTCAGATATTAGTTCTGGTAGTTTTGGAGTGGATTCTTTAGGGTTTTTTATGTACAATATCATGTCATATGCAAATAGTGACAGTTTGAGTTCTTCTTTACCAATCTGGATGCTTTGTATTTCTTTGTGTTGTCGATTGCCGTGGCTAGGACCTCCAGTCCTATGTTGAATAACAGTGGAGAGAGTGGGCATCCCTGTCTTGTTCCCAATCTTAGATGAAAAGCTTTCAGCTTCTCACTGTTACGTATGATTTTGGCTGTGGGTTTGTCATATATGGCCTTTATGATGTTGAGGTACTTGCCCTCTATACCCATTTTGTTGAGAGTTTTTATCATGAATGGATGCTGTATTTTGTCAAAAGCTTTTTCAGCATCTATGGAGATGATCATGTGGTTTTTGTTCTTCTTTTTGTTGATGTGGTGGATGATGTTGATGGATTTTCGAATGTTGTACCATCCTTGCATGCCTGGGATGAATCCCACTTGATCATGGTGTATGATCCTCTTGATGTATTTTTAATATTTTGTTGAGTATTTTTGCATCTATGTTCATCAGGGATATTGGTCTGTAATTTTCTTTTTTGGTGGTGTCTTTGCCTGGTTTTGGTATTAGAGTGATGCTGGCTTCATAGGATGAGTTTGGAGGTATTTCCTCCTCTTCTGTTTTTTGGAAAACTTTAAGGAGAATGGGTGTTATTTCTTCTCCATACATCTGGTAGAATTCAGAGGTGAATCTATCAGGTCCGGGGGTTTTGTTCTTGGGTAGTTTTCTCATTACCGATTCAATTTCATTGCTGGTCACTGGTCTGTTAAGTTTTCCGTTTCCTGCTTGGTCAGTCTTGGAAGGTTGTATTTTTCTAAGAAGTTGTCCATTTCTTCTATGCTTTGCAGCTTGTTAGCATATAGATGCTCATAATATTCTCTTATAATTCTTTGTATTTCTGTGGGGTCCATCATTATTTTTCCTTTCTCATTTCTGATTCTGTTTACGTGTGTGGATTCTCTTTTTCTCTTAAGGAGTCTGGCAGGGGTTTATCTATTTTGTTTATTTTTTCAGAGAACCAGCTCTTGGTTTCATTGATTTTTTCTATTGTTTTATTCTTCTCAATTTTATTTATTTCTTCTCTGATCTTTATTATGTCTCTCGTTCTGGTGACTTTGGGCCTATTTTCTCTTCTTTTTCCAATTTCAGTAATTTTGTCTTTAGACTATTCACTTGGGATTGTTCTTCCTTCTTTAAATAGGCCTGGATTGCAATAAGCTTTCCTCTTAGAACTGCCTTTGCTGCGTCCCACAGACGTGGCTTTCTGTTGTTGTTGTCATTAGTCTCCATATATTCTTTGATTTCTGTTTTGATTTGGTCATTAACCCATTGATTAATTAGGAGAATGTTGTTAAGTCTCCATGTATTTGTGAGTCTTTTTGATTTCTTTCTAAAATTTATTTCTAGTTTTATACCTTTGTGATCTGAGAAGTTGGTTGGAAGGATTTCAACATTTTTGAATTTACTGAGGTTCTTTTTGTGGCCTAGTATGTGGTCTATTCTGGAAAATGTTCCATGTGCACTTGAGAAGAATGTGTATCCTGCTGCTTTTGGATGTAGAGATCTGTAGATATCTGTTAGGTCCATCTGTTCTAGTGTGTTGTTCAGTGCCTCCGTGTCTTCACTTATTCTCTGTCTGGTTGATCTATCCTTTGAAATGAGTGGTGTGTTGAAGTCTCCTAAAATGAATGCATTGCTTTCTATTTCCTCCTTTAATTCTGTTAGTATTTGTTTCACATATGTTGGCGCTGCTGTGTTGGGTGCATATATATTTATAATGGTTATATCCTCTTGTTGGACTGACCCCTTTATCATTATGTAATGTCCTTCTTTATCTCGCTACTTTCTTCGTTTTGAAATCTATTTTGTCTGATACAAGTACTGCAACACCTGCTTTTTTCTCCCTGTTGTTTGCATGAAATATATTTTTCTATCCCTTCACTTTTAGTCTGTGTACATCTTTGGGTTTGAGGATAGTCTCTTGTAAGCAGCATATAGATGGGTCTTGCTTTTTCATCCATTCTATTGCTCTGTGTCTTTTGATTGGTGCATTCAGTCCATTTACATTTAGGGTGATTATCGGTAGATATGTACTTATTGCCATTGCTGACTTTTAGATTCGTGGTTACCGAAGGTTCAAGGGTAGCTTCTTTACTATCTAACTGTCTAACTGAACTCTCTTGTTAAGGTATTATATACACAGTCTGATGATTCTTTATTTATGTCCCTTATTCTTCCTCCTCCATTCTTTATATATTAGGTGTTTTATTCTGTACTCTTTTGTGTTCCTTTGACTGTTTTTGTGGATAGTTGATTTTATTTTTTTGCCTTTAGTTAGTATTTGGATGGTCTGCTTTCTTTGCTATGAATTTATTTTCACTGGTGACATCTTTTTAGCCTTAGGAGTACTTCCATCTAGAGCATTCCATTTAAGATATCCTGTGGAGGTGATTTGTGGGAGGCAAATTCCCTCAACTTTCGCTTGTCTGGCAATTGTTTAATCCCTCCCTAAAATTTAAATAATTGTGCTGGATACAGTATTCTTGGTTCAAGGCCCTTCTGTTTCATTGCATTAAATATACCATGCCTTTTTCTTCTGGCCTGTAAGGTTTCTGTTGAGAAGTCTGATCATAGCCTTATGGGTTTTCCTTAGTAGGTGATCTTTTTTCTCTCTCTGACTGCCTTTAATACTCTGTCCTTGTATTAGGTCTTTGCCATTTTAATTATTATATGTCTTGGTGTTGTCTTCCTTGGGTCCCTTGTGTTTGGAGATCTGTGGGCTTCCATGGTCTGAGAAACTATTTCCTTTCCCAGCAGGGGGAAGTTCTCCTGAATTATGTCTTCAAAGACACTTTCTATCCCTTTTTCTTCTCTCTTCCTCTTCTGGTACTCCTATAATGCAAATATTGTTCCATTTGGATTGGTCACACTGTTCTCCTAATATTCTTTCATTCCTAGAGATCCTTTTATCTCTCTCTGCCTCAGCTTCTCTGTATTCCTGTTCTCTGATTTCTATTCCATTAACAGTCTCTTGCACCTTGTCCAGTCTGCTCTTCAGCCCGTCAATCGATTGTTTCATTTCTGTAATATCTCTCCTCACTTCCTCCCTTAGCTCTTGTGTATTTCTCTGTAGGTCCATCAGCATGGTTATGACTTTTCTTCTGAATTCTTTTTCAGGAAAATGTTTTAAATCTATCCCACCAGGCCCTCTCTCTGGGGTTGTCTGGGTGAGTCTTGACTGGACCATATTCTTCTGTCTTTTCATGGTGATAGAAGTGGTTGCAGGCAGGTGCCACGTGTGTCCACTGGGAGAACAAAGTCCCTTCCTGCTTGTTGTTCTCCTTGCCCTTCTCCGCAGATTGTGCCGGTTACCTGCACACTGGGAGGCAGTCTCTGGCATAATACCCTAAGCTGCCATGGATGGGGCCGCTCTCAGGCTAGCCTAGATCACTGTGGGGGTTTGCAGCCACGCCAGGTGCGTTGTGCACCCCTTGGTGCCTTTTGGCCCTTGCTCTGGCTTCTGAAGCCCTTCCCAGTTAGCTGGGTGCCTGCTTGGAGGAGATTCTGTGCGGTCCTTCCTGGTTAGCTGCGCGCCTGCTGGGAGGAGATTCTGTGTGGTTGTTGTGGGCGGGGCCACTCTCCCGCTGTTCCGCAGCTGTGGCGGATCTGCCGCAGTGCCACCCGGGGGAAACGAATGGCAGGCTGCTTATCTCCGTGAGGGGCTTTGGGGCTGCTTTACCTGGCAGCCAGTTATGGGGCCTGAAGTTCCCTCAAGATTCCCCGCCTGCTGGGCTGAGTGCGCTGGGATGATTTTGTTCCACTGTTGGGCCCTTGTCTCTTTAAGACTTTTAAGAAAGCGCCCGCTTTTCTTTTGTCCCAGGGGAGCTGGCTGTGGGGACCCGCTCGCAGTCTCTGTCTCGGATCCTGCACTTCCGTTTCTCTAATCCCCAGTACACCATGCGATGTGTGTTTGTGCTCCCAGTGCAGATCACCAGGGCTGCTTATTTAGCAGTCCTGTGCTTCCACTCCCTCCCGACTCTGATTCTTTTCCTCCCACCAGTGCCCTGGGGTGGGGGAGTGCTTGTGTCCCACCAGGTCATGGCTTTATATCTTACCTGCTTCGTGAGACGCTGAGTTCTCACAGATGTAGCTGTAGCCTGGCTTTTGTACTGTATCTTCTGGTCTCTCTTTTAGGAATAGTTGTATTTGTTCTATTTTCACAAATATATATGGTTTTGGGAGGAGATTTCCACCACCCTGCTCACGCTACCATCTTCCCAGAAGCCTTCCAAGTGATTTTATATGCAACCAGTGTGGGAAAACACTGGTCTAGTGCTCCCCTATTCAGCATCCCTGAGAAGTGGCCATTAGCCTGTTCTTGAATCCCTTCAAAGATGAACAGCTCAGTATCTATGGAGACAGCCCATTCTATTTTTGGATTGCTCTATTAGAATGTTCTTTTTACAATGAGCCAAAATCTCTATCACTGTAATATCCACTGTTTGATTTCTGTTCTGTCCCTGAGGGCCGTATAGAACAAGTACAATTCATCTTTAAAATGTCTACCCTTGAAACATTTGAAGAGAATCCTAATATATTCTACTGCTGCATATTTTTTTCAGGATAAATAGTCTCAATTCTTGTGATTTGGGAAGTAATCTTGTAAAAAACTATAGACCAGTCCCTGTAAGTCAGCTCTTTGGGAAATTCCCAGTATGAATGTTTTAAGACACAAAAAACAAAGAACTATGAGAAGCCATGGTTGTTCTCTTGATGTCAACTCTAAAAATCTGGAAGTGTCCTTCAAGCACTTGTCCCTTATCTTTAACAATTTTCTAGGGATCTGTATTGCATGAATTTACCCAAGCCCCCTTGAATTTATTGATATTTCTCCTCAATCATTGACCATGTTTTCTCAACCTTGTTTGTACAATGGGCTGAAACCCTAAGTCAAGAAGATAAAGCAAAAGTGTTCTTCAGGATCTGACCAGTGAGGCAGTTTACTCCCTGCTGCTTTCATATATATTAAACTTCAGTTACTTGCTAACCAAAATTACCCAAATTGTGTGCGTGCGTGTGTGTGTGTGTGTGTGTGTGTGTGTGTGTGTGTGTGTACATATGCATATCCACATGTCTATGTGTGCCAGTCTATTGGGAAGAAAGGGGAAGGATACAAATATTTGGAGATCAAAATTCTGTGCAAAAGGACTTTAAATATAATTCTCTTCATAATTACCCCATTAATACTACCACATTCAGGAAAAGGGGCTGTTTATTTTGGCTGAACTAATGTCCAGTTATAATGCGGTTGTTTTAAGTGCAAAAGGTTGGTTATAAAATCTTTCATTTAGTATTACTTGTCAGACCATAGATGGATTTTACTTCTCAAGATTGGTTCCTAAAACTCATTAAAAGGAAAGCAAAATATTGTTGCTTTTTAATGAACTTCATCTTCACATGCAAAATGGGAATTATAAAATTAGAAATAAGACAGTGCTCAGAGCAACTTGGTCTCAAGCAATAATTTCCAATTTACCCTTGGCAGTCTATATATTGATTTCTACTGTGACTCCATTGTTTTGAAACAATACTTTTTTCTTGGAAACTGTATTTTCCCCCACAAAACTCCCTCCCTCCCAAACATACATACACACATTATTTTGTGCAAACAAATCTTAATGTGAACCCTAGAGAGTACTCGAAGTTCCTCAGTCAATATCAGTCATAGTCTAACATGATACAAAGCCCTCATCTTGTTGTTTGTGTGTTATTATTATTTTTGGTGAAAAATATATTCTCACACACCCTTTGAACTATATTTGAATTCTCTTTTCTCTGCAAATATTTTTTAAATGACCCTTTCTCCAGAAACCTTTCCTGATTAACTCGCCTTGTCAGGGACCGTTGTCATCTGTGACACCATTTTGTGTGAGCTCCTCCATCTTCTATACTAACCACAGACCTCTACCTTCTTTCCCTTCCTCTCTGCTAGAGCATGAGAACAAGGAAGTCACCTAATTTAGCAATAGGTCTCCATCTTGTTGTTTACTTCTTCTTGGCCACAGCTCCCCGCCACAGCTTCCCGCCAGTGACAACTGCGCATGCGCACCACTCGGTGTGAGATTGGACTTTGTAGGTTGCCTCATTATCATAACGAGCAAACCAATCAGAGATTGCCACTCAACCCCACGCCCACGCCTCTACTATATAGGTATTGTTCACTTTCTCAATAAACGAGACTTGATCAGAACACTGTCTTGTCTCCGTGTCTTTTTTTTCTCATCCCATTCCATAGGTGGTCGCGGCTCCCCCGGGGTTTCCCACGTCTTCTAAAGTCCTTGCTGGCGAGGACACGCCTGACCCCTTTATTGTCTGCATTCTGGACTCAGGGGTCTGGACAGCATCCCCTATTCATTCCCAGAGTGTCTAGGACAGGGTTCTTTAACCAGTGGGTAGGAAAACCAGTGTTACAAGAAAGAGTCTATAAGCTCAAACCAGAAACTCAAAGGAAATAAAATAGAGAGTTAAATAAGTCAGGCTGTGAACACATAATTCTGATAAAACTGGGAAGTAAGAGTCTGTTCTGGAATGTAGGTTTGTCTAGGCATAGCAGCTAACCACCTTCAGAAATATCTTCATTAGGGCACCAGGGAGTGTGCAGATAGATCACTTTTGGGGCTAACACATACAGATATCTATAAGCAGAACTGGAAAGAAATGCAGTGGTCATCTCTATCCAAGCCTCTCCCTTCAGACAGGTAACATTCTAAACCATTTGGAACAGGAGAGTGATGGGTTCCATTCTATCAGACATCCCCTGCATTCTAGTGCACTCTTGCTGGGGCATCAGAGTTACAGCCCAAACATGCTCCCCTACAGTGAATACACTGTACTAAAGTGAAATAAGCCAGACACAAAAAGAGAAATACTGTATGATTCCATATGGAGACATAGAGATGGAAAGTAGAATAGTGGTTACCAGGGGCTTGGGAGTGGGGGAACAGGAAGTTATTGATTAATGGTTACAGAGTTTCTGTTTGAGGTGATGAAAATGTTTTGGACATGGTGGTGATGATTTCACAACATTGTGAATATAATTAATGCCACTGATTGCTTAAAAATACTTAAAAATGGTTAAAATGGCAAATTTCATGGTATATATACCTTAATTTTTAAAAATTAATAATGTAATATACCAAAACCCACTGAAGTGTATAATTTTAGATGGGTGAATTGTATGGTATGTGAATTGTATCTCAATAAAACTATTTAAAAAAGTTACAGCAGAGACACCACTATCTTGAAAGCCAAGTTTTAGATTAGTAAGAGCCAGGCTTTTTGAGAAAAAGTTTTTGGGCTTCAAAATTCTATGGCCTAAAGTATAACAAGGGAAGTTTATGCCGTACTCAATGAATTAGAAAGTAGATGGATAAAAAGCCTGATTGACCACCCCCGGAGGCCAGATAAAAGCTGAGGCAGAGAGGAGTATAAGAGAAGTTCGACTGGGAAATAAGTCTTGAGAAAGGGCTCTGTGCCCTGGCCCCCCGCACTAGCTCCCCAAAATGGGGGGAATGACAAGACTTTGAGCTATTTGAGGATCCCAGGGCAGAAGTAATGAGGCGTCATTTCCCAGGGTGTAGCACAGGGATGATGAATCTAAGGTCACTCTAGCTTGGTGTGGCTGTGGTAGAATAGCAATGGCTGTATGAGGCCTCTAGGAAGAAGGAGTTAACAGAAGTCTGAATGTCCCTAGACTGTTGGAAGGAGAGAAATAGACCTTTTCAGTAGCCCTACAACAGTGAAGGGGAAATAAAGAGAATGATAATGGGCCAGAGTAAGTGCAGAGTTAGAGTTAGGCCTGTAGAGTAAGGCCTGCCGAGGTCAGTCGGCCAGATGAGGGCATGCTAAATAAAGCAAGTGCTGATGAAGATTTGGATGGTTACATGTAAGTCAGATGATAGTAGTGTGGAGAAGAAAGACTGCTTGACACCCAAATTGGATGGTACAGCTCAGTGGATGCCTGGATGTGATCATGATGATCTGGGCTGAGATGGTTGCCCCTGATGCCATGACGCCATGTAAATGCCCTGGAACTTGGCTGTCATCCTAGGGAGGAGGGAGTGAAAAATCCTGAAAGGACTAGGAAATCACTAAGCTTGCCTGAATTTTTTTAAAGGTATCATTGATATACAATCTTATGAAGGATTAACATGAGCAACATTGTGGTTACTACATTCCCCCCTTCATCAGGTCCCCCCCACCAACCCCATTACAGTCACTGTCCATCAGCGTAGTGAAATGCTATAGAGTCACTACTTGTCTTCCGTGTGCTATACTGCCTTCCCCATATTCGCCCCCCCTATATTATGTAAGCTTGCCTGAATTTATCTGGATGTATATTTTCTTCCATGTGGCAAAAATGGGTTGCCAGTTATAGGAATATAAAGAAAGTTATGTTTTGGCAAAATGGAGTTACCTATGAAAACATGCCATTAAACCATCTTTGAAGAAGACAACTGTAATATACAGTAAAGTCATGAATCATTAGGGGCTTCTGGACTTTAAAGATTTTTGAGGATTAAAAAAAAGACTTATTTTCCCACATGAAAATTTTCCTAACAAGTCCTAGTGTACCTTTTCAGCCCTTGTTACTACAGTTTAGCAAGTATTCTTGATTATATAAAGAATGTAGGACTTAGAGATTTCATTAGTGACCACTGAAGAGGAAGGCCAAAAATCTGAGTCATGCTTGGCTCTTCCCTTTTGCTCACAGAGGTTATCCAATCCATCAGCAAATTCTGTGACTCTATCTCCAAAATATATCTGAAATCTGACCACTTTATACAACCTCCATCACTATAACTCTAGTATGGAACTCCATTCTTCAGCCACACTGTTCTGCTCCCTGTCCCTTAAACATGCCAGGATTATTCCTGCTCCAGGAATTTTGCACTTGTTATTCCTTCCATTTGGAATACTCTTCCATCAGATTTTCACAGGGCTAACTCTTCTTATCATTGATGTCTTCAATAAAATGTTACCTCCTTAAAGGGCTCTCCCTGAATCCCCTTCCTCCCAAACCCCCAGTTAAGACAGTGTGGATAAAATGAAGGTTCCTATGGCCAGGATGCTCACCTGAACCTAAACTACTTGATAACGTAATTGGCCTACTGCTAGGCTAATGCTCCCACACCCGCAGGCAATTAACTATTGCTGACTGAGTCACTATATAAAGAGCTTCACCCTGTGCTTTGGGCGGAAGCAGAGACAAAGGAGGATTACACACCTGCGGACTGCCGGGTGCCGACATATTCAAGTGCTCGCTGTTTTGTTTGGGTGAGTTGCCTTTGCCCTTCAAAAGTGGAGTGCAACTAGGCATTCCAGTTATTTGAATGTTTTATTAGTTGCGTTTCAGTAAGTTGATTTTTACTTGATCCTTATTTAGCCTTCTGTGGTGATGAAAGAGATGTAACTAACCTGTGTGGGCTTGCCATGTGAACTCACCGCAAGTCTAATTGAACAGATGCGCTCCAGTCCTTTAACTGGAAGGCTATTAGGTGATTTGACTTTGTCAGAGAAAAGCAAGTGAAGTCCTGAGAGGAGTTCCTCTAGGGAAGAGTTTCAGAGTTCTCATAAAGATCTGGGAGTCCTGTGTGATGTTAATTATTCTGGTGCTGTCTGAGAGAGTTGGCAGCCTCAGAGACAAGGAGGACTTAACCCTCTTAGGCTTTCTGGGCTGTGAAATGCTCTCATAAGCAAGTAGGTTATCTGGGAGGACTAATGGAGATCGGCTAATGAAATCCATATGGTTGGTTACTTTGGGCAGATGGCCTGCAAGCCACCTTGGAAGCACCTCATCTTTCTAGGTGGTCTTCAAGGGCAGATCTAAACTGTGTATGCTGAGGTTGAATCTGCAGGCCACAAAGGAATGGCTAAGGATGGACTAAGAGATAAGTTCGGTAGTATTTTATAATAGGGGTAGGAATGGGATCAGGAGGGTTTGGGAAGGATATAAACGAGCTTTCTCTCTCCTCCTGAAGCCAGAAAAACCCCACCTCTCTTCCACTGAGCCAGCAGAGATTTTTATTTTGTTTTTGAGAAGTATTGCACAGAGCTGTGTCTGGATAGTCTTTATGCTTTAATTGCTCTATTGCTGGGCCCCTTCCCCAGTCTCCTGGGATTTGTAGAGTCCTTCATACTTTTAAGGAGCTTTTAGTGATATTCTTCCCAATTCCATAAGGAAGGTAAAGCAGAGAATATTCTCCATGATAGATAGGGAAACTGAGACCCAATGCCCGTTACCCAAAGAGAAACAAAGCCATGGGTGGGTGTGGAACTACTAAACATTTTCACCCTCTCTCTTGTGCTTCCCAATTTTATCCACACCATGACATAACTCTTGGCATATCAGAAACTCTAAAAACCCATGAATAACAGGTGTGCTGTGTTGGTGGCATTCAGTCTTGTTTTATGGATATCTTCCTTTTCTTTGCCTTCTTTTCTTGGAGCCTTTCCAGGTTGTCACAGCACAGAAAATGTTATTTAAAAGTGTACATAGGTTTCCTTTCCTAATTTATCCATCAAGGGGAATAAAAGCAAAGATCAACCAGGACATGTCATGGATGCCTTAACCTGAACTGCCCTACAGGCTTGGTTCATGCATAAAGCCCCATGTCTCTGTGAACGCACACAGCAGAAAGTGTGAGATGGAATGGAGAGAGGGCCCAATCTGGACTCAAGTGTTCTAAGCTTTTCCCCTTGGAGCTGAGGGACGTTTGGCAGGTCTCAACGTCATATTGCCTCAGTGTTTCCTCTGTGAAGTAGGTGTAATCATACCTGTTCTGGTTGTACTGCAGGATTGCTGTGTAAACTGAATATGGTAATGTATGTGAAGATATGCTAAAAACTGACAGCCCATTAGATGGTGAGCTCCCAGAGGGTAGAGGCCATTTCTGTTTTATTCATCACCTAGCTGACCTTCCTGCTGGGATTATGGAGGATCATTTACCCTGCTGTTACTCACCAAGGAGCATACTCCTAGATGGGCACATGCTGAGAAGCAGCTCCATAGAAATAAACACTGTCAGCTGCCCTGGAAGGATGATCATCTAGTTCTCTGACAGGCCTATATTTTAAGTCAGTCTCTTCCCCAAATAACCTCCAAATATGGTGAAAAATACCTGTCTAGGTATTTTCGTGTGATTTGGTAAGACAGATATAAACTTAATTTTGTTTATAAAGAGGGAACCTCAGGGCTTAGCCTGGAACTTGGCACATAGAATGTGGAAAAAAAATAGTTATTGAAAGGATGGTGAATAAATAATAGAATCTAGAGTGGCTGCTGAAGATGGGAAAGGCCAAGTGTTGTCTGAACGTCGCCTCTTCCAGAGGCCTATCTGGCCAGGTCTCAGCACCCTCGCCTTGTGCCTGCCCCTCTACCTCCAGTCTTAACCTGTAAGGTCCATGAGTCTTGCTGTGTAACATATTAATGACATAGAAACTAAGGTATTTTTTCTTTGAGAAGGTGGTGTCAGAATAGCCCATGTCAAAATTTAAGAACAAATTTACTTTTTAAAAATGGCCTAGTATGTACAATAGATATCTCTGACCTACCAGCCCTTGTGTCAACTCATCTCCTGTTTCTGTCATGTGTTCCCTAGTTTGTGGTTGGTTATGTCCTCAAGCATTTGGTCACATCGTATGTATCTTCAAACTAATTTCACTTGGTTGTGGTCATCCAGGTATATTGTCTGTCAAGATTACAAATTCATCATAGTACTTGGTGAGAAAATTTTTAACAGAAGGAGTTTTACATTGTGATGTGCATCCTAAGGCTAGGGCATGGGTTAAGGGATAAGGGAGGGCCAGCATGTGCAGAGCTCAGTGTAAAGTGTAAGGATTAATGGTTAGTTTTCTTGATCTTGTTAAAATGTCAACATACTCAGCATAGGTGTATTTGTGGGGAGAATTTTCTCTTTTCCTTATTTACTTTAAAAGCCCTATAATAGATAATAAATATTGAAATGTGGACTCCAATTGAAAATGTGTGTGAGTGAGAGAGAGAGAGGGAGAGACAGAGATAGTCTGAATGTATAAGTAGAATCTAAATATTTTTAGTAGGGACAACTTCCCAATCAGTTGGGGAGAGCTCTTCATTTGCTGCCTCCATTTAAAAAAATCAAAAATTAAAATGACTGATGATAACAGAGTCTTGTGTTCAAACCAAACAATTTCTGTGAGTTAATGCAACTGTGCTACATGGGGCTTACAATGCCATTGTGACACGGAGATAACTTTGAGCTGAAAATCATCAAAGCCCAGAAGACTCGGGAAGATGCTTTGACCTCCCCCACTCCCCAACAGCTGCATAAAAAGAATTTAGATGGAAGAACTGCTCCGGGAGGAGAACTCTCACCATGGATATCTATATTATAGTGTAAACTAGGGGTGGTAGACAGGGAGGGATGTGACAAAGTCTTAAAATTCCTCTCTGTGTCACATTATTTCTGCTTGGCCCATCAAGTATTTCATTTACCAAACATTTACTTTTTTCATATTCCTGTGAATTGCTTCCCTTTTCTTTTGGAGTCTCAGACCACTACCCCCCGACTCCTTGGTTTAGGATAACATATAGATCTCATTCTCCCTGACTGTCTTTGGAATCCATGTCTATGGCTTCCCCATATGTACATAATTAAACTTTGGGTTTTTCTCCTGTTAATCTGTTTCACATCAATTTGATTCTTAGACCAGCTAGAAAAACCTTGAGGGGTAGAGGAAATTTCTTCCTCCCCAACATCTGCTACTCAGAAGATGGGGCAATCCCCTAGCTGATAAAGTCTCCAGTTAAATTCAGTTCTTCTGTCCTGTCTAGGGCACTGGAGCAAGTCATTCTCTCCCTGCCTCTTTCCTTTTATATTTAATTTCTTTAAAGGGGTTTAAATTAGTATTAAACATTGCATTTAAAAAACGACCTCCTTTTATTCTCTGAACTATCTCGTGGGGATATGGCCCAGTGTTTGGAAAAGAAATCAAGCATTGGAGTTGTCTTCTAATATTTCTAGAGGTCTGCAGGCAGAGAGAATTTTGGAATTGCTTTTTCTCCCAGTGCTACTTTTTTTTTTTTAACATGAAACTGTATCAGTTTAAATTTCCAAAACCTAGTGGAGAAATTATTTCCATGCAGCTTTCCAAATCATAGTGGCATTTCTCTGGGCAATGACAATAAAGCTATTGGCTTGTTTTTTAGTATGGGTGCCTCCACTCTGGTCAGAACATTTAGTTTTGGAGCTGCTGTCTAAGGAAATCAGTTTTCAGGTCAAGAGGGTTGATGGTAATTCAGATGTCTCTTCAAGGTGCATGCATTTTGTTCTGTCCCTCCCTGCCTTTCCTGATGGAACAGGTCCCTCTGTGCCTGTGACTTTATGCGATTGTAAGATAACAGCTAAGGATAGCTCAGAAAATGAGAGAAACAAAGGAATCATTTTACAAAAGTGTCATTATAATGGCAGCCTTACCCAGGATGAGTAAAAATGACTGCAGGGCAATTAGAAAAGAATTTTATTTTATTTATTTCTCTCTTAGTGGAAGAACTGGAGGGCTGGCCCCAGGCTGTTTTATGGTATTACTGTTTGGTTCCTGTAGTTTCAGTATGGTGTGGGAATGAGAAGAAAATGTGCTCATGTTATGTTTGTAAATGTTGCATGTGGTCTTGTTTTAGTCTCTACAGTTCAGAAGGCTTGCCATCAGAGGATGTCTGCTTTTTTCATGGGTTGGAGGAGTTACTGTTTTTAAAATTGCCTTGAGATCATGGAGGGCTGAGGGGGAAGTAACATGCTGGGGAAGTGACATGCTGGGACAGTCAAGTACCTGAGCGAGATGATGTGCTCTTGCTGGTTGCCTTCTCTGATCTGTGGGGTTCAAGGGAGTGGAGTGGAGGACATAGAGAGGACAAATGGCAACTGGTTACCCCTATGCCCCTAACTCCCTCCTTATTGTATGAGTACTAAGCTTGGCCTTTGTTAGGTTTACATAACATTTTCAGTACAAGCAGGCTGAAAGAGCTGATTTTCTATACGGCCCAGTTCCACTCCTGGACCAGCAACCTTGTGTGCTGCCCTGAAGAACTTTCCCCCAGAGCCCCAATGCTGTCAGTAACCACCAGTTGGGGAAAAAGAAAAAGTGGCACTCAGCTTGGGATTAGAAAATGATGCGTACTCATACTTCCTTATTCTTAGAAATAACCAACTCCTTCTCTAATCAGATTTTTAAAACAGGTCCATTTCCATATGAATTACTCATTGGCTATAAAGGTCACTAGGAATTGGTGAGTATTAGAAACTGCAAACCAATTAGAATGTGGCAATAGCTTTGCTCAGAATTGAATGTTGATTCAAATAGGCTCTGGTAATATGATGCTCTTTAATGAAACTATCATTGAATGGATTAGTAGATCCTCTCCTGGTTTTTGAGAAAGACACAAAATGCATGGGGGATGGGGTGTGGGCATGGGAACAATGACTATTTGGTCACACTTCCAAGCCTTTGTGCTAATAAATCTTCCCGGACAGCCTCCTTTGCCTGCAATATGGATGAATGGCCTTTGAAAGCTCAATGGGAATTGATGCCATCTATTGATTACCATTTAAAGCACACCTTCCTAATTTCTAATCATTGTTGAAGGAAAAATGCTTTTCAATGGAACAAGTATCTCTTATCAGAGGGTCCAAGTCTGATGTCTTGAGAGCCTAAGTGGTCAATTACTTCATATAGCAACTTGATGCCTATTGGGATGGTGAACATAAGCCCTGTTGAAGGTTAATACTGTTAAAAAAATTAAACCGAGTAAATTGGAAGATCTAATTGGCTTTATTAAGGGATTCATGAATCTGACAATATCCCATCTAGCAAATACAGAGGTGCACTGAGGAATTGTATAGGAAGGAGGGTGGGGCAAGACGTTATTTGCTGACCTGGCCCAGCACAGGTGACTCACTCTGGGGCCTATGGCTTTCTTTTTGAACAATATCAAACCTGATTTCCATGGAGCTGATTATATGCTGACTGCTCAGTGGATGGAAATCCCTGGCTTCCTGTCTTGAAACATATGAGTCATTTCCAGGAGGTAAGGGATTATTCCCAGATAAGTTTCTGGGACTGCCATAGTAGTGAGGGTCAAGGCCAGGTTAGATCCAGAGAGTATTTATATCATTTTAATGCTTCCAATACTGGGCCCCTTTCCCTGGTTGGGAATTGTGATGTGCTTAGCAAATAGTGGTAGAAGTGAGATAGGGATATCCAGAGCCAATGAAAATTCTTGTAAGGGTCCTGGAACCAACCCTTTTTCCTTCAGGGAATGACAACAGGTTTTAGTTAATTGCTATAATTTAAAGAAACTCACTCTTTCTGGTTCCCACGAATAATTGGACAAATCTCATGATAATACATGTAGAAATACATTTCTTAGTGATTTCTTGAACAGGCTGGTTTAGAGTCAACATCTGTTTACTCTGGACCTTTGAGAAAAAGTCAGCAATTCTGCCTGCATGCAATCACTTGATTACTGGTTGGGGAGACTAAACGCTGCCTCTCTACGTACTATACAAATGGCTTGTGGGTCATTGCCACAACCAGTTAGAGCGGTTACAGTGGCAGACTGGTACTGGTGGTAATGTATAAAATGGGTCCATCTTCTAATGGAAACCACCTTATTTTCCTGGTTGGGCCAACTGAAAACAACATTTGAGCTCCTCAGCACACCACTGGTAGCCTTTCTTATAGTCCAGTTGCTACACAACAAAGATTTTGATAGCTCATGTAAAAGTGGTTTGTTCCGTGTATTACCCTTCTATAATTTTCTGCTTTGATTTCCTTTCATCTTTCCTCTTGACAGTGTTTATGTAGCTTTATTAACTTTTGCTGGTGAACAGTTTGCTGTTTTCTCATGAATATTTGGCCTGGTTGGGGGGTAGGGGTGGGGAGTGGGTGGCAATATGTCTACTCAAGAAATTAAAGCAATTATCAGCCTCCCTGACAATTGAATTATCAGCATGTACATGGACACTTGAAACAACTGTAATACATTTCAACAGGAAACCAGTGTCTAAAATAGAATATGTAATTTTATAGGCCATCGCTCCTCAGAGTCTTAGTCAATTACCTAACTTCTGTGAACTGCTGAGACATAAAATGGCTGCTTTTGTAAAAGCTAGGAAGGAGAATAGGTATTATTTAGTTCTGTCCCCTCATTATTCAAGTCAAGGCACTGAGGCTGAAAGAAGTTAAATAACTTGCCCAAGGACAAACAGGCCCTTTGGGGCAGGGCTGGGCTTCAAACCTGGGAGTTCAAGCGTAGTGCTTTTGACATACCAGTTGTTTGTCACCCACAAGTATTAGTTCTAAAGACAATGAATTAGGTCACCAACCAAGTAGCGCTGTATTTAAGATGCTCTTCTTTGACAACATTCTCGCCCTTCCCCAACCCTCCCTTGAAAGCAGCACGAATTTGCCTCTGTGAGAAGACAAAGTAAAAACCAACAGGCCCAATTAACTGTAAAGCACTTACTCTGAAAAATTCTTTTGTTGAACCGGAGTCCAGCGTCCCATACGCAATTTCAGTCTGCTTAGCTAAGTCTTCAGCACTCTCTATGGGAGAAACCATCCTCTCCACAGTCAGGAAAGCAGCGAGATTGGCCGTATAGGAAGAAATTATGATCAGGGTGAAGAACCACCAGACCCCTCCGACAATGCGCCCAGAGAGCGATCTACAAAACAGAAAACAAAGACCAATCCAGACCCAGAGGGGCCAGATTTCAGTTTAAGAAATCCCTATCTTTATTTCTGGAAAGAGGAGTGGTTTTGGTATAGTTGAATAGATGATATCAGGGAATTAAAACGTCAAACAAATGTAATACATTACCGACAACACCCCATGTCATGATGGCATATGACAATGGCACATGCACAATGCTCTTCAGGCCTATACAGATTTCAAAGCAGGATTTCTTAATGGCAGGAAAAAGTATCTTCTTTTGATCAGCTAATGCTTACATGTAATAATTGTACTTATCAGATACTCTTCCTGTGAGTTGAGTTTTGCTGGCACATCTCTGGAACATTGCTCCAGTTCCTTTAAGGTAAGTGGGTCTCAGCTTTGCCTGTACAGTAGAATCACCTGGGATCTTCTGAAAGACATCTCATGCTTGGGCCACCCAAGACCAGTTAAATCAGAACCTGGGAGTGGGAGCCAGGGGAACATATTTTTTAAAGTTCACCAGGTGATTACAGTGTGCGGCCACGGTTGAGAACCACTGACATAAGGTGATATGAGGGGAGAAACAAAGTCAAGAACCTTTACATATTTGAAGAGAAATGGGTAGGTGCTGGTAAACGAGTACTCTTCACCTTGAGTTTAATATATTTAATAAAGACATTGCCATTTCACAGAGTTGGTCACCTATGAGGCAAGGAGCCGTAGATAATATTTATTATCATCTTCATATACATGGCCAGTGGTGTTCAGGAGCTTAGCCTAGGGATCAAAACTCTTCCTTTTTACACACTAAACCTTAGCACACAGGACAGGCCTCCAGTGAGGTAAGAAACTACCTGTATAATAGGATTTGAGAGGCGTGAGAAGGTTTGTCTACCCGAGCCCCCACCCCAACAAAACCAACCCAAACAAATGGCCATCCTCACTGGCTTCCCATAGACATCCTGTTAGAATCACCCTCTGCATTTTCTTCACGAGGTGTGGTCGAGATGTAATACTTACTTCCAACAGCACCTATTGTCTCAGTATCCTGGACTAGTCTATCCAGTTAGTAGACAATGGGAAAGAAGATGGGAAAGTTTGAATAAGGGAAAATTTTGTTCTTAACTGAGACTATGCATTGCCATTACCCGGGGTGCTTGTTAAAAATGCAGATTCAGAATATCTGAGTGCTCAAGAATCTGTACTTCTTAAGCGTCACTGGTGATTGCAGTGGTCTGCCTACCTCACTGAGGAATGTTGTCCTTCTCTCTCACTGATTTGCAACTCGGCCTGTGCAGCAATATCATATGGAGAGCTTGAGACAAAAGAAAAGAAAAAAAACGACGACGACAAAGAAAAAAAGCCCAGTCTCCACCCTAGACCAGTGAAAGGCAGAATGTCTAGGGGTTGGGCCTAAGCAGCAGCATTTTTATAAACCACTGGTGCAGCCAGGATTGGGAATCTTGGGCCTACATCGCGAGTGCTACTCAGGGAGAGGGTCCGTGGGAAGTCAGGGGGCAGCGTGAGGGTGCTCAATGCTCAATGATGGGTAACAGCTCGAGCTGAGCAAATGTCATCACCTGCCCAGAATCACTGAAGGCTGGCTCTGTCTGCAGAAATGA
Organism: Phataginus tricuspis; assembly: GCA_029783875.1. Lineage (NCBI taxonomy): Eukaryota > Metazoa > Chordata > Mammalia > Pholidota > Manidae > Phataginus > Phataginus tricuspis. The sequence goes on along the minus strand of JAQQAC010016209.1, from coordinate 103,175,341 downwards.
AAATCTGTCCCTAGGTTTTATGAAACGTTGCCACGTTAACTCTAGGATAGTTCTGCTCTATGGCAGAGCTCCATTCTGGTTAGACTGTGTTCTCCCATGCCCAAAAAAGCTCACAGGAAAAGAACTCACTCTGCCATAAAGGCCAGAATATGTGTGGGAGCCTGGCACCATTTCCACGCTCTGTGGGAAGGGAGCAGTTCTGGGCCGAAAGCTGGCAAAGCAAGCTCTTTTTCTGTTTGTACTCGCATTTTACCCCTGAAGCAAATTTAAATTCCTGTGCCCCAAGATAAAGTTTTATTAGCCTCTGGAAAGTTCAGTTTCAGACTTTACACTCTGATCAAATAATTTTGGCAAGTGTTTTTATAAGCAGTGTTCTTTATTGACTAACAAAATAACTTGTTTTTTTCTAAAGCCTGTAATTCCTATTTGGTCCCTGGATGCTTTAAATGACACGTATTTATGTATTTCTGAGCACAACTACTTCTAGCTTTTTGGATGTGAAAATATGTTTTGTAACATATTATTCTAATAATTATACTCTCTCAGGATTTCATCTGGGAACATTTCCCCGTTAATCAGAAGAGGTAAAAAACATCTGGATGAGTCAGAAAAAAATGTGTCTCACACTTCCGGATGCTAGTTTATAGAACACTTCAATTATGAATTTGAACCTTTCGTAGTCTTTCCTCATTGTCGCCATATACATTTAATTTATTCTTGATTGATATGCCTCTGGAAATAATTTTACTGTATAAAAGGTTAATGCTCCAAAGTTGCATCTTAATAATAGGGTAAAAAAAATGATAACTGAAATAGCTAAAACTGAGGACTTCTGTGTGTCAGACTTTTAGTTGCTTTACATGTGTCAACTCTTTTAATCCTCCAACCTTATAGTTAGGTACTATTTTACAGATAAGAAAACAGAGGCATTAGGCAGAGAAACACAAGTATCAAATGATCTCACTCATATGTGGAGTATAAGAACAAAGAAAAAACTGAAGGAACAAAACAGCAGCAGACTCACAGAACCCAAGAATGGGCTAACAGTTACCAAAGGGAAAGGGACTGGGGAGGATGGATGGGAAGGGAGGGATAAGAGGGTAAAAGGGGCATTACGATTAGCAGACGTAAGGTGGGGGGGGCACGGGGAGGGCTGTACAACTCAGAGAAGACAAGTAGTGACTCTATAGCATCTCACTACGCTGATGGACAGTGACTGTAATGGGGTATGTGGTAGGGACTTGATAATAGTGGGGAATCTAGTAACCACAATGTTGCTCATATGAAACCTTCATTAGATTGTATATCAATGATACCTAGGCATTTTACAGATAAAGAAACTGAGGCACAGAGAAGAGAAATAGGAAATAAAGCATCTATACTTACACACTGATAGAAATGCCCATATTTGTGTAGTACAAAAGTCATATTTTATATAAGAAAACCCAGAATGGTGTATAAATTATAGAAGGTGCAATTTGCCTACAAACAGTGAAAAATCTAGCTGCACGAAAACCAAACATGTTTGGATAATTATTGTTTATTATCTGTTGTTCTTATTTGGAATGACGATGTTTTACTGAGGCCAAGGGGATAGCTGATTTTGGAGTATTTCCAGAGTCGTGGTTTGGTATGGAAAGGGGTATATTCTACTGCTGGGAATACTAATGGTAGTTATGCATTGTCTATTTGAAATGTGGAGAAAAATACAGTAATTTATGGAAATTACACTTGTGCTGTCAATTGAGGCTAATGGAGTATAGCTGTGTCTGTATGATCTACAGTCAAACCTGCACGTCATCATCTGGATATTTTGGCCACCTTAATAGCTGACTCAGATAATCAAGTGGTTGATCTGTATGACTTTGCTGAGATTAGCTATTGACATGACTGAAAATAAACCTAAATGCAAAATGGCCACTTCTGTGGCCTCTTGTCTACATGGCTATTGACTCTGCAAATTATGTGGTTAATTTTATGATATACCCATGAGCATGGAGAATTTTGGTGACTATCCAGCCACACAAAAATGGTATAATAGTATCCACAAGCCTCAGCCTAGATAGAAACGGGGGCTTCCTTGGAATCAGTCTTAAATGCATAAATGTGCGCTCCATGTTCTTCTAAGTCAGTAGCAACCCTGACAAGAGTCTTTGTGGAATTTCTACCACTTCCTTCCCTTGTATGGCATGGATGCTTAAATCCTTTCACTGAGAAAAGGTGCTGTGGAAGTCATAGAGAAAAAAGCTCTAAGAATTTTTACATTTCCCTTTTCTCATTGGTGAAATTGTAACCATTTAAGCCCACATTTTGCATGGAGGCTGTATAAAAAGTGACTGACGGGTCAGCCCCAGCACATTTTTAAAAGGATCTACTAAAGCAAGACAAGACTTTATAGTTGAGTTAAAAGGACCTGTCATTTTCCAGTACCTTTTCCTCCATTAATGCTGCTTCAAAACGTTTAACATTCATTTCAGATAGTTTGGTTGCACAAGACAGGTTTTGAAGGTAGCATAATGAAATGGCTGTAAAATGCTATACATTTAGTGTTTATAAAGATGTATTATCAGGAGAGTATCGTACCTTTTGAAGAAATGTAAGAGGAGGTGTGAAGTATAATGAAAGTGAATTAGCAACAAGAGAAAACAGACATAAAAACATTGCAAAATAAAATACAACACCCTTGTTATCAGTAATCATAAGAAACTAGAGTTTCTGAGTGAATAATAAACTGTATTTTATGACCTCTGAAATGATAATAAAAGTGAGCTACCTTCGTCCTGTAAGTAAATGTTGAAATCTGTCCTTTACCAGCGTCACAAGATGAAGAGCTGGAACTGAAAATTGCTTCTCCTTTGCACAAATTCTTTATCATTCCTTTCCCGCAACCTCTTCTTTCTTTCAAAGTGTGTATCATTTCTATACTCCATTCAATGCTCTATGACAGATTTTTAAAAACTGTGCAGAATTTTTAGCTCTTATGGTCTTCTCTGATGGGAATAAGTATTTCCCAACAACTACAAGCTAAGACTTCCAGCCAAAAAAGTCATGAAATAGTTGTAATAAAAAACCTGCTATTACATCATTAATTTATTACCATATCACTACTGCTTTGAAGAGAATTTGCAGTAGGATGAAGACACTGGTTATGTGTCAGCAAAGGAAAGGATGTTGCTTAAAATGGAGCCAAAAAATCCTGTTGTCTTTGATCCCATTCATTTTATATCCTTCATATTTTTTATTATTCTGCACATACTTTCTATTTGAAAGGAGGATCTATGTTTCAGCTAACCTGGACAGATCCCCTGCCCTCGCCTCCAAAGTATTTGATATTTTGAAAAACCTAACAGGAGATTCATGCTTTTGGAATAATCTGCACACAGTAATCAAGTTCAAGTTCGATGTGTTCTCTCCATTTTCTCTGTTACAATTCCAATTCTTACATCTTCAATTTAGCTAGCCCTCAGATGTCCCTGCAACTTCAAAGAAAGTCAGCAGAGGGAGCAAAGACTTGGACTTTGGACTGCTTAGCAGTTCTATCAAAGTTTTTACGAAAGAAATACATTTCAGATAAAAAAAAATCCTCTGTAACCTCCAGCCAATACCAGTAAGACACTGTGGAATAAGACAATCAACATTTTTGCAAGCGGTGTAGTCGTTAAGAAAAGTAGTCTATGGGTTCAAGAAGGAGGGTTGTCAGTAATTTCTCATCTGAAATCAGCTCTCGGGCACTGACTAAAATTTCAACCCTGTTCTTTGGGAATCTTAGGGACTAAAATGCAAATACAATGTTAACTATTAGTATTTGTGAAACTGGAATGGTTAAGAGCAGCCAGTGTAATCATGATAATAGCTAGCATTTATCGAGGATGTACTTTATATACACCAGGCCCTGTTTTTATATTTTGCAGATGAGGAGCTGAGATTTAGCCAGGTTTAGGAACGTGCCCCAGGTTACACACTGCCAAGCAGATTTTGACTCTAGTGAGACTGACTCCAGCATCTGCATCATTAACCACTATGCTCCCTCTATCCGGCTAGGCCCATTGCCTATCTCCCCCTGCCCCCCTCAGGGGCAAGAGGGTTAAAGGGAATCTCCTCATACCTTCTTCTGACTGCCCCCCAACAAACCAGTTGGTATATGGATATAACCTCAGCTTATTATATTGATTACTCTCTTTAGAGAATATTCAGCCTCTGCTCAATTGTCCACTCTGAACAATTGGGTTTATTGAAAATAGCAAGCCTAATATTGACATAGACTCTTAAACCTCTAGGTTACTGTCACAGCTTTGATGAAAATAGAATGATGCTCAGTTTTCCTCATTATGTCCTGTTGCTGATTTCCTAGTCTTTTACTTTGAGTGAACACTTGTTCAGCCGCATGTTAAATGCTCAGCAGGATTTTAAATGCTCACTACCTATTTTCTTTAACAACCAGGGCAAAGGCAGAGTTTCATCAGAGGTTGGGAGACTGGAAAACAGCTCTTGGGCATGAACATGAGGAAAAGCACGAAACAAGCAAAGCACCTTTATGTTGGTAGCAGGAGGCGGTGTGTGGTAATGGAAACAATTGTACTGCTGCTGGCTCTTAAAACCTCTATGACCTGGCTTCCATCACATTATCTCTGGGTACTGTTCCTTTGTGAAATGAGAAAAACAGCATTAAGTGGAACGAGCATGGGTTTTGGAGCTGGAATTCTGTTTGAATACTGGCTCTGCCACTAACTATGTGACTGGGCAAATCATGTGTGATTGACCATCACCTTCCCTTTAAAAATAAGTATAATGCCCACCTTGCAGCAGAGTTTTGAGGATTAACATCCGTATAATAATTCAGGTAAAGTGTCCATACATGGTGGGAGCTCAGTGAGGGTTGTTGTCCCTCTGCCCTCAGTAAATGGAAGCTGTTGGGTTAATTTATCTGTGGTACCTCCTCCTGCTCATTATTTGATAATTCTACTTTAAAATGTGCTCTCCTATAATTAATGGCTTGAAATGCTTCAGTTTTGAGGAAAGTCAGAGTGTACAATGCATGTTCACATTGTGGGCTTTCTGGAGAGTTTTCATCCCAAGTGTAGCCATTAAACAGAAATAAAGTATAATGCTGGCATTTGCAGTCAAGGCAACCATGAATCTTAGAGTGCAACTATGTTATTATCAGGAATTTCTAAATCTGTTAATAGAGAAGCACATTTCAGTGGGGTTTGGTGTTATACAATTGAGCACAAATATATAATCAGTAGAACTCTCAAGACAAGGAGAAACATGTTTCCTCTTTACTGATACATAATAAATATGCTAAGAAGTCTAACATTTTATCAAGAGACTTAAAGATATAATTTCTTTTGAAGGACACAAAAGCTAGTATCAAAGGAAGGATCACCCATATGGTAGAGAATGTAGAGTTCCTAAAGGTAATAATTTATTACTCAAAAACACAATAAGGATAATACTTGTTATTCTAGATCAGGCTACTCCATAGGCTGTGTGCCCCATTGGCGGGTTGAGTTGTGACCGGCATTAGAAAAATAAACAGAATAGGAAATATCAAAGTGCATAGCTCCCTAGAAGAGTAATGTCCAGGGAAACTTTTGTTATGTACATATATGTGTACTGAATCATGAGGGAGTATTTATTTCTTCCTGAGGACTATGGTCAAGAAATTTGCAAGCCATTACTCTATATGATGGTATCTAAGTGCAGTATAATAAAATCTGTATCTTAAAAAAAGAAGCATTTGGTGTATTTCAGTGCCACAAAAGAGCCACAGCTTGAGTTCTGCTACCAAAATAAAATAAATAAATAAATAAATAAATAAATAAAAATCTACCCAGGTTGTAATTGTCAGGCCATCATCTTTAAGTTATTACTTAACTGAGCAGTATGCATAAATACTTCTAAAACAAACAGCTTTTTAAGAGTCCTGTTTGAGTGTGCAGAGTAGTATGCAGCACTCCAGTGGGGCTATCACAAATTTAGTTTTGAAAATTCCCTTACAGAAACCAGTAACATCTCTGTCCTTAATGGCTCTTTAGCAGTGTCTCAACACAGACTACCAGCCTTGTCAAAAATCATTCAATTACGGGATCATTCAGAATGTTTTAAAAAAATAAGAAAAGAGATAAACTAGCAGAACAAATGAACTCCCAGATGATGTCACAGAATGGCACACATTCTAAGCATGAAAGGAATAGAGTGATAATTTGGGGAATCTGACCAAGCATATTGAGGGTGGCAGCCACCTACGATGGACAAATGAGACTTGCCCCACAGCTGTTATACTAAAAAGCTGCTGAGGATGGTTACCAGTGAGTTATACTGCAAAACTTCATTTTAAACGTTTTATGCTCTGAGCGGATCATCCCAAAATGAAGTACCCCATAAAACCATGGTAGGGGACCTTCTGAGTCCTTATATTCTAAATGAAAATCCCTATAAGTTTGATAATTGACTCTGGTTAGTATTTGGGTTAATGTTCAATTTTACTAAAGCTATGACTTTTAATTGCAGAAAAAGTTGTTTCCTAACTATAAAGGTGTAACGTTTGCTTACGATATTTTATGATTATGAATTCACCACCACTTTTGTTTAACTGAGTGAACACTTAAACTAAATGGGTGAGGTCCAGGCCATTCACATTCAGTGTTTTCAATAGCTTCACTGAGAGAAAATTTGCACACCAAAAAATTCATCAATGTAAGTATACAATTAATGATTTTAGTAAATTTAGAGTTGTGCAACCATTGCCACAGTCCAGTTTTGGAACATTCCCATCACCCGAACAGTTCCCTCATGCCCATTTGTAGTTAATGCTGACAGGGCTGGAAATAGGGTGAGGCAAGTGAACCATTTGCCCCATGCACAAAATTTCAGTGGACGATTTTATAAAATCAAAATTAATGCAAAAAATTCATGATGAGCAAAATGTAAAAATTTAAATAAAATCTACATGTGATCCTTGTACTTGTTCTACTCAGCCTCACTTGCTTCACCCTAATCCTGGTCCTGATTAACCTCTCTCTGTTCCCTCCGAGCCCCACAAACCACTAATGTACTTTCTGTCTCTATCTGTTTGCCTATTCTGGATAAATGGAAAATTAAAATATGGGATATTCAATAAATGAAACTCAATAAATGCAGTCATTTAATATGTGGCCTTCTGTGCCTGACTTCTTTAATTGAGTATGTTTTCAAAGTTCATCCACATTGTAGCATGTGTCGGTAGTCTGTTCTTTTTAATTGCTGAGTAGTATTCCATTGCATGGATATGCCACTTTGCCCATTCACTTGTTGATGAACACTCGGGTTTCCACTTTGTGGCTATTATAAATAAGGCTCCTATGAACATTTGTGTATATAGGAACACCTTATTTTATTGTGCTTCACTTTATTGCACTTGCAGATATTGCATTTTTTGCAGATTGAAGGTTTGTGGCAACCCTGCAACAAACAAACCCACTGGTGCCATTTTACCAACAGGATTTGCTCACTTTGTGTCTCTGTGTCACATTTTGTTAATTATCACACTTCAAACTTTTTCATTATTATTATACTTGTTATGGCGATCTGTGATCAGTGATCTTTGATGTTACTATTGTAATTGGGTGATGCCATGAATTGTACCTGTCCAAGATGACAAACTTAATCAGTAAATGTTACGTGTGTTCTGACTGCTCCACCAGCCAGCCGTTCTCCTTTCTCTCTCCCTCTCCTTGAGCCTCCCAATTGCCTGACACACAATAATATTAAAATTAGGCCAATTTGTAACCTTACAATGGCCTCTAGGTGTTCAAATGAGAGGAAGAGTCACATGTCTCTCACTTTGAATCCACAGCTAGAAATGATTAAACTTTGTGAGGAGGGCATGTCAAAAGCTGAGACAGGCCTAAAGCTAGGCCTCTTGTGCCAAATGGTTAGCCAAGTTGTGACTGTAAAGGAAACGTTCTGGAAGGAAATTAAAAGTGTTACTGCAAGAACAGGCAGATGATAAGAAAATGAAACAGCCTTACTGCTGATGTGGAGGAAGTTTAATGGTTTGGGTGGCAGATCAAACTAGCTATAACATTCCCTTAAGCCAAAGCCTCATGCAGAACAAGACCCTAACTCTCTTCAATTCTATGAAGGCTGAGAGAGGTGAGGAAGCTACAGAAGAAAAGTTGGAAGCTAGCAGAGATTGGTTCATGAGGTTTAAGGAAAGAAGCCATCTCTGTAACATAAGAGGGCAAGGTGAGGCAGCAAGGGCTGATGGAGAAGCTGTAGCAAGTTATCCAGAAGATCTGGCTAAGATTATTAATGAAGGCAGTTACACTAATAAACAAATTTTCATTGTAAATGAAACAGCCTTCTGTTGGAAGAAGATGCCGCCTAGGACTTTCATAGTGAGAAAGAAGTGAATGCCTGGCTTTAAAGCTTCAGAGGGCAAGCTGACTCTCTTCTCAGGGGCCAATGCAGCTGGTGACTTTCAGTTGAAGCCAATGCTCAATTTACCATTCTGAAAATCCCAGGGTCCTTAAGAATTATGTTACATCTGCTCTGCCTGTGCTCTATAAATGAAACAACAAAGCAAAGATAACAGCACATCTGTTTACAGCATGGTTTACTGAATATTTTAAGCCTACTGTTGAGACCTGCTGCTCAGAAAAAAGGAGATTCCTTTCAAAATATTCATTGACAATACACCTGGTTACCCAAGGACTCTGATGGAGATGTACAGGGAGATGAATGTTTCATGCCTGCTATCACAACATCCATTCAGCAGCCCACAGATCAAGGCATACTTTTGATTTTCAAGTCTTATTATTTAAGAAATCCACTATATAAGGCTTTTGCTGCCATAGGTCATGATTCCTCTGATGGATCTAGGCAAAGTCAATCGAAAACCTTTTGGAAAGGATTCAACATTCTATATGCCATCAAGAACATTCATGATTCATGGGAAGAGGTCAAAATATCAACCTTCACGGGAGTTTGAAAGAAGTTGATTCCAACCCTCATGGATGACTTTGAGGGGTTCAAGACTTCAATGGAGGAAGTCACTGCAGACGTGGTATCAATAGCAAGAGAACTAGAATTAGAAGTGGAGCCTGAAGATAGGACTCAATTGCTGCAATCTCATGATAAAACTTTAACAGACGAGGAGTTTGCTCCTTATGGATGAGCAAAGAAAATGGTTTTCTGAGATGGAAACTACTCCTGATGAGGATGCTGTGAAGACTGCTGAAATGACAGCAAAAGGTTTATAATATTACATACACTTAGCTGATAAAGCAGCAGCAGGTTTGAGAGGACTGACTCTAATTTGGAAGAAGTTCTGCGGTGGGCAAAATGATGTTAAACAGCATTGCCTGCTACAGAGAATAGTTTGTGAAAGGAAGAATCAATCCATGTGGCAAACTTCACTGTTGTCTCATTGTAAGAAATTACTACAGCCACCCCAGCCTTCAGCAATCACCATCCCAATCCATCAGCAGCCATCAACATCAAGGCAACACCCTCCACCAGCAAAAAGATTACAACTTGCTGAAAGCTCAGATGGTGGTTAGCATTTTATAGCATGAAGTATTTTTTATATAAGGTATACACATTTTTTATACATGATGCTATTGCACATTTAATAGACTACAGTATAGTGTAAACATAAATTTTACATGCCCTGGGAAGCCAAAAAATTCATTTGACTTGCCTTTTTGTGATATTCCCTTTATTGCAGTGGTCTGGCACTGAATCTGCACACCTTCAAGGCATGCCTGTGAGTCTTTGAGGGGATACGTGTTTTCTTTCCTCTTAGGTAAATAACTAAGAGTGGAATTGCTGTGTCACATTTCAAGTGTCTAAGAAACTGCCAAACTATTTTCCAATTTGGCTGTAACATTTTGCATTTACACTACTAATGGATGAGAACTACAGTCATTCTATATCCTTGTCACCACTTAATATTGTCTTTTTTACTATGGCCACTGTAGAGGGTGTGTAGAGGTATCTAATTGTGATCTTAATTTGCATGTTCCTGATGACCTATGATATTGAATGTGTGAATATTAGCCATTTGTATATATTCTCCAGGGAAATGTCTATTCAGATCTTTTACCCTTTAAAAAATTGGGTTGTCTTCTTTTTATTGAGTTGCAAGATATATATATATATAAATCCTGTGTCAGATGTATAATTTGCTAATATTTTCTCCCAGTCTGTGGCCTGTCTTTTCATTCTCTTAATGATGTCTTTTGAAATGCAAAAGTTTTGAATTTTGATGAAGTCCAGTGTATCACTTTTTTTAAAGGGATTGTGATTTTTGTGTTTTGAAAACTCTTTGTCCAATCCAAAGTCACACAGACTTCATCCTATATTTTCTTAAAGAATTTCTACAGTTTTAATTATACAATTTAGTGAGATACTGCAATGAATAGTCGAGCAATCTGACAGCAAAATGAAAATGGGAGGACACTGAAAGTGGAAGTAGGAGGATTTTAAAGAAGAGTTCTGTCTTCTTTCAGATTTTTTCTAGATCCAATATCTGAGCAAATGAGAAAGTGTTTTAGCTCAATTAATGAGGAAACCATGTCTGTCTGATTTGATCAAGATTTAGTATTAGCTTAATCTGAATAATATTAATATTACATGGTAATGTTGCCTTTATCCAGAGTTTAAATGTTTGCTATACTGTGTATAAATGTACACCACCATAGAAATGCATGAAGGACATTAAAAGCGACACAACACACTCATTTCCCGCATGCAAACAGAACGGCTTGATGATAATTTGCCATTGGATGGAATGCTGAATGAAAGAAATCTGGACTTGAGATGGGTGGACACTAGATGAACATGAATGGATCATGGCCATAAAATGCAAGGAGGTATTGGGTATGATATAGCAACGAACCTTGGAGAAATATCACATCCTTGCTGCATAAAGGCACCCAAGGAAAACCACAGACTGTTAAATATTCCAAATTCATTTGGAGGATCAGGAGGACTTTGTGGGTCACGAGGTTCTTCGTTGTTGTCTTCTAAGTGCCACTCATAAGGGCTGAATCTGCTGACCAGGAAAAGAACGACGCTGACTCCAATGTAAGCAAAGACGATGCACATCCAGATTTCATAAGCCAGGGGATCCAGGAACGAGAACACTCCTGGCTTTGATTTCTGAGGCTTCTTTATCATGATAGAGATGCCCAGGCTCATAAATGGCTTTGAGAAATCTATGACTTCTTCACGGACCAGTGTTATAGTGAGTGGAGCAACAGCTATATCGGCTCTCTGTAAACAAAACAAAAATTATTTTCCCTTTTAGAGACAGTATTTCCATCAGTCATTTGCCACTTACTATACCTGCTTGGTAGAAACATAAAATCTTAAATCACTACAGCCAATCGACCTGTCAGTGCTTTGGTTATCAAAATAGTAGCAGTCAACGGGTTCTAAAATATTTAACTTGATGGTAAGTCAAGGAAAGGACACAGGCTGGCCTTTTGTCCTCTGACACCTACTGGCTTAAGGCAAATGACGCAGTGTTCCTTTCCTAAATTTTTTTTGCTACCTTGTCACTCAATTGTACTTCCTTGTGTTGTATCACTGTTTAACTCTCATTTTCTTATTTAATCTTCATGCTTTTATGTCTTATTCCCTTAACTTATGCAACTAGAATTTCTTGTGGGGCAAGATAGTCATCTACACTTCTTATATGTGCCCCCTTCCCCACCATGAGGTGCAACACAGAACGACAGTACTCAGTTTAATGCTTGAACTGTTTGCTATTATTCTGGAATTCTTTTTTTCAGAGTATGTCTACTAAAAACATAGGTTGCCTGAAGACAGGGACTCAGTCTTCCATTTTGCTATCTATCATTGCAACAGATCGTAACTAAAGAAACTATAGATGCCTAAAATGTAAGTTGTTGATTATTGAATATGAGATATGCAAACATGAAAGAATTCTGCATGGGAAATAAGAAGGATAAAGCAGTTAGTAAGATACATGTAAGTTCATATAGTAAGCCATCATTTCTAGTGATAAATATCAGTGTAGCACTCACATGTATTGGACCAATAAAATAAATGTCTCAGTGGTATATTACATAATTAGCTCAGGCACAGACAGGCAATAAATTTATATTAATCCCATGAAAAAACGCACTAGGAATTTCTGTACTGATTTCTTTTGTCTTCTACAATTATTCCTTTACAAATAGTAGAAGGTTTTAGTCTGGAGGCAGGTCTTCAAGTGCATACCTAGTAAAGTGCTTCTAAGGAAAGGCTTTTGGATGGTGTATCAGATATGAAGTGAAAACACCAATTTTGATAACCATTTTTTTCTACGTTAGATAGAACTGTGCCTTAATGTCCCTGCCAGTGGGTAGAGATGGGGGAAGAATGATGAAAATCACTCAGGCAGTTCTGTTTACTGAGATAGATAGAGTATGTTTTCAAAGAAACGATGTTTTACTACCCTGAATTACATACAATGACTCAAACTGGTGAAGAAACACTCCTTAATTAATTTAAGGGGAAATGCACATAATAAACAGCCAGCTAACATTTACCTAGTGCTTACTCTATGTGAGGCACTGTGCTAAGCACCTTATATATATTACCTTATTTAATTTTCACAGCAACCTGGAGATTGGTACGTGATCATTCACATGTTCGAGAAGGAGAAACTGAAGCACTGAGAGACTGGGGTTAGAACCCTGCTCTTCAGATTCCAGAGCTCACTCTCTTAAGCAACATAATGTTCTAACTCTACAGACACTTGCAGGTTTCTGCTATATGCTGCTTTTCTGTACAATAATCAACCTCAGCCAGCCCTTCTCAGGTTCATTCCAGTGCATATTTGAGTGCCTATTCTCTGTCAAGCACTATTCTTGGTACTAGCGATGAAGCAGTGAGCAAGACAGACAAAACAGACAAAAAGCCTCATGCTTATGGAGAATATCCTGTATCTCAGTGGCAGCTAAAGAAAGTGTGCATTTACTGAAGCCAACAGCCTGCTGACCAGATCTACCCTGGTGGCTCACTACCATCTCAAACTCCCATTCCTAAAATTAAATCTATCACCTTCACGCTAAGCTGATTCTCCTCTAAATCTGTAAGTGATGCTCATTCCAAACATCTCCCAGTCCCTAATCCTCACCAGTCCTACCTTCCCTGTAGACCATCTGGCCTCTTTATGGAGAAGATGGAGGCCATCTGATATGAGCTCTATCACCTCAGTGTCCTTCTCTTTCTCAATATATTGCTGTATCTTCATCCATCTTTTCTCTCTTTCCCATTTCATAGACAATGAACTCCTCGTAAGATTTAATCCATTTATTCCTTGCATCCATATTCTTGCCTTTCTTCAAATTCAGCTCGATTTATTTCCTTTCACTGATTTTCCCTTCTCACTCTATTCCAGTAGTTCTCAGCATGTGTTCCCTGGACTACCACCAGCATTAGAATCCCCTGGGAACTTGTTGGAATGTATGGAATAAACTCTGGGGGTGGGGCCCAGGTGGCCCTCCAGGTGATTCTAATGCTTGCTGTAACTTGAAAACCAGTGATTGATCTTATTGCCTTAAATTCACACTCAGGCAGTTCTGTTTACTGAGAAACAAAGATGAAACAAAACACAGCCCTCCCACCTTCTTTTGATGTTGCTACTCTGTTAACCATATGACAAGTCTCCCTATCACCACCAATCTTGAAAAAATACACCTTTTACGAGCTCTTGATTTTAACACCAGTTTGTCCTTCTATACCTGTGATCTAACTTCCATTCCCTCCAGTTAACTGAAAGTGCTTCTTGAAGTATATATTATCAAAGACCCGCCTTCAGATATCAACTCGTGTGATACCACAGGCCTTCTGCACTCTGTACCTCTTTCTTTGGCTCTCTGATACTGAAGGCTTGGGTTCTTCTCACACTTCTCTGAATGTTCCTTCTCTGGCTTTACTTCCTAGTTTTTTCAATCAATATGTACCTCTGTGCCCCCAGAGTCTATTCATGGGCTTGGTTTAGGAGATACTCAGTAAAGGTGTGTGGAATCAGCAAGACTCCTTTAAGGTTCTGTCCTTCACTTTCTCTCTCAGTACTATTACCTATGGCTTCAACCATCCCCTCTTTGCAGCTAAGTCCTAAATAACCAGTTCCACATTTCTAACTGGAGGGCAGCCAAAGACAAATTTTATCTATTTTACCCTTTTGCTTGGGGCCAGACCTAGTTGTAGAAACAAACGCTACTGAGAATGGAATTGGCCAGAAATCTACTGGGGTTTTTGGCACAGAGAGGCTTAATCAGCTAGAAAGAGTCTTGTCATGCCAAGAGAATTCACAGAGCCACCTTCTATCCTTACGAACATGTTTCTGCCTCGTGCTCAGAAAATGCAAATGCCCCTCTAGTATTGTTTCCCATTTGATCTTATTTGAATGTAATTATTTGATTTGACTACATTTTTGATCTTTTAATCTAAATGATAGTGCTAAGAGCAATTGCCATTTTTTTTTTGGATGGAATAAGGGACATTTGTGTGAGATAATCACTTTGGACTGAATTTAGGGGAATTGGGCTCTTTTTCAAGCAGGTAAAGAAAGGAGTTTGAGAATCGTGACACCCTTTAAGAGAAAGAAATGAACTCAGTAACTGGAACACCTACCAGATGATGGGCACAGCTAAATACGAACAAGAGGTAGCTAGAGAGGCAAAGCGGGACTCCCTGGTCTGGTTCTTGGGAACATGCAGCAAAGGAACAGATTCACAAAGGAAACTATTTCCAGTCTGAAGCACTTGTGAAGTCACACAAGACAACAGGAAGAACCTGCTCCCATCAGGCACTTGTCTTTTGTCCTCAGCCTGGCTTTTCTACCTTTTCTGAATTCTTTCCAAGGAGCTTCAAAGAAAGTGAAGACTGTGTTTTGGAGAGTGCTCCCTCAGTGAAGAGCAGCATTAAATCTGTGCTCAATTAAGCCTCATGGATGTGGACCGGGCTCCAAAATGGGAATTCCCAAACTGAACCTTAAAAACAACATATTACAGACAGAAAAAGACAGCGAATAGCAACTAGCAGGTGGAAGAAGTCTCAACCTATGTAAGGGAACAGAGCTACTGATCAAGCCTCAAAGGATGGCCAGCTCGGCAGGGGGTTTAGCACCCCTCCCATCTCTTGTGTGCTTGGTGAGAACAAAGCAGCAGAGCTGTCATATCAGCTCAGACCATCCTCAGAGAAATCCCTGCCCTCTGCCACCACTACCCACTCCTCCATAAGAAAAGAATGTTGTGATGGTTGGTGTGGAGAAAATAGAAGTGCTATGGCCAGGATTCTCATCTAACCTTAACTACTCCATGATATAATTGGCCTACTGCTAGGCTTCTGCTTCCACACCCATAGGCAATAAGCTATTATTGACTGAGTTACTATATAAAGAGCTCTGCTCAGTGCCCTCGGCAGAAGTAGAGATGGAGGAGGATTACAGACCTGTAGACTGCTGGGTGCAGACATGATTCAAGTGCTCAACCTACCATTGGGAGAATAAAGCTGGGTAATAAACCCTTTTACCCCAAAAATGTTTGTGGGGAAGTTGGGGTTCCTATGGCCAGGATCCTCACTGAACTTAAACCACGTGATGATGTAACTGGCCTGTTGCTAGGCTACCACTTCCACACCTTTAGGCAATAAGCTATTATTGTGCTATATAGAGAGCTCTTGGCCCAGTGCTCTGGGCAGAGGTAGAGATGCTAGTGCTTGACCTACCAGCGGGAGAACAAGCCGGATAATAAACCCTTTCACCCCAAAGAACATTCTGCTGTCAATTTCTTTGGTCACATTGAATCCATAACGAACTTGCCTGGGGCTGAAACCCAATGGCAAGACAGTGTTCCATTGTCATTCCTCAGTCTCACTGAATCCATAGTGAACTTGCCTGGGACTGAAACCCTCAGGTAAGACAGTTGGTTATTTCAGAGCCCAGGATCTGCTTGGCATAAAGTCTGTGGAGCAATCAACATGATTACTAAAGGAAATGGGAGAGGCAGGTAACTAGTGTTAGAAACACGTACTTGGCTTTCCTGGCACTGTCAGAGCCTGCAGATGAGCAGAGAGGTCATTTTCAAGGCAAGTTAAAGATTTAGGAGGCCAAACAGGAATGGAAAATGCGAGAAAGGTGACCTCCCAAGTACTACTTCTTCCTGGTCTCTGCTCCTTATGAAAACCAGCTGTGGCTGGGAGCAAGGCTAGGGAGCAGGGGAAATTTGGACTCAGTAATGAGGTGCCTAACTTGTCGTGTCCTGAATCAAGGCAGCAGCCATTGTTCTCAAGCCTCTGACTGTGCTAGTACCCGCAGTAGGCAGGCCAGATTCAGAAACTTAGATGGGTGAGAAGGTGGTTTGAGGCGCTCCAGGTGATGGACAACAACCAGGAAGTGCAAAGAGCTCAGGGTGAGTTTGCTAGCGCTTTTGCTCACATCTTGACTAGGTAAAGGATTTTAATCGAGCGGCTTAAGAGTGGCTGTGTGGACTCAGTAAACACTCCAAATTAGGTTTGATTTTTCCACTCACCAGTGGAAAACCCAGAGTAAATGCTTTATCAGAGGAGATTTAGCTTGAGGGTATTTATAATGCTTTTCACAGGTGGGTTGCTAAAGTAAATTTCATAAAATTTGAAAACTAACAAACTCATACGGACAGAGATGATGCGCTTGAATCTGACAGGTTTAAGACATAAATGACTTGTAGTTTAAATGTCAGTTAAAACTTGTTTTTGAGCTGAAAGGCTTATGTTATATCTTAAAGAATTTTCATCTGCTTGTCTGATATGAAACTGGAAACTCACCCGGAGACTATGCATGAGCAGGAACTTGTCAGCCACCATTTTACAGCACTTTCTAAAAGCAAGGGGGTGGGGATGCGAGGGAGGGGGTAGGCGACATACTGGTGTGTAATGCGTAAGATAGTATATGTCGTCTGAGAGAAAAGGCTGACATGACCTGACCCCTTATCTCTGCATGAACCATGAGGTTCTGGTAGCCTTGGGCAGACATTTCCTTTGGAACATTTAAATATGTTGGAGAAAGCAGTGAGGCAGAATCAAGCGGACAATAGGAGTATAACTGCACACGTTGGGGGATAAGACTTGAACAGCTTCACTGGCTGCACTCTATGGGGTATTTACTGCCTGCAGTTGCTAAGATATGGAGAAATGTGTGAGATCTATTTAAATCTGTGCAACAACAAGCAGTTTCACAATGGGATCTCCTTGTCTCTTTATCCAGAACAGATGTCCCAGTCTGGAGCTATTGGTTAGGGATCCTTGTTCTTGGGGAGCTGACAGAATTAAAGGTGAAGAAGAAGGAGTATCCTTGGAGTTGGGTAAAGGGATTCTGAAACTATATTTGGTTGGAAATGTTTCCCGACCCTCTCTGCTCAGGATGGCAGACTTCATGCATCATCAGTGCCCCTTTCTGGAGTTCATGTGCATCACTTGAAAGAGACGGGCACTTTTATCAAACCGTCAGCCCTTCTGCCAAAGCCCAGTGTAATCACCTGAAGAATAGAGAAGATTATTTGACATCTGTTACTGCACCATTGCTTCACTGCCTTTTAGCTGGAAGGACAGATCGACTTTCTGTCTTTCTTAATGGAAAACGAATCCATCTTAGGATGGTGACAACCTAAGAGATAATTTCTTCTAGGTAGAGAAATGTCAGTGTGAATAGCATCTATAAAATTGCCATTTGTCCCAGGGGTGTGAAGGAGTCTAAGGATGCCCCGGGGGGTGTGACCTGGAGTCAACCAACCTCCAACCCCATCTCCATCCCAAAGCCCTCTGCTCTCCTCTAGCCAAAGGTACCAATCTGGACAGTAGTCTGGCGTTTCTAAGGCAACTTTCCCTCCCTACCCTCCCACAGTTAGCCTTAGTTCTAAGTGCTGGGAACATAAGGGACATGGCAGCTGCCCACTGGGAGGTGTCCTTTTGTCAATTAGGACCTCAATTTCCTTCTGGCTCTTTTCCTTAGTCTCTTTTTAAAGTTAGATCATATCTCTTCTCAAAGGGCAGAAACCCCCAGCTGTCTGCTTTGGGTTTTCAAATATTTCAAGTGATGACTAAAGATATATGTATTATATTATCCTGGAGGCCACAGATAAGCAGGGTGGGTATCTTGGATGGAAAAGCTCATAATCCAACTAGATCATAAACCCCTTGGTTTCCTGGTTTACCCAAGGGGCAGTTCGAATATCCAGTCTGGACTGGTCCCCATATTTACCTATAAAAGGAATGAAAAGATAGGCTAAATGATGTCTAAGAGCCCTGCTCACAGAAAGATGTTTTGAAATGTCCTCTTAAACCACATGCTTTGGGAGCCATAAAAGCTTGTGGTCTGTAATCCACATGAGCCACAGACAATTACCACGTGGCAATATTACGGACATCCAGCTCAGAATCAAAACTGCTAAAAGCAGGTGGACAGTATCAAGTCCATAATGTTCTGAAGAGCTTACATAATGGGACACATTGCATCCTACTGACATTTGTTTCAAAAATAGCCTTCTTAGTGATACACAGTGCCCCAAACATCAACCTTGATTTGATTTTCTCTAGAGAAAGTAAAAGCCCACTTAGGAACCATCTGAAAAGGGGCTGATTGGCTTCTTTCTTCTTCAACAAATTTAATTCATTTTGACTGTTTCTTAAGACTTTATGGCAGAAATCTCCTTTGCAAAGCTTTTTTTTTTCATCTCTGCCTTTCAGTTTTTTTCCTACTCTGATTTGTTTTACATACTAAAAGCATAAGAGAAAAATACCCTAAAGATAAAGGTGTGACTACCTGTGTAGTTTTCATGTTCATTGCATGAAATAGTTCCATGTTCTCTGTCCTTTTGCTTTTTAAGCACCTGGGGAAATCACTGGGGTTTTTCTGCCCTTCTTTTCCTTACGCAACTTGTAAGCCACAAGTGGCCAGACCTCCCAGAAATGAATGCCTATGTTGTCACTTTTCTCCATTTCTATGAATGAAAGAGGAGTTGAAAATTCCCAATGATGAAAGATTAAAACTTCTAAATGAAGACGGAGACACACTTACTTTATGAGATCATCCTCCCTAACAGAGAGGTCTCACGCCAAGCATGGTAAAAACATCCATTTTTCATAGCTACCAGTTTTAGAGGGAAGTGGAATTTGGCAGTCCACTCAGATGGGCTGGTTGGCTATCAGTTCCCAGGAATCACCTTGTATTATAATCCCAGAAAGCATCAGAAACTTGTTCTAGGTCACGGGAGGGAGGAGCACATTTCTATAAGAGCCTTTCCTGGCTCTTTTGTCTTTAGTAGAAAGAACTGGAGGGAAAACTGGGATGTCTTCTCCAGAAGAAGTTTTCCTCATTCAGCAGTAGTGAGCTGGTTTCTAAATTACTAAACAAGGGGATCTCTAATTCTCCATCTCCTTCACTCACACATGCATAAATTGGAGAGGGAGGAAGGAGAGGAAAGAGATTGGGTGGCTTAGTACAGAGGACATACTGGAGAAGGAACCAAAACCCAGTGAGAAAGCTGGTCTTTGTCTAAAAAGCATCAGAAAATCTGCCTTGCTCTACATCATTGTGTCTCACGTCCTGCTCAAAGCCCGAAGGGCATTGTGCTATTTACAATGTGTGGCAGGTTTTCTGTGGAGACACTAGAGAGCTCTGGCTGTGAAGTGACGATGGGCTGGTAGTGCTCACGTCAGGGACTCCCACCTAGTAGAAGCTGACACCTTAAATTCCTTGCCATGCTTCTGTTTCCAAACACTCTTCCCCCCATAATGGCTAAGGTACCAAGGGCCTTAGCAATAAATTTCAACTATCTTTTAGGATGGAATGGGTCTAAAACAACACTTTGGCTGTTGGACAATATAGGCAGTGGTTAAAGAACATGGACTTCATTGTTGGAGACAATTGTCAAATCATTGTGTCACTACAAGCTGTTTGGCCTTGGCATGAGACTTCCCCTCTCTAGGCTTCAGCTCGACACCTCCCTTGGAGGTATGTTGTGAGGATTAAGCTACATAATGCCTGTAAAGCACTTAGCACAGTGTCTGGCCACCAGGAACTATGCAACAAACGGTAGCTAATAATAATAATATTAGAGGATCACCTCCTACAATGAACTCAATTTAATGAATATTAGCTGAGCGTTAGTGCATGCCAGGCATTCATTCATTAGAGCAAACAGTATCTACTATGTATCAGGTAATGTGCTCAGAGCAGGGGAAAGCTGTGAACAAGACAGGACCTCTTGAAGCCTGAGTGTTAGGGAGATGAGGGACAGGAAAGAGAAGAAGACTTGATCACCAACTCTTAAAGTAAGAGGATAGAGCTTTGTGAAGATGGTTCAGAGCTTTTTGGAGTCCTCAGAAAGCACAACAGGTGCTCTGTCCCTTGTTAAGTCCCCTCTCTCTGGCATTAGAAGTTCTTCTCTTTCCCATAGCTGGGTTCACTTGAATCTCATCTGTAACTCAGTCCTGTTCCAGTTCCCAGGACCAACCTTGACCCAAGACAGGAGATAACTGGCTCCAGTCCAATAGCTGGGGCTAAGGTTCCAACTGCCTTGCTGCTTGTCTGACTGGAGGATGGGGATGGTGCCCTAGTTTTGGTACTTGACGTCCAGTCTCATTAGACGCCTGAATTCCCTTTCTGTGCTCTTATTTTTAGAAATGAGCTTCTGCCTTTGTGCTTGTTCCTGAAGACCTGTTCCAGAAACTTATTTAGTGACCCCAGGACTCTCATGATTGGAGAGCTCTACCTATTCTTGCTGATTTCCATCTCAAGCACTGGAATTCTTATCCTGAACCTCAGTCCAATAGAGAACTTGGATGTTTGCCTCTTGCCAGGTTCTTCTTGGGATACCTACCCCCTAGATTCTTCTGTCTTTCCCTAACCTGTTGTCTAGACAGGGACCAGTCATTAAAACAAATGAACAAAGCAAATGAACTTTGTTAGAACTAAGCCTTTGCTGCCACTACCTGCACTGTATTAGTTCTCTAGTGACCGGTTCACCCATTGAACAGTTCTTATGCCCAGTTCTGTTTGTCTCCATAAGCCTCACTGGACAGCCCAAGATCTGACATCCCTAGTCAGAGGCCAAATCCTTTTAAAGCTAAGCCACTGAGGAGCTCTGAAGATGTGCTGTACTCCTTCAACAGCCCTAATTATCAGCATAGTTCTTTTGTACTTGGCCCACGGGCAAGCCCTTGGCAGAGCCATTCTGTTCATTAATTCATCTAACAAATATTTGTTGAACTTCCATTATGTGACGGGTTCTATATATTGAAATGAATCAGGTATGGCTTCTGTCCTTAGTTCAGAGTCTAGTTGGGGCAGTTGAACTTGTAAACAGATCTTATGACACAGGTTCAAAAGCACTATGAGAAAGAAAAAACTATAAGGAAGGAAAAACCATGGGCACCTCACCACACTGCAGGTGGGTAATGGAATTAGGGAAGGCTTTCTGTAAGAGGTGGCACCTCTGAGTTATGGAGGACAGAGAGGTGACGTTGTCCAGCTAAGAGAGGCAAAGGCACTTCCAGGCATGCCCTAAGTGAGAGCTGGGCACCTTCAGGGAATAACACATACTTTGCTATAGCTGGACCATTGAGTGTGAAGGGAAAAGAATACCAGATAAAGCCAGAGAGGTAGGTGGGTGCCAGACTTGCCATGCTAAAGATTTTGAATTTTATCTAATTTTTGAAGTGGCAAACAATAACATGGAGATCTGATTTGCGGGCATAAGGACAAAGGCAGGAAAACCAGTTAAAGACTGACAAACGTTAAAAACCTTAACTAGGATGGGGATTGTAGGAATGAAGAGTGTGTCTGGATTTGAGAGACATAAGAGTAGAATTGATAGGCCAAGCATTGATAGGGGAGCATTGAGGAAACATGGCCAGGTGATTCTGCTGCCTGAGACAGGGAACACAGAGGCACAGATTTTCAATAGAGGGCAGGCTGTATTTAATGTTGCCAAGTAAAGTTCCCCAATTTTACTTTCCTTTTACTAAAATAATCCTGTTGCACAAAGAATGCTATTGATAACCTACCTTTATAGAATTCAACAGTAGAAGAAAACATTTATCTTACAGACCATATGAAAAGTACAACTGGGTAAGTACTGCACTTGAAAATTAAATCCTTTATCTTTGTTAATTGGAAATCATGGGAGTAAATTAAAATAAAATTGAAAAAAACTCACCCCATAGACGAGTTCCCCAACCATGCCATTCCATATTTTAGTCTCCGGATCCCTTGCACCATATTTCCCATCGCCGACAATGGACAACTTGTATTTGATCCTTACGTGTTTGGCTATTTCGTAGGCTAAGTCTACACAATAGCCTTCATACCGCTCATTTCCTTCCAGTTGCTCATGGTTCTTCTTGTACATTACATATGGTGATTCCTTTGGGACCAGAAGGAAGATCAGTTATCCCTAAACAGTTTTCTAAGAGATGATGAATGTAATATGAAGGTTCTTTTTCCCCTCTGTGGCTCCTGAGGTTTGGTGTGCCACAAGAGCCTCTGAAAATATTTGCTTAGTAAATGAAGAGCCTCAATCGACTATTTGTTGGGCTACATATTCCTCAGAGTCCTTAACTGATGTTTTAAGGAAGTAGAGAAAGATTTAAGTTCTTTTTGAGCATTTGAAAGAAGGACCAGTTTTCACCTGTAAAGCCTTGATTTAATTAAATTAGGTAGAGGTATTTTTCTTCATCCCATGAAGGTGAACTGCCTTTGATTTCTCAGAATTTACCCACAGCCAGTCCAGGCAAGCCCTAGGGAAGAAGCACTGTGATCTTTGTGAGGTCAAGGTCTGTGCTCATTCATTTTTAGATCCTCAGGGCCAATACAGAACCTAGGACAAAGTAAGGATTTGATATATAGGTTTAAATGAAAGGCAAACTAAAGCCAAATACCCAGTTGATCACAGTTTCAAACCTAGTGGCATACTCTTTTTTTAGCCCGAGTTTATACTTCACTCTATAAAAACATACCAGCATGTAAAAACACATTTTTAAACTAACCAAGAATATGATCTCACATTTCAATACTGCTTTGAATTTTGCAGAAAAGTTTTACATGGTGAGTATTGTCTTGAAATGGTCTTATGACATAGTTAGGACATGATGATTATACCCATTCTATAAATTAAAAACACACACACAGAACCTGAGGCTCAGAGAGGTTGTGACTTGCATGGTCAAACACAGGTTAGTGGTAGACCTCGTATTAGAACCTTAATCTACTCTCTCCTCCATGTAGTGCTATTTCCCCAAGAGTGAAAAATTAGATTTCAAGTCCAGAGGAAGTATCAGTGCTATACTTGGGGGTGGGGAGTGAAGAGGAGAATGATATCTAAAACTGTTCCAGAAGCAGAGTCTTGCTGTGCAGAAAGCCCAGCGGCCTTCTGTCCATACCTACCAGAATGGTAGTCACTACTATGGTCCGGTTCTCTGAGGATGCGCTGTCATTGCTGAGCTGCTGATCCGAGAAAGGCACAAACCTTTCATACTCATTCCAGTAGCCAGCCTACAAAAAGCAGACATTTGACCTGGTTGCCTATTTTTCACTCAAAACGTACCACATAAATACCAGTGCTGTTGTAGGATGAAACTTTTTTCTTAGTTGCTGAGCTTTACAAGGACTGAAGTCCCATCTCCCCTGCTCTTGCCACCCCCCACCAGCTCCCCAACAGTGAAAAATGGAAATATGCCTGTTCTTCATCCCCCCTGGGGGGGTCCCATCCCTATCTCACTTTTATTGATACTTTGTAAAATAATTTGGCCCACCGTAGGACCATCAACCCTTTTTTTAAGAAAAAAAAAGTTATCTAGCAGAAAAATAGTTTGTTTTGATTGTAAGAGGCCAATCCTTTAAAAGCTACAGCACTGAGGAGCTCTGAAGATGTGCTGTACCCCTTTTAAAAGCACATCTTTGTGCTGTGTGGGTGGGAAACCAGTGAATATCCTGTAGAAATGACACTGGATTGACATTCTGCGGTTTTATGAAATGGCTACTAAATTCCCA
Organism: Phataginus tricuspis; assembly: GCA_029783875.1. Lineage (NCBI taxonomy): Eukaryota > Metazoa > Chordata > Mammalia > Pholidota > Manidae > Phataginus > Phataginus tricuspis. The sequence goes on along the minus strand of JAQQAC010016209.1, from coordinate 103,151,310 downwards.
TTTTATGCCTAACTCAACTAATAGCATGATAGAAGCAAGGTAGTCATTATAAAATTTAGTTGTAGAGAAAAGTCCTTTGTCCAGAGTCCTTTTGGTAGGTGAGTTGGCAACATGGAGAGATACCTACTTTCCAATTATTTTTTGCTAAAACTGTATGTACCTTGGCAGCTTCTGTTTAAGCAACATGCTGAAAAATTTGTGATTCCTCCTTCTATTGTAGAAACCCGTTAATAACTCTTGAGCCTACCACTTTATAGGAGAAGCCTCAGAGGGAAATACTCCTCTTAAAATGTGTAGATGGAATACTTTGATTACAAAGTAACTCTGTACCATATCTACACTATTCACTGAATGGAAAGGCAAAAATGATGTGTGGAATTTGTGTGTTTCTGAAAATCTGATTTCTTATATCTGACTGCTGTCACCTTCTGAAAGACTTTTTCTTTGGACTTTTTTGGTTACTTACTTTTCGAGATCCAGTGACTTTCATTTCATATACATCAATAGTATAATTTGTCCTACGACCATAAGTGTCAAATTGAATGTTTCCAGTCATTCCTTGTACTTGTACCTGGTAGGAGGGGAAAATATAAAATTTAAAAATAGCACACCATCATTGCCTTCTGGGTCTCTGGGATAATGTCCACTGACAGGATTTAGAATGTTGGCGAACTTTTTTTTAAATTGAAGGATGGTTGACATACAATCTTATATTGGTTTCAAGTATACAACACAGTGGTTCATTGGTTACCCATATTATTAAATCCTCACCCTGACTAGTGCAGTTACTATCTGTCAATTTAGAAAGATGTTACAGAATCACTATATTCTATTACAGAATGACTATATTCACCATGCTGTACTACCATTCCCGTGACCATGTTGAACTTTTATCTTGAGTCATTGAGCTATATCCACTCGATCAAGTCTATATAGCTCTTCATTTCCTCCCCAATATTTTCTAGGTATGGCTTTTAGTTATGAGGCTTCAAGTGGGTGGTGACTGTGATAGGGAGTTACATCTGTGCTACCGTGAGGGCCCTGCTACTGCTTTCTCAAGGGCCTGCAATTTCAACCATTACTCTCTTCTTTAGGGAGTAGCCTGAAGAGATTTCTTAACTGGGGTAATGCATTCTTCTAAGCTAGGAGTTCCTTGGGCTGTGGCTGTCTGTGTCTTAGTTTAGTATTCCCAACATAAAATACACTGGTTTCAGTAACGGGGGCTCTGGAGCTCCTGGATTCATGTCCTAGTTTCATCACTTACCAACTGTATGACCTTGGGAATATTCCTTAATGTTTTTGTACTTCAGTGTCCTAACCTGTAAAATGGGAAATCCTAGCAGTACCAATCCTTCAGAGTTTTTGGAAGATTAAATGAATTATACATACGTAATGTTTAGAACAGTGTCTGGCACGTAGTGTGCACTGCAGTATATACTAGCTATGATGATAATTATTAACTGAAATGAATTTAGTTCTGTTTCTTGAGAGTGTTACACATTTACCAGCTACCACAGTAATAGGGATAATTTTTCCTCTTATTTAACCTATGCCCAACTAGAGACAGGTGGCAGAAATCTAGGCCATAGAGGGATAATCCATAGACTGATAAAGTCTGTTGAGTCTAAGGAATCAGGAGTGTGGAGTATTGGATAAGAGAGGTACTGGAATAGCCTGGACACCTATTTGGGATGCCAAATGTAGATTGATGTATGCCACATTTTTTCCAGGGTCTGGGCCCAGTATTGTGAACTAATAAAAGGCCATCTGTGCTGGGTGGAGAGATTTCCTTATCTATTTTAGAGTTCAGGACATTGCATGAAAGAAAGACCCTCTATAAATATGTCATTACTGTTCAGTTCAACCCACTTGAGTTACTCATCTGGTGAGTAGGGGGTCAAGGAATTTGCTTCAAAGAAAAGGAATCTGTTTCATTTTCCTAGAGTGAAGGGATGGAATACTTTTTCATTACTTATAGGAAGTGACAAGCTATTAAGAAGTCAGTAGTGGTAATAGGCTTGCACTGCAGAAGGGAAATTGATGTCAAATATTAGGCACCATCTTTTTAAAGGGAAGGGGGCTTCTCACCACCAATAGGAAGCTGGAATTCCCACTGAAGGAGAAATGCTCCAGTGTGAAGCAGTGTTGTCAGCTTAGGCTTACAGAGAAAGTGATGTCACACTTCTCATTACAGAAAAGGTCCTTTGTTGAGATAGAAATTTCTTACCCAGTAGGATGGGTCTGGTGCATACTGTGATGCATGGGGGTCCTTTAGACTCTCTTTTGAGCCTGGAATTCTAGGGGAGGAGATAAGTATGACAGACACACTCCCATCGGAATTTATTAAGGAAGTTATCCATTACTGAATATAGCAAAGGTTTCAAGGTTCATTAACAATTGTGTATTTCTAAAGATCCACCTATTTGAACATGATATAGAAACTGGGCATGTCTGAAAGATTCCAGACCCCATGATTAAAATTTCTGGTGAGCAGAAGTAGAATTGGACTACCACTCAGAGAGAAGTCTATTTTTAATGATGTGAATGTCAGTGACAGTTTCCCTCCATCTCTTCTGGGATCCTTTGTTCAATCCTCCCTGTCCCCAAACTCCAGTCTATATTAGGCATGTCCCCTCTGGGTTCCCACCACACCCTCTGTAGAACTGAATTACGACAGTTTAGTAATCTATGTTTTTCCATCTTTCCTACTAGACTGGGAGCTTCTCAAAATGAGGGACATTCTTTTTTGGTGTTCTCAGCAACTAATATAGAGTCTGGGATGGAGCAGGTGCTTAATGTTACTGAATCAGTGGACAAGTCTCAACGACTGAGAATTGTGACATATTTCAGTAGACCAGGCTGAGATGGCACTATCTGAAGTTTGTGAGGTGAATGATCACCCAATTTGCAAATGGCTTTAAGGTCTTTAAAAACATCTGTTTACATATTCACAATTGAAATGTGAGCTCCCATCATCTTATTTCATGTTTGCATACTGAGCTCGAGCCTGATATGTAGTCGTTGGTGCTTAATAAATATTTACTGAATGAATGGTGTGCTCATTTGCTCATTAAAGCAGGCCCCTTAGGAGCCTCTATCAGCCAACGATTTTGTTTGCCAGATTTCTTTGAAGGAAGAGGATGATTTATTGAGGGACAACTATGTGCTTGTTATAATGACTGATGCTTTTACATTATGCCTTCTCACTTTTAATGAACTCAAAAGAAATGGGATTTCTTTTAATGTAGTAAAACCTTTAGTACTTTAGACCACCCTCCCTTGTAATCCCTCTGAATAGTGGAATTGTACTAAGCATTTATCACAAGGCAACATATACTTTTGGAAAAGGTTCACAGTTTCTAGCCTCTGTGGAGTAATAGGAACAGGTTGGTCTGTAGAAAAGGTCCAGCATCCTTTTGGTTGAATGTTTGGTCACTAGGGCCTGGAGAGGAAGGTTGCTTAACTGGCTTATAGCTTGAGCTTTATCAATGACTTAGACATGAGAAGCTTTTAGTGCAATAGTGTGATCAACCTGGTTTTTTCCTAGTATTTCTTTCCTTCACTCTGGTAGCCAGTTTTCTACTTGGAATCAGTTGGAGAGGCTGGCACCTGCCCCTGGAGGTTTTGTTGGTAAAAACTCCTTTTGATTCACTGGGAGGGAGTTTTGTATTTCACTCATCATTATGTTTCACCTGACAATACAAATCTTGTAATGCTATGAAGGTTGAATTTAATTAACTGCTCTTCAAAATTGTGCTGTGCTACCTCCATAAAACTACACTTAGGGCATTTGTTAGGGAACTGACATAATGACATAAAAATCTGCATGATGGGAAAATGAGTCATATCTCTTTCTTGGAGAAAGACATGTGGCTACTAACGCCTTTTGACTGAATACTTCCAATGTGGCAAGTTAAAGGTAGCAGTTTGTCAAGCTCTAAGGAAGAATGTGCTAGTTTTAGATTTCTAGGTGTTGATGTATAAATATCCATGCTCATCTTTTGGCACACTCTGACATTCTATGTGTAGACTCTGTTCCCTTTCCTTTTAGTATGTTTTTCCTCAAGATTAAGGTCTCATTCTTGGGGGGCCTTTCTAGTCCCCTTGTCCCCTGACTGAGCCACTGTGGTTTTACCATTTTCAGAGCTCGCTCGATATCAATTCCTTGACTCCAGGGCACAGCAGGGTTTGCTAAGCAGTCTCCAGCACTGCCTCTCCGGGACACGTCCACACGCTGCCTCCTCAGATAGCGGAACGCTTCTGCTATGACCAGTATGGCGTCGTGCGTCAGGGCGGACGTATACTGAAACGGAGGCATGGCAAACAAGATATTGTGACAAATGATGCCCTCAAAACTTGCCTTCTTCCTTATAATTTTCATTTACCTCCATCTCCTGCTCTACGAGGTCACCCTCTTAATTATCTGAATCAACAGAGCTCCCTGGGCGAGGCAGACTTTGATTCATTCCAGAAGGGTGCCTCTTACCTCCTGTGTGCATGTGTTAAGGTTATTAAGATCAAATTGCTCAAGGGACTCTCTTCCCCTCAATACTGTGTCTCATATTGAGTGACTCACTACTAAAAGTCCAGGGCCTTGAAAGAGAAAGAAATATGTGTGAAGTTAAAGGATGGCGTACACAGATTGGAGAGGAAACAGCATATCCTAAAGCAAGACTGGGTTATTGCTGTTTGTAATAGAAAATTCAGGTCTGGTGTTTACTTAGGGGAAAATGGAAATAGCTAAGTTAGACAGCTTGAAATTAATTTGGAAAGAAACATTAATCATTTCTGTCTGGACCACGTTTCTGGCAAACTAGGACCTGTGGCCAGCAATAAATCAGTGTTTGTTTCCTGGGGGGAGCAAAACCCAAAGCTGGTTTTTGATTGTAGAAAATTACAATTGTTATTGAGTTTTAAATCTGATAACGTTGACAATTCATAGGCAGTACTGCATGATGCTCCCTCTTACAGGCAAAACCTTATTTTCAGTCAATGCCTTGGATATATTGATATGCTTTACTAGAGGATGAGGCCAGTCACTTAATGCAAGGGATTTGATTATGTGCAATTTCACATGGCAGATGCCTTTTTATTAAATGAATCAATAAAGTATGATTAAAATAAATTGGCCTCTACTTTGCAAGGGTGACGAATACTGGTGGAATATAGAATTATGTTGATGTTTTTTTTCATGAAGCAAAATGTCCTAGGGGGAGTTTTCTCTCTCTCTACTATGTCCATATGCAATTGGGAGTGAGTACATTGTCATCTTTACAACAATCATTTTACTTTTCTGACTCTTCTCATGTTACTTTTCTTTTAGGAGCAAATCATCAAGTATGACTGAACAGAGGACATACATTCTTTCATGAAAAAAAAATCCCTTTGTGTCTGTTCATCCTAGCACTATATGAAGCCAGCACAGTGGTGGGTTTTTTCCAGCTGACTGCATAAATTGTGAGTGATCTTAATGTAGTCCTTTCTAAGCCATGCAAAAAGAGCTGTTTAATTTTCCACTTTTTCAGCTTCTACTTACCAACGTGTGAGCATGTCAAAAAATAAAAGAAAAAAGTCCCGCAGGAAACATTCATAAAATATAGAATAAATGAAGCATCAGGATGTTAATCTCTAGAAAATTTTATTTCCTAATCAAAAATATTGCACATCAGAAGGAATTAAAGATGGCGGCATGAGCGGTGAGACATAGGCTTCCTCCTAAAACTGCATATAATACGAAAATATAATTAATACAACTAATCCTGAAAGAGCAACAGGAAAGAGGACTGCGCCAGACTGCATACACCTGGAGAAAAGAGCAGACCTCACAGAACAGGGTAACATACCAAAGCTGTGGCCTGGCGGGACCCAAGCCCTTCCCCCACCCCAGCTCACTGGCGGGAGGAAGAGAAACCAAGCAGGGAGGGACTGGAGGCCTGGGACTGCTGAATACCTAAAACCAGAGATCTGCTCTGGGAGCACAAACCTACAATTCATGGTGCTTGCATGATACTCTCGTGATTATGGGGTTGGAAAGCTAAGACAGGCAATTCCTGGAGAGACTGAGATTCCAGCTGCTTGTGGAAAGCAGGGATCCATACCCAGCTGCTCTGGGACAAAGAAAGGCGGGCAGTCTGAGAGACTTCCTATCAAGGAAGCCCTTAGTAAGAGGGCTGCTAAAGGGGCAACGATTGCACAGAGCTTACTGCTCAGGAGAGAGGATAGCTAGATAAAATTGTCCAGGTGCACTCTGCCCAGGAGGTTGGGAGCTTTGCCATATAGAATCTCATATTTAAGGAGGAAAAAGAAATCTTCCTCCTTAGATGATCTTCAGGTGCTCCAGCGCTGGCTGTCTACACAGCTCCAAGGACCCCCTCTGTGATACGCAGCCAACTACACCTTTCTCCCAGCCAGCACCACCTGGCTCGCAAACCGGCAGACTGTACCCTGGCATTAGCCCAGCCAGAGGGAAGATCTGTCTACAGCAACTACAAATGCAAAGAATAGATGCTTATACCTGTGTGCTCAGCCCACTGGTTCAGGCAGTGGAGACAGGCATAGCAGCCGGGTAGCAGGAAACAGCTCTTTCCTCCACCCAGGCACCAATACCACTCCCCTGTGACCCCCGACATTGCTTCAGGGGCTGTGTAGCTCCAGGAAGTACAGCTTCTGGGCACTGGAGGGCGCCATATACAAATATGAAACGTCAAAGGAATCTGGTTCAGAGTAAACTTATTAATACCACTCCTGAGAAAGATTTAAATGACATCAACCTCATGACTCTTCCTGAAAGGGAGTTCAAAATAAAAATCATTAACATGCTCATGGAGGTACGGGAAGATATTCAAGAACTCAGGAATGAATTCCAGTCAGAGATACAATCGTTGAAGAGTACATTGGATGGTATTAAAAGCAGATAGGATATGGTGGAGGAGATGATAAGTGAAACAGAAACTAGAGAAGAGGAATACAAAGAAGCTGAGGCACAGAGAGAAAAAAGGATCTCTAAGAATGAAAGAATATTGAGAGAACTGTGTGACTAATCCAAACGGAATAATATTCGCATTATAGGGGTACCAGAAGAAGAAGAGAGAGAAAAAGGGATAGAAAGGTAATTGCTGAAAACTTCCCCAGTCTGGGAAATGACATAGTCTCTCAGCCATGGAGATACACAGATCTCCCAACACAAGGGACCCAAGGAAGACAACAGCAAGACATATAGTAATTAAAATGGCAAAGATCAAGGATAAGGACAAACTATTAAAAGCAGCCACAGAAAGAAATAAGATCACATACAAAGGAAAGGCCATCAGGCTATCATCAGACTTCTCAACAGAAACCTTACAGGCCAGAAGGGAGTGGCATGATGTATTTCATGCAATGAAGCAGAAGGGCCCTGAACCAAGAATACTTTATCTGGCAAGATTATCATTTAAATTTGAAGGAGGAATTAAACAATTTCCAGCTTAGCAAAAGCTGAGAATTTACCTCCCACAAACCATCTCTGCAGTGCATTTTGGAGGGACTGCTATAGATGGAAGTGTTCCTAAGGTTTAATAGCTGTCACCAGAGGTAATAAAACCACAGTAAAGAAAGTATAACAGTTAATTACTAAGCAAATGCAAAAACTAAAATAACTATCTCCAAAGTCAATCAAGGGATAGACAGAGTACAGAATATGATACCTAATATATAAAGAATGGGGGAGGAAGAAAAAAGAAAAGAACCTTTAGATTGTGTTTATAATAGCATATTAAGTGAGTTAAGTTACACTCGTAGATAGTAAGGATGTTAACCTTGAACCTTTGGTAACCACGAATCTAAAGCCTGCAATGTCAATAAGTACATACCTATCGATAATCACCCTAAATGTAAATGGACTGAATGCACTAATCAAAAGATATAGTCACTGAATGGATAAAAAACAAGACCCATCTATATGCTGCCTACAAGAGACTCACTTTAAACCGAAAGATATGCACAGACTAAAAGTGAAGGGATGGAAAAAGATATTTCATGCAACTAATAGGGAGAAAAAAGCAGGAGTAGCAGTACTTGTATCAGACAGAATAGACTTCAAAACAAAGACAATCACAAGAGACGAAGAAGGACATTACATAATGATAAAAGGGTCAATCCAACAAGAAGATATAACCATTATAAATATCTATGCACCCAACACAGGAGCACCTACACATGTGAAACAAATACTAACATAATTAAAAGGAGAAATAGAATGCAATGCATTCATTCTAGTAGACTTCAACACTCCACTCATTCTGAAGGACAGATCCACTAGACAGAAAATAAGGAGACAGAGGCACTGAACAACACAATAGAACAGATGGACCTAACAGACATCTACAGAACTGCACACCCAAAAGGAGCAGAATATACATTCTTCTCAAGGGCACATGGAATATTTTCAAGAATAGATAATATACTAGGCCACAGAAAGAGCCTTGGTAAATTCAAAAAGATTGAAATTGTACCAACCAGCTTCTCAGACCACAAAGGAATGAAACTAGAAATGAATTATGCAAAGAAAATGAAAAATCCCACAAACACATGGAGGCCTAATAACATGCTCCTAAATAATCAATGGATCAATGTCCAAATAAAAACAGAGATCAAGCAATATACGTAGACAAATGACAACAATAATTCAACACCACAAAATCTGTGGGACGCAGCAAAGGCCGTGCTAAGAGGAAAGTATATTGCAATACAGGCCTACCTCAGGAAGGAAGAACATTCCCATATGAGCAGTCTGAACTCACAATTAACAAAAGTAGAAAAAGAAGAACAAATGAGAACCAGAGTCAGTAGAAGGAGGGACATGATAAAGATTAGAGCAGAAATAAATAAAATGGAGAAGAATAAAACAATAGATAGAATCAATGAAAGCAAAGCTGGTTCTTCTAGAAAATAAACAAAATAGATAAACACCTAGCCAGACTTATCAAGAAAAAAGAGAGTCTACTCAAATAACCAAAATCAGAAATGAGAAAGGGAAAATATTACGGACACCACAGAAATAGAAAGAATTATTAGAGAATAATATGAAAAATTATATGCTAACAAACTGGATAACCTAGAAGAAATGCACAACTTTCTAGAAAAATACAACCTGCCAAGGCTGACCCAGAAAGAAACAGAAAATCTGAACAGACCAATTACCAGCAACGAAATTGAACTGGTAATCAAAAACCTACCCAAGAACAAAATGTCTGTACCAGATGGCTTCACCACTGAATTTTATCAAACATTTAGTGAAGACCTAATACCCATCCTCCTTAAAGTTTTCCAAAGAGTAGAAGAAGAGGGAATACTTCCAAACTTATTCTATGAGGCCCGCATCACTCTAATACCAAAACCAGGCAAAGACACCACAAAAAAAAGAAAATTACAGACCAATATCCCTGATGAACATAGATGCAAAAATACTCAACAAAATCATAGCAAACCAAATTCAAAAATTCATCAAAAAGATCATCCATCATGATCAAGTAGGATTTATTCCAGGGATACAAGGATGATACAACATTCAAAAAATCCATCCACATCATCCACCACATCAACAAAAAGAAGGACAAAAACCATATCATCATCTCCATAGATGTTGAAAAAGCACTTGACAAAATTCTACATCCATTCATGATTAAAACTCTCAACAAAATGGGTATAGACGGCAAGTACCTCAACATCATAAAGGCTATATATGACAAACCCACAGCCAACATTATACTTAATAGCGAGAAGCTGAAAGCTTTTCCTTTAAGATTGGGAATGAGACAAGGATGCCCACTCTCCCCACTTCTATTAAAAATAGTACTGGAGTTCCTAGCCATGGCAATAATACAACACAAAGAAATAAAAGGGCATCCAGACTGGCAGGGAAGAAGTTCAACTGTCCCTGTTTGCAGATGACATGATATTGTACATAAAAAACCCTAAAGAATCCACTCCAAAACTACTAGATCTAATATCTGAATTCAGCAAAGTTGCGGGCTACAAAATTAATACACAGAAATCTATGGCATTCCTATACACTAACAATGAACTAGCAGAGAGAGAAATCAGGAAAACAATTCCATTCACAGTTGCATCAAAAAGAATAAAATACCTAGGAATAAACCTAACCAAGGAAGTGAAAGACCTGTACTCTGAAAACTACAAGACACTCATGAGAGAAATTAAAGAAGATACCAATAAATGGAAACACATCCCATGCTCATGGATAGGAAGAATTAATATTGTCAAAATTGCCATCCTGCCTAAAGCAATCTACAGATTCACTGTATTCCTATCAAAATACCAACAGCATTCTTCAATGAACTAGAGAAAATCATTCTGAAATTCATATGGAACCACAAACGACCCCGAATAGCCAAAGCAATCCTGAAAAGGAAGAATAAAGCTGGGGGGATTATGCTCCCCAACTTCAAGCTCTACTACAAAGCCACAGCAATCAAGACAATTTGGCACTGGCACAAGAACAGACCCATTGACCAATGGAACAGACTAGAGAACCCTGATATAAACCCAACCATATATGGTCAATTAATATTTGCTAAAGGAGCCATGGATATACAATGGGGAAACGACAGCCTCTTCAACAGGTGTTGGCAAAACTGGACAGCTATATGCAAGAGAATGAAACTGGATTATTGTCTAACCGCATACACAAAAGTAAACTAGAAATGGATCAAGGACCTGAATGTAAGTCATGAAACCATAAAACTCTTAGAAGACAACATAGGCAAAAATCTCCTGAATATAAGCATGAGCAACTTCTTCCTGAACGCATCTTCTCGAGCAAGGGAAACAAAAGCAAAAATGGACTCATGGGACTACATCAAACTAAAAAGTTTCCATATGGCAAAGGACACCATTAACAGAACAAAAAGGCATCCTACAGTGTGGGAGAGTATATTTGTAAATGACATATCCGACAAGGGGTTAACATCCAAAATATATAAAGAGCTTACAGGCCTCAACACCCAAAAAGCAAATAACCCGATTAAAAAATGAACAGAGGATATGAAGAGACAGTTCTCCAAAGAAGAAATTCAGATGGCCAACAGACACATTAAAATATGCTCCACATCACTAAATGTGCTAATTTAGTGTCCCACATGCTAATCATCAGGGAAATGCAAATTAAAACCACAATGAGATATTGCCTCACACGAGTAAGGTTGGCCAGCATCCAAAAGACTAAGAACAACAAATGCTGGTGAGGATGAAGAGAAAGGGGAACCCTCCTACACTGCTGGTGGGAATGTAAGCTAGTTCAACCATTGTGGAAAGTAATAAGGAGGTTCCTCAAAAAACTAAAAATAGAAATACCACTTGACCCGGGAATCCCACTCCTTGGAATTTACCCAAAGAATACAACTTCTCAGATTCAAAAAGACATATGTACCTCTATGTTTATTAAAGCACTTTTTACAATAGTCAAGATATGGAAGCAACCTAAGTGTCCATCAGATGAATGGATAAAGAAGAGGTGGTGCATATACACAATGGAATACTATTCAGTCATAAGAAAGAAACAAATCCTACCACTTGCAACAACATGGATGGAGCTGGAGGATATTATGCTCAGTGAAATAAGCCAGGCAGAGAAAGACAAGTGCCAAATGATTTCCCTCATCTGTGGAGGATAACAATGAAGCAAAACTGAAGGAACAAAATAGCAACAGACTCAGAGGCTCCAAGAAGGAACTAGTGGTTACCAAAGGGGAGGGGTGTGGGAGGGCAGGTGGGTGGGGGGAGAAGGGGATCGAGGAGTATTTTGTTTAGTACACATGGTGTGAGGGGGATCACAGGGAAAACAGTGTAGCACAGGGAAGGCAAATAATGAATCTGTGGCATCTTACTACACTGATGGACAGTGACTGCATTGGGGTATGGGTGGTGAGTTGATAATATGGGTAAATATAATAACCACATTGTTTTTCCATATGAAATCTTAATAAGAGTGTATATCAATAATACCTTAATAAAAAATATTGTACATCATTTTTTAAAGTGGCCTTTTGTCTGATAAAGAGCAAGAGTGCATAATGACTAGTACTAAGCAAAAGTAGCCTGAAAGTTGTAACCATTTATTTAAATATCCCATTTTCCTAAGTTATTTCAAGGGCTGTACTTATACTCCTGAACAGTTCTTCTCAACAAGTTCTGAGATCTTTACATTATATGTAGTATGAGTTCTCAGTGAATAATCCAGTGATGAGAATGTCCTTCTCATTTGTACAACCTCTGCAGCTTCCGAGAAGGCATAAACTACTCTGTAGTATCCTTTTCACACTTTTACCCTTGTCCATTTTTTGTGCCTAATGGTGTCAGACACATCGTAGGTACCCCCTAAAATATTCAATAAATGATTTTTCTCCTCTACCTTTTACCTGCTAAATTAAGGATGGCAAAGCAGTGGATAGGTAAATTTATGAAAATCTAAATTTGTATAAGCTCACCTAAATGTAGTGGGTAGATTTAGTACACAAAAAAAAGGTTCAAATTGTCAGGGAAATGCAAATAAAAACCGCAGGGAAATATGACCTCACACCTGTTAAAATGACTGTATCAAAAAGGCAAGAAATGACAGGTGTTGGTGAGGATGTGGAGAAAAGGGAACTCTTGTGGGAACATAAATTAGTTCAGCCACTATGGAGGTTCCTCAAAATATTAAAAATAGAACTACCATATGGTCCAGCAATTTCACTTCTGTGGATTTATCCAAAGGAAACAAAATTGCTATCTCAAAAAGATATCTGCACCCCATGTTCATTGCAGCATTATTCACAATAACCATGACATGGAAATGAAGTAAGTGTCCATTAACAGATGGATGGATAAAGAAAATGTGTGTATATACAATGGAATATTATTCAACCATAAAAGGGAAATCCTGCCATTTGTGACAACATGGATGGAGCTTGAGGACACTATGCTAAATGAGGTAAGTCAGAGAAAGATAAATACTGTATGATCTCACTTATTATATGTGGAATCTAAAAAAAAAACTGAACTCATAGAAATAGAACACATTGGTGGTTGCCAGAGGCTGGAGCTCGGGGAAATGGATAGAGGTGGCTAGTGGTCAAAAGGTATAAACTTTTTTTGTGAATCATTATACACCTAATACTAATATAATGCCATATGTCAACTTTATCTCAAAATAAGATAAAATAAAATAATCATCTTAAAGCTTTGACTAGAAAGGATTCATCATAGGGATTGTGACCATATTTACTAAAATATATGAGGATACCTGATCTGACCAAAGTAAAGAATGTTTAAAACAGGACTGTCCTAGAAAAATGTGTCATGCATAATATAATCACTACTACAGAACACTACTTAACTAGTGAGTGGTTTAAATGAATGAAAAAATTATGTTTAACTCTTCTAGAACATATCAATAGCATAAAGGAAGGTCCCACTTGTATTATGTTCTGATCTGACCCATTCAGAGTGGACCTGCCTAAGTGATGTAGAATGTGTCTCTTCTCTGATCTGTGTCCCCATTAGTCTCCCTTATTTTATTCTTGCCAGGGAGGAAGTGAGCATGGGTATCTTGAAACCATGAGGAAGGAAATATCCCTCTCCTCACTTTCTTTTTTTAGGGAAGGGCCTTGACTCTACTTCGATCCCTTATCTTGATCGCAGGGATCCCATGGCCATGGGACATACATATTTTCACTGTAACAGGAAGGAAGAATTTCAAGTCCGTTTCATACTGGAATCAATGCACTGAGAGAATGGTTACTTAAAAAATACATTTGAAGGATCCTTTGTAAAACATGAATAACTTTTCTCTAATTTATATTTTAATTCCTGATTTTTAAATAATAGGATTTCTAGCCTATAGGGGAACACATAAGAAAAATGTGCACTGTAAGCATGACTTTATACTTTTAATACGCTTTTCTTGATTTCATGGAAATGAGCAACTTAGGTAATTATTTTTAAAGATACTTTTGCAGGCAGGAAAACATTTCCGTTCATTACACGTATAGGCAACATGCACTCGGTATTACAGCCTAATTCACTTGAGTATACTGAGATTCATGAAGCTTATTAACACAAAGCAATCACATCAATAATGTAAAATCTAACTTTCTCCTTCAGGCTATCAATCTTCCTTACCTATTCCCACCGCCCCCCGCCCTTTGCCTGACTCAGGTTCTTGTAATATAGTAAATTGTTATGAGCATATTACAAATGAAATTCATTAAAAATTAAGTCAATGTTCCCAAACACTGGCTTTTAAAAGACCTCCTTTCTCAATAGCTTCTTTATTTGAGAGTTTTGTTTTCAAATGCAGCCGCAGCACCCACGGTCGCTTTTTAGCATTCTTGAAACAGCTGTGAGGAAAGACCCTTGATTGCAGGATGGCCGCCAATATATATATATATATATATATATATGTAAAGGCCATACTGAGAAGCTTTGAAAAAGCTGGCGGACAGTTTCTGCTTTCCGTGGAGCATTCATTACCTTTAGTGGCGCGTTCTTGGCTTCAGGGAATTCCCTTTCATCCAGCCGTACCCAGCGCTGTATGAACTGCTGAACCATAGGGTTTTCGTTGTTGACAATCTGGAATCCTGTAATGTTGGCTCCCCCATGCATGACCCTTTCTAGCAAAATATCGGTAAAACCCTAGAAAGAGATTGAATGAGAATCATGATTGGGGGAGGTTGTGAGTTCTTACCATATCTGTCGTTAGAGTGCTAACAAGGAAATGAACTTCCTTCTCCAGAATTGCTGTTTAACAATTAAGAAAGCCCTCGGCACAATGTTGTATGTTAATTATATCTCAATAAAAACAATAATGACAACAAACAAATAAACAAACAAAAACCCTGGATATGGACTAGTTCTTAGGGCACTGAGTCTCTGAAACTATAGGCATAAGGAAGAAAATATGCATCCTTCCATTTTAGTGCTTGTGTCTTTATTTAGTATAGCCGCTGCAAGGACAGACATTGGTGTCAAGATCAAGCAAATGTTTTGGTTTGTTTCATTTACCTGTATTTTGAATCTTTCTTCATTAAGCAGAAATACAATGCTTCACGTAAATTGGGAAATGTTGGAAAAGTTTGACCCTGAGTAGAAGTATAAAAAAACTTCTCTTCAGCTTAACATGCCAAACACAGCAGATTGCTTCAGATTCTGGTATTTTCAACATTTGTGATTTCTAGAAATGCCAAAGAGTAAAACGGACAGCTTGGTTGTATATGATGGTGCGAACCCCAGGGTATGTCTCACATGTGTCCATAGACAAGTCTTGATGTCTACTTCATAGCATCCACCATTTTCTTCTTCCCTTGCTCTGGTTACTCTCTGGTGTCTCTGCCACCTAAGGAATCTTTTCAGGTTCACACCAAGCCATGTCCCCTGGGGTACCACTAGCTCCCCTGGGCATTGCTATCTTCTTGGACCCTTCTCCCAGGGACTGTGCTATTTCTGCTGGATACCTGTCTCTTGCTAGCTGCTGTGGACACATTTGCATCCTCAATGGGCTGAAGCTAACATTTATATTCACAAAGAAGTGGGGAGAATTCCTCCTCCTCTCTTTAGATTCTCCTCCCTACATTCTCATATAAAATTTTCAAGGATACAGAAAAAGTTGAAAGAATAGTATGGTGAACACTACATATGGTCACTACTCAGATTTTACAATTAGTATTTTTCCATCCATCAGTCCATTTTGTGTTTTGGATGCATTTCAAAGTAATTGTGGACATCAGTGTATTTCACACCAAAAGACTGGCATGCAGGTCATTAACTAGGGTTCAGTGTTTACAGATTTCTTTCTTTTTCTTTTCTTTCTTGCTGTCTTCTTTTTTGAGGTAAAGTTTATATCCAATGAAATGCACAAATAAATGTACCACTTGATGAGGTTTGATAAATGTATATACCTGCATTACTGAAATCCCTATTCTCTAAAGTTTTCTTTTTTTGTATTCTAAGCTTTTATTGGAGTACAATAATCATGTAGAAGAGGGCACATATATTTAGGTATATAACCTGATCAATTTTCACAAACTGAACTTAGGACCATTACTGATGTCCAGAAGGCCCTTCTTGTGCCCCTCTCTAGTCATCACTCCTGCCCCTGCTTCTTTCACTTTTACATTTCTTTAACATAGGCAACAAGGCAGTCTTAGAAAATATTTAGTGAAACAGCCTTTCCAGTTATCATTCCTGGCCCCTTCCTCCTCCTCTCATACGTGTGCTATGAGTCAGCGGAGACTGGACAAAGAACCAAATAGTTTGCATCACTGAGAGTCATTCCTCCTTTCTGATAATCACAAAGCATTTTAAAAATTAACATGAACTTGTTAGGGTGAGTTTTCTCCCAAAGGCCTCATTCACAAAAGAAACTAAGACTCAGTGTTTTCTCCCATTTGTCCCCCTTGCACTAGATCAGCAGACAGGGTGACCTGTGTATAAAGCCTGCCAGAGGTTCCAGTTGGGGCTTAAGCTTGTTACCCAACTACCCACTCTCACTCCTTAAACATACCTACCAATAGAGAGCCTAGGATGAAACTTTAACAAATGGTTTTAATTCATTTACTGGGCCAAACCGTATTGGTCAGTTAATAAGTGTTATACGAGCTTATTGACCACCAGCACCCCTGCCTTCTGGTGGGGGTGAAGAGCGGGTTCTCTTGTGTTCTCCTGTGTGTTGAAAGCCTGAGCTCGAAAAGCAGAGCCCCCCTGCTTGAGAGAAAGGGGATGAAAAGGCTTCTGCCACGATCCTGGTCCCTGGGGTCAATGGCCGCAGCACACACTAGGAAGCACCCCCTCCAGTGCCCCTCACGCTCTGATAAGCAGCATGCTCCTGTTTATCTAGTACCCACAGCAGGTTAAAATGGCAACGCAGGATCAACACCGTGGAGGGAGAAAGGATCCCAGAAATCTCACGTCTACCTTAACATATAAGAGCCAGCACTTCAATCTCGTTACTCACCATACCATTCCATTCCAGAAAGATTTTCCCTCATTACCCTTTTCTTGGCACAGATACTTTTAAAAAGAGGGGTCCAACTCCAGTTTCTTCCACCTGTCATCTCCACTTACTCCCAGGAGGCTTCACTTTGCTCCACAGGCCCCATATATTCCCACTTGGGAGACTTCTTCTCCAATAAACATACTGTAATGTTGAAGTCTCTTCATAGGCATACTCTGCACTAATCTCTCCACCACACATCAACCATTACCACTGAGGACCTAGCACACCTCATACCTGAATCAGCCTGGCTGCCCTTGCACATGAAATGTGTCCACAGAAGCACAAAACCAGTCAGAGGAAGGCCACCTCAAACAGTTCTCCTGGCTGGCAAGACGTATACAACACTAGCTCCTACTGCCTGCTGTGAAGGCTTATCTGTCCACCTGCGCAGAAAGCATTAACAGCCCCATGGACAAAATGGAGAGAGGGCAGAAGTGTGGAAGAAAAAGAAAGGCGGTGATAGGTATTTAGGGAGATGATAGAGAAAGCTGTTCTGGCTCATAGACAGGAATTGCTTAACTCTTCATCATTCTTCCATGATACCTTCCTAAAGAAGAATATTCTTTTTGTACCAAATATTGCTAAGTTCCATGGTTCAAGTGGCCACGTACAGTCCCCACGACTGTAGAAATTAAAATTGCTAAATTTTTCTTTTTGAACTGTCAACATACTGACTTCAAGTTTGGATATAAATGCCAAGTATCTCTTAAACCCTCTGTAAGAAAACTAACATAAAAAAATCACCACCAAAACAGATGAAATAGGTAAACAGTTCAAAGGGGGAAGAGCAATGGTAGTACAAAGGAAGTTAGGAGAGGGCTGGCTGAGGAACAGAAATTGCCTGGCTCGTGGTTTCCCTCTTGACTCGGTTCTATTGTTTTAAAACATGTCTGTTCTCTTTCGCATACAGATCTTCCTTGACTTATGATGGGGTTATAGCCTGTTAAACCCATTGTAAGTTGAAACTATCATTAAGTTGAAAATGCACTTAACACACCTAACCTACCGAACATCATAGCTTAGTCTAGCCCACCTTAATTGTGCTCTGGACACTTACATTAGCCTACAGTTTGGCCAAATCATCTAACACAATGCCTATTTTAGAATAAAGTGCCAAATGTATTGAATACTCATGTAATGAGTAATGTATTAAATGCTGTACTGAAATGTACATGTAATGTATTGAATACTGAAAGAGAAAAGCAGAATGGTTGTAAGTGTACTGGGTGTTCACCCTCACACAGGCATGGCTGGCTGGTAGCTGTGGCTCGCTGCCCTGCCCGGCATCATGAGAGAGCATCGTACCACATATCACCAGCCCTGGGGAGGGTCCAAACCCCAAATTCCAAGGATAGTTTTCACTGCATGTGCATTGCCTTTGCACCACTGTGAAACTGAAAAATGCTATGTTGAACCACTGTAAGTTAGGGAACTTCAGCATATTTATATTTTACTGTAGTTGTGCACAAGCACAAACTATGGCATTTTGAAAATTGAGGCTGGACTCCTTCCAAAGCCTCAGAAAAGACAGTCATTAAGCCGAGCTGACCACCAGACCTTCCACAGGAAATGATGATAGGAGCGACTGGGGGAAACGGGGCGAATGGCAGGGCAGGCAGGGTTGTGTTAGGATAGGCATCTGGCTTTCCTTTTCCTCTTAACCTTTTATTTTAAATCATGGCTCATAAACTCTTACTATATTTGCTTTTTTGAGCTTCTCATCCACAGTCCTTGAGTTGGGAAAATTGAGGACAAATCCCCTAAAATCTCTGTTAAGATAGTAACTGAACACATCTGGCTGCCCCAGCTTCAGTAAATAACAGCGGAAAGGAGGAAGGGGAGAGAGTGGGAGAGTGCGAGATCTTAGAAGCTGGATGTTCCTGGTCTGTTTTTTTCTTGTTACCTTTTGGTGACCTTTACTTGAAGTTAGCCACCCAATGTCTGCACTTTTGGGAATTTTGATCGCTTGTCCTCCCTAAACCTTATACAAATTATCCTAACAGGGTTGGCTATCTAGCACCCATCTCTAACTGGAGAAAGTTAAGAAGCATGGGAATGGATGTTAGATGAGCACCTCTAGTAAAATAGTTAACATTTTCTAGCTCCTGGCCAATTTTTTCCTCACATTTTGATCTATAAGTGGGACTATTTTGAGAATTGAAGTCTCTGGCTTCCCTGAAGGCTTATAAAATTGCCCACATAGATATTACCACCCCAAAGCCATAAGGGAAAAGGGAAAGGGCAGGGGTAAGATGTAGGAACAGGTATTTTAGGAGAGAGCTTCTGCTGAAGGAAGATTTTTCTTGCTTCCTATTCCCCCATTTCCTCCCTTCCCTTGATCAGCACTTGGGGATGGCCACCCATAATGTGCTATGTGGGGAATTTAGGGTCCCTAGTAGCCCAAAACTTAAAAAAAATTGAATGAAGTAGAATTAGGCTTTTAACAGCCAAACCTAAGAAGTAAAAGATAAAAGAGATGGGGTTGCAAGGGGTAGGGAGTAACCAAGGAAGGCATGCATCCTACCTGTCTCCCTGGCAACTGTCAAATTACTGTCCACACCTAGCTACCTCAGACTCCATCCATGAAGCTGTCTCTTACTAGTCAGTCTTTATCATATGAACTTTTCTGGAAAGTTCCATCCTCACTCCTCCCTGACAGAAATACCCATGAGTGGGACACAGTTACCTCAGCCAATTGGCTCTGACCACTGTCATGAAGCCTCCTGTCAGACATACTGTAACTATTCCCACACAGGCTTCCTTCTGGGCCACAGGCCCACACCCACCAATACTGCTGTGAATAGAAGTGACACTGCAGTGACCAGACAGCAATACAGGTGACTAGAGATGGATTTTAAAAATTATAATCAGAAAATCTCTGTCTTTAGAAAAAGTATAAGTTTGCTTATTGGCTTAAATATTTAGTGATAAGTGAGTCACAAGTTTTTACTTTTTAACTCATACCCTTGGCTCAGAACGAAAATTAACATTTGGTTTAAAGTTCTTTAGATCTTTTTAGTTCTGACTTTTGTTTTGGGCTTTAAGTGCCTGACCTGAGTACTTTTTCCAATGCAACTACTCAGAAAAAGACAGAAGACCCCTATCCTTTTATTTAATACATGCATTTTATTGTGTCTGACTCCAAAGGAAATTTCTGGATCATGAATTCTATTTCCTCTCTGGGCTTTTAAAACCTTAAAAAAAAATCTATTAAAAATTATGTATTTTAAAATAATGTATTTTTACCCAAAACAAAACGTGTTCCAATAGGTTTCTTTCATATTTTTGTGGGGAAAATGGCACATTTTGCTTAAGCAGGTTGCTGTTAATAGCAACTGCTCTCTATCTCTTCGCTGAATCATAGCAGTTCTTTTTTGCTTGAAAACTGATTTCTTTTTCTGGCATCTCCCATTTAACCAAAGATATTAGAATTTCTTTATTTTCTTTGTCTTTTTTCCATTTTTAATTTTGAATGTTTGAGTGTGGGGGTAGATAGTCATATTTCTCATATAGTTGGGCTCTGAGAATCTATCTTTTCAAGAGGATAACATTTATCATACATAGTGCCTCCACCATGAATTTGTTACATTTTGAGGCTTTCAAATCTGTAAAACAAATTCTTGTTTCCTTTTGGGATTTACTTTGAATGAGATACCAGTAAGACTCCAGTCAGAGCCTCCCTTACACACTAGAACCCCTTTTCCAACTGCATTCTGACTTCATTAACCCACATTTCATGTGTGCCTTAAAAGTAACATGCCCCAAAACAAAGTTATCATATTCCCTCAAAGTCACTTCCTCTTCCTGTACCCTTCTTTCAATTAATGGCACTTTAGGCCTACTGAGTCATTGGGTACGGGACCCAAGCTCTTGTATTTTTATAAACTCACAGGTGACGTTGAAGCACACTGGGCTTGGGAACTACTGGCCTAGATCATTGTCTCTAGCCACACCATCCCTTTTTAACCCTGGTGCCTTTCTCTGTTTTGTTTCATCTAGAAAGGGCCCCTACTTCATCACTTATAGCTCTGGCTGTGTCTTGAAATGTGATTCTTCGAGAACCATTTCAATGAGTAAAATAATGACTAAGAAAGACCAGTATCAAGTTTGTCTCTGTAATCTCCACCAGGTAGTAAGAGGGCCAGTCTGTGACCCCTTTATTGTGCCAGTTATCCCACGGGCTCTTGCATGTTGTGCACTGCTGCTGATCTCTGTCCTCCTTTATTACTGCATGCCTTCCCATGCTGTTTGGGTAATAAGTACGTGTGTATACCCCACAGCATCATTTCAAAGTGACTCCAAGGTTCCAAGTTTCCTGCTGCACTAAGGGGAATTTTAGCTGATTTCATAGAGATTTTAATAACTAGAAGTAATGATCAAATGCTCAATGATTTTTGTGTGCTTAGACTAGACTCATCCCATTCTAGTGCTGCTTGCATTTCACCAGTCCTGTTTGGTTGAAATTCTTGGCTTTTTGGGCTAACTGCCACAGTGGTATCTTTTCCTTTGGTGGGGCCAGTAAACTGAGTGCCCAGGGAGAGATTAAAAGAGATTAGAGAAGGTAGAGAAAGGTTAGAGGCAATCCTACAGCTCACAGATAGGGCGAGTTGAAACTCTTCTCTCTCAGTTTCTGTGTTCTACGTATCTATACTTAACAGTTTGCCTCTGGGCACCAATGACAGTGTAGGAAATATGGATATAATCTCCAGAAGTGAATCCTTTGAGAGGGAACTACTTATTTTGATTTGTAAGTTCTGCTGTATTTCATCAATTGTATCACTTCTCAATTGCCCACATCTGAATTGTAACCATGACCTTCAGTATAAAACCAACCAGGACCTCTCTGCCTAAATCAGTTCATAAGGGGACTTGTAAGCTACCCTTGATTAATTATCTCACCCATAACCTACCATTAAGTCAATGAAAATCACACAACTTTCCTTGTCTCTGTTTTCCTCTCTGTATAAACTGCCTCCTAAGTATAGTATTATATGAAGGAAATCTCCACATATTACCTTGAAAATAAGTGCTGTAAAAGTAAGCCTGTGTGAAGGGAGCTTTCACACAGATACTGGTTACACAGCTAGCATCCAAACATACATTGTCTCTGATTTGAGTGGAGCCAGACAATTCAATCTTCCAAGGATTCAAATGACTTAATATTATCCTGTCTCCCTTGATTTATGCATACTGCAATTCAGTTTCCTTCTGGTAGTGTGGACAATTGAGAGTTGGAAATAATATATCTAAGGCTTACTTTTACAGCACTTATTTTCAAGGTATTATGTGGAGATTTCCTTCATATAATACGATTCTTAGGGGACAGTTTATACAGAAAGGAAAACAGAGACAAGGTAAGTTGGGTGATTTTCATTGAGTTGATGGTAGGTTATGGGTGAGAAATGGAAAAAAGGCGGCTTGCCTATAGGGAAGATAAAAGCAGAATGAGGGTTGGAAGGCTGCCAAGGAGAAGTATCTATCTCACAATTTGGACCAAGGCTGGCTCTGCCTTCAGTGTCGTTTGATTGTTCATCTGGTTTGATGCTTCAGTGGGGAAATGCAGAGTCATTGCAGTGACTCAAGTTATCAGGTTGCTGATGAGCGACACAAGTCTTTCTAGAAGCAGGTCCTTCCTCCTGGGAGGGTGTAATGTGTAGAGCTGAAGATTGCACCATATAAATTAGCACTTGATTATAGGTTGCTTTTATTGTTCCCTCACTGTTTCATTCTCTAATCCAATCAGCAAATGTCCTTTGAAAGCTTCTAAGTGCTATCTGCTAGAACAGTGTTGAGCCATATCAAACTTGCCCTGACCACACAGTGCTTTAGTCCAGTGGGAATTATTGGTACAAATAAACAGAATCACCAGGGGACATAAGTGCTGTGAGTGTGAAAAATAGCCACTGATCTCTTTTTTATTAACAGCTAAATATTGAGGTATAATCTTAGTAACATAAGATCCACCCATTTGACACTTTTTTAGCAAAAATCATATCATGTCCCCCCCTCCCGCCCTCCCTGCCTGAAATTCTTCAATGACTTTCTGTTGCTGTTGAGAAAAGTTAAAACTCCTTAACCAGGCCTACTAAAGCCTTAATAATCTGGATCTTTCCAGTCTGCTCTAGCCAAGATTGTCTTTTGGCAGTTCAGAGAAGGTATCAAGCTCTTTTCTGCCTCAGGACCATGGCATATGCTGTTCCTATGCACTGCACAAACCTTCTTCATACAACTGGATCACTTTCACCATTCACATCATTGTCTCAAAGTCACCTTTTCTGAAAGGCCTTCTCTGGCCACACTAGGCCGACTTTCGATTCCCCACAGTCTGCCTTCTTTCCATTCCCAGTTTTGGCACCTGTTCTGTCTTCATCCCAGTTATCATAAGCTGTGCAAGTTTGGTCTGTCCAATATGATTATAAGGTTCTTAAGGATACCATTCTCTGTCTTCCTTTCAGGGGAATGAACAAGGTGTCAGGCACACAAGTGGTATAGAGAAAAAATGGTTTAGCATAAAGATCTTTGGAGCAGTACTACCCGAAGTGTGTGTGGACGGGTGCTGGTCTGCTGTTTGTTATCAGTCTGAGATGATATAAAAAAAATTGACAGTAAACCATTATAAGCCTTTATGGAAATTGGACAAGGTATTATGTTTATTGAATCTAATACTAAAAAAATTGGACTTGTATTTTATATAATTTGTTTGTATTTATTTCATGTTTTTTAGTAATTTATTTTTGTTTTAGAGAACATGATCTGCGGGTCTGGAGGAGAAACAGATTTCTTTCAGTTCATCTTGCTAAAACATTAGGTAGAAAGTGGTCTTCCTTTGTTAACTTCAGGCAGCATGGGTAGGGGAGAGGAGAGAGGGAGTGGGATGGTTGACTATAATGGGGGCATTTTTGGACAGGGAGAATGAGAGTCGCAGAGTTGGCTACTTTAAGCCAACAAGTGCCTGTGGTTTTCTAAATGCATAGTAGGAAGCTGGACTCCAGCCTAGTCCCTGCTCCTTATTCCCTTGGTGCGGTGCTGTATCCTATTTCTGTTTGGAGAATAAAGTAAGCCCTGGGCCACCAGAGAAGTTGTGTACCCAGGGGAGGTGATTGGGCTCCTGGCATTTGGGACCAGTGGGAGTTTTTCCCTTCAAGCCCGCCCCCTTTGCCTGTAGGGCCATGCTCCAGCCCAATGAGCTCTGTGTCTACATGCCATCTACTGAGGCGTCCGTAATCACAACATGTGGCTTTCAGCATTTGCATTTTTATAATTTAGAACATTAAAAATGGAAGAACAAAGGAAGGGAAGGAGTAGAAAGCAGAAGAAGACCTGGAAGGGGAAGGGAGCAGAAGGGAACAATTGTTACTGGCAAGCAGACCAGTATGTCTCAATCACATTCGCACTGGCTTTCTCTCTGAACAAAGTGGGCCCTTCTCTGTTTCAAGTACATTCCAATGTATGGTACTCTGTATGTAGAGTTCCCATTTTCAAGCATAGGCTACTCTCAGCGACCTCTTTTGGGTTCTATTTTATGAATAATGCCTTTGTTTTAGTAAAAATTTGGAAAATTTAGATGTTAATCTGGTACAGTCCCCACCATTATTTCCTGGCATACTAATAATATGGAAGGTGCAGATGGGGTGGGAAAAAGAGATGAGAGAAAGTAGAGAGATGAGAGACCACAGGGGAGAGGAGTGTGTGTGTGTGTGTGTGTGTGTGAGAGAGAGAGAGAGAGAGAGAGGAAGGGAAGGAGGGAGAGGGAATGTGGCAGGAGAGAAGAGGGTGATAGAGATGATAGAGATGTGACTGGTGCCTGTTACCATGCACTTCATATTGGCCCTTTGGACAAGTTTCAAAACCAGATTCACAAAACTGTCCTTGTTTTTTAAGCCCTTTTGTTTCTGATCACTTTGCCCTCATAAGTTTCTAGTTTATATCTCATTCATATGCAGTTGTGTCTTTGCAAATATTCCTGTGTGACCTTTCTGGGGCTGGACTTCTGTCTCACTGGGATGCTTGAGTGAGTAAAATGGAAAGAGCAAGATGTTCTCTCAAGAGTCTGGACTGGAAGCCTAGCTTGGCAATGGAAGCTATGAGACTTTGGGCAAGTCATGTCTTTTTTCTGATCCCATTTCCTGATCTCTACAAAGCCTGGGTAGGTAAGTAGGTAAGAAGTGTCTCCTCGCAGGAGTTCTGAGACAGTAAGTGGGAAGTCTAAAGAAAACAGCTAACACGGCAGGGAGAAGTCTAAGATTCTAGCTTCCTTCCTCTTTTCTTCCCTAGCAAGGTGGCCTGCCTGATTGCCTGCCCTGTGGCCTCTACTTCTGGCAGCTGACATTACTTAACTTTGACTTGCAGGGTCAACAACTGTCCCCCACTCAGGGATCAGTCTCACTCCAGGCAGGGAAACTGTTGGGTTTCCTCAGGCAGTGGTGAACTAGTGCAGCCCTGAATGAGTCCACTATGGCTCAACTTCCCCCTGGAGCGCCTCAAATGCCTGGTTTTTTTTTTTCTTTTGTCTTATTTTGGGGAATGTGTGGGACCATCTCAATCCAGATCCATTTTGTTTAGTGTCAGCTGCTGGACTGTTTTGATTGGTCCTTTAGACCTTCAGCTCTGTTTAGAACTTAGCTAAGGGTGCTCACGCCCCTCTTGGCTTTTGCCCACCTGGGCTGATTTTTTAAGTAGGAGAATAGGGCTCTGGTTTTGCTCCTTCATTTATGTCCTCAGTTTTCACCCAGCTGCTATGCCTACATTTTCACTCTTGGCCTTCCCTGGTCCAAAGTGACCCTCCAGGAGGGAAGAAATGTAGAGCTGGAAGTGACCCTGGAGTGTTTTCCCAATTTTAACCATTAATATACTACTTTACAGTTTTTTGCATATAGGTGAATCATCTGAAGTATAATTTACCTAATACTTTTCTTTGATTAACTAAGTGTTTTAACCTAAATATCTATTTTAATCTTTCCAAGGAATGGTGTCTGTAATATCACAGAATTGATGGCATAGTTATCTTGTTCTGATACATATATGATATAAATTAAATACTAATAAGTTTAAAAAGTTTTGCTATATACTACCTAAAATCCTATCATGTACAAATAGTAAACTTTGAGAAATAGTGATCTGTTCTAACTCTCCATTTTACAGATTAAGAAACAGGTTCAGAGAGGTTTGGTTTGTCACAAGGCTAGTTTGATGAATTCTTGTGATTATAACCTGTCTCCTAGTTCATAGTCTAGTGCTTTTCTCCCATTATGCCTAGAGTTAGTCTAAGATTTTTCACATAATAACTGAGCTATCATTGTTGACATATATGAAAAAATTATACACAGTACATAATATGCCTGGGAATGCAGTGTAAAGGTTCCTGATTCAGAACCTTGGCATGAAAGAAAGAGAGGTTGCTTGACTGCCAGATTATATGGCACTCTGGCACTAGAGTAGAGAAGCATTATTATCTTAGAGAAAGTCCTGGAAGAGAAAACAACAATTAATTATGGACCAACCCCTAAAAAGAAATGGCATCACCGATTTGATACAGAATTTGTAAGAGACTTATTTGCTCTCCAATCACTTTGATGTTCACTTCTGGCCTGATCTGATCACATCTCTGGCCTTCACTTCTGATTGAATCTTTTGTTTCTTCTAGGGATTTCAACAAGCTAGAACTTTGTGTAGCTTGTTGTTCACTCTGATATGTACACCTTGACCTGTGAGAAGCCTTTACTGAAGCATTCACGGACTATCCAAATCTTCTCACTTTAGCATTGCTCCCAGGGAAAGTCCATGTAAAAGCAGATAGAAGTCTTTGCCAGATAGATAGAGTTCAGCAACAAAAGGGACACTTGGCGCTCTGCTGCAGGTGATTCCAGAAAGCTCGGGTAAGCAGCATGTCTGGTTTTGGCTGTACATTGTAGAAGAAAGCAATAGTTTCGTGCTAAAGACTTAGACTAGACTTTGTTCCCGTGTGTTTATATCCTCAGCCTTCATCTAGATGGCTTGTCCTGAAACATCACCTTAGGTTCACTTATCCTTTTTTGACCATCTAAATAACTTCTTAATAGCTTGGGTTTGCCATGTGTGTGTCTTTGGTGGCAGTGTTTGGGGTATTTTTATCTGCTTAAAAAAATGTGGAAACTATAATAGGGATAATTGGTGTCATTTTTATCAGAGATTAGCGACATTTCCTATCTCTGTTGTCCATATGTAATTTGGTATGGAGTACAGGGACCTAAGGAAACATGGCTGGGTTCAAATGAAATGAAGGCCACTAGAGGAAGAGAAGGGGGGAGAGCTCAAAGCGTGAGGAATGAGTTCATGTTTAATTATGCAGACTGACATGACACTGTGTATTACATTATTTCTGAAGAAACAGACTTTGCTTGCTCTTGTAGTAGGCATCCTTCCCAGGTCTGGTGATTCTGAGTTCTGTGTTAGGCATTCAGTTTGCCATTCTTTTCCCCTAACCTTGTCCTAGGGATTCTCTCTTGCAGTTCCATCATTCCACAGGCTTTCATGTCTATTGCGTCTGGGTCTCGGAGTTGAAACCAAAGCTCATCTGAAGGATTGTCAGTAGGAATAGGGAGGCCCCATCAGAATTCTAGAATGGGAAGGTCTTTGTAAATCATCTGGTTATCCTAGGCCAACTGAGACCGTCACTGATGTGCAGGACTCAGATGTCCCTCTAAGACGGAATGCGCCTCAAGGAGGTGAGTTAGCTGACAGCCTTCAGCTTCAGGATCTGCCTCAGCTTTCAAGTGGGAGGTGTGTGCTTCCTGGGCAGCTGCCAGCTGGTGGCTGAGCAAGGCAGTGGGACTGTGCCTCACCACTGAGGGGTCACATGGAGATCTTTGCACTGGAGTTCCCAGCTGTGCTGACCAAGACTATCTCAGAGCTCTAGGAGCAGTCTGAAGCTCTTCTTATCACATTTCCTTCCTTTCCCCCTCCTTTGCCGATATCAGATCTGAATTATGGTCTGAAGCTCTCCCTTCCCATTGTCCTCCCTTTTATCTTCCACAGGTATTTCTCTCCATAAATATCTTGCATTTCTAATTATATTTTAACATTTGCTTTCAAAGGACCCAACCAATGCATCAATGAGTTCCCAACTCCCATTTGAGTTTTACAGCAAGGAAACTGAGGCCCACAAAAGTAAAATGACTTACCCCAGGTCTCATAGCTCGCTAGAAGCAAAGTCAGCATGACAATGGAAGCTTTCTGACCCCCAGTTCAGTGCTCTTTCCCAAACTTGCATCAGCCACTACCACCACAACCACGTATACAAAAAACTGCTGTACGTTTATCCCCCATGCTACTGTTTGTCACATTTGACACATTAAATTATTTCATGTGTTGTTAAATTTCTACTTTACCCCAGTATGAAGTAATAATATCCAAAAAAATTGGATTTTGATAGGCTAGTTTTATGTTTTTCTAATGCATATTCAATAAACACATTACCATTATAATAAGAAAGTGAGTGCACTACCTAAAGTCATCTCATGTACAGTCAGTGATGGGTGGACACTAAGATGGATAATACAGAAGAGAAGGAAAAGAGGGAAGAAGGAAGGAAGGAGGAATGAGAGGAAGGAAGGAAAGGAGAAAGGCAGCGAAGTGAAAAACTTATTGGTGAGGAAGAAATAATAAAAACTCATCAGAACTGCCTCTGGTGCGTTGCTGTGATATCCTTGTTTCCTGCCAAACCCTGGTCTAACCTCCAATGAAGTGAACAAACATCCTTTACTTATCTGTTGCCTGAAAAAAACAAATTGAATGTATTCAGATGTAAATTAAGAATTAAGATTTCTCCTCCTAATAGAGTAGACTCGCTCATCCCCCAAATGGACTGAAGTGCTCACTTTGAGCTATTCACTGGAGAAAGACACACACAAAGGTTAAGAGCTCTGACCTTTATCTTATAAAGCATTTAAATGAACACACTTCCTAAGATAAAGGTTTAAGTAATATTTCCTTCTCATTTGAAAAATATTATTAAAACAAAGTAAGATTTTTTCTTTTGATTTAAGCAATCAAAGAATATAATTACAATAATCTTTCGTCTTTGTTGTTCCTCTTTTGGTTTAAGAGCTCTATAATGATTATGATTCTGTTGTGCTGATGAAACACAATTGAGGTTAGAACTCATGTAATAATGTAGTAGATTCTTAGTATCATAGCAGTAATTTAACATTCCTCTTTCATTTCATAGAGAGAATACTATTCAAACCTCTGCCAAAAAGGTATTGCTGATATAGAAACCATCTTTTTAATTCCTAAACCAATTGTCCTTTTAGAGAAAGAAGAGCTATAAAGTAGCCTAAATGAAATATCAGCTCCTAGAATGTCAGAAATCTTAAAGGCATGGGAAGTTTGAAGGCAAAGATTCAAGTTGTGTTTTATTTTAAGCAGAAAAGCAGTATACACATTGACCAGGTCACTTAATGTTCTGTATTCGAACCTGCTTCTGGAATCTGGCTTGAAAAGATTTGGTAGAGGTCTGCTTACACATTCAGTGCTGACCTGCTCATCTACTTGGATCAATTGGGGAAAGCGTCAGTTGCCTGTACCCCCTGCCCCTTGTTTTACATTTCACACCTGAATAAAATGGTTTACGTTTCAAATCCAAATTGAATCTAAGAATAATCAGAGAAAAATCATGTCAAATTATTACTTTTTTAAATGAGGAGAGAATATGAGCTTCACAGCTAAAACACTGATAATTGGAAACAAGACTATTGCATTCAGGTTTTGGAATTTACTGACTCATTTCTCCAAGTAGCTAGAGAGCACATTAGGTTCGTTGTGTATTTCTTATGGATGACACGAACTAAATAGACTACATTGCCCTGGGAAACTTAAACTCTGCTCGTTCTTACCAGGTTAGCAAGCATGTAGTGATAACCTCTTGAATGTTTCCCCAGGATTACAACCTGCAGAAAGAAGAAATAAGAAATATTGCTTATTTACGAAGGACATTTTCAATTACGTAATCATTGAGATGTGCAATAGTCAATCAATGGGCTAGAGCAAATTACTTTTAAATGATCAACAAAGTGTTAAGGTCTTTCATATACAGTAAAAATCACAGTTAATTGGACCAGATTTCTTTTTGCACATTTCAATTCCAGGCAGAGAATGCAGGAAGAATTGCTAATATCAAAGTTAAAAGTGTCAAAAACAATGGGAAAAAAAAAAAAACCTCTCTAAACTTCCAGGTCAGTAGCATCATTGCCACTTAAGTGATGAAGCAGATGACCCCCCATCATGAACTGGATTTCTGTACGCAGCTATTGAACATGGGCTGAACTTTGAATACAAATTAGAAAATAGAACATACAGAACGTTTTTTGTTTTTGTTATCTGGAATGCTTAGAGAATAGGACATTCAAGGAATGGGGTTAATGGGATTTCCAGGTTAATCGAGGCTGCTTTTGCTTATTGAAAACTTGTTTTAAATGCTTGCCTCCCTTTTCCTGCCTTACAATGAGAGACTTGTGACCATCTCTAGATCTTTGGGGGCTGAATACGACGCCTTAGGGCAGTGGGGTAGGGTTTTTTCCCCTCTGGAACATTTGCCAATGCCTGGAGAGATTTTTGGTTGTCACATCTGAGAGGGGTGACTTGTATCTAGTGGGTAGAGGACAAGGATGCTGGCCAACATCTCACAGTGCACAGGACACCTCCCCACTCCTAACAGAGAATTATCTGGCAAAAAATGTTAGTAGGGCTGAGGTTGAGAAACCCTCCCTTAGGGTCATCATTCTTACCACAATTTTCATGAGTAACACTGTATTCATACTAGGCCTTTTAGTTTACCAAATGCATTTTTATTATCTCAAAATACATAAGGAGATTGAATATTTTCCAACCAAATGTATTGGTTGGCAGTTGGAAGTTTTGACTAAATAGCTGACATAAGCTTATTTCCAGAAATCTAAGTAGAGCCAAAATTCTGATTAATTAAGGATTAAAAAAATGCCATTATATTGAGTTCCAACTATGTACAAAGTACTATGCTGAAATCAGGGAGTGGGGATGAGGAGGGGGACAATCTAGAGGTAAAAGAGACAACCAGTGGCAGAACCATGTTTTGTATAGGCCTGAATCTGATACCACTTTAGGAGTATTAGTTTCTAGAACCCATGGTATTGGCTGTACATTACATGGTTTCTTAATATGTGCTGAACATTATACTAATAATTGCTCCAGGTTCTTGGAAAAGAGGAAGAAGAGGCATGTAAGCCCTGCTGGGATGTATAGGGAAGGCTTCCTGGAGGAGGTGGGTTTTGAGCTGGCCTGGAGGAGTAGAAAAACACATATTTAAATATCATACCTACCATGCTGGTATTCAAAGCCTGTAATGCTGGCATTAGAAGTCATTTCAAGTGTGCTGAGAGAGAGAGGGAGAGAGAGAGATAGAGAGATAGAGAGAGGAGAGCGAGAGAGCGTGCACGTGAGTGGGCTGTTTTCGATCAATTTAAAATATGAGCCACATTTCTGACTGATTATTTATAGAGGAAATGAAAGGTTAATGAATGTCTTGAGGAGGTGATTTCTCACACTGCCATTACACAAAATGAGCTGTTAGGTATCTGCTGGGATGTATTTTTCAGTGTCTGCTTATGAGAAACATCCTTACTAGTGACATTTGTTAATTTTTGATGGCAAGATGGGGCCATACATTTGTTGAATTTTTAATTCACTGACAACCCTCAACATACTAAAATCACAGGGTTTTGAGTTCTGCTGGAAAAATGAGCAAGATTCCTAAGGACATCTGGCAGAGCCTAGAAACAAACAAAGAAGCACCTCCGGAGAAAACCAAGTCTTCTTCACCATGGGAACGGGCAGGAGAGCCATGGAGGGCACCAGTGTTGTGAGAAGAGCCCCCAGAGAGAACCCGGGAGCCCAGCCTTGTCGTGTACTCACTGTTTGATTGTGGGCAAATCATTCGACTTTTTGCCAGCCTCTATTTCCTTATCTGTAATTCTGGACAGTGAGCCTGGCCCTTCCTGTCTCAGCACTGTTATCAAGATCAAACTGAATAACATCTACAGAAGTGTTCGGGATGTGCATTATGTAATTATGTGATGTTAAATATCCCACAGTGTGGAAAAGGGCCGTTCACTAAGGCATTGTTTCTTAGGTTCAGAAAAACTTGGAGCTATTGGAATACCTGCCTAGTCTCTGTCCAGAGGATCCGTTCAGAACACTCACTTCTTTGAAGGTAGCTCTCTTACACCATCGTCCTTTCAAGACTTAACTTCAACTGGAAGATATGGGAAAGTTATCTAAAGATAGGAACCTTTAGGTGTCACAAAGCTGCTGCCTTGAAGGCCATAATTATTCCCTCACCCTTACTTTCAGCATCTTCCTAACTCTTATTTAACATACAGTTCTTACCAGCCTTGGTCTTCCAGTTCACAGTACATGAAAAGTAGCAAATTACAAGGGGTGTGTATGGAGGGAGGGAGTGATATTAGAAAGAGGTATATTAGCAGCAGAGGAGTAGCAGACTGGCTTACAGGAGAAGGAGGGGACAAAAAACAAAGGCAGACAGCACTGAACTGCTGCACAGTACCATGGACGCTCTTGGCGAGTGCCTGAGTCATCAGGGTACAGCTTATTGCATTCAGTGATTTCGGCTGAAAAACCCCAGGATATGTATAATACATTTTAGGGAAGGTTTCCATCAGAAATGCTCAGTACTAATACTTAGGAAAGTACACTTCAATGATCTTGAAATCTTACGTAGGGCCGCAGTGACCGTAGAGATGTGAGTAGAGGGAGGCCTCACTGCAGACTGTCATGTTTTGCTCTTGGTCTTACCTTTGTTTGAATTTTTGGTGCAGGGCTGTGGGAGTCAGGGTGGGATAGGAGGGTTGAGTGTAACATGGTGCTTAAAAAGACACATTGATGGAATTAAAGATGGCGGTGTGAAAGGTGAGACAGAGGCTTCCTCCTAAAACCGCATATAATATGAAAATAAAGCTACTACAACTACTCTTTAAAGAGCAACGGGAAAGAGGACAGCAACAACCTGCATACACTTGGAGACAAGAGCAGCCCTCACGGAAAAGGTAAAGCACTAAAGCTATGGTCCTGTGGGATCCAAGCCCTTCCCCCACCCCAGCTCACCAGCAGGAGGAACAGGAACGGAGCAGAGAGGGAGTAGAGAATTGGGACTGCTGAATACCTAACTCTGGAGATCTGCTCTGGGAGCACAAACCTACATTTCATGGTACTTGCATGATACTCTTGTAATTAGGGGGTTGGAAAGCTAAGACAGGCAGAATTCCTGGAGAGACTGAGATTCCAGCTGCTTGTGAAAGCAGGGATCCATACCCAGCTGCTCTGGGACAAAAGAAAGGCAGGCAGTCTGAGAGACTTCCTAACAAAGAAGCCCTTAGCAAGAGGGCTCCTAAAGGGGCAAGGATTGCACAGAGCTTACTGCTTAGGAGAAAGGACAGGTAGACAAAATTGTCCGGGTGCACTCTGCCTAGCAGATTGGGAGTTTTCACGATCTTCAGGTGCGCCAGCTCCCTGGATGCCTACACAGCTCCAAGAACCCCTTCTGTGACAGGCAGACAAGTGCACCTTTCTCCTGGCCAGCCCCACCAGGTTTGCAAACCAGGAAACCCTTCCCTGGTGTTAGGACAGCCAGAGGGAAGATCTGTCCACAGCAACTAAAAACGCAAAGCACAGAGGCTTATACTTGTGTGCTCAGCCCACTGGTTCAGGCACTGGAGACAGGCATAGCAGCCAGGCACCAGGAAACAGCCCTTTCCTCCCCCGAGGCACCAATACCACTCCCCTACAAGCCCCAACATTGCTTCAGGGGCTGAGCAGCTCCAGAGAGTAGAGCTTCTGGGCACTAGAGGGCGCCGTACACAAATATGAAACGCCAAAGGAACCTGGTCCAGAGTAAAATTATGAATACAACTCCTGAGAAAGATTTAAATGATATGGACCTTATGACTCTCCCTGAAAGGGAGTTCAAAATGAAAATCATTAACATGCTCATGGAGGTATGGAAAGATATTCAAGAACTCAGGAATGAATTCCGGTTGGAGATCCAATCATTGAAGAACACAATGGACGGTATTAAAAGCAGATTGGACACAGTGGAGGAGACAATAAATGAAATAGAAACTAGAGAAGAGGAATGCAAAGAAGCTGAGGCACTGAGAGAAAAAAGGATCTCTAAGAATGAAAGAATATTGAGAGAACTGTGTGACCAATCCAAACGGAACAATATTTGCATTATAGGGGTACCAGAAGAAGAAGAGAGAGAAAAAGGGATAGAAAGTGTCTTTGAGGAGGTGATTGCTGAAAACTTCCCCAATCTGGGGAAGGGGATAGTCTCTCAGGCCATGGAGGTGCGCAGATCTCCCAACACAAGGGACCCAAGGAAGACAACCGCAAGACATATAGTAATTAAAATGGCAAAGATCAAGGATAAGGACAGACTATTAAAAGCAGCCAGAGAGAGAAATAAGATCACATACAAAGGAAAACCCATCAGGCTGTCATCAGACTTCTTAGCAGAAACCATACAGGCCAGAAGGGAGTGGCATGATGTATTTAATGCAATGAAGCAGAAGGGCCTTGAACCAAGATTACTTTATCTGGCAAGATTATCATTTAAATTTGAAGGAGGGATTAAACAATTTCCAGATAAGCAAAAGCTGAGAGAATTTACCTCCCACAAACCATCTCTACAGTGTATTTTGGAGGGACTGCTGTAGATGGAAGTGTTCATATGGTTTAATAGCTGTCACCAGAGGTAATAAAACCACAGTAAAGAAAATAGAACAGCTAATTACTAAAAAAATGCAAAATAAAATTAACTATCACCAAAGTCAATCAAGGGATAGACCAACAGTACAGAATATGATACGTAATATATAAAGAATGGAGGAGGAAGAAAAAGGAGGAAGAAAACAAACAAACATAAAATAAACCTTTAGATTGTGTTTGTAATAGCATATTAAGTGAGTTGTTTGACTTTTAGGTAGTAGGGAAGTTAACCTTGAACCTTTGGTAACCAGGAATCTGAAGCCTGCAATGCCAATAAGTACATAACTATCCATAATCACCCTGAATGTAAATGGACAGAATGCACCAGTCAAAAGACACAGAGTCACTGAATGGATAAAAACACAAGACCCATCTATATGCTGCCTTCAAGAGACTCACTTTAAACCCAAAGACATAGACAGACTAAAAGTAAAGGGATGGAAAAGATATTTCATGCAAACAACAAAGAGAAAAAAGCAGGTGTTGCAGTACTTGTATCAGACAAAATAGACTTCAAAACAAAGAAAGTAGCAAGAGATAAAGAAGGACATTACATAATGATAAAGGGGTCAGTCCAACAAGAGGATATAACCATTATAAATATATACGCACCCAACACAGGAGGCTGGCATATATGAAACAAATACTAACAGAATTAAAGGAGGAAATAGAAAACAATGCATTCATTTTAGGAGACTTCAACACACCACTCACTCCAAAGGACAGATCAACCAGACAGAAAATAAGTAAAGACACAGAGGCACTGAACAACACGCTAGAACAGGTGGACCTAACAGACATCTACAGAACTCTACACCCAAAAGCAACAGGATACACATTCTTCTCAAGTGCACATTGAATATTCTCCAGAATAGACCACATACTAGGCCACAAAAACAACCTCAATAAATGCAAAAATATTGAAATTCTACCAACCAACTTCTCAGATCACAAAGGTATAGAACTAGAAATAAATTTTAGAAGGAAATCATAAAGGCTCACAAATACATGGAGACTTAACAACATTCTTCTAATTAATCAGTGGGTTAATGACCAAATCAAAACAGAAATCAAAGAATGTATGGAGACTAATGACAACAATAACACAAAGTCACAACTTCTGTGGGACGCAGCAAAGGCAGTTGTAAGAGGAAAGTATATTGCAATCCAGGCCTACTTAAAGAAGGAAGAACATTCCCAAGTGAATAGTCTAAAGACACAATTACTGAAATTGGAAAAAGAAGAACAAATGAGGCCCAAAGTCACCAGAAGGAGGGACATAATAAAGATCAGAGAAGAAATAAATAAAATTGAGAAGAATAAAACAATAGAAAAAAATCAGTGAAACCAAGAGCTGGTTCTTTAAAAAAATAAATAAAATAGATAAACCCCTAGCCAGATTCATTAAGAGAAAAAGAGAATATACACACATAAAAAGAATCAGAAATGAGAAAGGAAAAATAACGATGGACCCCACAGAAATACAAAGAATTATAAGAGAATATTATGAGAATCTGTATTACAACAAGCTGGAAAACAGAAGAAATGGACAACTTCTTAGAAAAATACAACCTTCCAAGACTGGCCAAGCAAGAAACAGAAAAACTAAACGGACCAATAACCAGCAACGAAATTGAAGCAGTAATCAAAAAACTACCCAAGAACAAAACCCCCGGACCAGATGGATACACCTCTGAATTCTACCAGACATATAGAGAAGAAATAGCACCCATTCTCCTTAAAGTTTTTCAAAAAATAGGAGAGTAGGGAATACTTCCAAACTCATTCTATGAAGCCAGCATCACTCTAATACCAAAACCGGGCAAAGACCTCACCAAAAAAGAAAATTACAGACCAATATCCCTGATGAATGTAGATGCAAAAATACTCAACAAAATATTAGCAAACCGATTTCAAAAATACATCAAGAGGATCATACACCATGATCAAGTGGGATCCATCCCAGGGATGCAAGGATGGTACAACATTCGAAAATCCATCAGCATCATCCACCACATCAACAAAAAGAAGAACAAAAACCACATGATCATCTTCATAGATGCTGAAAAAGCATTTGACAAAATTCAGCATCCATTCATCATTAAAACCCTCAACCAAATGGGTATAGACGGCAAGTACCTCAACATCATAAAGGCTATATATGACAAACCCACAGCTAACATCATACTTAACAGCGAGAAGCTGAAAGCTTTTCATCTAAGATCAGGAACAAGACAGGGATGCCCACTCTCTCCACTGTTATTCAACATAGTACTAGAGGTCCTAGCCACGGCAATCAGACAAAACAAAGACATACAAAGCATCCAGATTGGTAAAGAAGAACTCACATTGTCACTATTTGCAGATGACATTATATTGTGCATAAAAAACCCTAAAGACTCCACTCCAAAACTACTAGAACTAATATCTGAATTCAGCAAAGTTGCAGGATACAAAATTAACACACAGAAATCTGTTGCTTTCCTATACACTAATGATGAACTAACAGAAAGAGAAATCAGAAAATCAATTCCATTCACAATTGCATCAAAAAGAATAAAATACCTAGGAATAAACCTAATGAAGGAAGTGAAAGACCTGTACTCTGAAAACTACAAGACAGTCCTAAGAGAAATTAAAGAGGACACTAACAAATGGAAATGCATCCCATGCTCTTGGCTAGGAAGAATAAATATTGTCAAAATGGCTATACTAAACCTAAAGCAATCTACAGATTCAACACAATCCCTATCAAACTACCAACAGCTTTCTTCAATGAACTGGAACAAATAATTCTAAAATTCATATGGAACCAGAAAAGACCCCGAATAGCCAAAGCAATCCTGAGAAGGAGGAAGAAAACAGGGGGAATTACGCTCCCTGACTTCAAGCTCTACTACAAAGCCACAGTAATCAAGACAATTTGGTATTGGCACAAAAGCAGATCCACAGACCAGTGGAGCAGAATAGAAAATCCTAACATTAACCCAAACACCTACAGTCAATTAATATTTGATAAAGGAGCCATGGATATACAATGGGGAGATGACAGCCTCTTCAGCAGCTGGTGTTGGAAAAACTGGACAGCTACATGTAAGAGAATGAAACTGGCCTACTGTCTAGCCCCATACACAAAGGTAAACTCAAGGTGGATCAAAGACCTGAATGTAAGTCATGAAACCATAAAACTCTTAGGAAAAAACATAGGCAAAAATCTCTTGGATATAAACATGAGCGACTTCTTCATGAACATATCTCCTTGGGCAAGGGAAGCAAAAGCAAAAATGAACAACTGGGACTATATCAAGCTGAAAAGTTCTGTGCAGCAAAGGACACACACCATAAGTAGAACAAAAAGACATCCTACAGTATGGGAGAATATATTCATAAATGATGTATCTGATAAGGGGTTGACATCCAAAATATATAAAAAACTCACGCACCTTAACAAACAAAAAGCAAATAATCCAATTAAGAAATGGGCAGAGGACATGAATAGACACTTCTCCAAAGAAGAAATTCAGATGGCTAACGGGCACATGAAAAGATGCTCCACATTGCTAATCATCAGAGAAATGCAGATTAAAATCAGAATGAGATATCACCTCACAGCAGTGAGGATGGCCAACATCCAAAACACAAACAACAACAAATGTTGGCGAGGATGTGGAGAAAAGGGAAACCTCCTACACTGCTGGTGGGAGTGCAAATTAGTTCAACTATTGTGGGAAGCAGTATGGAGTTTCCTCAAAAAACTCAAATTAGAAATACCATTTGACCCAGGAATCCCACTCCTAGGAATTTACCCTAAGAATGCAGCAGTCCATTTTAAAAAAGGCATATGCACCCCTATGTTTATCGCAGCACTATTTAC
The DNA here is from genome assembly GCA_029783875.1 of Phataginus tricuspis. Taxonomy (NCBI): domain Eukaryota; kingdom Metazoa; phylum Chordata; class Mammalia; order Pholidota; family Manidae; genus Phataginus; species Phataginus tricuspis. The sequence continues at coordinate 103,112,611 of JAQQAC010016209.1, read as the reverse complement.
AATAGCCAAGAAATGGAAGCAACCTAAGTGTCCATCAGTAGATGAATGGATAAAGAAGAGGTGGTACATATACACAATGGAATATTATTCAGCCATAAGAAGAAAACAAATCCTACCATTTGCAACAACATGCATGGAGCTAGAGGGTATTATGCTCAGTGAAATAAGCCAAGCCGAAAAAGACAAGTATCAAATGATCTCACTCATATGTGGAGTATAAGAACAAAAAAAACTGAAGGAACAAAACAGTAGCAGACTCACAGAACCCAAGAACGGACTAATAGTTACCAAAGGGAAAGGGACTGGGAAGATGGGTTTGAAGGGAGGGATAAGGGGGCAAAAGGGGCATTACGGTTAGCAGATGTAATGTAGGGGGAGCACGGGGATGGCTGTACAACTCAGAGAAGACAAGTAGTGCTTCTATAGCATCTCAGTACGCTGATGGACAGTGACTGTAATGGGGTTGGTGGAGGGGACCTGATGAAGGGGGTAGTTTAAAAACAACAATATTGCACATGTAATTGTAGATTAATGATACCAAAATAAATTATAAAAAAAAAGACGCATTGATGGAAGCGGTTCATATTCAGTACTGAATCTTTATTCTTTCCATCTGTTGTAGATGAGCACAGCATAAATTGTGCACTCAGTTATTTAATGACTCTGGTAACCAAGAGAGTTTTCAACTTTGCTTTTTACAGTAATTATAATAGCTCTTTCTGAATTAGTTTGTGAGCTTCGAGTATATAAAAGCTATTTCACAGTCGACCGTGAAATTTAAGGCAGAAATGCCATTTCCAAATCCATGTACTGTATTCACTGTGCCTTTATAAGATTTGTTGGAGATGATGGATGGCTTGATATGATGGCAAATATGATAAATTTAATGATGGGAAATGTGTAATGCATAGATACAATTCATTGTTTTGAGGGAATTCTTTTCTACCCTTGCAAATAGGATCTGAAAGAAAATATGTTACAGTTTTCATTCCCTGAAACTTAAACAACAGTTTCATTTGCAGAAGAAAAAGGCTCTTCTATACGAACTCACGGAGTTGTGCGTATAGCACAGCATTAACTTACTTGTTAAAGAGGCGAGTGAATCATAGTCTACCCATTTTGGGGAGACTTCCCCTTATTGACTGATGCCTCCATCCAGTTATTTGTGATGGCGGTGGGTATCATTGAATAGTTAAAAATAATTCAGAAAATGTTCAGTTGGTTGTCTATGTATGTAAGAGGCCTTTTTTCAATATAATGCTCAATCTCGACGTTTTCGTAATTTTAGAAATCTGAAGTTAAATTGCTCCCTAAGACTACTTGAGAGAGGCCCACAGGCCTTTTGGGAGCAAAAAGCATCTGTTTTTCTGTGCTCACATTAAAAAAAAAAAATGTGTGTGGAAAAGTATCTATGTTTTTTTCCCCTCAGATCCATCTGGTATGCAGATTAGGTTATTTGCAGACCCAAGTACCTCCATGTTTGGATTTTGTACATCGGTGCCAAAAAAGGATATATGTATAAAGATTGATCCTGCTTTGAGTATAGAGCATGCCTTGCCATTCACCTTAATGTGTTTCTCTTTGATTGAGGTACCGTGAGAATATCTAGGGGGCTGAGGAGAGAAATGGGAGATGTTTCTGGTTTTAATTCACCAGATTTACCTATTGTATAGGTATTTTCTCTTTCAGAAAAAGCTATTAGACCACATTCCTTATGTCCAAAGAGAAGACTTTTTTTCAGTCCACCCTCCTCCCTATCCTGCTCTCTCAGTTACAAAAAGATACCTTTGTCCTATGGTGACCTGTCTAATTTCAGCTTTGTTGGGAGCTAAATGGTGGTATGCTACAGAAATCAGCCTTAGAATATGCCGTACTTCCCAGAAGAAATCTTCCATCAAATATGATAAAAGGCATTCATTTTCTTGAGTGAAAACCCTGAGCTACTAAATTGCTTTAGTCTTAGTAAATATATAGCAGAAGTCAATTCTGTGAGAATTATTTTCTAATAATCTCAGTCTGCACACACATGCTCCAGATAAGTGAATGACTGTGCTTCACATTGCAGTCATGTGACTTGAATAAATGTGCTGGGTTAGCGAGTCAGAGAGGAGCCAATCACCTGTACCAGAGTCAGCCCCATGGTGGGAGGGCAGGGGGAGGATACAGATGGAGAAAGAGAGACCGAAGCTCTTCATAAAGAAGGAAAATGGGAGTATAACCAAGAAATCAGTATTTATGCTATCTACAGGGGACGCTTATGTAGAGAGAAAGCAAGTGAATAAGGCGTCAAAGAAAATACTAGGATGTGACGATTGGAGGACAAGGATTTCTCTGAAGAACATGTCTTTGGGAAGTTTTCCACTTCCCAGACTTTAATATTGCATTCACTATGACTGAATGAAATATGTGGAAGATATAATGCTAAGCAGCCGGGCAGGCCAAGAGAACGTACAAATAAGAGGCAAAAAATGGTCACAAGTAAGTTAAAGGAGCAACAGATTATTCTTGCTCCTGGGGTTAAAAGACCATTTCAGTGCATGTTGGCTGTGGTGGAACACCTCACTGTAGTAACTCTAAAACAGTATTTCTCATATTTCATTCCTTTACAAACTTCCTTAATCATGTGTGTCCTAGCCACATACCACAATTCTATTATTCATTTAATATTTATCTTTATAGCTACTCCTTTACTTAAATTTAGCTGTGTCCAAAGCAATAATATCCATGAAGCTACATATAATGAAATAAGTACAACTGTATGAAAATAAAATATATTTATCCAGATGTCACTGAAAATGCTGTGTATGACCAGGGGTGGTAGGAAATAGTGCCTTAAAGCAGCTGTGTCTTTAGAGAGGAAGATGCAGATCGTGTCTCCCTGTCCTGATAAAACAAGGTTAATTTGCCTTACATTTGAATCTTAAAAGGATCCCCATCTACTTTCAAAGGCTCCTGAGTCTTGTAGGGCTGCAAAATTTTGATGGGCAGAGTTGGGGAGGTAGCCAGTAATGCCTGGGGCTGGATACAAAGGACAAATCTGGAAACTTACAAAAGCATTTCCTAAGGCAGTTTACATGCGCTGCCCCGCCCAGGAAGCCCAGCAACTTTGATCAGCTAGAGTCCTTGGTCGCAGGACCTATACTAAATACTTAAAATACCTGGGCCTTTCCACCAGCTAACTTCCTGTAAAATGATGTGTTTTCAAACACTATGTCTTTTCTTGGAGTACCTCATCTGGAAGACCTGTTACAGTACCCTATTTATATTTAGAAATATTCTAAATGTTTCTTCAGGGAGGTGAGGCACAGGTAATTTTAACTAATAGTCAACCTGGAATAATACAGCAAAAACGACTTAGTTTCTCTTCAACATAAAGTGTTTGTAAGACTTTTGTAATCCCTCTTGCACTTTGTATTGGCTGTCCCTCCAAATTAGTGGTAATTTATTTTAAACAATACATTTTAAATAACAGTGGTTTTCATGCAGTCTTCTATGAAATTTACTGTCGACTAGTTTATGTTCACACAGCAACTTTTGTTTTAATATTTACAACTTTATTCTGAAATATCAAATTATATATATATTTTCTTTTCTCTGTAGATTTTGAAAAACTGTTTGGGCCCCAAACACTATAAACCTGAATGTCTGACTAGGACCTATTGGAAGGACTGTATGGGTGGTGAATAGAAAGCTTGGGAGTGTCAGAGAACTCAGTACTTGGATTTTCAAAAAAAAGGAATGGCAATATCTGGCATACAGCTGAGTAGTCACTTGAATATGTGTTGTTTCCTGCCACAACCACCTGGGGATAGGTGGGAAAAGGCAAAACTTCTTTCGTTAGCCCAGGGCCCACACCTTCCCATCTTTAGGTATTTATCAGGATCAACAGCTCTAGCATCAGACCTAAAATGACACCTTAGAGTGTTTAAACTGGTCAGAGTCTAACTCTTTTTATAAATGTGATCTGAATCACCCTTAAAGCTTGGAACAAATAGGTATTTATTAAAGATAATGTACTCAAAAGAGCCATGAACCTTGAAGTCAGATGGTTCTGGATTCAAATCCTGCTATTTACGTATAGCTCCATTACTGTCTGTCTGCCAAACTGAACCACAGATAGGCTGGTAGAATGTCTGGAGACTCAGGTTCAGCCCAGAAGGATGGAGTCTCCAAACTGGGAGGGAAGAGGAACAAACGTGATGTGTGGATGTGGCAAATGAGCTGTTCTCCTTAGAACTCGCCGATTATGCCTCTGTGAGGGCATTGTCTGTCTGTGCAATGCTTCCAGCATTCAACACCCTAATCTGTGAGATTTTCTGATTGCTGAAGGAAGTGACTGAACATGTTTATATCCTCAAGTATAAATAAGTATCTCTCATAAACCCAGTATATTCTATGGACCTTCAATTTTTGAGATAGCGGCTTACCTGGCAGGTTTGTTCTTTTTTTGGGAGTCATGTCATGTAAGTGCATCTCAGTTTGCAAATGGATGACAAATGATAGAGGCTTGGTTCATGGGAGTAGGCAAAGCCCAGAATTCTCCTACTTCATAAATGTTGGGTTGGGTTTGGTCTTTCACTCTGGCTATTTGAATTTGGTGTTATCTTCCCCACTCTGATAGCTCTTTCACCTTTGTGATCACACTGACATGGTAACAGTTCAAGTGCTCTAGGCAGAATTAGAGACTTTCAGCTCTAAACAGGAGGCTCCTGAAAGCTGATTTATTAAATATTCAGGAATGTGAGCCAGTTATTAAACCATTGGTAGCTTAAAATCAGCCATGGCGGGAGTATTTACACTAAAGAAATCAGCCAACACTACAGATCAGAGCTTTTCTTTTTTTCTTACCTTGAGGGCCGGTTTATCTGCATACCACTGGACTCAGAAACCATATGGATTAAAGTCTCTAGTGGATGGAAGAGTGGCATCTCTTAACCACATTTCACTCATCTTTTCTTTCAGTGAGCTTGTATTGAGTGCCTGCTCTGTGCCAATCCTGGGGCCAGACACTGGGGAGAAACAGGTCACCAAAACCTGGTACCTAGCCTGGGGACTCTCAAAACAAGAGTGGGAATGACTGCCAAGTTAACAGACAATTACAACGCAGCAGGAGAAGTGTGAGAACAGAAATATGTACAAAGTACAACAGAGGAGAGAATGATTAGCTCACAACCTGCTAGAGATAGAAAGCACTTTGTCTCCAACTAAACACCTCAAGAATTTTTTCCTGTGGTTTTTATAAGTGGGAACCTGACAAACAGGTAACTTAAAGAAAATGCTATTTTAAAAACAAAGAGACATGTATGTCAGAGAGCTATTTCTCTTGATTTCAGGAGAGCCCTTGCTATTTTACAGAGCTTATGCACTAGAGAAAAGATTTTTTTTTTTTTAGAGAAAAGATTTTTATTTGGACCAACTATGGGCATTCATTGTGATGGAAGCCAGGTTCCATAAGGAATTGTGACTGAAATGGTTGGTTGGAAAAGCTAAGTTAGAAGGGGTATAATTGGTTATATAGTACATAGAATGGGACCTGCTAGTGGACCTGAGTTGTGTAGACACTGGTTAGGATAGTGGCTTGGGGATGCGGGGAAGGAGCTGAGGTTTGCACTTGGAGTTCAGGCAATTGAACAGAAGATGCAAAATGGAGAAGAAGCCAGGGGTAAACCACCAACAAAGTAGCCCACTCTGCTCCTGGCCCCAGAATTGATCAGAACCATGAATCCAAACCACACAGAAGCCAGTGTTGGAAAGAAGAGGTGGGGGGGGAGGGGGAGTTGGGGGAGGGCCCCACGCCAAGACCGAGGAGCAGAGGCCATAACCTGATTATGTGTGGTCATCACAGTGTTTCTACCACAGGAGAGCCTGGGGTTGGGCGGTGAGAGAGGTAAGGGTGGAAATTTGGCTGAGTCAGTAAGATGGTTCTCTCCTCTGCACAGTAGACTGTGGCTGGAGTCTTGGGCCACCCCACTCTGACAGTAACAATGGGGCCTTGTTATCCACGCTTCATTTCAGGAGCGAGGAGGCATAGCTATTCCAGGCTTTCTCCTGTGAATCCACAGAGCACTGGGGTCAGAGAGAACACTAAAGAACACAGTCCTCATTCCTTGGAGGTCCAGGCTATGGGGGTGTCCCAGGACAGTGTTTCTCAAGGTGTGTGCTGTGTGGATCACCTGCAGAATGTATGAACATGCGAGCACCTGAGCACCTCTCCAGAGGGTCTGACTCAGAGTCTGGGTTAGGGCCAGGGAGTTGGCATTTTAACACTCAGGTGATTCTGGTGTGCACTGAAGTTTAAGAACTACCTTTCCACGGGATAGTAAATGCACTTTGAAAGGCTAAAAGCGGGACCCTCAGTGATGGCATTCTCAGGGAATGGGGTAAGAAGGGAGACGCGGAGCTTATGGGCATTCCTTTGCGAAGTCCCCCTTGAGAAGCCTGGGCAGGCAGGGGGCAGCATGAGGACACGCACCGAGACTCCTGGGAAAGGAGCCAAAGGAGGAATTTCTGACAGATTCTTGTTTTAGACAGGACTGCACCGGAGGCAGACCGTGAGACAAAGATTTGAGGGCGGATGATGTAATTGGGAGATGAGCCCAGGGAGCCCTGTTAGGGGAGTGAGGCAATGAGATGGTGAAGGGACAGAAGCCAATACAGGTGCATTAAGGAGCAGGTGGGTCCTGAGGGCCTCTGGGAGTTGTGTGACCCCCGCCCACGTGCAGGGCCAGGAAGCTGAAGTCTTTGTCTTTCAATTCCCATTCACTGCTGGCTGATAGCTTCTGTCAGGAGTATTAATTCCTCCTCAATGCTCCCGACTTGCCTCACTCAGGTTGAGAGGAAGCCTCCAAGTGGAGAAGAGCGCGTGATTACAATAGGATGCTGTTGGCATGTATAAAAAAGGCTACTGCTAAGGGGACGTGGGTGGGGCACCAACAGCATTTGCTAGAACTGCAGTAACACTTAGGTCACATAAATTGCACTTTACAGTTTACATATTGCTTGGATATACATCATTGCAACTGATAAACAGCAACAGCGACAAAAACCCCATGAGGCAGGTAGTAAAGCATAGTGGTGGTGGGAGTAGACTCGAGTCACACAGGCCTGGAATACCAGTTCTTCCTTCTGATAGCCGAGCTGAGTGACTTTGAAGGAGTCATTTTACCTCTCTGTACCTCAGTTTCCACATTTGTAAAATAGAGATCATAATGGTACCCACTTCTTAGGGTTACTGAGAGGCCTAAATGAAGAAATGCCTTTGACATTCCTAGCACAGTGCCTGAGATATAAGGAGATTCGATCCAATTGCTTCCCTTCCTCCCATACCAACCTCTTCACTCATCTCATGTACCGCCCAGCATATAGCCCAGTGTATGGCACTGAAGTGGTGCTCAGTAAGTGTTTCTAACACAGAAGGCTTAAGTACACCTTGGAGAAAAGTCCAGATTGTTTATGAAGTAGTAAGAGAAGGTGCCATTTAAAATGATATAAAATCTAAAATGTGTCCTGATGGGATGGACATTGAGTAAGTTCAGAGGTAGGGAAGGCTTTCCCCTGGAGAGAAAGGTGTCTTTCAGACTAGATTTTGAATGATGGGTGGGGGGCTCACTGTTGCTGGCAGAGAGGATCCCAGGTGGGAAGATGCCCTGCGCAAAGGCTTGGTGGTGGGACGTAACGAAAGACAAACATAAGCTACCATTGAATGAGCACTTACTGTGTACCAGGTGCTGTATAAATGATATTTTTGATGTGCTTTGTCTCACTGAATCCTCACCACAACCCTTTAAGCTAGGTGCTATTTTTAATTTTATCTTCCATGTTAGGAAATTGAAACACAGGGAAGATGGAAAGAAGCCCAGACTCAAAGTTAGAGTTGTCTGACTCCAAAGCCCAGATACAAGTGTCTTAGCAGCTATAATAGCAACTGCTGATCCTAAGAACTATTGTTATTACTGTGGGATGACCAGCTCCCACCATGATTTCAATTCAGCAAAGACTGAGCATGTACTGTTATTGCGTATTACCCCATAAGTGGGGAGTAGTTATGGCCTGAACCTTTGGAAATTCTCCTTTGTTGCAGGGCATCCTGGGAATTTCCCTTTGGTTTCCCCTAATTATTTCTCAGAGCTTTGGGCTTCGTTCATATGATCCTGACTCCAGGTTTTGATTCCCTATCAGCATATGACACGAGTTGTCATTGTTTAACCACAAGCTGCACTTGTGATGAATGTTGGATAAGCAGAACAAAAGCACAGGAAAAATAATTAGAGGGAACCAAAAGAAAGAGGCGCACAGCCTTGAACAAGAGGCTGCGTGAAGGTTTCTAGGACTCAGTCCCTGAAGCTCTGACAATGTTTTTTGATCCTTGTCTGAATGCAAATGAATGACTTCATCAAATCATAGGCAGTTTGTCACAGCTCAGGTTATTTAGCTAGTTAATTAAAAGTCTGAGTGAGCTGCTGCCTCTCTGCGCTGGGCTCTGAAGATAACCAAACCTGTGTTCTGACCAGGCAAGTTAATTTGAAATAAGTGACCTCAATTGGGGAACGGCTGCAAGTTCAAATTCAAGAATCACTATAATTAGTCCCCAGGTGGATCTTAATTGTTCTTTCAGGAAACAGAGTGGGGGAGGGGGAAGACTCATGTTCAAGCCCAGAGTAAACGTTATTAGCCATACTTTTCAAAAGCTGGGGATCTGACTGGGCAGGGCCTAGTTACTGTGGTGGAGCAAGGGTCCCATTGCTGCTTTTTCAAATGCATCCTTCTAGATGTGGGACACAAAATGGGTCTAGCTCTTTTGGAAATAAGGACTAGAATTCAGCACACTTCTTCGTGTGGTCTCAGGCAAGTGACTTAACCTTTTTACATATGTTTCTCATGTACGTAATGGAGAAAACCCTATTAATCCTGCCTACTGCCGAAGACTGAAGGAGATACTTTGTGAGAAAGCTTTGAAAAAATATGGAAAACTCTACATGGCAGTATTTATTCTTACTGTAATCAAGGAAGTTTCCTAATCTAAGATTTTTGACTTTAGAGTATGAAGCTGTTCTAGGTGTGTGCCTCTTTTTGGTAGTTTCCTTAGACTGTGCCATAAACCAGGGGCCTTCTGAACTCCTCTCCCAAGGGAAAGGATCACAGTGGGATGTGTGTTCAGCACCATGTTGGTGGCACATGATGTTCTAACTTCTTTGGAGGTGCGTCCATAGGGCTGCAAGTGATTTCGGCTTTGTGAGCTTTTGGAAGAAGTTAAAGGGCACACTCATTTAGCATTTTTTATTACAAATTCGGATCCTTCTCCATTCCTGTTAATATAAATCTTTGACTTGAAATTACATGCTGGCCCAGCAGTGCGGTACTATGAGGTCACTGGAAGTCACTGTGAGAGCAGGATAGCTTTATTCCCATTTATTTTTTTATATGAATGGTTGGGTTTCCCTTCAGTGTTCTCATACATTCTAATTACCCCTATCTTCCCAAGCCCTGGAAGCCAACAGTAATGAGAATTTGTATAATGGTAAAAATAAGTGGAAAAATCACCACCCAGTACAAGACCTTAGAAGACCAAGGATTGGACCATCTGGTGATGCACAAATGACGGCCTTTGAAGCTGCTTTCCTTTCCCGAATCCACTTGTTGAAGAGAATTGTATTGTGATGCCCATTTGAGTCCCCCTAATGGAATATAAGCATCTAAGAGATTTACAACCTATGCCTGCTGACAGTAATCACAATGGTTTATCCTTCAAGCCTAACTGAAACTCATTAAAAGAGCTTGGTTTTAAATCAGAATCTGTGTTCCGCCTTGTTAGATGAACCAAGCAAATCATGCAGTTGTGTCTCCCAGAATTGCATTGCTATCTAAGGGCTGTGCCTTTTGCTGAAAAGAGCCCGAGGTCATAATGAACAAATAAACAAAGCCCTGGCTCCACATTACCCTTCATACCTGGGAAACACCCATCTGTGGTAGGGAGCAGCAGAGGGCACAGCTTTTCGAGGGTTTTGCAAAGGTTTAAGCTATCGGTTGGGCAGTCATTTCTACAAGCCTCCCTGGGGAATTCCTATGGGGCTCCATGGGTGAAAGCCCCCATGTGCAGTGCGCAAAGGACTGGGAATTAGTCTCCAAATGATAAATGTCAGCACTTTTTTCCCTGCAAAAGGTCAAGAAATGATTTATTTAATTCAACAAATACTTATTGAGCCCTTACTAGGTTCCAAACTGTTTTTGGTGCTGGGGATAGAGCAGTGAACAAAACACAAAACCCCTGCCCTCCTGAATCCTCTATCGTAGTTTGGTTGTCCAGTGATTACTCCCTCCTGCGAATTCCTGTATGGTTTCCACCTCTGGTCTCTCCCTTAGACTACTAATTATTTACCTGATTTAGGCATGTGTCCTGCCGTCCCAGTTCGACTGTAAGTCTTTGAGGGCAGGGCCTCAGTTCAGACTTGTTAGTGTGCACATCATTCACCACAGTGCCCTGTAGGCAGGCATTCAGTCCGTGTTGGTGGGTGCTGAGAAAGAAGAGGACTCCAAATACAGGCAAGAAGAATGGGAAGTGATATTAACTTCCAGTGTTGCCTTCCCAGTGTAGCATGTTCTCGTATGAACAGCCTGTCTTAACCTAAGTGCTCCATCCAGGCATTTGGAAGGGCAGTGGGATGGGGTGAGATAGCAGGTGGCTTATTCAGGGGAACCCGATGTAGACAGCCATGTGGTCCATGGAGTGGCATGATCGTGGGTGCCGTGGTATGATCATGGGTGCGGTGGCACAGAGTGTGGATGTTGGATTCAGGTCTGAGTTTAAATCCTTGCTCTTTCCCTTACTACTGGTGTGGCCATTATATATGTTAGCCCCTCTCTCAGCACCTTAGCTTCTTCATATAAAATAATGGGGGTAGTTTAATCCCTAAGCAGAATCATCTCATTTTGATATGGTCTTACTATATTTCATGGCGGAAAAATTCTGGTTCTTGAGGAGCAAAAGGTCATGATGAAAACTAGAGTCGTGTTCTGGCCGATACAGCCCATGTTCTTACTGGTATCAAAGTTTCCACCATTCTGCTTTATGACATCTGAGCTATTCTCAATTTCCTGATTGGCACTGCTTATTAGCATTCACTCAGACAAAGAAGTGGGGCTTGTCATACCTATGCAAATATAAATTTCCATCCTCTCTACCAAACCAGATGAATGATTGGTCCTTGAAGACTCAGTTCAACATATTGTCAGGAGAAAGCTTCCCTGATATGGAAGTCAGGCTGAATTAGACATGTTTCCTCTGCATTCCCATTAGGATCTGTGTCCCCTGCTGTCACCGCACTTATCACACCGGAGCATGATCCTGTGTTTACTCGACTGCTTCCCCACTAAACCACCAGCTTCTTGAGGGCTCAAGCCATGTCTTATTTGTTTTCCACTTTTTCTTTAAACTTATTCCTAGTTCTTATCCAGGACAACAGACACAGGCAGCGTGAATAGGAATATTGTCTCGCTTTCAGGGAGAGCTCAAAATCATCTCCTTACAGGTCAGCGGATCTGCTGGAGAGGATTGTGCCTAAGAGCCTTCTGTTTCCTTTTTTCATGCAGTTAAGAAGATAAAGCCATTCACTTGTTTCTTCCACTTCACATATTCTTATTCATGTAGATTCTATGAAGAGGACACTTGAGTAATGGGTCCTTTTCAATTTCTGTAAAGAATTGAGTGTGAGCTAGTCCTCTTTATGCAAAAAGTCTGTTAGATATGTTGAGTTCTACTGTAACGAGATTGTAAATGGTACCATCCCAGTTTGCCTTTGGAGTACATTATAGAGAAATTCATCTCCATCTGACAACTTTTCAGCTAAGCTCTAAGCAAAGCAAATAACATGGAACTCACGAAAACAGTTTGCCTGCTGAACAGCGTTCACTGTATTTGGGGAAACCACACCATTTTCTATTGGCTCATAAATCCTCCAGAACCTAGACCATTGTTAACACTGCTCTTTTTCTTTAAAAAATATAGTTTGATGGTGAGATTACATGCATGCATTCTTGACATGACTTAAGAAAGTTCAGAGAATGACTTGCATGTCACTGCGTAGTAAGGACATAAAGAAAGTGGTTAGGACTTCATATGTACTGTCTTTGAGGGGGGCTTGAAATCACTGGCTGGAGTTGAAGAAGCAAGGTGTTGGGGTGGGGACTGCAGTGGACAGAGTCATTGGGGAAGTGTACCATTGGGAAGTGGTCTCAAGTGAAATCTGTCCTTCTGCTTAGCTTCAATATCACAGTTAGTGCTTTATCTTCAACAGGTTGGATGTGAGAAGCAACCCATAACCCTTCTGGGGGAGGTGACATGAACAATGTTCCCTGTCCCTGATGAAAGCAAATGCCTGAGGATTCAGGGACGAAGCTGCTGCCACCTGTTATTGATGTGGCTAATGCAGAAGAGCTAACAGCTCTGTTGGGAGATGTACTTTCCAGCCACTCCTTGCAGCTCTCTCTGAGTGGCTTGGTGGTGGTTGCCATGGACACCAAGCAGTGAAGGGGCTTGGGTCAGAATCTGAAGGATTGCACTGTGCTTGAGTAGGTGAGACTGAAATTAAGTTAGTGTGTGTACAAATAAGGTGGTGTTTCTTTCCTTTGCACCTTTGAAAAAACTGGCAAAGCAGTCTGATAAGCAACGATTGATTTTATATTGGCCAGGGAGGAGGGAGGAGGGTCTATTTATTGAGTGGGAGGTTCTCAAGTTAAGCACAGGCAGTGGTTTGAAATAGGTCAAGAGAAGTGGAAAGGACACGGAGAGCTGTTGAGGAGAGAGCCGTGATGGCAAGGCATTTATTTCCACGGCCACTAAGAAGCTTTCTTTAGCACCTGCTTTGGCTGCATCGTTCATTGCTTCAGTGTCCCTGGATCCTCATCTCTTGATCTCATATATAGTATTACAGAGGTTCCACTCTATTTTGGCTCTTCCCTCTTATTCATCTTTGCAAGTGTGTGTGTGTGTGTGTGTGTTTTAGATAGCATCATTTAAAGATTTGGGTTTGCAATTCAGTTTCCCCAGTTATCCCTTTTCTGTGTCCCCATTCCTAAGACTGGCAGGTATATTTCCTGCCACTGCTGACCTCTGAAAGAGACTGTGCTCTTCCTGTCCCATCCCCAATAATGATCCAGTCATACCTGGCACTAGAATTTTCATTGTTGGGACATTAAAGGCATGAAAACAATTTCAGTTAGACCGTACAGGTCTGAATCCAATATACCTGTTAATGACCAGTTAACCCCACTCCACTCGGGTAGACCTGTTTGGCCCATGAAAGCACAATCAAAGCACGTTCCACTTTCTGGGCAGCACTCACAAGTCCAAGCCTTTAAGATGATCATAGTCAAGTGACATCATGCTGTCAAAGACAGATGATAAGACTCCAAATATCTGGGGAACATGCCCTAACCACCATGCTCTTCTCTGAGCCCACCATGTCAGGCACCCACTCCTGAGAACTGCTTCAGGTGATGGAAGATGCTTCAGTGTTTTCTGAGCTCTCACGCTCAGTGACCAGCCACACACTCCTTTCCATATTCATTTTCTCTTCCTCGAGAAACGAGGTGCAGTGACTCTAATTATAATGCCTGATATTTGTAGACTTGCCCTCTCTGAGGATCTTAGACTACCTTAGAGAAATTGTCTGATTCATCTTAACGTCATCCTAGTGAGGCAGGGATGGATTTTTATATTTTGTGGCTGGAGTTGTTAGGTGACGAAAGGTGAAAAGGCTGTGCAGGGTCACACAGTGATCTTAGATAGAACTCAGCCAGCTTGCTGGTCCTTGGCCCAGGGCTGGATCACTTCAGAAGGTATTTGTCAATGGCTATTTTCGGAGTAGGGTGTTGGTGGTACATGTATATTTGGGAGGGTGTTTAGTAGCTACATATATTTTTTAAAAGGTTGGAGAAAGAATAGTGGCATTTGGCTACTAATCTCTTCCACTTTAGCTCTACCTCTAGTGATGTGACACTTTCATCGATGTCCCCAAGCCTTTGCCCATTGAATGGTGTCCTTGTCAATTTGTTATAACCTGTGGTCAGGGACAGTTTGACCCTCTCAAGTCTGGACTGAGGGAAAGCTGCCCCCAAAAGGATGGGATTAATTTGGCTGCAAGGGCCAGATGGGTGGCTGGAAACAATGGCATCAAACTGATTGAGGGCTCTTTCCCACACTCAGTCTCATCAAAGTCCAGGCCTTGGCATTGAACAATCAATGGCCTTTGACCTCCAGCATTAGTGCAGTAAAGAACTTGAGTCTGCACTTTTTATTTTCTGTACTGCACTTAGTTTGCATTTGTTTGGTGCCTGTGTAGGGGAGCCCAGAGGTCTAAATTATTTTAAATATAAAGTTTTGTGGCATGGGAGCTTGAATAATAGCTAGCTTTTGTGTTGCTGTTGTAAACTGTGGTTCTTGCAGCCCTTATGAAACTGTTTGTTATAGCATCTGTTACAATCTAGGATAAGACTCCTATAATCATTCAGCTGTCTGCTGAACCTCCTAATTGCTACATTTTTGTTGCTCTTAATCTGGGAAAATTTCTTAATAAAGCTGCATGATGATTCTAAAAAATTCATTAATGTTTACAAGCCAGTAATTCTAAGCCATAGGACTTTGTCAACCTCTCAGTGCTTGCAGAGGCTTAACTGGGGTGTTCACAGAATAAGCCATACAAAGGAACAGGTATCAGGGTTCTTTCCTTCTGTGCCAACTGAAAATGTATTCATTGCCTGTGGAAGGCTAAAATAGCTATATGTGGTTAATGCTTCCTTTCTTTCTACTTTTTTTAAACAGTGGATCTGAGGTCTCACTTGATGTAAGTGATGGGTAACTCAAAAAAAAGGAGGATATTTGTGTTAGTTTTATTTTTCCATTTGAATTGGTTCATATTTTTATAATTCTGGAAGAAGGTACTAGCTTAACCCTATTATGCAGGTGTTAATGGATGGGAGAGAAGGTCTTTCGATTTCATAAATCTTTACTGAAGTCTACGTTGCTATGTGCAAAGAGCATCTGAAGCAGGAGTATGACAGTGGATATCGATGTAATGAGGAACTTATGATAGGCTTGTAATGAACAAAAAACTTCAGTTAATCAGAATCCAACTCTCAGAAATTCTTAATTAATAGGAATTTTCCCCAGGCATTTTCCAGATATCATAAGGGCTGATGTGGCACAGCAGAAACTCCTATTACTGGGGACAGTTGTCCTATACTCTAAGGATAGAAGTAAATGATAAGCTTCCAGGCTGTGCCTTGGCCTTGGAGCATAGCATCTCAGTCTTCCCCTGTACCTGTGTCTCCAAGTCTAAGCAAAGCTCAACAGTGTTGAGGCAGGCAAGGTTCTCAGTTGGTGAAGAAATATTCAAGGATGGTCACTAGCCTGGCAATCTGAGAAAGCAGGAATGTTGACTCACACATTTTTAGATACTTATCATACTCTGCCTTTCAGAATCATTGCATTGCCTTAGCACCCCTACTATTGTGGTATGTAAGACATGTCATCCTCCCCCTCCCCCCTGACCCAGTGCTAGGTATAGTAAAATGGGTCAGGACTCAATAGTTCTTAAGTTGAATTTCCTGCCTTGTTTTTCACAGCTGTAGGAATCATAGCTTTTTGGAATGGGAAGGCTCCATCATATTCAACATATTCATTTTCCAGTTTAGGAAATGGAGACAGAGAGATTAAGTGACTTTCTAAAGTCACACAGCTAGGGGCTAGAACCCAGGCCTCCTGCCTTGAATCTTCTCTTTACTCTGCTTTATAAAACTCCAGGGTATCGACATTCATCCCAAGGACTCTCCTGAAGTTCGCTAATGAAAATTAATTTGAATTTCTATGTTGATTTAAAAAATAAAACCTGAAACCTCGCAGGAAATAAGCAAGCAAGTAATGAGATATTACGATTTTTAAAAATGGGGGGAGGGAACTGTTATTGGTGCAGGAGCATTTCCTTTTTGAGACCAAAGTTTCTATCATTTGGAATAAACAAGAGTCTTGCTGTTTCAAAGTAATGATCTTGAATGAGTTTTTTCTTTTTTTCTCTTTATTTTCCCAGAGGGGATTTGCTTGTAAATAGTCACAAAGCCAGTGTAGCCAGTCTAGTGTGAAGTATGACCAGAGATTCAGACCATTTTTTTTAATAAGGCGAAGATAAAAATCTCTGTAGAATACTGATGTCTGCTACTAACTCTTAGGATAAATATCTTTGCATTTTAGGGAGCAAGATTATTTAAGGCTGCCAGTGTGGGCTGAAGTCACCTCACATGGTGAAGGCTTTTACTGCCTTTGCTTAGGACCTGGTGGACATTAGGCTGGACTTAAGAAAAACCATGTCTACAGTGAACATCATTAAGAAATCCAACTGCAGGTTTAGCCTTTGGGACACTGTTCTGCAATTTTGGGCTGAATTTTTGCTTCAAAATACTTACGAGGATAGCAATGTTTGTTGAGTAATAGTGTTGAATTGCCATGTCATTAGGGTAAGAACTAGAGACCACTGGATACCATTACTGATGATGTAAGAAAAAGTGTCCCTGAAAAGGATGGAGGAAGCAGCCAATTTATAGACAGGAACCTTACACTCTATGATTGACTTATTTATGATTGATTTACTCATATACAAAATAAGCTATAGGCTTTTCTAATTCATTTTATTCTACCAGCACATAGGTATCTAGTCTTTATTATATTATTTTACACTTGCTGAGATGCTTTCTACTTTGATTCACATTGCTAAGGGCTATTACAAATTTTAAAAAGCAAAGAGGGAAAGAGAACTTTTGTTTTTCCTGAGAGCCTAGTACAGTACTCTGAATATAAGCCCGGATGAGACAGTAACATTAGAACAGTTGCCTGGCCCTTCTTGTCTGGGAAGCTTTCTGCATAAATTCCAGTGACTATTCTGGACGTCTTACCCCTTTGCCTTCCTTCTTCTACATGAGTTACTTACTGATTATGCAGTGATTTCCCAGGCAGCTAAGCAGTTATTTTCTTTCTTTTCTTTTTTTAAACTTATCTTTATTATATAATTTCTATACAATTAAAAAATATGAGAATACCTCAGAAGTTGAGATCTATTAACCAATAATAACAATAATTAAGCATTATTTGTTAAATGAGATTCCAGGAAATCATTTCTACGTGTAATAATTCCCTTGGGCCCAATTCCAACATTTACATTTGCTAAGCAGTGATTTTCCACTCCAAGAGATCCCATTTGGTGTGGCACATTTTTCCCTAGCATGGGGGTATGGCCTCAGATCAGTCTTTGAAATCCAGGTCAGTGAAACCGGCCAAATCCCTTACGTGTCTTTGTCTTTGGAAATTTCTGAAAGATTTCTCATTCAGCCTTTCATGGTCCAAGGTGGGCTTCTCGTGTCCACCTCTAGACACAGGCAGGTAAATCAATGGCATCATGCTTTGCTTCAAGGGGCCTCCAGTGTAGCTGTACTGTCTTCTCTCTACTTACTACTCAGCTCACCATGTCATTCGAGGGTCACAGAGGACCCGGACCTAAGGGTGAAGTGTATAGAATCACTTCTGTGTGGCGCTGGTAGACTGTTTAGCAACCAGCTCATAACCATGCCTGTGATAGCTGGTGTCTAGAAGAACTTTGGGATTCTAAGTATAGAGAATTTTTCTTAGACAAACTCTGGTGTTGAAAGGGATCTGACCAGACAGTGCATGGGGGTGGGTTCTGGCAGTGGGCATGGAAAGGAGGAGAGATTTGAGTAATTTCCTTCCCTGTCACTGCCCCTCCATACATAGAATCTGGAGGATCCTAGCCGTGTCCCCTGACCATCCTTTTTGGACGTTGCATAGGGTTAAAGGGAGTATCTATGGAATAAAGCAAAAGGTATGAGAGTATCGGCAAGATTCCCTGTAGTAGCCTGTACAGAAGTAGGATAAAAATCTTCCAAAAGAGTGATGAGAGCATCATTCCAAGTTCCACCAAATACTTATTAACCTTCATAGCATTTAAGCTGGTCAGGAAGAGATTCCATTGCGGCAAGAAGACATCCTTCTCAGCCCTGCCTCACCAAGCAAGTATGATAGTTGATGAGAAGAGCTACACTTACATGGAATGAGACTAGAGGATTCAGAGCAACCTACTCACCAGGAATAAATTAGACATTTGACAGCAGCATTTATGTTTTTAGGCCATGAGAGGTAGAGGTGAATAGGAGCAGGCTCTCCTCTGACATTTTTGGGGCCTATGGCAAGAATACAAATGGAGGGCCCCAGGCTCAGAACCACTGGGTGGTGACTGCATCCACCCGAGGCTGAAGCCGGGATCAAGTTCTCCCAGATGCCAAGGACAGTTAAGTTCCCCACCCCTATGGAGCCAGACAACAATTTTTCTGATTTGGGGTTGCCACTGTACATGTCTTCTAAAACTATATCATTCACGCAGTGCAGACAAGGGAGTGCAAGTGACTGGAGAAATGCATCTGCCAAGACCCTTCACTTAGAGTGAGTTGGGGAGGCCAATTTTAAACAAAATGAGGCCCTTTTCTCATTTCCTGTGGCATGAGTTGTCATTTTCCCCTCCACTGCCCTGCCTTTGCCACCCCCCACCCCCTGACCCCCTGAACCTTTGTGCTCTGATCTGGGGGAACCCAGTTTGACTTACGTGTCCCTCTCTCTTTTTCCCCAGATGCCCAACCAGCTACTGACCTTTCAAAACCTCAAGACCAGAAAGAGAAAATGTCTCAGTGTTTCAGTGTTTGTGGTATGGGGAGTCCTCTGAAGCATGGTGCTCAAGGCAATGGCCCCTCTCTCCCAGGTGTAAGGGCAGGACTGGGTGGGAGAAGGGAGCATGCCCCTTGTTCAAGTCTAGTGGCCGCGAAAAGCTAAGCACCCACCCCCACATAGTTACCCTATGCCCATTTATGCTTTCCCAGAACCAGCCCCACTTTATGCTTCATTTTCTGGGGTTTAATGGAAGGAAGGGGTGCTTTACTGTCCAGACATTGCCAGTTACATTAGATTATTCCCTAGCAAGGGAAGGAGAAAATGGGTAACACATAGGACAGTTTTTGGTAAAATAATGGGGACTGTGGTTCTTTACCTGAGAAGAAATGCATGCAGCTGGGACTGCTAGTGGTACTTACCTGTCTCTCTGAGAAAACACCCCTCACAATGTGTTCCTACTCTGTGGGGCCCATTGCATGGATTGCTTTGACACTATAAGTAAATGAACCTGTTCATCATAAATGAGCTCTTCACCAAAGGGTAGGTTTAACGGGCGTATTTTCAACTCCATGTGTTAATGGAATGTGGATCCTCGTCAGGTGGAGAAAGTGTCTGTAACTGCTTGAACTGCTTTTTGTTTAACAATGCTTATTATAAACAAAGTCACTCCAGGCCTCATCAGAATGCTTCTTTCTTATAATCTCTGGTAGAAGCTACTCCCATTGAAAACCTCAGTCAGAGCAGGGCTGGTAAGTACAGAAATTAGCAGCATTTGGAGTTAGAGTCCTGGGCTTCAAATTCTGGTCGCATCAATCATTAGCTGTATGACTTCTCAGAATTTCCACATCTGAAGAGTGGAAATAATATTCCCATTGACCTTATAGGGCTAATAAGAAGGTTAACTCACATAAGGTATATAAACACACATATATCCACGCTGATTAAAATACTATCTGGAATACTGTAAGCACTTAATACATATTTGTTATTAAAAATGCTCTGTTGTCATATGTAGCTCAAGTTTTTAGTGCTTTTAATTATTTTAAGTGATGCTGAAAAATCTAGTTAATTCTCAAATAGTCCTTAAGTTTATCAATTAATGTGTGTTACCAAATGGTATGTTAGAGATGAGCGGTCCTCTAACATGCTAAACTCCTATTAGTGAGACCTGAGCATACCTCAAGTTTTAGACTCTGTTCTCATGATAAGACCTTAGATTGAACTGATATCTTGGAAAATCCACGAGGACACTGTTCTTCAGTAACAGTCCCTAGATAACTAATTTCCATAGGCACAAAAACTTACCACTCATGAGCAAATAGGTATGGTTGCTAGTTGTTGAGTGCCTAATGGGTGCCAAGCACTGTGCCAGGTGCTCTCCACGAATTATCTTATTTGATCCTCACAACACATGAGGAGCCATGGCACAAAGGTCGTGGAATAGTCTTTTAAGACAAGAGAACAGCCTCAGATAAATTAAGTCACTTTCCTCGGTGTCACCAACAGGATGTGATGGAGCTAACATCTGAAGTCATGTCTGATTCCCAAGCTTCTGTTTATTCAATTCTACCACAAACAAAATGTTCCAAGAAGAAGGGATGCTAACCCAAACTGTCTTATGGACTGGTAGGTCAGCTCAGTGTTCTGCAATGAACACTGAGAGTATGGGCTGGCACAGGAGGAGAGCAAACAGGGGAGAGGAACGGGACAGTACCGCTACATGCTGGGGGAGGCAGGGCACAGGTGTAAGGCCAGACCATTCTGAACTCACTTAACTGAGGTTGAGCCGTTGGCAACAGAGCTCTAGTGGGCACTCCCTCCTTCATGTTACAGCCTCAAACTTTATAAGGGTCCCTAATAGTGTTCATCTTGCTCAAATAGTTATCTTTGGAAACCTGCCTTGTGAAGTTGGATGTTTCATTTCTTAAAATGACTGTCTTTGAAGTGACAGTGAGGGTTCTCAGATGAAAGGAACCTAAGAGGTTGACCTGCTTCAAGATTCTGTCCTTAAGTGTTACTTTCATATCATCCATCATGAGGTGATTTTCTAGCTGGAATGTTTCTAGGGGAAATCATGCATTCTATGTTTTTCCTGGGGGAAGTGCATTAAAACATATCGGTTTGGGCCCCAATAAGTTTGCATATGCTGTAATTCAAGAAGAGGCTATTGCTGGGACTTACCTTTGAATTATCCATGGAAAAAATAAAAACATGAGAAGGGCTGAAGGGGGGATGTTTATATTTCTTTAAGGAGACAGCCTTTTAGCTATCCAATGGATAGGCAAATTAGGATATATCCCTATCCATTTATTAAAATACGTCTTCTATGAGGATATTACTTGTCAACTGACAGAATTAACTTGGAATATTTTAATGTTTTTGAGGACTATCTTAAAACTATTCTAGGCAGGACTTTCTTCTAATTCAGAATGGCCTCACCTTCTTATAGCCTCAGCTGGTGAAATTTTACCTTCTTCTAGTTTCTTCTCTCCTTCTAATAAGTCCTTCCTAATGCTGAGTCTCTAGTCTAGTTAAGCTCATTTGCTCTGGCACTGTCCTTAGGCATGCAGAATGGCTGGTCAGTGCCCTCTTTACGATAACTCTTTACACTTGAGGATGGTGATTAAACTGCCTCTTGGCTCTCTTTCACCAGGCTAAACAACCCCAGCTCAATTGAGCCTTTCCTCATAGGCCCTATTTTCTAATGCTTTAATCATTTTTTGCTGCTCTTCTCTGGATCTTCTCCAATTGCTTTGCACTTGTGTTAAGAGGTACCTGCTGAACAGGCCTTATCTAGGGTTGGGTATCAGCTAAATATTTTAATAAATGACTTAAAAATTAAAGGAGGTGGTTCAGGGTAGAGGACGAGGAGCCAGAAGACTTGAGTTTTGTCCTCGCTTTGCCACTTCCGAGGATTGAGTAGAGAGCCACGTCTGGACAAGTCATCTAAATATTTGTAAGCATTAATTTATCATCTGTAAATTTGGGATAAACACATCTGCTCTGCCTGCCTCCCATAGTAAAGCTCAAATGAGATGATCCATGAGAAAACATGTTTAGCATCAAAGCACTATGTGTCAGGCACCTTTTGAAATGCTTTGCGTGTATTAAGTCATTCAGGTACAGCTATCATTTTTGCTTCACAACCACAAAATGGAGGCACAGAGAGTTAGGTAACTTGCCCCCCAGGTCCCACAGCCAGTAAGTGAACAGAATCCGAGCAGACTGGCTCCAGAGTCCATGTTCTGAAACTCTATGCTATGCTGCCTCTCTAAATAAACATTAAACGTCCAACAGAGCCATATCATTTTAGGGGGCCTAACCTCCAAAAGCAGTCCACAGATACATGCTACTGGGATGGAGGATCCGTTCAGTCATGGGCAGGTAACTCTATGAGAGGCAACCTTTTCAAAGGTTAATGATGAGATTGGTCAATGAATTCAGGCTGCTGTCCACCAGTGGAGAGGGTCTTATGAGCACAGAACAGGAACAGGAATGCTGTATCAGGTCAGGTCAGTGGTTCATTCTTCTTATAGAAATCCTCCTGTAGGAAATGCTTTCAATCCTTAGGTTCAGGATCTACAGTTTCTAAATATTCTCTGTGAACCCTAACAACCTTTCATGGTTTCAACTGTCTCTGGCTCGTTTTCCATGTTAATTCTTGTAGCTGTAAATTTGGAATACTTTCCTTATAGATTAACTGTTAAGGAGAGATATTCAAGACAGATTAGTACCTAATTGAGTCTTTTTTTTTTTTATGCTGAAGGGTTGAAAAGTTCAAGAAAGAGCTTTGGAAGGAAATGTTAGCAAGACTTTTGATTTACCCTGTGTTTGAACACTCACAGAGAAAATTAGAAACTATGTCATGAAATGGGAAGATTATGTTATATAATACTATATTGAAGACTGGCTTATATTTGAAAAATTGTACCATATTGGGTCTTTTCACTAAACCCATTGGATACAGAGAACAATATGAACTTACTTTATGCCAAACTCTAATCTGTAGAGGATAGTGTTATAAGTGGATTAACAGGGCCCTTCTACCTCAGACGGTGACATGATGTGTCATTTTGTGGGAGACTATAGAAGTTTCCTTCCATGAAAATAACCACAGTCAGAGTTGAAAACACCTTTGGAGGAAGGGGGCATCTTTTGGGAGAACTTGATACTAATTGAAGTATAACTATTACCATTCTAATCAGAATGTGTGCAGTGAATTATGATAAATTTGTCAAAAGAATTGTTAGGCACCAATGAGAAAAGTGCTATCTCTGTATCTTAGTATTTAATTGAGTAAAAAAGCATTTTCTCTAAAGAAATATCACGTCAAATCTATTGCTTAAATTAAATAAGTTAACCAGAAATCTATTATTATATAAAGAGATAAATCATGGCAAATTCATGATAACATCAGAAAGGCTTGAACAGAAAGCCACCACCTTAAACCTTTGAGAAAATGTGTACTTGAATAATTTTATGTGATCACGGGCATTTTTTTTTTTTGCCTCTTGATGGAAGCATAGGAAAATTGCAGTGGAACTTACTGATAGGTACTTGCTCAATATTCATCCATCCATCTACCCATCCACCCAGCACTATATGCCCGGTACTCTGGTGGACACTGGCGATACAGTAGTGAACAAGACAAACGTGGTCCATACCTCATACTACTTATGGCCTAGTAGAAATTCCTTAAATGGTAGAGAAAACAACCATGAATTGATAGTTTTATGGCAATTTTTTAAAAGAAAGAATAAGTGAAAAAGAATAAGTGAAATTAACTCTTTAGCCTTATCTGGATGTTGCTAAAACTTTTCTTTGAACAATATTCCCTGAAAAATTGTATTAAAAATATTTTGAGGGCCACTGCAAATGAATGTGCATATAAAAGAACAGATGACAGAAAGTGAGACATGAAAAGAGAGAACAGGGCTTTTGAATAATGTTAGTATAATTTTCCTGAAAGTGTTTATCAATAATCACTATTTTTTCTATGGCATTTGATGTCTTTTAAAGCAATTACACCAACCATGTGAGGTAGAGCAAATTTTATTTTCCCCATTATGTAGATGAGAAAACTGAAGCATAGATATTTTAAGACCCCACGGTCCCGCAGTATAGAGAATTCAGAGCTCTACCACTGCTTTTTTAAAAATTACATCATGCTGAAAAATAACCACTATAAGGTCCTATAAAACCTGGAAGACTTAACAGAAGATAAGATATTCAAGAAGCCAAAGTTACTAACACAAGAAAGGAAAACAAAGTGTGACAAGGAGGATGTTCCTCTGCGTTAAGCTATTAAGTAGGTCACCCACTAAAGGGCTATTTTGGGATAAAATTTTAGAGGGCATCTAGTACATACACCAGCATCACTGACCTGATTCTTCACTTTCAAGATCTAAGAAAATCAAAGGCAGGTGTTTTTTTTTGGAAGGGAGGGGTGGATCATTTGGGTAGCTCAAGAGAATGTTGGCTGAGAATTTGATTTAGCCAGGCTAGTGCTCTAGATTTTCTGTGAGGTATGATTCACTAGAGGTGGTGCTGTTCTTAAGAAGGGGGCAGCTTTAAATGTGTATGTTGCAGAGTCAGCGAGCGATCGTTCTTTCTTTCTCTCTTTCCTCCTATCTCCCTCCCTACTTCCTCTCTCCCTCCCTCCCTCTTCCCTCCCTTGCGTTTTCTTACCATTTTCTTTTTGCACTCTCTTCTTATGGGGGCATACCTGACAAATTGTTAATATTTAATTTGTTATAAAACAGATCTCCCAGGCAATGGCTGCTCACTATAATTTCAATCTCTGAAGCTGTTTTGGCCCCCAGGTACACTGGGATCGAATTAGAATGGAAATGTTTTCCTTCCAGGTTTGTTTATGGCAGTACAGGCACTTTGTTATTAACTGGCAAATTGAGACTTCTAAGGAAAATAATAAACTTTCACCACATTTCAATTTGACTCTTTATTTCAGAGAATCCACCTGGCTTAGGGTGAAACATTTCTTCTAGTATTTTTTAATCTTAAATTGAAATATCCAAGTTTAATAATGAATACATTTTGGCTCATTAAATCAAATTTCACCCCAGTGTAATTATTTTTCTCCCCCTCTTTGTTCACATTTAAAAAAACATGAACAGTAAACAGGGAACAGACTGGTGGTTGCCATAGGGGAACAGGGCAGGGGGATGGGTGAAATAGTTGAAGGCGATAAAGAGGTACAAATTTCCAATTATAAAGTAAATAAGTCATGGAGATGAAAAGTACAGCATAGGGAATATAGTCAATAATATTTGTAATATCTTTGGTGACAGATGGCAACCACACCTATTGTGGTGAACATTCTATCATGTATGTAATTGTTGGATCCCTGTGTCACACACCTGAAAGCAATATAATATTACATAGCAACCACCTTTCAAAAAAATAAAAACAAAAACCATGAACATTTTTTTCTTATGCACCAACTTACTTAAAAAATGTTCTTATATTACATACACATATTTTCCCTGTCTGTCCATCTCTCTCTAACCACAGGGATATGCTGCAAAAATATCCACAACTTCAAACCTAGTGAAAACTGTCCTGATACTCTGCAACTGGGCCCCTGAGACAAACACCTTGCCCTTGTGCCTGCCTAATCCCTTCTCTGTTCCCCGCTGGGGGATTACTTTGAAACCGTCAGCTATCTATGAATCAGAGGTGTGGAAGGGTGTGTTTATCTGATAGGTAGCATTAAATTGCAGAGACTTCCAGATTAATCATGGTGTGCAATTTTCAAAAGCTTAGATTTTCTTTTCTTTTTTTTTTTTTTTGCAGCCACTGGGGAGGAAAAAAGGATTAGAGAGACTATCAAAAACTGTTGGCACATCTAGTCTGTTGGCTACTTAATTTATTAGCAGATATGGGAACTGCCTCAGGTTGGTGATTTAACATGTTGGCTGGAGGTAGAATAAATCTCAAACGTACCTGTTCCAAAATTGTGTTAATCCTTTCGACTTCGCAGTCAATCAAGTATCGCTTTTCCTGCCTCCTGTCCATTTCTTCAATGATGCGCCTGAATTCTTGGACGTCCTTTATGTTTCCTACAGACCTTGCCGTCACTTGCCAGTTGTTCTGCACTGCTGCTTCCATAATCGCTTGGAGGATGGAAAATCCTGAAAGAAGGAAAAGGAGCTTCAATGATGATTTTTTCTTTTTAAAATCTTTCTGTAGGTATTAAAGGTTCCACGGAGTGTTTATTCACAGTCCACTGGGTCCCTTTGAACCTTAACCATTGTGGAGAGCAGGCTTACTCAAAACCTCAGCCTTAACCTTCTAGGCATTTAGCACCTCTATCTTGGTTTCAAGGAAAGAAGATTCTAGAACTTGTGGGTGCCCTGATAGGTATTTGTCAAGCCTATACTTACATAATCACAGCTGAATTACAGTTGTTTTTATTAACAGGCATTATCAAAATATCTATAGAATGAAAGCCAAAAGCTGCTTCTTTATTTCTGGCCTCAATCTTTCCTGTTGCAGTCGAAGCTCATTTCTTTTATCTTCTATGTGAACATTCTTCAGAATTAGAACTTCAGTAGAGCTAGAACCCCATTATAATATGGCTGATCCTGACTTGCATGTGACTATCCAGTAAAGTAAATTATGTCTCCCAAGTGAAATATAAAAAATCTAACGAAGTCTATAACAAAGATTTCATGCTGGCCCTCTGAACGTAGCATTATGAAAAAGTTCGATTGTATTGTGCTCCTGAGTTCTTCCCCTTTCTCAATTAATTTTTCCAGGGATTCTTGGTTCCTTTTTAGTTTATTTACATCAGACAAGTATTACCAGCTAACACCCTATATCTATGCTGAATAGGAAAGAGAGAAAAGATGTGATGCTTGAGTTTTGGATAACCTTTTTGGAGTCAGGGTTTGAGAGGGTCGGAAAAGCAGTATATCTTAACGTATGAACCACAGACTTGCACAGGGTTTTCTATGTACTGGTCTTTGAGAGTATCAGGTCACTAAGACTAAATCATGCCTATATTTTTGCTTCTGGTATGAGTCCATAATTTGAGTATTACTTCATCAAGTACAGGCATCATTTTATTGTGGTATGGTCAAAAAGAGCTCCCTTCTTCCCATAAATGTGAATTGTTTTCTATTTATATTTAGGTAATGACTAATGGAAATGGGCGATGGGGATGATTTGCAAAGCCCAAATGAACTGTGGCATCACAATTCAGCCACTGCAGGAGTCCAGAATGTGCTCTTCTTTGAACACATTCTAGGTTCTGTACTGTGTCAGGCTCACCCTGAGTGTAAGCAGGCTATGGTTGAGAATCCTCTTCATTGCACCATAGAAAATGGTATTGACATTTGGAGAGCACGCTTCAGGGAGATGGCAGTGGTGACTCAGCCGGTCATTACGACTCCTTGGTGTACTGGGTGTATGCAGGAAGAGGATCATGAATGAGACCAAGCACTTGGTTATTTCCAAATGAGCAATTTCAGCACAAGAGCTCAAAATTACAGATCAGAGTAAATTGCCATTGCTTTAAATGTCAATTCTTACTCTTTTTAAACCAACCACGCATATTTATTTCTCAGATTTACATTTTCGTGTGGGTTTTCTATGTGCTCTCTGCTTCAGTGGGAGTTGAGGGCACGTGGTGGGCCAAGGCATGGGATTAAGAAATAAACATAAGAAGAAAGAGATTAAAATATTGGAAAATCTTAAGCAGTGTACAATAAGGCCTCATTATTTTGAATTGTACTAATTAAGAATTTATGAAAATTCAGCACGGTCTGCATTGAATTTTACTTCTCTGTTGCTTATGAAGAAAGTATTGGCTGAATAATAATGGTAATGAAATGACACAGGGAGTCTTTGATATTTTTCAATGAAACTTTTCAAAGTACCCTTTAGCAAATACAAGTTTTTTTGTGTGTTGGGTCAAAATCTACATTCTTACAATCTCTATTCTTTAGTCCTATTCCACCACTTTGGGTGACAGACAAGTTTAATCCCCTTTCCATGTGACAGTCCTTCACATTTTAAAGACAGTGTATCTCCCTGTCTCTTTCTTCAAGTTAAAGATGTCCCCATCCTACAACAGTTACTTTTATGACATGCTCACAGGTTCTCTCATTGGTCTGTTCTCTTCTATGAATATTCATCAATATCTTATTGATCCTGATAATGTAGATGTGATCTGACCAGTGCAGAAGACATTGGGATTATTGCTTGCTTTTATATGGGTTGTTATTTTAGCAGCCTATGATTGCTAATATTTTTAAATAGCCACATGATTCTATTAATTAATATCAAGCTTAGATTCAACTAAAGCATGTTCCTTTGGTAAAAGCTTTGGTATATAATAATTCACCATCCATGCAGCAAGACTCATCCCATTCCAACCTGCTTTTATCTCTCTTGAATCCTCCACCCCATCCCAGTACACACTTCTCCCCCATTTTTACATTCGCCCAAATCTGGAAAATGGTCTTGCCCACTTATTCAGTCCTCTCATTGCTTCCTACGCAAGGCAACTGCCTCTGTCTGTCCATTTTCCTGTGACCTATAGACCTTTGTGGATGATTCTCCCCCATGAAGCTTCCCTTAGTGACTTCTCATTCCTTTCTCCAAAGATGAGTAGGTCTGAATTCAGGGTAAATCAATTATGACCAGTGGAGAAACTAATTTGAAGAACTGCATGACAGACATTTAAAAATTCAAAATAAAACTGGATAAATATATTACAGTACAGACACATGGAATACTATGCTGCTATTAAAAAGATAGCTCCATCTCTATATAATAAAAGGAAATATTTCTGCAATGTATTGTGACTTAGAAAAAGGCTGCAAAATAGCATTTATAGTATGATTCAATTTTTATTAGAAGAACATGGTTTTGTATTTCTTGAAAAAATCTGAAGAAATTGGCAGGAGTTATCTCTGAGGTGCAGGATTACCAAGAGCTCCTACTTGCACTGTTACTTATTTATGAAATGTTTGACTATTTTACAAGAGCAAGGTATTATTTTCCATAAGTACAAAAACAGTAAAGATCAAAAACTACAACTCATGCTGTCCTCTCGGAGCATCAGCTCCTGGAAGACAGGATGACAGACGAGTGCTGCTCTATGGTTGCCTGCTGCCACAAATGAGAGGCCTCTTAATGAACATTGATTGGAAAGATCTTAGATTTTTGTTCTTTGAACCCTGTGAATGTATTACCTGTTTAAAAATTAAATAGAAAAAGCCACTGATTATTTAATGAGCTTGGATCTGGGGCCTCCTGGGCTAGGAGCCTTGCTCTCATCTTCTGAGCAAGTCAGAACTGCATCTTTATGGTGCATTCAGAGTTCCTGTGTCTGCTTGAGCATGTGGCTGTGTACTTGAGAACCCTGGAAGGAATGATCACCTCAATTCAGTATACATCAGGGAGCAACCAAAAAAAACTTTTGTTTGTTTTCATACCAAATTTATTATACTTTGTTCCATGTTGCATCTGACCAAAGAGAGTAAATGTGAATTTGAGGGAGAAAAAAAAAGTTGGTCTCTGGAGGCAGAGCAAAAGTAGGCGTTGGTGCTTGTAGGAGGTGAGGTGCTTAACAAAGCCTTGGCTTTGTAAAAATAAGCCTGCTGTTTTAGCAGCTTCAGAGGTGTCCTCCACTCTGTGTGAGCTTTAACGTCCAACTTTGCAATATAAAAGCTACTTTTACTTGAGCAGCAAATTCTCTCATCTTGATTCCAGACCACTGTTGCTGTTCATCTCCTTTCTCTTCCTCATTTTAAAGACTGGGAGTTAGTTACTGTAGAGGTAACTGGGTGAATGTTCGATTGTCATCTGTATTCAACTAAGATAATACAGGACCATGACTGATAAGGTGATTATAGATGAAGCACTGGGCCGCAGCTGTGACCAATCCAGTCCTACTGGACTGACTGTTGGGCTACTCTTGCTAAACACAGAGGCTACCTTGGCAAAGGCTGATATAAGGATGCTGTGCTGTACTACCTGGATCCTGTTTCAGCACCAAAGGACTTATTCCTTCAGCTTCTGGGAAAGTTGTTGGCTGAAGAGAGCTGCCTAACTGAAGGTTATACTCCCCTTCCAGGGCAGCTGGTAGCCAATGACTGGTTGATATGGATACAAAGGTGCAACCCTTTCACCCCAAATGGGATAACTCTAAGGGGCCATCACAGCTTCAGAGGTCCCTGAAGGTACCACGGCCTCGTTATGACTGCACCACAACCCATCTTCTCCTGCCCAAACCTGCCTCCTTCCTTTCCTCCCATAAATGCAGATAACAAGGGTACTTCCCAATAAAGTTTTGCATGCAAATCTTCATCTTAGAATTTCTTCCCAGGGGATTCAACCTGTGATTATGAGGTTGACCTCATAATAAGGATGGCAGCAAATACAAAAAGATCTCAAATCTACAATGGTCAAAATCATGTCCACAGGGGGAAGAAGGCCAGGATTTTGTTCTCTGTACAAAATGAAAAACTGCTCTTAGTATTTGATCTAAAAACACAGAAGAACAATAAACTTCTCTGTCCTATGTCCCATTCTCTCAGTGTTCTGTCCTTTTCCAGGTGCCAACATAAGAATGGCTAATGGCATAGAACACCACTGAGTTGGGAAGGAAAGGAAAATGAATGTTGAACATAGTTTTTGGGTTCCACCCATCCCATGGGGTCATTCAGGCGATGCCTATGAAAGATGATAGTGTGCTTTATGATCTTTAGGCTATGGCATTTAACAAATGAACAGTTGATGGCCTGTATGTATCTCAGGGGCCAGTGAAGTGTGGGGTCAGCATCCGTCCTGCCTATGTCACTCAACCGAGTTCTTCAGAAGAAAGCATGATTCTATTTTCCCATGTCTTCACTTACCTCTGTGGCTCTCAACTCTGGTTGCACATTATCACCTTGGGAGCTTCAAAAGGTTGATGTCCAAGTCTCACTTTGGACCAATTAAATCAGAATCACTGGGAGTGATTCCCTGGCTTTTTTTTAATATTCTGGGTGATTCTCAAGTATAACTACTGACCTATACTAATGGCTGGCCTATCCAAATGAGGTGTATGGATGCAGGTTTCTTGTTGTATCTGTCCTTCATGACTAACCAGAGGGGCTCTGTGTGAGAAAAGCATGATCCGAGAAGGGCTATATATCATTTGGAAATTAGCAAACAAAGGCACAGAAGCAAGAGGGGAAGGCTGGCCAGGAATACAAGTCGCTTCTTCCTGTAGTAGATGATGAACCTGGTAACACCAAGTATGTGGGAAGCATATCCCAATGTCCTCAAAGCACTCTACAAATGTCCTTCTTCTTCTAAGGTAGCATCTGTGTTTTTCTTTTGAAGTATAAAATTAATACGTGCTCATTTAGGACACTTGAGAAGAAACAAAAAGTGTAAAAAATAAAAGTATGGGTGATTCTATAACA
This sequence comes from Phataginus tricuspis, assembly GCA_029783875.1. NCBI lineage: Eukaryota > Metazoa > Chordata > Mammalia > Pholidota > Manidae > Phataginus > Phataginus tricuspis. The sequence continues at coordinate 103,081,453 of JAQQAC010016209.1, read as the reverse complement.
CAGGGATAACCAGTATTAACATCCAATTATATGTCTTTCTATTCCGTCTTATATAAATACACTGCATACTCTTGATTTTAGTCAAATGGATTGTACTATTTTTGTTCTGTCTTTAAAAAATCTACCATTATATCTTGGACCTTTTCTTATGTTATTAACTATTTTCAAACATGGTTTTAATGGCTACATCATAGTCCATCCTTTAGATGTATTATAATTTATTTAACCCTTCCCCAGTATGAACATTTCAATTGTTCCAGTCTTTCCCTATTGTGAATAACACTGTGATGACAAACTCATAGAGCATGTCTAATTACTTCCATAGGGTAAGTGTCTAGCGGTCAGACTATAAGGCCAAACATTTGTGGACATTTTTAAGGCTTTTGATACATACTGACAAATTGATCTCCAGAAAGGCTGTACCATTTCATGTTCCTATCAGCAGAATATGAGAGTCCTTGTCTCTGTGCCCTCTTGCTAGCACTGAATAATATATTTGCCCGTTTGATAGGGAAATATAAAAAGATTCTTTCTCATTAGCATTTCTTTGATTATTAGTAAGTTTAGTGACCTTTTTTCAGTTTTGTGTTCCTGTTTATTTCTTAACTGGGGAATTTTCTATTCATTCATTTTGTTCAGATTTCTTTTGTATTAATGTTTTTGTTATTGATTTATAAAAACCTTTATATATTTATGATATTCAGGGGCTTATTATATGTCACATAGGTTTTAATTCAGTTTATTTGACAGTTGATGTTTGTGATACATTTTAGTGAGCAGTTTAACATTTTATGAAATTAATATTCTCGTTCATCAAAAAATTATGTGAAATGGGAGAAGACAAATGAAACTTTCTCTTCTGCTGTTATCCTAGTGCTCACCTGGGCTTTAAACCCAAACCTTATGAGAAATACTCTCTCCATTTCTCACAACTTCTTTGTTCTCCATGGAATTTCTGATAAATTTGTCTTGCATATTGTGGCAAAGTAAGTGAATGGGGGAAACTGCATGTGAATGTGAAGGTACTTCCTGAGACTTAAGAGAAGAACAGAAAAATAGAGGCCGAGGAAAGAGGCAGATGAGGAGCCCAGTTCAGTTATTTCATCTTATATTTTCCCATGTCTACGAAACCTGGTGTTCAGAAATCTGATCTCAAATCCAATACTTCAGGGCATGATTATTCATATTACAAAGTATACTTTTCTTTAGAAAGGGTTCATGGAAATATTCCTATAGCATATTTGAATTCACATTTTGTTGTTTTGTTGTTTGTTTGTGTTTTAACTTGATTTAAATACATTTTGTTTCCACCAAAATCAGTATAGTGATTGTCTAAATTTGGGATACTAGTGCATAAACTCTTTGGTGTATGAGGAGGTTGAGATGGAAAGATCAAGAACCCCTGTGGGTTTGCATATGGATGTCAGTCTGTGGATTTTATGAAACAGGATAAAGACAAATATCCACCCACACCAAGCCCAATTTACCCTTAGTGAATTTAGATTGCCCAAAGGTCGTCATTCCTCATAATTGTGTTTGTTTATGTTTCCCTTTAAGAGCTGACCCGCTGAAGATCTCCTCTTGCAGCTGCATTATTAGGATGGGACCTCACCTAATTTGTGGGGTCAGTGAACAGAAGGTGCCCCGTGTTCCAGTTCTGTGTCCTTTTCCTCTCTTCCAATACAAATCTGCCATCACTCCAAATAGAACCCTTTACTCATACTAGATAGATTGCCCATGGTTGATTAAAGCTTCAATTGTGACCCCGTCTATGAAGGACTTTTGTTTTAAGTTAAAATCAAAGCCTTAAAGTAAAGGGGCAACCTGTACTAGAGAAACAACAGACAACAATCAGTAGAAGAATACTATCTAGCAGCTTGAGGGATGCCTGGTACCCAAATATCCCGCTAGAGGAGGTGACTACTGACTACTCGTCAAGTTTAAAGTTGGCTCAGAAGTTAGCAGTACGTGTACTCCTGACTTTTCCATTTTTCTCTTTCATCCGGTCCTTCATTATGAACTTTGTCTCACTGCTGGTGAATTATGTAGCTCCATTCTCCTCACCATAAACTGAGAAATTGTGCCCAAATAGATATGTCAGTTTTGTTGAGTGAAAGTAAATTTGCTTTGCATTGTCAGCTGAAAAGAAATTTAGAAGACCATCTGGAATAGATTTGCTTAACGTCTGGGAAAAGCAGAATAGGCAAGCCTTCTGATCCTCAACCACACAAGGTCTGATATTAAAATAAAAAGAAACAAAAGCAAAAATAAATGGGATTACATCAAATGAAGAAGTTGCACAGTGAAAGAAACAATCATCAAAATGAAAAGGTAACTTACTGAATGGGGAAAGATTTTTGCAAATCACTTATCTGACAGGGAATTAATATCCAAAATATATAAAGAACTCATATAACTCAACAACAACAACAACAGGAAAACAACCCGATTAAAAATCTGGATAAACATTTTTCCAAAGAAGACATACAGATGGCCAATAGGCACATGACAGGATGTTCAACATCACGAGTCATTAGAAAAATGCAAGTCAAAAATAATGACTCTTTAGCATCTTACTACACTGGTAGACAGTGACTGCAATGGTGAGGGGTGGGGAGTGAGGACTTGATAATACGGTGAATGTTGAAACCACAAAGTTGTTCATGTGAAACCTTCATGAGATTGTATATCAATGATACTTTAATTTAAAAAAAGGAAAATGCAAGTCAAAACCACAGTGAGTAATCACTTCATACTAGTTAGAATGGCTATTATAAAAAAGACAAGAAATAACAAGTGTTGGTGAAGATAGGGAGAAATGGGAACCCCCCTACACTGTTGGTGGAAATATAAATTGGTGCAGCCACTGTGGAAAGTAGTATGGGCACTCCTCAGAAAACTAAAAATAGAAATACCATATGATCCAGCTATTCCACTTCTGGGTATTTACCCAAAGAATACAAAAACACTGATTCAAAAGATATATGCAGCCCTGTATTCATTGTAGCATTATTTATAATAACCAAGAAATAGAAACAACCTGCATGTCCACTGAAGGATGAATGGATAAAGAAATTGTGGTATATATACACAATGGAATACTATTCAGCCATAAAAAGAACAAAACCCTGCCATTTGTGGCAACATGGATGGACCTTGAAGGTATTATGCTAACTGAAATAAGTAAGATGGAGAAAGACAAGTACTGTGTGATTTCATTCACATGTGGAATCTAAAATAAACAAAACAAATGAACAAACAAAACAAAAAACTCATAGATACAGAGAACAGATTGGTGATTACCAAAACTAGGGGATTGGAGGGTGGGTGAAATGGTGGAAGGGGTCGATTCTATGGTGATGGATGATAATTACACTTTTAGTGGTGATTGTTTTGTAGTGCATGTAGATGTTGAATTATAATGTACACCTGAAACTTATAAAATGTTATATACCAATTTTACCTCAGTAAAAAAAAGAAACCTAAAAAAAGAATAGAAACAACTGAAAGCAACTGGAGTTGGTTTAAGGGGGGGCTACTACATGCCTGTGCATAATTCCTTCATGTTTCTGTTTGATATCTGGAAAGTCGTCATGGGATAGACTGCGTGCATTGGAAACTCACAGAGGGTACAATTCATTTCAAAGTTGCTCTGTGGACTGCAGCACACTTAATAGATGTCATGTGATGATTGATCATGCCGATTAATAGGGTTTCTTATATAACATTTCCTCACTTGGCTTTTAATCCCCTTGAGATCAGTAATTTCCAGCAATGATCACGTGGCTGGACTTCCTAACTGAGCAAGTGGTGAGTGGCCTGGGTGTTAGCAGGCACTTTATGGGCATCTGGCTTTATGCATGATTATAAAGGGCCCCCACTTAACAGGTTGGAGAAAGAAGTGCTGTCAATCCGCTATAGTATGTCTTCTTCCCAGATCCAGTTTATTCCATATAGACCCTAACGGTCCCAGTAAAGATGATCCCTCACCCTGCCACCCCTTCTCCAGCAGGGGATGAACTGTGAATCAGTTTCCTGGAGGCAGGTACAGTTTGCATTGAGCATCACATACTGGGCTTCCCTTTGTACAGGGTACTTTATATCGTGGCCTGTGCCCATGGAGCAGTAAAGTTAATTCACCCAGTGGGGACTTGAGCTCAGAAAATACGTGCTCCCATTCCATTAATCAAAAGGCTTCTCATCAGGAAAGTGACTTATCTGGACACATTATTCAGCATTCTTAATTTTGAGAAAGCAATGCCAAGCCAAACCTTTTAAAATTTGCAAGCTTGAGGGTGGGGTATGGATGATGGCTACTGGTGATAAGGAAAGGGGGTGGCAAATGAGGGTGCATTTATGTCAGAGATGAAAGGGGTCTGGATTTGGTTGCAAAGAATAGTGCCTTTTCTGCCTGCTGTAGTGCTAAGACCTCTTGATCCTGATATGATTTGAAGGCTGTCAAACGTAATATTAAGGGCAAGCTTTTGCCTAGAGGATACAGAGGGGCTAAAGATCCAATCCTGAGGCCAATGGAGAACACACTTTTCCCTTGAGGAAAAAGTACTCTTTGAGTTAAATCTGTGGTCAATAACCTGCTTGGGAAACACTTAAAGTGGGATTTGCAAAACTTACAAGGCAAAAAAAAATTTTCATGCCCCTGCCCCCCTGCAACAAATCACCAAGATCAACTCATTTTGATTAGATTAGTTCTCTTTCAACTGAGTTTTTCCAATGGGGATGAGAGCGGATTTAGCAGTATGGGGGTTATAGGTTAATGTTTCATCTCGTGCAGGCGTTGGGCTCCAGGAAGAATGGCTGACTTTTGTCGCTGTTGCTGTAGAGAAGTTAGGTTGTCTGAGGTGCCCAGAATTCTTCTGATTCTCTTAGAATTCTCAAATATGAGAGCCAGAGTTTAGTAATGGGCTCAACCTCTTCATTGAACAAATGAAAAACTGACAGCCAGGGAGAGTGAATTGTTTACCCTGTGGTAGATCCTAACTTAACCATGGCCATAGCTCTTTTCTTGTTAACTTTCAGTATTAATGTAAAGTGATGTTTCTGTTGTGTTTTCTGGATAAAGATTCATTTTGGTATCGAGTAAAAGTTAAAATCCAACTGGAAAATCATGACAGATATCGTTTGTAGCTTTGTCTACAAGACTTCGGTGACTTCCTTAAGGGCTCTGCTCCTCTCCTTCAATACCTTTGCATGGAGGAGCCAGAGATTCTACAAATAAGTTTGTGCATTAGGGCATATCTTTCTCCTCAAGTCTAGCTGGGACTCGCATATGGTACGGGGTTCCATTCTAATCTACACAGGTTTTAAAGAGGCTTGGCTCATGCTACCTAATCACACAGTTCTTGTGCAGGAAACAGACTTCTCCAGCATCTTTTGATTTCTAGTGATTTATTCTGACCACCTTCCGCACCTAGAAAAGCCTCATTCCCATTCCATAAATATCACATTCATTAAGACTCAGCTCAAAAGGTATCTCACTAAACAGATCACCCAGGTGTGGTGGTGGGAAGGGTCTAAGCGCTCACACCCATCCTTGAGTAACCTGAGAATCTTAAGCTATAGAGAGTAACCACTCTCTCCCAGGGGTTATGGCTGAGTACCACCTTTAAATCATTGTTCAAAAATAATTTTTTTGGTATTTTCATGTATAAATTTGTCACTCTCATTCCTCAGATTTTAAATTGACCTGTTTTTCCTTTCACTGTCAAGTTTGGGATAGGAGTATATACCAACATTTATTGAATGCCTACTTTGGGCTGGGCACTATGCTAAGCATTTATAAACATTATTACATTTAATCCTCTCAACAATGCTAAGCTTAAGTAGTTATCTGCTATTAACAAATAAGAAAATTGAACCTTGGAGAGGTATGCATTTATGAATAAAAGCACACAACTAGTAAATTTTGGAGTTGGGGTCTACATTGCAGGTCTGGCTTCTGTGCTCACTCTTTGCTCTCTCCACCTAGGGAGCTGAAATTATTTTAATATGTGCAGTTGCCCAGGAAAGATGGAGTCATACATTTTTTTATGTGTTTCTCCATGACAGGGAGGGCACCAGAACACATTGTTGTGTAACTACCTGAAGACACCCCAGGATTTTTCAGGCCCACTAGGAAACATGCTGAGCAATCAACTGTAAGTGAAGGCTTAACAGAAACACAGTCAGGGTTCTCTGGATAATGATATATCTCATCAGTTAATCGCCACCTTTGGAGTTGAGCTGGAGTTATGAGACTGGGGGGGTTATCTCTGTTTATTTTCTTATTTATTTCTCACACTGTCTCAGATGCCCCCTGCCTCCAAAGCAGCTGTTTTTTTCTGACTTCCCTATTTCTGTCAGATTTCCTAGTTATCAAATCTGAGCATTATTGTTGACTCTTCCATTGCCCTAAGCAAACATGAAGTCAAATTAATTCATCCCTTCTGTGTCTTCCCCTTTCTTTCCATTCCCATGACTACCAGGTATTCTGAAGTTATTACTGGTATTTGCTGGGTCTACTGCAGTAGTCCTTCCCCTTCCATCCAAGCTGCTCAACTATGACCAACTTTACCTTCCTCACGCTTATTGATTATGTAATAGCCATGCTCATTCTCAAACATTTTTAAGTGCTTCTTTGCCTATAGGTTCAAGTCCAGATGAGGTATTATAAATGTTTCAACTTGCTTGCAATCTAGGCTTTACCTTCTAAGAAAGTCTTGAGAGACCTGTTAAACTGGGTAAGCTTGTGGTTGTTCTGTTCCCATTCTGGGACTCAGTTTCTTCCACAGTCTATTTTGAGGGGCCCCTTAGGGATTGTATAATAGGTACTGTCAGAGTTTGGAGGGTATTATCAAGAACATTCTATTCTGATAACAGAAAAATGGAGGCTAGTACTTAGAGAAAAGGAAAGAGAATAGAGAGAGTGACCAATAGAGAAAACGTCCTTTTAAAAATTTCTGCTCATCATTGTTCCTAATTAGTATTTCACTTGGACTTGGACACTTCAGCTAGAGCCATGGGCATAAAGCAAAGAGATGTAAATAATGTCAGCCCCACCACCAGGCCCATCCTCCTTTGACCCCAATGGCACAAATTACTAAGAAGGTTAACTGGCCAAGATGGAGGAAGAAGTCTAGACCTGTGGACTAGAAGGAAGGTAATTGGCCCTAGCAGCCATCAAAGCCATGGTCGTGGCTTCATTTATCCAGTTGATAATATGCAACTAAGTTAACTGTTGCAGAGGACAAACAACCATATTGGCTATGACTGAATTTAGGAGTGCTTGAGCAAACCAGACTCTGGAAGTTTACAGAAGGAAAGCTCTGAGTCACGTAGAGTTAAGATGCCGATTTTAGTGCTGGGCTCTCGGGAAAGTGCACTGGTTAGGAATTTATCTGAATAAAATGAATCTAATTAGGAACCATGTAGCTAGTCATCATAAGGATTGGCTCAGTGGAGGGACTAGTCAACCATACCCAGAAAACTTCTGTGCACATTCAGGCAAAGGACTCAGTGGCAGGACTTAACAAAATGGCCAAGTGAGTTCCTCTTGGCTGGGAGTTTGATCCTACTGGCCAGTGTGCTAGGTCCTAGGCGTCACTTTGAAGGAAAGGTGGAGTTGTAGCATCCTGTGCAGGTGACAGTAATTATTAAGCTCTCTAGGAGAGTTAAATAACCAGTTTAGGAGGCGGGGGCAGTGGACAAGAGGAAACAATGATTAATATTTCTTTACCCTGGCCAGCAATGGCCCAGTCCAACAAGATGTTTTCATGGAGCCACAGGGGAGTGTAAGGTATGGACCATTCTAGATCCTCAAGTAGGCCTACTTTTAAAACCATCTTAAGTTTGCCAATGTGTTTTAAAACACTGTTTGACAACCCCCTTAGGCCATAAAACATGTTTATATTTTGGATCGAAACCAATGCTCTGGAATCTTCTTTGGGGAACCGTCCCATCTGCAGTGCTCAGCTCTGCAAATATCAATGTAACACAGCGTCCCCTAAAACAAATACAAATGTTCTTTAGGGTTTGTTTTGAGCAAAGAACACAATCAGCAGCAACGCTAAAGAGGAAAAGGACTCAGGAATTATTTTAGGAGAGAAACAAGGCAGTGAATTTCTCCAGTAAATTTATGTTTTAACAACCCCAGGAGTTATACACCTTGCTCCTTAGAGGGAAAGTGGACCTGCTCTGTCTGGCACAGCAATGATGCGTTAATGACATCTGGGGCCACCTCAAGGGGTATATTGCTCTCCACTGAGGAGCTAAATAGTGCAAAAGGCATATTTCCTATAACCTTTAAACTATGGTAACTGCCCAGCTTAGCTGGTCCCACTTGGATAGAAGATTGTTTTTTCCAGCATGAAATAAATGGATTGTGCCTTGGATGATGTAGCTGCTTCCGTTGTCTTAAGCACTGATGCAGATCACAGCATGAGTGATGTGGCAGCAGCAGCCATCCAGAGCCACTGTGAAAGTGAATGTGATAAATGGAGTGGCTGGACCCAAAATGAGTTTGGCCTGCATGATTGGCTTCAGGAAGCAGGGCAGGTACCCAGGAAGGCTTATTCAAGTAACCCAGCTCCCCAGAAAGATAGCCTTTGCCAAGGTCCACATTTGCCACGCCCTGTGCACAGCTCTGGCTACACTAACGGATTGTTTCAGCCTCAATGTAAAAGGATGGTATTGTTAACTGCCAAGAGGAGAGGTCCCAGCCTCTTACTCCAAGCAGCACAGTTGGGTTTAACTCATTCAGAAGATGGTATATGTTTTGGCCACTTAAAGTGTGGCCCTTGTGTCAGCACATCAATGCAAGATGCTAAGATGCTGTTCTGATGCCTTTGCTACTTCAGGTATGGCAGCACCAAAAGCTCTGTGTTAGAAATGCAGATGCTCAGGGCCCGCCCCAGACTTAATGCAATCAGAACCTACATTTTAACAAGCTCCCCAGGTGATTTGTAAGGGCATCAGAATTTAAGAGGCACTAGCCCACTCATTGTTAGATATCTACTGAGAACCACACTTTGGCTGGTTAATGCAGATGGGTGATTCAGAAGGAGACAGATCCAAAGCTTTGGTGGAGTTTATGGATGGCAAGTGAACAGTATAGTGCTAGGAGGGGACAAGGGCATAAATCAGCAAAGGTTGGAGAGTGACATTCTTGCTCAACCCAGGCTGAGGGTATGCCTCTTGATAACATGCTGAGATAACATGCTGCTGGCTCTGTGACATGCTGAATAGCAAGTCAGGGTTCTCATCTCGTGACAATAGTCCAAGGCTCCAACCAAGACAGACCCAGGGAAAAGCCCTAGCATTACTGGGCTCAAAGGAACTCTTCAGTACTCAGTCCAAGTGGGCAGCCTAATATCATCTATTATTCTATTGTGTTGCTTTTCCCATCAGCCATAGAGGCTCACACGGGGCTGTAGCCAAAGAGTTCTTGGAGGGAGACTATAGAGCATGGTGGATTTCCCACATAGGCATGAAGGGCTGCATGAAGGCAAGGCCTTGGGCTGAGTCCTGTGTAAAGAGGAACAAAAGATCCAGACGACTGTCCCCAGTTCTCTGTGCCCAGGCAGCACGCAGGTTGTAGATACCTGATGGGAAGTTCTCTAACCTGCCCAGAGGTGGGGAATGGGGAGTTAAAGCCAGAGGAAGAACTGCAGTATTGTTACCCCTGTGTTGTACCTCTGTCCTGCGTGGAGTGCTGCAATTTGATTCCAGGTTTTAAAATGCTCCTGAAGGTTTGCCTCCACTGATGTTGCCAAAAAACAAATTCATAAGCCCCACCTCAAATCCTACCAACCTGAAGCCATCCAGTTTTTGTTCTCCTTGTACCAACCACAAAACCCACAAGGCAATACCAAAAGAAATACCATCTCATATGAGCACCCTCCCCCCACCTCCCACCCCAGCTCCAATTTAGTCAGCAAGTCCCCTGGAGCTGTGCAAAATTTTAGAGTGGATGGGGTATTTACATTGATGTGAATTCTGGAAGTGGCCCTCAAGGTGTCTCAAGTTTCTGTCAAGGGTGAAGATGCTGTGAGGACTTTGTCCTGACTTTGCCTTGATGGTGGCTGTGTGGAGATGAAAGGCTTGTAAGCTGTTTCCTGTCCCTAGAGCCTGACAGTCCCCTGTGCCACTTTAATTTGGGCTTTTTGGATGGGAATAGAATGAATGAGCAGGGGAGGTTAATTATCCTAATTAGAAAAGAAGTAAAGCCATGGCCCTTCTAGGTCAGGCACTTGGACAAACCTCCCCTGGCTCCGAGCTTTGCGCATCAGCTCATCGCTTGAATGCCAGAGGATACACAAAGCATCATCCTCAATCTTCTGCCAAAGTTCCAGGAGCAAGACAGAAGAGAATTCTGTTTAGGAAGTGGTGTGTGATCAGCCTGTGCCCCTGGGCCAGAGAGGGGGTTATCTGGAGGTGGCAGATATGTGCACACAGCTGTAGGCTGCAAGAATGTTGGTCCAACCCCAGGCTCTCCTCCTCTTCTGTAGTGCCAAACAAGCTCAGGGTAGTTTGCTTGAAATGTGATCATTTCAAAAGATACTCATCTTGCCCTGAGCCTCTTGATATCCTATCTTCAGCTGGCTAAGGATATTGGTATCTTTCTGGAAGGTCAACTCCTCTGGGACTCTGCTGGTACTTCCTGGATGAATATTTTGTTGTTGGATTGATTGATTCCCAGATGTAACACCTTCCTTTTCTTTCGCTCTCCCATGCACCATCTATTCTCTGAATAGATCAACCCCAATCCTAAAACAGAACATGCTTCAGATGATGTATGTGAAATTTCTTAGCAGTGTTCGGCACATAGTAGGTGCTCACTCAGTGCTACTTTATGCCCTTCCTTCCTACTACAGAAGTGTGTCTGGGACACAGCCACAGTAGTCACTTGTTCTGTTCTCTGAGCCTTGTATTTGATGTATGATACCAGGGCCATTTGTGATCTGGTGACATAAAGGGGAACATAAAGCCTTAGATAAAGCTAGAGTATAGACTTCATAATATTAAAGATCAAACTGGCCAATTAGCCAGACAGACCCAACAGATATGTCTAGCACTTGCCTTTGAATTATCCACTTACTCAAGGGATGAATAAAAAAAGAACTTAAGCACCATCTTTCAAAACAGGCCTCAGATTGTTGAATGATCAATTTGTGGGTCTATTACAATTTGCCTTATTCATACAGAATAGCCCAAGAACATTAACATCAATGACTCCTAACAGAATGATGGAGCAAGTGGAGGTCTCAGTAGACCATTTAATCTACCCAACCCTGCTTCCCTCAGCCTCCCATCTCCAGCCATTCTGTCTACCTGCTCTTTAAAATTTGCTCTTCTTGATTAGTTGCAACAGGGACAGAGAATCCAAGATGTGAACAGTACCAAATAGTGGATACACTTAAATGTACTTATATTTAATTTTAGAATTTTTTAGTACTTTATAACTGAATATGTGTCTGCATGATATGGGAATGAATTTAAATATAAAGACCTGGTGCTAAAGAAAATGGGAAGCCTTCCCAGTTTCTTATGCTTATCTCTTGTGCATTTTGTACTCACAACTCTCTCTGCTCATCTCTCAGACTTATACAGAATATCCACCTGTGTAGATCTGCCCTCCCCCAAAACTTCCCTGGAGCAGAGGGGGTGGTTGGCATTTTTAAGGATGAATGGAAAGCAAGCAAAGGACATTTGATATATTGGGGAACAAAATTAAGAAAAATGGATACTCAAAAGCAGTATTGGTGTTGTGGATAACCAACCCCTGTAACTGGGCCAGGATAATAGAGGAGGCAAGTCTTCTGAAGTCTCAGTGCTTATTCTAGGTGTAAGAACTTTGGGATCTATATAGAAAACGGACATGTTGGGATATATAACTTATACAGACAGTATAGTGCACACACAGTCATTTTTCTGATTTCTTGGTCTTGTTTATTTTTTGTTTTGTTAGCTCCTATGACTTGGCATCCTAGTCTTCAGTAAGTGGAACAAGTTGCTCTCCAGTAGTCAGAACTTACAGCAGTTTTAGTTTGTGTTTGGGTGGGCGTGGGTTCAAAATCTGGTCATCTGGCATAAACTCGATTTGAAAGTAAGTTTTTCTTAGACTCCTAGAAGCCTAAGTCTCAAGTGTGATGACTGTGGCTCAGGCAAGCTTCTAGAAGCACATTTTTCTTGTGGGAGGAAGTATCCGGGTGCTTGATTTAATTGGGGATTAGTTATGTCCTTAGAAATACTTAACAGTATAGAACTTTCAAGGTTTTCTTTTTTTTGTCATTGAAGCATTATACTATCGCCACATAGTAAAGGGTGGACTGAAATACATTTTGAATCTGCTAAGAGTTGGCAGAGAATGTCATAAGAAGATAAGGCATTTTTGTTAAGACTGCCACCAAATCTCAAGACTGCCTGCGGCATTATTGACAGTAAGTAAAATCATCTCTTTATTTATTTTATCTGATTTACTCCAAGACTCTTCTTGCTGTTCAATTAATAATACAAACTTAATTTTCAAGTGAGCTCCAGGCCATTATATCCTCTTGGAAGCAGTTGCCAAATTTTCTTTTCTTTAATTCTTTATTTAATCATTCTATTCTTGTCAGATAGACTTTGGTTCTTGCATGGGAATTGGCCTCATCAGCCCTCTTGAGGACAGTCATCAAAGGGACTCTTAACAGCCTTCAACAGATTGGATCAGCAAACTCTCTGGCCTTCGTCAGCTTAGGATAATAGTCTTGATACTGCCTCCCTGGCCTTTGGTACTTAAAAGGCACTGAGTGAGAGAGGAAGCCTCGGAGGAATTATTTTCCTCTGAGGTAGACCCTGCTAGAATTATGCCTAGTGCCAAAAATGTAGAGGCCAAGCAAGAGATCACAGAGATGACATAATCATAGGACATCAGAATGGAAGGGACCTTCGATCTAATCTAATATTTTTTATTTTATGGCTGTGCATATGAAGGGCCAGAGAGGAATGTGGCATGCTGGGAGAATGGTAAGGGAAGGGGAGGGGAAGAGTGCCTTCCAGTAACATGTATGGAAATTTCTGGGTACCTGAGTGTGTGACAGAAAGCCCTTGTGTTATTATTAAAATGCTATTGAAAATGTCTCTAACACATGTAAATTCACTTTCCTTCCTTAATAAATATAACCAAGTAAATATTGAAGATTCTTTCTTGGTGCTCAAGGACCCTGAAATATCTCAGAGTCATCATTCTGAACATAGGTATTCATGGCCCCAGACTGCAGAAGTCAAAAGTGGAAGCAGTTGGCCAAATGTGTACTGACCCTGGAGCAGCCCAAGGAAATTGTCACTTTTACTATATCTCTGGTATCACCTGCTCTTCTAAAACATATCACTTGTTTCTTTCCTAAAAACCCTGGGCAGAAATTCTGGCTATTTGAAGATTCTGACCTAGACTCTAATGGAGATTTTACTACAGTAAAAAGATAGATGAATGTTATCTTGGAACCTGAAATTAGGGCATACACATGGTATGCCTTCGCTGGATTCTCCTTGGGTTTAGCACTAAAACTGGGGCCTTTTGGGTTGTGGGAGATTCCCCCTGCAGAGGGAATACCTGAAGCAAGACAGGATGCTCCTGGGGTACATCGGGGTAGAGGGATGGTGATTGTCGGAACAAAGAACATGGCATTATTACAAAGAGTGGCATTAGACCAGCACTGACCCTGCCTGAAATCAGTAACAACCCAAAGCATGACATATACAGGGAACTTTAGGGAAAGGGATGGACATTTAAACCACAGTGCTTTCCCAGATATATGTTTCCTTAAAATGTTTAAACAGTAAACCATGTGACTCTCATAAATGGATGAAAGACTATTGCCAACAGATGTCCCACTGAATGAATCATACATTTACTTAATCTTAGCATCCTTTCCTGAATATAGCACATTATCACCTAAACCAAGGTGACAGATATTCCTTAAGTATCCCTTTATTTCTCTGGATGGTCCCTGAGTAGGGAGAATGAAGCCTTCCTTACTTGGGCCAAAACACTTTCCCAAAACAAGTGAGTGTTTTCTGACTTGTTTGTTTGGTCAAATGACAAACCCAGATCCTGCCCACTACTGAGTAATTCTGCTTGCCATTATGATGAACCAGGACCCTAGACACACCATGGCTAGATCTCATAGCCTACCTTTCCTTCAAAGTGTTACAGGGCATATCTGAATAAAATCTAAACATACTAAAATTAATTTGCTTTATAAAGAAATTTTGTAGTAATCCTTGAAAGTAATATGAGACCCTTCAGGAGTGAGAAATGGGGAAGGGATTAGGAATTACTCCCATGACGCCATAACAAATCTCCTCATTATGTCAGGGAGAGAGACCTGCATCAGTAAGCTGAGTGCTGTCTACTACATGAAACCACCAGGAACCCTGGAAGGTGGGAGTGTTATAGTCTCTAAGAGGAAATGGAAGCCCCACTCTGGGACATGTTTTAGCCAAGATCACCCAGCTTCTAAGTGCTGGGAGCAGGGAGGCAATCCTAGGTGTGTCTGGTTCCAAAGCCTATGCTCTTTCCGCCTCACTAGAGACTGGGGAGGTGAGAACTCGTGGGGATGACAGATGCTCTCTAAACTGTAAGGGAAACATCAGGGTTGGAAAGACATTTAAAGGCCATCCAATCAGTTTTACTTACAGACATGGAACCCGAGGTCCAGAGGCTACTGATTGACTAAGATCACACAGAAGACAGCTTAGCCAAAATTTTAACACTGAATTCATCTTATTTGAACAAGAACCTGAGACAAGAATCCGAGTTGAGAAAGAACCAAAATCTACTCTCTAATCCAGTGACATCTAATTCCATGACTAAAATATATTTCCAAGCTATCCTGAAGATTTTCAATCTATCTTTTAAATGGTTTGTCTAGAAGCCCCATGTATTACACAATGGGCTCATCAGGGCCAGATACCTTTATTCTAGGCCTTGGGTGCAGCCTGTGCCCCTTACTCTTGTCAGCTACCTAGGAAGTCCCTGACGCTGGTCATGAAGTCATCCAGACAGAAGTGTGTGAACTGCTGGACAAAGCCATACCCACTCCTTGGAAAAGAAGTTTTCATGAACTTTCTTTCAAACAGTAAAATCTACTTGAAGTCTTCGGTGAAGATATTACAACAAACATTTTCAGCTAATTATCTAAATCTTGTGCAGGCCCAGCATCCTCAGTAGGATCTGTGGTAAGACTGGGCTCACAGTCATTTGAGAAGTTTGGATTTAGAATTATTTTCACCTTTTCCTCCTCAGGCACATTTTAAGTCATGTAACAGAGTCAGGAGTCTGGGTTCTGGCATTACATAAAGCAGTGTTCAAGATCTGGATCTTCCACTGACAAGCTGTGTGGCTTTGGAAAGCTATTCAACTTCTCTGTGCACCAGTTTCCCCACTCGCAAAATGAAAATAGTAATACCTGACACTTATTGGCAGGTTACTGTGTGCTGGGCATTATTCTAAGTGTTTTATGCCCGTCAACTCCTGTAATTCTCATAGGTAGCTATCCTCTGAGGTAGGTACTGCTGTCCTCTCCATTTTATAGATGAAGAAACAAAGGCACAGCAAGTTTAAATACCTCACCCATGATCACACAGCTAGTAAATAGTAAAGGCAGGGTTCAAACCCAGACCATCTGATTTCAGGGATGGCACACTTAGCCACTACACTATACCTAGCTCACTGAGTTAATATGAAGATCAAATGGGACAATATAATAAAAGGGAAACCTAGGGCCTTGACAAACAGAAGTACTTGATAAACATTAGCTGTTGTTACTAGTTTCTTCTACTTACCCAAACACGGATTGGTAACCTGTAAATAACTCCATTTCTAAAAATCCTTCCCTGAATAACCCAGCCCACCTGATCTTCCTTATGATTGCATTGTTGCAATATAAAGCACAGCTTAGGACTAGATTATATATTGCCCTGCGTAGAGACACTGTCTTTTCCTTCTATATTCTCTATAGTGCCCAACAAACCCACTGGGGCTCAAGAAGCATTTGTGGACTACAATATGTGGAGTGACTATTGGTGCCTGGTGATGGGCCTGGCAACCATTCCCACAGCGCAGCACCTTTCAAGCTTTCGTGCACACGTGAGTCATGGGTGGGTCTTATCAGCATGGATTCTGGTGCCAAAGGCCTGCCATGTAGCCTGACAGTCTACATGTCGGACAAGCTCCCAAGGAGGTGATGCCAATGCTTTTGGTCTAGGAACCACACTTTAAGTGGCAAGGCTATAGGGGACAGTGTCTTCAGGGTCTTCTCCATACATAATTGGTATGGAGTGGTAAAGCCATGCTTGAAGTAATTTAATACACTAAGGTATATAAGGACTTAAACATCAAACCTAAGGTGAAATCAGGCATTTTATTCTTATGGAATAAACAATAAGATGAAAATTTGAGATTGCTCATAAACAGCCATTTATTTAATAAGCCCTCATTAAAAACCCTACTACCTGCAAAGCTCTGCACTAACAGTTACTGTGGACAATATAAAGATGAGTTGAAGGTATAGGCTATGCATTGCCATGTGGATCATCAACTTTGGTAAAGGCTTCGGCTTTCTGCTCCAGTGAATGAAGTGGACCTTGCATGTCCAAATTGAAACTTGGAAGGAAAGCAGTATAATCATTTATTTGTGCACAAGAATTAGTAATGCCAGTTAGGGCCATTTTTATTTTGATTTGCTGATTGTACTTAACACTGCATTTTCTACTTTTTATTCTTGGAGTAATTGTTTGTGTCAAAGTAATTTCTGAGGGAACATGGTTTAATTTATCTCAAGTCCCAGTTAGATTATCTGGATGTTTCAGCCTCTTCCATAGTAGCAGGGGACACAGGCTTTTAAACAGTGTGTGGAGGTAGGGTGGGAGATGGGGAAGGTGCTGGTAAATGGAGGGGGGAGATGAACTGGTTTGATTCATGAGCACAGCATAAGAAAACAACATCCTCTGCATTAATTTACATACTTTTCTCAAAGTAAGTGAACCAGGGGCAGCATGGGCCATCAATAGTACAGTTCAGTGGTAAGAACATTGGATGGGAAGTCAGGAGACCTGCTATCTAGTCTGTCATCTATATTGATCTACTTGTGGGACCTTGGACAAATTGCCCCACCTCTTCAAGCCTGCAAAAGTAGAGTTAATCATGTCAGTCTTAGCGGTCAGATCCAAAGGCTTTATCTGAGGATAATAGGTTGACAAGCAAAAGTGGTATAAAAAGTCAAGGTAGCATTAGCAATGATTTTGCACACATTTAAATCAAAAACTGTTCTTCAAACTTCCTACATATATATATATATATTTGATATTTTAAAAATTGATGTACAGTTGATATGCAATATTATATTGGTTTTGAGTATGCAACAGTGATTCAAGAATTAACTACATGATTAAATCCTCATCCCCACCTAGTATAGTTATTATCTGTCAACATAGAAAGATGTTACAGAACTATTGGCTATATTCTTCATGCTGTACTTTCATCCCTGTGACTATGATTGGGATCTTGTGCCTCTTTATCCCATTCACCTATTTCATCCCCCTCCACCCCCATGTAGCCACCAGTCATTTCCCAGTGTCTATGAGTCTGCTGCTGTTTGTTCACTCTGTTTCATTTTCCTTTTAGATTACCCATATAAGTGAAATCATATGGTATTTGTCTATCTCCACCTGGCTTATTTCACTTAGCATAACACCCTCTAGGTCCAGCCATGTTGTCACAAATGGCAGGACTTCTTCTTTTTTTATGGCTGAATAATATTCCACTGTGTATAGGTACAACATCTTCTTTATCCATTCATCTACTGATGGACACTTAGTTTGCTTCCATACCTTAGCTACTGTAAATAATGCGGCAATAAACACAGGGGTGCATATATTTTTTTCGAGTTGGAGATTTTGTTTTTTTCTGGTAAATTCCCAGAAGTGGAGTTACTGGGTCATATGGTAGATGGAAAACCAAAGATTGTTCTCCTTTCAGTCCAAGGCGGGAGTGGGAGAAATACTGTTCCACTTACAGAGTACCTCTTATCAGAGAAAGAAAGGGTCTCTACCCACATATCATTTATCTTAGTGACACATTCTGACATTTTTAAGGATGGAGATAGAAAAGAAGTTTAGAAGACTGAGCCCTCTTCCACATTTCTGCTAAATACATCCTTGATTGAAAAAAATGTAATATGAGCCTTGTGGGTACTTATGTATGCTTTGCCTCTTACATCTAAAAATTGGAGTGTGCCAGAAACCCAGTCAGAAATAATAAATGTTTCTGATCAATCTGCAAGTAGTCAACTTAGGCTTCACTGGAACAACTGTTTATTCCCTTTCTTATAGGTCCTAATTCTGACTCAGTGAGGATCTAGCTGCAGTGATGATAGGCCACAACACGGAAATCACTGTGTGCTTTGAATGGTGCCCCTCTTGCAGGGTGAGTATAACTCAGAACACTTCCTGGGTATGCTATTTAAATATCCAACTCAGCATCCTGCGAGACAAAGAACCCCTCGATGCCGTTTGTTATGATAGGTACTGCGAGGCACAGCTCTGATTCTAGGGACTCAAATGCACAATAAATTCGACTACACTCTGCTGGCAGTGCACATAATTATAAAATATGCAGAATGCTTGTTATTAACTAGTCTCATGGAGAAGATCTACCATACCATGCAGGATATATTTTGGAACAGAGCTAGAAACAGTGATTGATTTTTTAAAATTCACATCTCTCCTATCCTTTTAATCATTCAACCTCTAAGAACTAGCAAACATTTATAGACATTTAATGAATGGGAAGCAAGGCCCATTTGGCAAGGCTGATAAAAATTATTGTTTGCCTCTTAAGTGAAGATTAAGGTCTAGTTTTGTTTGTAATATGAAATTATTTAACATAGCATTTTTTATGGTGTCTATGCAGAAACAGAGACCAAGATATAAATCAGTTGGGAATTATCAAAGGAACATCTTGTTATAAAAACAATGAAAGCCACTCATAATCTTTAACTGTTTGAATCCCAGTTGGATAGGCTATCATTCTTTGGCTCATATTTATTCCCAGAAGACAGGCTTTAGTGTACCTTAAAAATAAAACAACAAAAACACTAAAAACATACACACAATTCTTTCTTGTGCAGTGAAGCTAGAGCAATTAATTGTTTGTAGGATCCTTTCAGAAGAGGAGTGTTCATTAGGATTGACTGCAAGCCCTAAGGATGACACCAGACTCCATTATAGGGAGAGGCGGCAGGCACGTAAGAACAGAAATAGGCTTTGCTCAGTTTGTGCTGACTTCATGAATCTCAGTGTGGTGCTTCTGGGGTGTGATGCTACTGGCCTCGTGTTCCAGCAAGTATTCCCAGCCATGGCTAAGACAGATGCCTTCATCACAGCTTCTTACTTTTCCTATTTAGAAGGGAGTCTCCTTGGGCACAGGAAATCCTAGAGCTAGCTCTGTAAGGGCTAAACAACTCCTCACTGGGCAGTCAAGGCTGCAAGGCACCAGAAATAAGTTTCCCAAGTTAAGGAGCCTCCAAACAGACGCTCACCTGTGCAGCAGCTGATTTGGAAATCTGAGCGAGTGGCTATCACTTTATCAGGTCATTCATTAAACGGACCATTTGGAATTCAGCTGCCTTCAGTTTCCACTGTTCAGTGCTGACTGGTGACATTCTCTTCTTCTGTGTGTTTGTCCACCCGAGAGATTGGCATAGTTGTTACAAGCACAGAGTCTGGAGTCAGACTGCAGGAGTTTATCTTCTAGCTCTGCCAACCATCAGCTGCACAACCCTGGGTAAGCTATGTAGCCTCTCTGTGCTTCAGTTTCTTCATTGTCAAAATAGGGATACCTGTACATAATCCATGGGGTTGTCAGGATGAATTAAATGATGTATATAAAGCACTTAACACAGTGCCTTGTGCATGATAAACAGCCAATAGATGTTGGTTTTTTTAAAAAAATTATTATTAAGGGCTCTTTTGGTTCCAAGGGACAGAAACCTGACTTAAACTGACTTTTAAAAAGGCATTATTGGCTTAAGTAACTGAGAAGCTTAGAGATCAAGTGACATCAGGACTCAGTCTACTTCTTCATTGCTTGTCTCTGCTCTACAAATATAAAATTTTGATGTAAACTCTCTGTATCTCAGCTTCTTAGTCTGTAAAATGGGATGATAATAATAATGATAATAATAAATCTACTTGTAGGATAATTATGAAAACCAAATGAGTTCATGTATGTGAGGTACTTCCAATAGGGCTTAGTACCCAGTGGGCCTTATTTAAGTGTTAGTTATTATTGTCACTGTTATTATTTTAATATGGAATATCTCTTCTTTCCATGTTTTCCCTTTACCTCTGACATCCTTTTCCCTTTTGTTTCTGCCCACAACTGCTTTTATTCTCCTTCCTACATCCCTTCCCTACATACTCTATTTACCCTACTCCACAAGTTACTGTCGCCCTCCCCACCCGCCAGTTCCAATGCCTCTTATCTATAGAGATGTTATGTTGGGCAGAATTTCCTGTCAGGTATGGGCAAGCAAGAGCACAGGGGACACCTTGGATGGCACAAAGTGGGAACGAACACTTCCATTTCTTCCTTCCATCAGCCGTTATTTTCCCCATCAAATTTCTTCATGCGATCTTTCATGGTTAGGATTTACTGGATACCTCCAGTAAGTGTCCATAGGACATTGCAGTAGGCACTTTACTACACTCTGCTTCATTTAAGAAATGGTCTAAATACCCCAGTCTGGATATACCTCTCTGATTCAAACAGCTTTTCAAGGATGGGTGTTATGACTGTCTAACTCATTCCAGAGCCCTGATCCCATCTGGGTGACAGTGGGCCAACCAGATATATTAATGCCATCTGCATTACCCTTCCCTGGGAGTGGAATGCCCCTGTCACCAGAAGGCCCTTAAGAAACATCATTAAAAGGACTTTTACCCTCGTAGGCCACAGGAAAAGAAAGCTGTGGCACGAAGTTCCTTCTCAACTCACATCCCGTAGGTAGTTTTGCCAGCCTGCGGAAAGGTTGATTTTGAAGAGTCTATGCAATGTGATCCTACTGGCCACTCCAGACTTCTTGTGATCCTACTGGCCACTCCAGACTTCTCCAACACCCTTTCCATTCTGCCTTTACTACAACTAAATGTCACTGAGCTTGGGTTTCAAACTACAGGGATTATCTGGTTGGTCCCACCTGCATCAAAGCAGCAGAGACCCTTTCTTTCTTGACAGCCATTTATTCATCTTTCCTTGGAGAGAGAATCCCCAAGAACAAACCCTTAATAGAAATTATTCTAGAGCTCTTAATCATTTGTCTTTGCTTTTTTGAGGGGCAGAGGTCTTCAAAGCTCATCTTCAGGTGATAAGCAGCCTTTGTACTACCCAGTCGGCAGGTGGGATGAGGTTGGCGGCTGTGTGGGAATAAAGGCAGGGAGGTGAGCCGGCACCTCGGGCACCTGTGCCACTGTGCTGCTGTCCATAGCGGGAGCCTGTTCCACAGTCCATCTTCAAAAGCAATTTGCAGTACATCCAGGCACAAATCCAATTAAAAAGCAGAAAGGGATTTGCATGCATAAAATAACTCTGATGCCCGGTTTTTAAAAATGACCCTGCTAGCTAAAATTCAAAGGCCTTTCTTTGTGAAGGTCCCTATCTGGAGCGGGTTAGCTGGTGTCTGAGTCTCTGCCCCAAAGTATCTGAAAGATTAGATGAAATTACATTCTTAAAACTCAGTGCGGCTTGGTGGCTAGGAACAAAATAAAATCTGACACACAGCTCGACGTTCATTTTGGTAATTCACCCCTGTGAAGGAGCTTCATTCTTTGAATCCCTGGTAGCCTGAGGCAAAAGCCAGCTGTCCAAGCACACGGCACAGTGTTTGGCCCCTGGGAGGTGCCCATGAGTAGTTGGTGAACTGAATGACGGTGGCCAAAGGTCCTCTTTGGTCTTTGGCAGGCACTGTTTGCTGTCTACCCAAGATCTATTTCCCTCTTCTTTGCTAATACAATCCTGGTTTTGTTTCAGATGGCAATGTGCTTAGCTAAATACTCCCATCCCAGGCTCCCGGGCAACTGGTGTTGGGTAGGTGGGGCAGGTAATATAGTGCAAGCCAAGGAGATTTAAATGCAAGTGTACTGGGGAAACTGGAAAAGATTTTGTTTTCCTAGTAAAAGGTGATGGATGTGGATGGTACTGCTCTTTCCTCACCTTGCTGCCTCTCAGGAGCGCTGATATCCCAGCCATCTTGTGACCGTGCGGTAACAACCGTGAAGGCAAAAGCCCATGTGCTAACTAAGGATGGTGAAGTAGAAAAGGGGAACCTAGGTCTTTGATGGCATTCTTGAACAGGGGAACCCATGCCTACAACGGCCCACTTGGAGGCTTTTGTTACACACACACACACACACACACACACACACACACACACACACACACACACACA